>JABUIW010000019.1:11722753-11738915 GCA_013363375.1 Menidia beryllina
ATTATTATTATTATTATTATTATTATTATTATTATTATTATTATTATAATCATTATCTTTTGATGTCAGATCTGTCATTCTTGCCAGCATCAGATATGTGTCATCTTTTATCTCCGACCAAGATCAGTGGGAGGATTGTGGTTTTAACTAGTATAGACATGGATATGTAAACTCCTGCACCACGGGGTCAGAGTGCATACTACATTCCAGAGGAGGCCCTTTTTCAAAGTTGTCAGAGTGACAGCAGAAATATATTCATAGAGAATTTATAGGTGACAGTTTTATCGGTCATTGTCACACAGAACACCTCAAATACTCACAAAAGGAGACTTTCAGTGATACAACTCCATAAAACAACGTTTCGTGCAATCAAATGAAACCTCATAATGAAAGTTTGTAAGTGCTGTATCTAGTAAAAAAAAAAAGTTTACTCATGCTTTCACACACATATTAAGGTTGATTAACAGAGGTATGTCTGTCAACCTGAGGATCTTTGAACACTGCAAACAAAATAGAGCCCTGCTCCTGATACCAATGGCCGCAATGATACGTTACTGATGGGAACACGTAGTGACAAAGATGGTGACCTGTAAAAATTGTCTCTGGTGTGGAGTAAGCTCTTATTTTGTCCTTTGTTGATGGACAACATGTGTCTATGTGCGAACAAAAGGAGGATGTTTCAGGAAACGCCAACAAGGAGAGCAGTGTATCCAGTGACAGGCCATTTCCCTAATGTTATTTTTTTGCTGTAGTAGTATAGTATAGTTGTATTGTGTCTTTGGCGTGCACGGGCAGCAAAGACTACAATTTGTAACATCTGTAACCTATTTGAAAGTAAGGTATCAAAAAGTGCAGGAGGTTTCTGAAAGGAAAAAGTCAGACAAAAATCTAACCACCCAGAG
Organism: Menidia beryllina; assembly: GCA_013363375.1. Classification (NCBI taxonomy): domain Eukaryota; kingdom Metazoa; phylum Chordata; class Actinopteri; order Atheriniformes; family Atherinopsidae; genus Menidia; species Menidia beryllina. Next base: position 11,723,656 of record JABUIW010000019.1, read on the forward strand.
TGAGCATAATAGAGGTATTATGCTCAGGCTGTTCAGATTTAGCTTTGTTTGCTTTGCCACTGACCAATAAAGCAAACTAATATCTGATGTCCCACTGAAGACTGCAATTGAAATACATTTATTTGTATTTGCACAACTTTGGATCACACTGAAAAGGATGGAAGGTAATGTAATTTCATGCTGGAATTATCTATTAAAATAAAAATCTGTTTAATTTCATGTTTTATCAAACTTCAAACATAAATTCATTTTAAACCAAAATAGTCTAATTAGAGATGTACTATCAGCAGCTCAGAAATCAGACTTCACCAAGTATGCTTGGAGCATTTCATCTTTGCAAGGACACAAGTGTCCACTAGCAGCGTACACTTTGAAGAAGTAAAGCACAGCCAGAGGAACTCAGCAGGCTCTTTGTACAGGAAGACAGGGGTTCTGTCCATGACACAAGGTCTTCTCTTCAGTTGTGACTGAAAATTTGTTGTGGCTGGGAGCCATGGTAAGAAGGTACAGAGATACAGATGTATTATTCAGGTAGAGAATAACTTCTTTGTTAGTTGTGCCAATGTCTCACCAAGACAAAAGCGTGCACATTTATGTACGTGAGTGAGAGCAGAATGAAGCCTTCATGATTTCCAACCTTTGGTCTTACTTTTTTTTTCCACAGCACATACTGATAATTCGAATTTTGCATTTAATCAAATCTTTACTTCTGCATGCAGAAATGGTGTACATCTTCTTGGGTGGTCTGTGAACTCTCCATACTTGAATTTCCCTGAAGTGGGAGTCGGGATGTTGGTTTGGTGACTGGTGGCGAACTGTTTGTCAGTATTATGTAACAATGAACTTTAATCCTCATGAGCACATTGCAATGACTGCAGCTTTGACCAAAACCGTACTGCCACTAAGGTCTTGTATTTTACTGAGCACTTTCTGTCTTGATTGAATTATTAAAATGGTGTGAAATATGCCCACACATCCTCGGATGATTTTGTTTTCATTTCTTTCTCATACTCTAAAATGTCCTGTTTTAATGGATTAAAGTAAATATTAAAACGACAGTGATAATTTCAATCAATCAATCACAGCCCAACGGTGTCAATGTTGCTCCAAGACATGTAAGAAAAAGTTTCAGAGATAATAGTGTTGAACAGTGAGGTGGTAGTTCAATGTTGAAGGTCCGCTTTTAATTGAAGAATTGCTTTTTTTTGCAACTTTGACCTAAAAATGGTTGATGCTTATAGAAATGAAAAGAATGGAATTAGAAGGGGAATTCCATAAAGTACAATTAATACCTTTATCTAAAATACAGACTCAAGACCATTGGAAAAACATTGGTCTTTTTCTTAAGACTACTGCTTAGTAGGAATTTTGAATGCATCATTTGAGCTAAATGAGTAAGCTTGTCATTTTTCTCAACTACCTGCCAAAAGCACCAGCTCCATACCACCTATGGACACTGCTGGGTTCTGTGGAACAGACGCTAATGCGCAAACATCAGTTTCCACTTGGTGAAATCCCACCACTGGTTTGCAGACACATAAATGTTTGACTGCAAAGAGACAGACTCTCTGCTTTGCCTCCGGCACTGTAAAATGGAGCTACTGTACAGCACAGGAGGAGAGACTGCCAGTGTTCCTGTAACTGGCATCACAGGAAGACCACATTTCGGCAAGATTCAGGAAAATTAAAGAATTAACGGGCCTTCAATAACACTGCATAACACTACATGTTGGTAGAAAAAAAAAGCTACTTTTCATCTTCCATCTCAGATAACATGTTGCAATCTTTTTCTACCCAGGATGAAGGCAGTTTCATATAACAGGCCTGCTTACATAATACAGAGGTGGTGAACTTTAGCAGGCTATCACCCCTGCAGAGTGTCATAAGACTAGCCACTTTGTTTTTAAGTTTCACCCCTCCAGAGATGCTCTTTCCACCCCAGTGATCACATACAACTCACCCTCAATAATTAGCACAATTCCTGAGACCTTCATTTTCATCTTGAGCTATGAAACACAGAGAAGTATCCATGCTTCATCCCACCAACTTGATATGCTCCTTTTTAATCAGAAAAGCTGTTTAATTATGTATGTTTTAGTATGTGTTGAAATTGAATAACAATAAATATTTGATTATTCACTTATTCATGTAAGACTCTTATTTGCTGACTCTGATGGCATTATAATTCCTGTGTTTCAGACACTACCAGCACAACCAGTGTTTTCATAGGAAACATTTAGCTAAAAATAATGTGCAGCTGATTGGATTAATTACCTAAACCACTGCATGGAAAGGAACTGATCAACATATGATTACCACAATAAATCAGATTAATCAAGAAAATGTCAGTTTGTGTCCCAGTGTGAACTACAACTGCTCATTGAATCAAGCAGGTCCAAAACAGGACCTCCCCTGTTGCAGCACGTCTTGGGCTAACTGATGTGGGATACTGACATCAGCATAATAATATCTCTAATCAGTAGTTGTTATGATATCTAAATCCTGAGTGAGCCAGACCCAGCACATCATCTCGTTCAGGGGAAGATTTTTGAAAGTGAGAGGTGAAGTAGTACAGACACAGATCCCAAGTGCAAATTTCCAACAGCATGCTGGGGGAACTCGCAGAACAAACAGTCGTAGTTTTTCTTCCAGAGAATTTAAGATCTCCATATGGATTAAATGTTTTTTCACTGCAATGCGCTTGCGTGCAGGCTTTTTCGGGGAGTACAAAGCTGTTTTCATTCACAATAGCCTGAAAAACTCCAACTTTAACACACAAGAAATTCACAAAAACCTTGAATTTGGAGAGTCTCAACCTTTTTCACTACCTACTCAAACATAGATGCTTGTTGTCTCTTTTGCCTGTATCTGTGTTTTATCGTGCCCATGACAGGAACTCTTCTCTGAAGCTTTAAAGAAGGTCAATGAAGTCATTTGAATCAGGTGTGCTTTGAAGCCCATGACTAGGAAACATTGCTATACACTGTCACTTTTCTCAAAAACAGTATGTCAGAATTCATTGTAGATAAACACATCATCCAACATACCGACAATGCTTCAGATTTTATGAGATATTTTATAACTATAAAATGTTCTGACAATATTTAAAACTAATTAAACCAATAAACATATTATAAGACCTTCTGCTCATGTACCCATACATCAGCATCACTCTTGCTATGCTTTTTGAAATACTTTTTCTAAATTGATTTCTCTACTTTCCCCTTCCCTATAATTATCTTCAACCCCCTCTTACATAAGATCTGGCTTAAAATTTAATTAAATGACCATTTTCTCTCTCAAATATGAATTACTGGTACTAGAGCCAGCAGTAAAACTATGTCCAAACCCAGAATTCAGGACCATCTGTAAAAATTTAAAGGGAACTGCTTCAGTCTGAGTTGATGCATCCAAGGTGTGTGGGTTACATTTGATAAGATCGAGACAGTGGCTGTAAAAGTATCAGTATTCTTCGACAGAGTGCAGAATTTTTGCAAAGTCTAACTAAACCTTCAATCATGAGGGAAGTTGGCAACCACCATCTCCCCTTGCTCCACTCTTACCTTCATCTTTCTTTCCCACCTCCCTTCACTCTTCCTCCATGTCAGCTCCCATCAGCCTCCCCTCTGTGATGCTCACAGAGGAATTTTACTGCTGCTTTCATCTTACTGTGAATGCACACAGACACACTTAAAGACCAAAAACACATAAGTACAAGCATACATGCCTGAACAGACTCACACTAATGTTCAAAGACACATATGCACATAAATCACATGAGTATAAGCATGCACACAAGCTCATGCTTACCTCAGGAGCAAACTCTCACACACTCGTGCACACACACTTGTTACCTTGGTGACAGTGTTAGACAGCTAATTAAATGAGACCTCAAACTACCAGGAGAAGCCTAAACAGAAAAGTATAGTGTAACGTTAGGCTGGTTTCTCAGTGGTACCTGAGTGTTTTACATCCAGGACGTCTGTGCTACCGTCCTGTAATTATAATGGCCTTGAATAACTAACAGGGACATTATATGGAAGGCATGAGTTATTACCATTTGATGTAACCACTTCAGTTTCAGTTACAGTAAACGGTTATCAAGTGGAATTGTACGATTTAGCTAAAAGGTGAATGACTGAAAGCATTAAAAAAAGAAAAGTTATAAATGCATTACATTGTTAGACCAGGAGCTGCAACACAAATGGCACACGTTTCAAATAAATGTTGTTACAAAACATTTAGGGGCTAATTTGTGACCATAAATCAATCAATTATTAATAATATATATACAACAATAAGTTGATTGACAACTTTGCAGACCTTGTCATTTCTTTGTTCTCAAAACGTCTTTTAGCTTTTAAACAGTGATAATAACATTGTAATTCTAAAACACAGCTATTAAAGACTTAAAGGGCCATGAAACTTTGCTCGTCACTTGGAAATTTTGAATATCTTGGCTGGGACAAGGCTGCTGGCTGCCATATCGAGCAAACATATCTGCTAAATTTTCATAATTTCTTGGAAAGTCTTGAGGCTTTTCACTTGGCCATGCCATAACTGTCAATATCTTCATCTTCAGCCATTCATTGGTGCATCTGGATACTTAAATTTGAAAGACTCTACTCCCAAACTATACCATTTTCACTGCCATGCTTCAGAAGTAACATATTTTTTTTCTGAAGAGGTGTTTATGACATTTCCACTTTTAGTGGTTCCAAAGAACTCTCTCTATGATTCATGACGGAGCATGATTTCACATTCTTTCCAGTACTTGGACCAAAAAAATCATGATATTACAATATTTTGCTTGTTTTTTTGGACCAGTTAAGATTTTATTTTCTTGAATCATCCCCCACACTGGTCGAATTTTTACCAGCTATTTCTGATTGTGAACACATGCATTTGCACACAAACTGTTGCAAGAGCTGCCCCCTCTGCAAGTGATGAAATGTTGGATGTCTTGTTGGGTTTTTCCCCCCTTCAGACTGTTATTTGTATGAATTAACTTGGACAGTCAATCCTGGGCAAACCGGCATCCTTTATAGATTTTCTTCATTTGCATTTTTTTTAAAGTATTGAATCTTTTGGAAATCTTTTCAAGTGATTTGCCAGACCTTTGATATCCACAACTTATCTTCAAGATATTAGGGGGACTTTTAGATCCACCATGATGACACAACATTTCAAAACAGACAGTAAGAATAAGAATGGTATGAATATTTATCATTTCTATTCTGTGGCCACTGTTTCAGAGAATACAGAGCGTTTGCTTCTTGAATCATTCAGTGAAAATCATTCAGTTTCTACACATTACATGCCTCAGTCCTCTGAAAATACATGTGCTGGAGTAAACTCCCTTTGTGTTTCAGTTTCCTGCCTTTGTGCATCCCCCTGATGATATTGAAGACAGAGACTCAGGCAAATAGCCAAGCTGATAGAGACAGGCAGCCACAGGAGCAAGCAGTCAGGCAGGAACGCAGACTTAAGAAGTTAAATGAGTGCATTAGTTCAGAGGTCAGAACACTCAGTAGTTAGTTTAGTTGTGTTTTTATGCAAACTCCAACATATAACATACAAACATTCCTTTATTGCTCAGTCTCCATATGTCTCCATATGTCTGATCCAACAGTGAAACACTGTAACCCTAAGTCAAACCTATCAAACAGACTCAAAGTAAATTGTTTGGCAACTTTCACATCGGCTGTAACCTTTTCGATTGTTGAAAAGCATATGAACACACATTGTGCAGAAATGCACAAGCGGGATGTTTCATAGATGCAGAGCGAGTATTAAGTTGCAGTGATTGCAGGCGTGTATCTGAGTGTGTAGTGTGTGTACAGTGAGGCTGGAGGAGGAGGGGTGTTTGACACTGTCAGCCACTGCTGACACTGTAAAGCACAAATTTCCAGAACCTCAAAACATATGGTTGAGATTGTTTTCATCATGGCATTTTATCACTGATTAAATCCAGAGTTGGCAAACTGTGACAAAGTTTTGTGTGCATAAGTTTTGCTTTAATCTGATGATGACTATGTTTTTACAGTTATATACCTTGTTTCGCTCCTTATCTGAGTAGAGTTTTATTTGGAACAAAGACAACCATTTGGCTTTGATGATGCCATACTGTCATTCATTCACCTTTCCTTGTTCAAAACAAAGAAATCCTTTATGTGTGATTATAAATAATCTTACATCTGTCAAAGATCATCTGGAAAATGCATCAAACACCTTTCGTTCCAGTGAGATACAAACCCTCAAGACAAAGTGTGATAGAGCTGAAATCTTCTCCCACTCTTGGGTTAGGCACCGTTCCTCTGCTGCACTGTGGTTCTGTGCAGTTCAAATCAATATATTTTTATCACTGAAGTCAAAGTTTTAATGCTAATGTATATTATTGTAAATACTATAGAAAATAGAATGACATAAGATGAATATCAGCAAACAATTTTTTGGAAAGCTGAGTTGATGCAGAGTCGAAGGCATGGATAAGATGTGCAGAGAATGTCATGAATGGACTGGGGTATTGTTTTTGTAGCTTGGCAACAGCTTAGCTGAGAATTTGACAAAAGGCATAAGCAGGTAAGATCCACAGCACTATAAAAAAACAGCCAAAAATTCAAAATCCCTATTTGCATTCTTTTGTTGCACACACAGTTTGGAAGCTTAGGAAAGTGGCATTAGAGTCCTCCCCGCAGACACGTCTCACTGACACAGATAATATTGTCTTACCAATACCAATATTTCTGCATCCTCGCTGGGATATTGGGCTGTCCACTTTGTTTGCTCACATTTCCCTGACAACTAAGGGAGGAACTCATTTAAACATCTTCTTTCTTTCCCACTGTTTTTCCTGCTGTGCATCCTTGACATGTTGTCTTTGGCTGAACTGGATTTGGAGTCTTAACTCCAGGCATTATTGAGGTTTGGGAGGCTTGATCACGTGCTCTTAAAAGAAAATACCTTTTCTATTGGCATAGTTATAATTACAGATGTAAAAAAAAAGAAAAAGTACCCCAAATCACAGTCGAAATCTTCTCAAACAGCATCAGCATGTATTCTTCCAAAAGCAGACTAAAATCAGCATATCAGTAAGTTTTTGTCTGTCAGTACCCCAAACAAAATGTGCCCATCGTTTATTGAAAAAACTGCACCAGCTATGTGTTTCCACTAATGAGTTACAAAACTGGGGTGATCTCTGTTGACTACCTCAGCTTACAACCACCTCTGATTCATTTACCTCTGATGCACATGTGCTGACTCAAAATCATTCAAAGTGACCCCCCCCCCATCTTTCTCTGTCTAAAACGTAACCCACATTTATTTCTCCTGCCACACAGCAGAAAATCTCATCTGGTTTTCCTTTATGGAGGATGAAATGCTCAAGAAAAAGGAACGAGCGCTCCCAGTCCTTTGGCTCCCACACTTGCAAGTGCTTCTATGAATGATTGTGGGGAGTTAAGGGGTGTTGGCAGGCTGCCTATCAGTGCAGCTGCTGAATACTGCAGAGATGGGAGACTGAAGAGTGGATTAAACAGGGTCAGATGTTGAAATTTAGGCTGTAAACCATCACAATTTACTGATTACCTGCTCCAGGGTGTAATCTCAGGATCAAGACTAGGTTACAAGCTGGTGATGAGTGAATGAAAATAAACATTTTTATTAACAGGCCTTTAAAAAAGCATTGTTTCCAGGTGACCCGTTTTATGGGGACAGAAACAATCAATGATACTTCAGGTACCTTCAGAAGGTAATTCAATTACCATATACTGTTAAAACTACAACCATTTTTCTTTGAAAAATACTTCACACTTCATATTGCATTGATACAAATAGAATCTTGTTTTTGTGCAAGAATATATTGATGAAGGGGTCTGCAAGTTATTGCTGTGCACGGATGCACAAACATGACAAAAAGAATTTGAAGTGTCTATGAGTTCTGAATCAAGGTCTAACAATGTTGATATCAAGCTGTGGGTGTCGAAATAAAAAATAAAAAGCAATAAAAATAATGATAAAAATAATCATTCTGATTCTCATAGGGTCAATTAGAATTTGATATCTACCATAACTGATTCAATTCCAGAACCCTTTGAAATGTTATTCTCTACCTATATTTTTGGGGGGTTTTTTGTTCTTGAATTACATATCAAATGAACACAGTTCCAGACAATAATTTTACTGTCATGTAGGAAACATGACAGACATGTGATTAAAGTTCTACATTGGATCCTGACTTTCATGATTTGTTAATGTTCCTCAGACTCACACCCTCCACCCAAACATTGTTAGAGGTTAAGCATGGTGTCCATGGCAACTCAAATCACCAACAGGGGGGCTGTCTCCCCAGCAGCAGCCCATATTGGAAAAATTGCGCAGGTGGAATACAAAAGACTTCCTAGATCTGAACTGGAGCTTCTGTGGGATGCACCAGAGCAGTCCCAGTCCACAGACACCACACCCCACTCTTCACCTCATACAAAGAGAGTGCCTCCAGTATTTCAGAGCCAGGACACCACAGGACACCCACAAAGGTTGTGTCCCAACCAGTCAGAGTTGTGTTGAAAGAAAACATTAATATGTCTTACTTTCAGCATTTGATATTCTGCCCTTGTATTGTTTTCACCTTATAACAACAAGTTGATCATTTGGAAACACTTGCATTTTGTTGATAATTTCCATTTAATGGAGCACCTGAGCTTTTTGGACAGTTGGATGTATATGAAAATAGATTTTATCTTTCCACACACACCAAGACTTGCAAGAGAAATCTATACAGCCCCATTCCAACAGGTGTCAGACGGGATTGGCTGCAGAGCATATCACCAGCCCCTGCACACACTTCTCACAAGAGTCACACACAAGTGTTGCGTTCAGTGCTCCCGCGGTCTTACTCCCCTGAGGAACTCACTGGGATCATTGCGACTTTCATTGAAGTCTGCAGTTGCCAAGGCAAACCGCAGCCTATTCAAGACGGTCACATGACTTCTTTGGGAGTCAAAATGGTCCGCGGGGGTCATTGGGCAGAGAGAGAGAGCAGTAGACTCAGTGTATGTGTAAGACTGTGAGGGGGGGCTGATTGTAGTCGGCTTTCAGAGTGGGAAAAAAAGAAAATGACTTGCCGGGAGAGAGGACTTGAGTTCAAGACATTTAGCGCGCCTGGGCACTGCGCTTGGAAATGAATGGAGATCTTCGCTGGCAATCTGAAGACGCCTGCATCTGAAACTCTTTGATGCTTCCTTCACTTCAAAACGACTTCGACTTTTTCTTTTTTTTACTACTCGAATCTCCCCTCGAAGGTCCCTGTGTTTTTGTTTACGCTTCATCACTGCAAAAGGTGATCCGAAGATATGACTTTGTTGCGCTTTTCTTGTGCAGAGGGGAGAAACTGGATGCGTGCCTTGGTCTTTTTCCTCTCCTGCATTTTCACACAGAGCACAGTAAGTTTGCAGTAGACTACCACTCAGTTGGCAGCACAATTAGATAATGATCGACTATCTGTAAGGAATGATTTCCATAAATTGATTGTACTTTAAATTATTCCCATTTGCATGTCCTTCTTTACAGAGCGCACTTTTGAATAACTTTGCTGAAAGTCCTGAATATCGAGGCGCTTCGGTTCTGCTTCAATCCCTCAGTCTACCTCAACACACAGGTACGCGAATCACGTGCTGTACTCAGAATCTTGCATATTTGACTGTGATGGAATATTTTCATGTGATAGAGTGCATTGATATTCGCGGCTTTATCGTCAAGATTTTATCCACGTTACATGAGAGGGAAGACTTTCCACTGTGTCTCTGCATGCATCCCTGAAACGCTCTGCAGCACCGACTCTCACCTGCACAGTGCTCTACCTATCTTCACCGCTAGGGGGAGACCCACAACCTGACACAAAACAGCCAGCGTCTGTTGCTGCAGTTCATCTCTTAGATTTACCGAAAGCAGGAAAGGATAGATTTTGAAAAGTTATAGCACCGTTTTTTACTATATTATATCACTGTTTTATATTATTATTATTATCATTCATTAGTGAAGTCATAACAAAAGTAAGTTTGCAGCAAATTGCTAAGATGAACAATACAATTTATAATAACTAAATACATGTGTACTTTTTTTGTTTGTTTTTTACTTTGACTTATGTATTCTTCTTCTTTAGATAGTGTTAGTCAGGTTAGTCGTTCATTAGTGCAAACCAGCAGTTAAGTGAGTGCAAGGTTTTCCTTCCTTCTTTGTTTTGGATCCATGTGCTGAGTCATCTATTTCTTGAGTTTTTTGTTCTCTGCTCCCCTTTTTAAAACCGGACAACCATACTTCAAAATAAAAAATAACAATAAAACTCTTATCCCTTGGTGAATGCGCATATAATCTGAAGAAGTGAACACTAAACCTCCACTTTCAGGCCACCCCTCAGATATCTGTTTGTTAACTCAGTGTGGTCACATTAGGCTGGAAGATTTGTCCTACATTCAGTCTTTTTTTCTTTTTTTTTGCTGCAGAGGAGAAATTGATTAATGTGTTCTATTCTAAGTTTACTACAAACTTGAGAGCCCAGGTTTGTAGTAATTGTGTTAATGGAACTTTGGAGCCACTAAATCAACAAACTAACAACAGCAGGATCTTGTCTCAGTTCAGTAGACACACAAAACCTTTCTCTAAGTGTGTGTATTGGTGTGCTCAGTTCTCGCACAGTCTTTGTTTGTATACTGTCCGACATGGGTCACTGCAGCTGTTTTTTTAGTTAGGTTAGAGCAGGACAGTTAACCAGACAGAAGTGTGTGTGTCTGTCGGGGGCAGGGCAAAGCAGCAAAGATAGTGAGGACCTTTTTTTGGTTTCCACTAAGTGCTTTACTGCCTGTCCAGAAAATGCTTTCAACCTGATGTATGTGTTTGCTGTCTAACTCTAAGACACATTGCACCGTTCACACTTCAGTGGTTGGAGGTTTGCTGTCTACTGTGGCAGTCCACTTTTAAAACACATGCGCTCATTGTATAGCAGATCTTTTTAAATAGGTGCATCTGTTAATGAGCATGTGTCATGTTGGGAGTAAGGGCTTTAAGTCAGCCTCAAGGTGCACCACATGACCAAGCTCAAACCCCAGGCATTTACAATACCAGTTATGACACACTGTCTGCCAGCCCGGATGATTTTCCCTGGTCTATATTTATTCATTATTAAAGTAAGTAGGACTTTACAGTAGTCATAGTTAGAGCAGTCATCATTTCTCAAAATATGCTATTATTTCTATACCCTCCAGTCATAAAAAAGTATACTTCATTTTCCCAAAGGAATGCAAGGATTTTATTATCAATACTGTTCCGTTTAAACACAATCATATCATGTTTGATGGCTTCTGGTGCAAGCGAGTGTGACTTATTTGTATCTAATCATCCAGACATATTATGTGAGATGCATGTTTATGACCATTCTGAGAAGAAATAACCTACTACTGTTGCAAAGCTTGATCTGCAATAAAACGCAAAGTCCAACGTAATTCTCTCCACTGAAAGCCCTGCTTTGGAATGGTCACGAAACCTTTTCTAGACCTTTTCTTGCCCTCCCAGATCAAAAGAAGAGGAGCTGTTTGAAAGCTGTTTTTTGCTTTTTTTTCTGAATGTGATGCAACCAAATAACAACTAACACTTTGTGCAGCGTATTGCAGTAAATTATGTTGACACGTCAGATTAGTTTTTAATAAGTTGTATCCACAGGATGTGGTATATGACATCTCAGGTCACGGCTTTCTGTGAGCAGTGCTTCATTCCCAGGATATAACCCAATAAAACAGCAATAATACAGATAATATAGTTGGGCTTAACATTTTTTTTTATAACTTTCAGAATCTTCTATATTTCTCCAAATGTAACTTACATTATCAGACCATGTCACAGCGGTCCAGTCAAAGAAGCTCAGCTGGAAAGTCTTACACGCTTTAAGCAATATTAAAGTGGAAACTTGAGAAAAAAACAAACTTAGAAACTGCTATTTGTCTTTAAGAAGATACTGTATTTTCCTCTAAAATGGCTGCTTTTGTGTGTGGGTGTTCTAATTGAATTCTAAGTAGCTGTCCAATCTATAATATTTTCTTTCCTTTTTTGATGTCTTTTTTTCTGTATGTCCTTTTCAGAATATGAGATTGTAGCACCATATGAGGTGAACCATCAAGGCGTGTACATCTCTCATGCAGTAGCACACCAGCACAGAAGGCAGCGTCGGTCCTTGACTGCAGATGACCGCTCATCGGACTCAGGCAGTGAAACAATCCACTTCCGGCTGAGTGGTTTGGGGCAAGACTTCCACATGGAGCTGAGGGCGGCTTCAGAGAGCCTGATTGCACCTGGTTTCACCATCCAGGTCCTGGGAAAGAACGGCACCAAGAGCCTGAGGGCCTACCACCAGGATGACCTCTGCTTTTACCAGGGGTCACTGAGGTCGAGGGTCAACTCTTCAGTGGCACTGTCCACATGCATGGGGATGGTGAGTCTGAACATGCACAGAGTCAGGTTGCAGAAGGTGTAAGACGAGTTGAAGGGGGTAGATAAATCCAATCTGAGTTAGTGTGGGTGTTTGTATCAGTCATTACTTTCGAGTTCCTCCAGAGGAAACTATGCCTCTTGGAGATTCTTTTTGTTTCAGTTTTGGCAGCCTGTAGATTGATCTGCGAGTGCTGAAATTACACTCTCTTAGAGGACACCGTGAGTCTCGGGGCCAAAGAAATCTGGCTCATCCCGAGACTTTTGATAATATAAACACTGGGTGTCCGTGTTCTTGTCAAGCCGAAACCCAGGGAATAGAGAGAGAGGGGTCAATGACCCTTTCAGGATTTTAACAAAAAGATTTGAAACTGTAAATCAACTCTAAGACAGATAAAATCAGTCCAGACACAGAGTGAAGGCAAACCTTTTAAGGGTAAAGAGATAAAAGAAGAAAAAATATATATGAGCCAGCAAAAAGACCTGAAGAAAACTGCAGCTCGTTTATATTTGGACTGGATCTTGCCTTTGACAAATCATGATTGTCATCACTTAGTCGTGTCTTTTGGCCTTTGTGAGAGTGCCATTCACACAGGACATGAAGGAGAGCATTGTCTGTCATGTGTGGTCAGACATGGTATTTATAACTTTGACTTTTTGAGACTTGAAATCCCACTGAGTATTCTGGCTAGTCACTTGCAAGCTTATTCTTCCAGGGATTTCACCATTAGTCCAAACACAAACCGTTCATATTGTGCTTTTACTGAAATCTGTGAAAAAGTCACTAACGAGGAAAAGTTCGGCATGTGAACACCACATGATGTTTGGCGTGCAAGCCAGGAAAATGCACAAAAGACAAGCCCATTTATATAATTTCCCTTTGGCATATTTATTTTCTTTTATTGCAGCTTAAGTGTAATCGTAAGCTAACACATGGAGTTCCGACAGATGCAAATCTGTGTCGGGGTGTGTTATTAGACGTTTGATTTTCAAGAAATGCACTAAGAGTTGAAAATCGTCATACAAATGGGTCATTCCTTCAAAATTGGAGAGGGCGGTGTTAGAAACAGAGAGTCTGTGAGTATCTTTGTTGCGGTGCTTCCTATCACATCCATTCCCTTCCTGGAGAATTTAGTGTTAAGACTGGTTAGCAGAAAAATTCTTAATGCATCCTCTTGTTAGTTCATTTGTTGAGAAAGCTGGCTAAATTTCAGTTTTCCCTTTGGTGGTCCTCCTCTGGTGCAAGAGCATAAAGAAAACATTAGTGAAAGAATGACATTAAGTAAGCTGAACCGAGACAGCTCTACTTTAAGACCCTCAAATGTTATTACAGCACCATAAGCCGACTGGTCAAGTGAAACAAAGACTTTATAAAGACAGACACAATCACATACACATACATGTGGTTCAGTTGCAAAAGTGGGTTGGTGACTCAACCCCCAGCCACTCCAGGTGATGAGAGACAATGCCCCTGTTCATCATAACATTTTTAAGTAGGAATTAGCTCTGTAGGAATTAGGTAAGGCTAAATACGCTCTGAATACCTTCTACTGTTTTTCAGTTCAATAAATGCCTGGCTCACTGGTTTGCTTTACATATTTGTATCATATCACTGTTTCTGAGAACTGCCCTGTAGAACTATAGACAGGGAATGGCATGTCTCTGGGGAAGGTTCTTCTGTGAGTTTGTGTATCTGTGTGTGTTCAGACAAGTTTCCAATAAAGCCAAAATGGTCCGGGGTTGCAGACTGTTAATATCGTTCTCACGGCTGATGCTGGCTCAGATGGACCGGGACATTGCATCTACGGGAATTTGACTTTTTCTTATGTGAATTGGTGGACTGCAAAGTTATATCAGCAATCAAACTCCTGGGGAAAGATAAAGATAGTTGCTATTTATGAAAAATGCCCAAATTCCTATCTCAGAGAGCATGTACCAACAAATGTTTTTTTTGTTTAGTTTTTTTCTGGACCATCTGAAGGCTCTTGGGAGATGTTAGAATTCTGCTAATTTACTATTTGACGGGAGGAGTCCACCCTCTGCAGCATGAGATAGCTGAGATGAAACATCTTCATCACTTCTGTTAATTCCACTACTGTAGCAAATTAATGTGACCTTATTCAATCTATGTGATTATATAGCTGATTTTGGGGGTCTCTGAGATAAGGTTTGCTTTCAATGGATACTAAGACAAAGAAAGTTCTACCAGAAAGAGAATAATGTTAAGATGAAGGTTGGAAGGGTTTGTACTCCCTCCTTACCATTTTGAAGTGCTGAAAACCCCCTTGTAAGGAGTGTGATGTTGTAAAGAATAAGATGCTTTTTCAACTCTCTCCTCCTGGCAGCTCATGCAGTGGTTACCCCAACTTTGATGACAGCTGGGAGATCAACCATAAAAAATCCCTCACTTACAAGCAAGGATTTGGTGGAATAAAAGTGGCAGGCCAGTTCCATTAACTGTGTTCTTCACCTGCCAAATGGTTTCAAACTCTGGACAGTCACACACATGTGGAAGGAGAGATCATAAAACAGTTCCTCCTCTGTGTCGACTTTATGCTCCTACATAATACGCTAGTCTGGTATTTATGTGGCTGAGGGTGTTGCAGGGTTAGTGGAGCACTGCAGACACTGTTTCCGTCTCGTACCATGAATCATTATTCCCCCACCACTAAGGCATCTTGCATGAATTTTATCTTTGTTCAAAGCATGACTGAAGGGACATATATTACTTATAGATAAAGTATATCACCTTTGATGTTGCCAGTAATCAACATATATATATATAT
>JABUIW010000019.1:11739315-11773749 GCA_013363375.1 Menidia beryllina
ATAGAGAGAGGGGGAGAGATAGAGAGAGAGAGATATTCATTAAATATGTAATTTATCTGTATTTTCATGTAGATGTCCCTCATTATTCCTGTACATCTTATCCTTCTAAATCTTTAATTTTAATTTGTTGCAAAAGTCAACTTTTGCATTGAAGGACTTGCTGAATTCTCTGGGACTAAAAATCAGATGCAGGGCATGTGTTTTCCTCTTGTAAATGGATGGGTGTTTAGCTCGCCTCAGGGATAGTAGTTGTAGTAATAATTGAATGTTTCACATTTGTCCCACCTCTGGGATTTCCAGAAATATATGAGGGATAGTCTCAGATAGACTCTGATGTATTTGAGCTTTGAAAAACACACAGTGTGGTCTCATCAGTTTACTGTCATCATATTTCAGCATGGGAAGCATCAAATGATCCAAAAATATTGTTATCAAGTTGTATAATCAATTGTTGCCTTCTCAATCACACAATATGTATTAGGCCTTTAGTACAAAACTGGTGACATTAAGTCAGTTTTGAGCTTCTTTTTTTGCTAACAGAAGGGAGCATGGATATTTTGTATATATTTATTTAATTCTTTTAAATCTCAAGTTTTCAAATGATCCAGTCAATACAAAGCTAAGTTGAACCCCCTACCATCTGCCAAAGAAGGAGTCATACTCACAGTTTGTGAAACAAGCTCATTGAATATTCCATCCAATGTGGACGTCTGCTTTATCTGATGCAGGGTCACAGGGGAGCCTGAGCTGGTCACAGGCTCCCCTGTCATAGACAGGTCACTTGTCCATCACAGGGCCATAGATTTACAAGACGACCATGCACACTCACATTCGGTCCTAAGGTCATTTCAGAGTCACCAATCCAACTAACAAGTATGCACAGGCAGAATGAGCCAACTCCAGGTACCACAGTGCAGTTTGTTGCTTCATTTTGGACAACTACAGGGACCATTTTGGATATCTTAAGGACTTGGGGGTTTGAGTTACAGTTTAGGGTTAGGGTTAAATTTTCTTTTCCCTAAGAAAGCCTTTTGAATTGTAAGGAAAACAGAGGATTTTGCCTCTATCTGTTTAAGTGTAAGCATGAGTAAAAAAATTAAAAAACTACTCAAATTCAGATTAACCTTGTAATGCACTGAATACTCCCCCCCTTCATTTTTTACCTGCCCACCCCAATTCCTGTTGCTGCTTGTCTGGATGAGTCTTGACTCCAGAGAGTCCAGCTGTTTGCGCCCTCCCAAGTAGTGTTTCAGACTTTTATTACTGCTATTTGCACCTCGTACAGCACAGTGTGTAATCGGATGACTTTGGCTATTTAGGAAAGGCACTAGTGCGACCTAATCTCCTAGCATAGTGGTCTGTATATGTGCACCAAACTGAAAGCAAAAATGCATGTTTTTCTGTGTTCAGTAAAAATGAAGACTGTGCAGAAACTTGCAGGCGAAAAACGTTTTAGTCTGATGATTTGTTTGATTCATATGCATTTAAAATGCATTTTAGACCGGTCAGTGACCAAGAAGCTATCAGAGGAAATATAGACATGGGAGCTATAAAGAGTTAAAGAAAAATACATACTGCCAATACTGTCACTTTTTTCTCTTTGCAGCTTAGAATTGGAACCTCATCAAAGTTCGTGATTGTCTACACGCCCATGTCTCAAACTAAATGTGTAGCAAGTAACATACACCAGCATTGTAAAGATAGACCAGTGTCAGTCAACAAATTGTGGAATTTAAGACACGTGCGTGGTCCTGAAAGGGAAGGGCAATGAGCAGCGGTCAGAGAGTGAACCCTGTCACTTGGAGTTGTAATCATGATGATGTTAATGCTTACTGACATGTCCCATG
The DNA here is from genome assembly GCA_013363375.1 of Menidia beryllina. NCBI lineage: Eukaryota > Metazoa > Chordata > Actinopteri > Atheriniformes > Atherinopsidae > Menidia > Menidia beryllina. Next base: position 11,741,163 of record JABUIW010000019.1, read on the forward strand.
TGGAATATTGTAGACTTTTACAAGGGTTGCAGTACTTAAATGCAATCCCGTGAATGCATAGTCATGCTGCTTTTACTGTAATTAGCACCGCTCTGTTGTCTAACTGAATGTCCTCCAGACTCCTGAAAAACATTTTCTCAGTATATTCAAGTCTGTAACTGCTCACAGACTGAATGTTTGAGTTAGCTGACCAAAGATAACTTTGCAACCTGGTTTTCTTTCCTACCCTGTCTTAAAGGTATTAAGCGTTCCCCATCCCCCACTCCCAACCACCCACCCAGAAAGGATAAATACTTAGCATGTGAAGATTTCAAAGCTGACAGCAGCACAGCTCAGGTCAGAGGCCTTGCCATGACTTGGAGCCAAATGTTGACAATTTACAATTACACAGCAGCGGGGCGGGGGCCATGTGGAATCATGCACCAGTTGTCACATGTGATTTTAAGTAACGACCCTGGCTGGGGTGTTTATTGATTGTTGGTAGGCCAGTGCCAGCTGTGAGTAGTAATGCATTACAAATCCTCCCTTTAATATCTCATTTCTTTGTTTTGCCTGACAATTGATCTTCAACCCTCTTTTTTTTATCCCCAAAACCTAAATGGAGTCAGTCATCGCTGTCTTATGCTATTGGACAGTGAAGAAAATTCCAGCTGGAATTTCATTGTAAAAGCATGTATCCATTCATTCATGTAAGTAAGTGTGTTTGTGTTTTTTTAAAGCCCCTGAAAAGATTGTTTTCTTGTCAGTAAGTGCTGAGTAGAAGTGTGTTTCCGGCTGTAAATATGTCTCCAAATATGTTTATGTGTCACTGTTTGTCGTTATCTGTTGTCTGAAGCACCAGTTAGTGCATGGTGGGAATGATCATTATCCAACACAGAAACACCTGTAAACAACGGCTCTAACCAGTGCTAAACACATGGAACTCTGCCATTAGATTAGACTAACTATTTTTCCAGATGAACACACTGGGAGTATCCCCAAGCCATTTAGATATGCATGTTATTTCTAAACCTACACAATGCAAGTGGAAGATGTTGATATTTTGTAACATGAGAGAATAGCCCAGGCTTGCTGCTTTAGAACCATTTGTGGACGGGACTCCCTGTGTAACAACGACTGTGAACTCTACGGCCATTGCAGTCACAGTAAATCATCTGTAATGACTTGCATTCATCTTTACTTGGTTTGTGACTATTTTAAAATTTGTGAACATTTAATGTTCAACACACTCCCACTTTTCCACTTACACTGATCTTGTGTGTTGGTGAAGTCAAGGCCCATCTTTGTGACTGACGATGATGTGAATAAAATCTGCAACTTGGAAAATTTCTTCCAACGTCGGTTCTTCCACACACAGACACGCTGAGCCATTTACACCCCACTGACAGTCTGGTTCAGTCTTTCTCTGGCTGTGGTGACAAAAGGCTGCACACTCTACTCACAGTGGAAGAAAAAGGAAGAGAGAGAGTGAGAGGACTGCAGTCAATTAAACATATTTTAGGGAAATACCAGCAATTGCCAATTGCAGTGAAAGTCCAGACTTTCCCTGCCAGCTGCCTGTCAACACAGATGTGGTGCCTTTTCAGTAACCGAGAGAGACAAAGAGAAAGGCAGAGTGAAAAGGAAAATAACTTTAAAATATGGCTCCACTGATATGTTATTCAATGTGGGATATAAAACCAGAAAATGTATTTTTTTTCTCTCTTTTAGACACAGACAGACAGAAATAGTCTGTTTTATATCATAAAAACAGAGTGAGGATCTGTGCCACATGTTCTGCTCAACATTAAGTGGTGAAATGGGCTTTTCCTAAAGCTATATCCTAAACTTAAGCATGTATTGACTGGTACTTAAAGTACTTTGTGTCACATGGCAGAAATTAATTCATTTTTAAAAGAGAAAGAAAGCAGAATTGAATATTCTTCTAAGATTGTTTTAGCTGTATTTATATGTAACACAATCTGACAATTGTTAATTACTCTGAAACCATACTAGTGGTTTTTGGTTAAAAACTCTTCTGTCTGACCCTGGCCGATTTAGATGAGCTGATAATGGCTGACCCTGAACTGCAAAACAGATGTTTAGGGTGAAGAAATATAGCTAATAATTGAGCTGCGCAGAGTTTTAGGGGGGGTCAGGATTGTAGTGACCAAGGGTCAGATTTGGACTAATAGCTGACAGGTTAGGAAGCTCAACAAGTAACTGGAGCATTAATGGTTTCTTTGCTTTTATGTGACTAGAGTCCCCAGGGCTGAACATGAATAAAGAGATCAGGACACAACTGTTGCAACAAAACAATTAGTCCAGCATTTCTGCTTATTTTTTTTAATAATAGTACCCTTTAATGTGAGTGCTAATACGCTTTTGTTCAGGATGACTAAGTAAAGGGGAACACACCAAAGTTAATTGCACTTTTCCTTTTGCTTCTAGTCAGGTTTGATTCGAACACAGGATGCAGACTTCTTCCTCAGACCAGTGTCCCGCAGCCTCGCACAGAGGGAGAACTTCACGGCACCCGACAGTCACCAACCTCACATCCTCTACAAGAGCAGTGGTAGAGAGTCCTGGAAAAAGCAGAGGCATCCTGAGTCCCACGTGCTCCTGAAGAGATCCACAGATTACTCTCATCACAAATCAATGGGAGGCTTGCCTTCAAAGACAGACTCCATCGACAGAGAAGAAAATCAACTCCTTCGAAACCAGCAAAGTTGCATCCACGGCTATCACCATGGCAACAGTAGTAGCAGAAGTCAAGATGACCGGCTGAAGCATCGTGGAGCCGGTCACCATCAGAGTGATTACAGACATGGGGAGAGGCAGAGGCAACACTTCTGTGGGAGAAGGAAGAAATGTATGTAAGGGCAATTTCTCATTCTAATCCCCCAAATTCCTCTCTGTGTTTGAATATTTTAAACATTTCCCTAAGTTATTGCTTTCTCTACTAAATAGAGTAAACAATGAGAATGAGGGCAAGAAGAGAAACATTGCACATGGAAGAAAAACATTGCTTTAGCCTTCTGTTGTCTTTTTTGTCATTAACTTCGAGTCACATAGATTCCCCAACTTAATTAGGTTATGAATGTGTTTTATTTTCTAAGCTGTTAAATAGTCATTTTTGGTTTTTCCAACCTCCCAAACGACAACTCTTTGGTAAGGATATTTCCACTTAAACCCGCTTCTCATCTTACCATAATATTTTCAAATGTGCTCCAGTTTTCGAATACAGCTCTGTTATTTTCCTAACATTAAATTAAACCTAAACAATATGATCGTGAATTATAACACAATTTATAGGTTCTCACGCAAAAAGGGAAATGACATTTGTTGACATTTCTGGTTAACTCTGTTAGCAGGCAGTCTCACAAGGTTGTGGTTGCTTGGTGCAAAGGGAACATCAAAATGCACCGGAGACAAATGATGTTCCCAAATTCTTTGTGTTGCCCTGTAAGAGCGTTAGTGCCATCACAAACATCCTCTCTGTGGTTGTGTAGTTTTGACAAAAGCATCATACAGTATTAGTGGTTGAAGAGTGTGCGTTGACTTGCAGTTGTTCACACATCATTAGCGCCTTTTGTGATAAAGTGTTTTCCTTTCTTTGCTGAGTCCTCAAACACTGACCTGTGAATTTTATTATGCAAGTATTTGAACTTTTTTTCTTAAACTCACAATAACATTTAAATGTTTGTGTTACTTTCTTAGTAGATTTTTCTAAGAAAATGAACTATTCTGAGTCAACTATATCAATATGAAGAATACCATCTTAAATTACATTGACAGTTTTGGTTGATTCCATTAGTGACTTAACCCTGTGAAAGGTTAAGGGGGAATTATTTATATTCACTTTACACTCTGCAAGAAATTACCGCAAGATCATTTAACACTGCCAGTGACTCAGGGGTCATTTGGAAGAGAGCAGGCTGGGATAGGGCTGGTACCACTACTGCCCTGGAGAGCCCCAGCTGTCTGGCCCTTGTGAAAACACACTGCTGTTTACATTTCCATAAGATGACATCACTGAACACCTGTGCAGCGTTTTAGTCCAAAAGGCACTTTGGTCACTCACCTGCTTCTGCCTATATAAGCAAACTTCCTTCCTGTGTAGTTTATCTCCAAGCATTTATACTAATCTGGAAACATGCAGGGGCAGATTTGGGGCAATGATGTGGGAAAAATGGATTGTGTGTTGTTGATGTCATTTGAGATGGTGTTCTTCCTATTAATATAGCTGACTCAGTATACAGGCATGAAGGTAAGAGGGTGTTTCTCTCTTTGTGTGCACACAATCTTCTACAGCAGCTCAAATCTATGTTTCTGAGTGACATGCAGTCTAATAAATCTCTTGTATTGTCGATCATATTGCTTTAAGACAAATGAAATTTGATATATTATCTACACTGAAATCATTTGGGACACTTTTTCTACGAGAAGTTGACATTCATATTTTCAACTTCTCATAATAAGTGAAAGAAAATCCATTGGTTGTTTTTGTTCCACATTTATCGCATTAAGAAAGAGAAAAGATTTTTATCTAAGCATCTTTTATGGTCACATTGTGTCCTATATTACTGAATGAAATGTAACTTTCTCAATGCTGGCATAATGATAAAACTCCCACAGTCAGCAACAGAGAAAAAAAAGGAAAAGCATAAAGCTCGGGGTGCAGTTTATTATTATATCAGGTCACAGAAGTGAGGGGCTAGTTAATCATTCAGAATAGTTGTCAGCCCTTTGCCAGAAACACACAAGCAAATTTAACAATCTGTCTCAGGGTGAGTCAGTTTTACAATTTTTTGTACCATACATAGTCAGCTGTGGGAAGGAAGGGTTGTCAATGAAACAAACTCCTAATGTACGTTTACCAGTCATATATAAACCTCTTTAAAGAAGCATAGCATCAGCATCAGCTGAGGTCAAAGTGCCATGTATAAAGCTTCAGTCAGAGAGGAAAATGCCTTGATTTTAACTATTTTTTTGCTTTCAATAATGTTTACAGATATGCCCAAACCTCCAGGGGAGGATGTTTTTATCCTCCCAGGTGAGTACAAGTTTATCCCCAGGAACAAACGGGCCGTGCTGCAGAAGAATCGGGCCGGTCAGAAGCTCAATGTGGAGACACTGGTGGTGGTGGACAGAAAGATGATGGATAACCACGGTCACAAAAACATCACCACATATGTACTTACAGTCCTTAATATGGTAAGAGTGGTTTATTTTTTAACATATCCATTTCTATTAACAGATTATGATGTTTTTTACCCTAATATGAGTGTTTGCTATAAATGAAACTGAAGCTTAGTGTAGGGAATAAAAAGAAAAAACAAGATAACACAGATCCCAGTGCTCCCATTTGTGATCATCTTTCGTCCCATTTTCTACATCAGACAGGAGCCAATAAACCATGTCCTATCATTTGTACTGGACAGTTTTAATTTAGGTACAATGTCATTCTCATGTTTAACGACTGTCAGTTTTTTGTTATCTTACTACTACTGAGCCTTGCAATGATCATTCTGTGACCATATTGTCAGTGAGGACAGAAAACATGTCGCTAATCCAAGATTTTAGAAACATGTGAGCAGCATGAAATTCCAAAAGTTGTTTAACGTTAAGACATAAGATCCTAACAATGGATAAACTATCCATGTTTCACGGTCATTTGGATATTGAGTTTAAATTTTTGGCTAAGGGGCTGTCATACGCTTGTTGTTACTATTTGGGCTTATCAGCTCCAGAGTTCCCACATGTTTTGCCATTACACAAATGTAACATCAGCCTACCATGCAGTGCATTTGAGATGTGCGATAGCTCTGGGTTAAGCAACTCTATCCCCTTGTCCTCCAGACTAAACTATCAAAAAGAGCTTGTCTTAAAACAAGAAACTGATATGTGAGTGAGATCATTGGTGCCACACTGACAGTGTGCCCCTGCTCCTCTCAGCTGATGTGCAGACGGATTCCGTCATGGCTGTGTTGCTACTTATTGACTGACTGACAAATCCAGAGATAATCCATCTATTTTGAAAACGCTGTTCCCTCAAGTAGAACCCCAGTGAAAGAAGTCAAACTCCGTCTTAGAAGGGTCACCAAAATACAATATAGGTTTTCACAGAAAAGAGCCAAATCCATCTCCATGAATGTTAAAAAGGTATTTTGTCATTGGATAATCCTTCCGAGTGTTTGTATAGATTTATCCCATGATAAACATTTACAAAAAAAAACAAACAAAAACAAAGAAGTTTTTGTGACTGTCATATTTATTAAGTGATACAATGTGCTATTTCCTCTGAAACAGTGAAGCACCATGGAAACTGACTGTTTCCTTTATGCAGCAGTAAAAACACGATGATTCACTGGACCGCTTTTGATCAGAACAGGATGAGAAAATCCGACACTCTGTCAAACTTTGTGGCTCTGGGATTCTGTGGTTCCAGATGGATGCTTTGATTGTTTCTCTTGACCTCAAAATTTTCTTGAGTTTGTTAACAAATCACAGCAGCATGTCTTTTCATGACTCAGTGCCTAAGAAGACCGAACATGTGGAGCAGAAGGAATGAATGAGTATGAGAGAGGAGACTAGATTTTAGAGTGGTACCTGATCTTTTCACACGGCCTGAGAGAGAGACGGATAGCAAACGTGAACAAAAGCTCACGGGTCTACTTTCATAGACTGAAATGTTGTGACTTATCAGATGTCTGAAGTAGAAGCTGAATTGAAAACAGCAGTTGTGGTTGTTAGACCTCTGATACCATCAAAAGGGCTCTGTCTGTGTGTGTGTCTTTTCCTTAGAGATGTCAAGCTGTGTCACTAAATAGATATAAGATTGACCTTTCTTGTTTAAAGGTTACAGTACAACAGTCAGACTTTAATGCAAAAAAGCTTGAGTGATTTGACAATGATAAATTAAAATAGTGGGATTTTTGTCACCAGAAGCACAGTGTGAAGTGAAAACATTTTGAAGCTGCTACAGTCTTTATGGGTACAGTGGAAGCAAGTTTCACTCCTCTAATCACGCAATGTTTGAGGGCAGACCTCTGACAAAGCTGCTGCAAAGCAGATTCTTAAGAGCGAAATATACAAAAATAATTCACAATTGCTCTTTTTTCTAAAATGTATGCATTGAATAAGTGTCTCCTGTTGGCAAATGAAATTACTGTAAAATGGAAATGTAATAATGCTCACAGGTGTACTGTCTTCTGAAGGTCTCCAGTCTGTTCAAAGACGGCACAATAGGAGGGAATATCAATATAGTTATAGTGGGACTTGTACTTTTGGATGAAGAGCAGGTGAGCCCCTTAAATCTTAAATCTCATAAACTAACTTTGTATTTCCTTCATGATCCTTCAGAGACACATAAAAAGCTAAATATGTGGAATTTCTTTTAGTGTTTTCATGTCTGAGTATTATGATATTAGCTCTTCTAGAAGGAAGGCACAATGAAACCTAACTACTAAATACATTCACAGTAAAGTGTGATGTGTCCTTGATTTCCTTGGATCCTTCTCATTCTTTTTGAGTGGAATATCTGGAAAGACAGTTTAACCAAACAGCTTGTCAGAAACAGACATTATGGGTAACTGCTGTTGTTTTCTATTTACTTTAGATTTGGAGAGATGTTGAGAGTCCACAATTAATTTCCAGCTTGACAAAGCTCCCAACTTTGGAATTCTTTTCCTGCATTAACTTTGAAATGCTGACTTTAAATGTCCTGTTTTTGAAGAGGATGACACTCGTTCCTTCTGTTTTACTTCAGGAACTTCAAAATTATTTAGCTAATAGCACCGAAATGTTGAGGTGATAAATTATTTCAACAAACTGTTAAGATCAGATAAAGACCCTGAAAATTGCTAATAAGTACGATGGGAATGTCTTTTGGGTTTTGCTCTTTGGTTTTTTCATTTTAACTCACTTTCATGTCACAGGATGGCTTGGTAATCAACCACCATGCTGATCACACACTAAACAGCTTCTGCCACTGGCAGTCAACCCTTGGAGACAGAGAAAGCCGACACCATGACCATGCCATCCTCCTCACAGGACTTGACATTTGCTCTTGGAAGAATGAACCCTGTGATACTCTTGGTAAGTCTTTATTTGCCCTTTTTATTGCCAAAATGGCTTAAAATTTACAGTGATGAGATCCTTCAACATATTAGAATCTGCAGTTCCAAGACCTTTAGACCCAGGAGAGCCACAGATCTAAAACAAAGAAGTAAAACAAATGACAAATTAAACACTTAGCCAATTACAGAACATATTTGATGTCATGTAATTGGCATGAAATATGACAAAAGCAAAAGCTTTTAAATAATTTCTGTATTTGTGAGCATTTGAGGCATTTGAGGCTCTATTTTTTATTAATTAATTAATTTATTTATTTTCAAGATTTGTCCAAACCTGAAGTTTTTTTGGTCCTGTAACATTTTTTTCCCCAAGAACTGTACTGGAGCAACTTGACAACATGGTACACACAGTGAAAGCAGCCAATCAGGGATCAGGGTAACGTGGATAACCTCCGATGGCATTCTCAAACCAGATGTTCAAAATATCAACAGGTTTCCTGCTTCAGTATCATAAATTCCACATCACTATGTTTCATGAAAAATGGGGAGTTTAAGAACAGATGGAAGGTATTTAAGTCGATATCAGCAGAGAAAAGCTAAGACATGTACCATGGTGTCAAACCGTCGCAGACCAACCGATAGCATGCTGTTTAGTAACTGAATTCAGTCAAGACTGGACGCTCATTGCCTTTTTTACACCCTCACTCATTCTGTTTGTGAGCAACGCTTATGAAGAAAACTAATAACAAGTTACATGTGTTAATGACTTTTGTAACATATTGTTGTGTTCCACTCTGTGAGAAAAAAGTTACATTTTCAGACAGAGACACAAGCACGCACGCACACACAAGCACACTCCTACACACACTACCTTCAAACCCCAGATGTAAGTTTTGACTTCAAAGTGTTGAAGCTGGCATTAGCCCTAATCATTACTATAAGCCCTGGTTCAAAGGTGCATGTGGGTTTTTGTGTGTGTCTGAGTGTGTGTGTGTGCGCACAATCAAAATAGAGTTAGTGCTGACTAATTCCCTAAGGTGCAAAATAATGTGGTTGTTAGTGCAATCTGTCATTATATAGCACAGTTTATTTGCCTTATTCTTACAGCCCTATCCCTTAATGTTTTCAACCATATTTCAAAACCAATATATATATATATATGTCCTACCTCATTCCTGACACATAATATGAACTCAATGATGTTTTTCACAGTCAATCTGCATGGTTATGTTTAATATTATTACTCACATTAGTTATTTACATGGGAACATTCCTTTAGGGGGTTTTGCACTCTGTGGGGGATGACTTAAAGTCATAAATTAGGCTAAACTCTAGGCTGAATTCTCCTTGAGACACTAGGACAAAAACCTTAAGGGAAGGCCCCATGTATATTAGTCTGTTTTATTCACAGCCAGGGGTACCTAATGTGTGTGTTTGCTGTGGGTAGGCAGAAGGAGAGTGGACAGAGAGAAGCATAAAGGGAGATGATCAGTAAAAAAAAAGGCATATAAGGAAATGAAAGATGTGAGGACAGCTGAAGAGTTTTCTAAATTGAAGTATAAGGTGGCAAGGGAATTAGAGAATGTTCCCACAGAGTCCTATATTTCATCAAATGGAGGGATTTCCACTACTTGCTATCTAGTTCTGTATTTGGAATGCTTTACACATGCAGTCCACCGCAGTTAGGCTTGATGTGGGATCTGTTTTCACTTTAGATCATTTGTCAACATTGTAGAGTTTTAAGTATTAAGATTACACATGGCTTGGCTGTATAAGTGCTATTTCAGAGCACATTAGGTCTGTGTTAAACTGTTAAAATGATGGCGCTTGATGTAAAGTTTGAAAATATACAACACTGGTTTTGCAGGCTTTGCTCCAATTAGTGGGATGTGCAGCAAATATCGAAGTTGCACTGTGAATGAAGACACTGGCCTTGGTCTGGCTTTCACCATCGCCCATGAATCAGGACACAAGTAGGACATTAAATGATGTTACATAATCTTATGTGTATATATAGTATCGTATAAATATATATATAGACTATACTAATAAATAAAAGCAAACTCATGCAAATTCGTGCAAGAGTTTTTATGTTAAAGTTGACATATTTTCCTGAGGGAAATTCCTGAACAGTGACAAAAAACAAAACAAAGGACAATTAAAGATATGGAAAATAGTATTAGTAATTTTTCCACCACAAATAAGAGCAACATAAATATGTTTGTGTTTGTTTTTATGTTAGCATCAGTGAAATGATTTCTCCTCACATAATGAAACCAGTTCAGCTACATTAGCTTCTTTTAGTTAGTAAAGGTATGCAACTGTATGTGCCCTATAGGCCAAATACAGGGAAATGTTAACTTAAGGACAAACCAGGCCAGTCAAATAAAAAAACTCAATTTAATCTATATTGTATTCCTATAACTATAAGATAATCCTTTGTGTCCTTCTTCATTTTCCAGTTTTGGTATGGTCCATGATGGTGAAGGAAATGTTTGCAAGAAGTCTGAGGGCAACATCATGTCTCCCACATTAGCCGGTCATAATGGTATATTTTCCTGGTCTTCTTGCAGTCGACAGTATCTCAGCCGCTTCCTCAAGTGAGTAAAGCCATTTTTTAATACAGCTAGCCTCGTGGTGAAATGAGCAAAGCAAAAATACTAGATTTATGAAGAGCTCATTTTAAATTCTGATATAATGAGTGACATCTCATAGATTCTGAGAACATACTAATTACATCACTTGACCACATGGCACGAACCAATCCTTTTTATGTGCCCATGCTGCAGATATAAACCCCGCATAGGCTTATACATTTAAATTATCCAAACTTAGAAAGCAATTTTGAATATGCATTCAATTTACAAACATTTTTACACATCATGTCTTACTGACACACAAGCATGTGTTGTAGAAAACTGTCAGTATAAGATGTATCTGTTACTAAGGATGTTGTGATCCAAATAGTACAATAGCTGCACTTATGTTGTAGTGCTGAATAAACAGGATGGTTTCATGTCTGTGTTTGAAAATCAACTAATTTACAGAGCGACACAAGCATTTCAAGTGTGTTTAGAGACATGTGTTGCTGCTTTTCTCTTTAAAGTGCTGTTTTACAGAGAGAATACTTATTATGTGTTGAGCTACATGTTGGTGAGAGGTTCAACGGAGAAAATAATGTGTTTGTGCAGGGACGGCTGCATTTCCCAACATAGAGCCTGCTCACCGAAGCGAGAAAACAACTATCTTGACCATAGCGTCCATATGTCTGCTGCTGTTTCTAAGTGCAGTTAATGCATTTTGGATGTGTGTCTATGTCTGTGTGTGTGTGTGTTTGAAACAAGATAGCCCGGAGTCAGTGCCCTTCACTAAATTTACCAGTGTGCTAACTGAACTGTCAGGTCTTCCATCTCAGAGTGGTGGAGACAGACAGCACATTTCCTCGCTGAGTTATTAGAGCTAGGATGACCTCAACCTTGTTAGGCCTGTCAGCCTTATATTAAAGTCCCATCACCCCTTGAGGCCACATGGGGTGGATATCTGCACCGAATAGCTGTATGTTTCCTTAATTGCAGTCAACAGAATGTTATGACAGTACAGTACATGTTATTTTCTCTTTCTCTCTCTCTGAATTAACATGGATCCCTAAATGTTTCCTTTACGTTTTTTGTCAATCACCAAAATTCACTCTGCACTTATTCTACACTTTATTATTTCAGTCAGAAAAATCTGTGCAAATGTGGTTAAGTGCTCTTTTTAAAGTCTTTGTCATGCTTATTTTACATTGAATTCCCTCAGTCAGTAACTTCCCAATAATTGTGTTGCATTCTGTGTACCCCTGAGGTTGAGAATCAGAATGCATTGTCCCACTTCTGGACTTTTGACTCACAGACACGCAACAAAATATTACAATCTCCATGTTTGTGTTCATGCTTTGCAGTTTTTACAAATATTATTTAATGTTCAAATGTGCAGTTATTTAATTTAATTCAATAGACACTGATTATGAAAAATTCTTCTTTGTTCCACAGACTGTTAACCCAGTTTAGCTAATATAATTTTATCTGAGCTGAGTCTAAAGATCGCTTAGAATGGCCACATTCAGCCTATTTTAAAGTAAAAAAAACAAAAAAATAAAAAGTATAAATCTGTAGGTCATAAATACTGAACTGTAAAAATGACACCACTTTTGAATTTGCTCAGGTGAAATAATCTGGGGAGAAAGGGCCAATGCATTGACATTACAGATTCAGATAGATAAGTGTGTTCTGTCATTGGGGAGATCCAAGCAATTGAATCTGTTTTCCCAATCTCAATGCTAAACTCAGCTAATTAGCTGCTTGCTCATGCTGCAGTTTGACTATAGATGTGAGATTCCTCCTCATTGATTGCTAGAAGGTGATTCAAGGTGAGCCTACTGATCTCCTTGTCTATCATATTGTTGGAATTTGCTATCAAGACCTCTGAGGGTATTCCCCTTGCCACATAAAAGATTTCTTGTATTATGATATTGTGTTGCATGTACCAGCAAATCATGGTTGTAATCAAAATCCCAGTAATTTATGTCTGGAAGAGATTAGTCAGGAGATCTGCAAGGAATCCTAGGGAAGAATGGGCTCTTTTCACTTCCCTTCTTTTTCACATCACAAGCTGATGATGATCTTGTGTACAGTGCTTACAGCTTACACCTTGGGGAAAACATTTTGTCTTCTCCCTTTTTTGGTGCCATCCTTGAAAACGAGAGACTGCAGTAAGGGGATTTATCACGAGATGCTGCACATGTGCAGAACCTAGTTTCAAGTGAAACAATTAGATGTGTTTGTGGGTTTTATTTAAGATGAAGCAGTTGTACCTGCATATGTGCAATGACCTTATTGTTACCTTGTTGTGGTAATGTAGAATATCTGAATCTTGCACATGCAAAACAGTCATTGTTCTCTGTAGACACACTGGACCCATAAAGCAGTGGAATATTCTATGTGCACACAGAGACACACTCATGCTCTGGAAAAGCAATTAGGACCACTCACCAATATGACGTACCATTCCAACTTATTTTTCCCTTTTTGTTCTCTTTTTACTATATTTTTCACATCATATTCCCCCAACTGCAGTACTTAAGCTGTAAAACATCTCTGAATAGAAATCAGTTAAATTATTTCACAATGGAAACCCCCCCCCCCCCCCCCCCCCCCCCCCCCCAAAAAAAAAAAGTGATATGGGCCGGGCCATTTTTATGTTTGTCATAATTGAGTGTCTTATGCATTAAACCATCATTCTCAGGTTTTTGAGTTTGACAACTTGTTGTGTTACCATGGCAACCCCCTCACAGTTGCCCCAGTGTTGGGAGCGGGAAACATGTGGATGCTTGCTGTCGTGTCATTTCTTTGCTCACAGCAAGTGAGCAAAGCTATGCCATGTTTCTATTAATGTGTGGGAATGCACAATGTATATCTACGACATTTTCAACGTGATCTTTTTAGCTATTATGACAATAACATTTTTTCAATCCCTCTGTTCTCTCCTGACCACTTTTTCTTCACTTACTTTTCCTTTTTACCCCCTCTCCCCCCCTCCTCCCCAGTACTGCCCAGGCTTTTTGCCTTTCAGATGAACCCCGTGCGGTCAAGGAATATCGGTACCCTGAGAAGCTGCCAGGTGAATTGTATGATGCGGACACACAGTGCAAATGGCAGTTTGGGGAAAAAGCCAAACTCTGCACCCTTGATTTCAAGAAGGTAAAAAAATGTTGACTCCTCTGTGCCATTTTCTTTTTTTACGCTGATCCATGCCATTCCAAAAAAAGTTTTGTCAACAAAACTTTTGTGTGTGAGTAAATTGTCACTAAATTGAGCTTAGCTCATAGCTCTTTGTCATCCTCAACACCTTCCACCACAGAAATGAACCAGTAGTCCCCCAAATCCCCTCACTGGAGGATTATGTAAATTGGATTGAGGAGATCTTTTAAGTGCTCCTTCCATCGTGCGATAGTATTCTCTGTTCAAATCATGTTAAGCATAACCTGGAAAGGTCACAACTCTCCCTCTTTGAGTTGTTGATTGGTTTTCCAGAACATCATTGAGCCAAATGAAAGTCCTTCTCAATAGTCCCCCTGTCTTTCTCCCACATTGTGTTTTAGCTTCTGCAACAGCCATAGCTGCAGCCCATTTAGCAACCTGCTACCTATCAGCCACTTCAGAGGGCCTGTATAAGCAAGGGGTCTCCTTCTTCAACTTAATCAAACAGCTGATCCGGCAAACACATCTGAGTTATATTAAGTTTGGCAATGAGCCTCCATGTTTTATTTCAACATATTCTTGTGTAGTTGGTTGCAACAAAATGCACAGGACCAAAAAATCACCAAGAACTCATCAAACATTTTGTTTTTCCAGGCACTTGTTTCACATTTAAAAGCACCAGAATCAGTCACGGCCTGGTTCTTCAAGATAAGCTATTGCAAGGGAAGGAAAAGGACTCTGTCCTTTGAGCGTACAATTTAACCGAGAAAAGCTGGATGAAAAAAACATATATTTCTTTGTTAGTTCCATTCATGGTGTCTCATTGTTTCTATACAGTCCTTCCATTGCTAGCCCTTGATGCTTTTTCACAGCTACAAAAATCCTGAGCAAGCACAGCAGCTGGACAAACCGGTTCTTGGCAGCAATAAGTTGAGGCTGAGATGCTTGTCAGCATCTGCACTGAGTTGTCAAAATCTGATATAGCCATTTAGACTGTAGCGGAATGGACATGTTGAAAAATAGCAGGGCTGTGATTCCCAGACAATGTGAACACCCAGATGCTCTCATTTGATTGTTTCAGACAATGCAGTCATGACATCATGTGAGCTTGGTTAGCACCCTGTTATCTTTATGTTCTGTGACTGTTTTCCAATCTAAGGATAAATTGTCTGGTAGGCAAGTGTTTATAATATAATATATATTTTTACTTTTAGAAGCAATAGATGTGCTTCAGTTAGATCCTGTTTTCTTCTGTTTTTCAAAAATCTTATTTACTGAACCATAATTATTTTGAGACATGATAGCTGCATAGGGATACCATGCCAGAGGATAATTCAGACATGCTTTCATCGAAAGGTTCCCAAGAAACTAAATAACAGTGGTATGAATTATCAATTCTCCGTTTGTATTTCCAGCTGCTGTAAGGGCAATCCTGGCAATATATTCATCTTTGTTTTTTACATTATTGTTCCAGGATATCTGCAAGGCTCTGTGGTGCCACCGTTTTGGGAGGAAGTGTGAAACCAAATTCATGCCAGCTGCTGAAGGCTCTGCCTGTGGCCCTGATATGGTGACTTAACACATGTCTGTGTGTATGTATGTCGTCATGGTAGTGTTTGCTTATAACAGAGAGGGTTAGGTCATACACTCATAGGTTTTAAATCAAAATTACTGATTTGCTTAAATAACACTGACATTTTTGTTGCCCTTCAGAAAATGCAGTGTGGCGAGCTTTAAGAAGAAAAACACACTTAATTCTGCATTTAGAATTTATTCTATAAATATCCTATCAAAAAATACTTAAGTTCTGTCTTGGTTAAAAGAGTTAAGAGTCACAATCATCAATGTGCCTTTGATCAAAGTTTTCCATTTAATCAAAAAAGGACAGTTTTTGTTCTCTCTTTTGTTTTCTGATGGGGCCACTGCACACTGCTCCATGGCAACATCTCAGCAGATAAATCCACAACTCAAAGGCATCAAGCAATAGCCTCTTAAACACATTTCTTCCAACAGAGCAGAACAACGTTGTCAAGAATATTCAGACGGACAGTTTACATTCTGCGCTAAGAATTAATAGTCTGAGCTGATCTGACAGTAAATTCCTTTTTTGACACAACTTAGACAAGTTTTTTTTTCCCTTTCTTTGTCAGTGTGCTGCTTAACATTATGAACTGTGTAGTATTTAGTTAAGAATAGAGCTTGTAAAGAGAAATGTCTCAAACAGAGACACGAACATTCTTCCTCCAGAGGATACCGCAGATCTGAGTCAGTAAACTGCTGGAACAAAGGGCAACATTGATTTATGTAGTGAAAAGGCTAAAATGATACTGTAATAAAGCTAAGTTTAGTGAGCGTTTTAGAGTTATATAGTGTTAGTACTTCCACTGAGCCCTGCCATTTCGCAACAAAGCTGAACTGAGTGACATCTCAGTTCTCTTAACATTCACCCCATGTCCCAGGGTGATCTATTAATTCTACTCATTAGCTAAGCAAAGAATCTCCAGCAACTTGACTTTGGGTTATTTTAGAGTTCATTTAAGTGCAGTGAGAATAAATTCCCTGGTTTTGTCAGAGGTAATACTCCCCCCTTCTCTCATTTTACCTCAGGGAGCAGCTGGTTTGTTGCTGATGTGGCAGAAATATCCATTGGGATTGGGGCCAAAAAAGCAATCTTTGTTCCTTATTTATGCTTTGGTGGTGTCCTGTCTCCTTTTAAGACAATTCTCCCCCTGAGGCTCAACCTCTTGACAGCCCATCATCTGCATTTGCTTCTCATGATATTGAACTTGATAGTTTAATCTCACCCTAAGACAATTAACTCCACACAAACATTGAAAAGCTTACGCAGGAATGTGTGGCATTCAGCAGTGGAGAGAAAACGTGAGTTCTTTTGGTCTATTCAAAGACTAGGAGAATATTTGGAGAATGTTTTTTATCTGTGTTTGTGTGGGTGGGCATGTGTGCATGCGTGTTTGTGTGTGCGCAGCCAGGAATGAGAACTGCGAAATACATTCCCTACATCCAGTAACCATTCCTCACAGCACTGCCTGTGCACTGGGAGTGTGTGAGCTTTAAGCTTGTATCATTTTGAGGGACTCTTGCTTGGCGTGAAATTTAGCTGCAGATCAGTATAAAAGATGTGGTTTACAGCTTTATTCCTCCTCTAACTTGCCTTGTTTCTTCACTGAAAACATTTGGCATTTTTCGCTATTCACAAGTATTTAAGTCATTGTTTATTCTATGAAGGAAGTTGTGAACCTCTCTGGAGGGTGAAACTGACCTTCGTCAAATTTGGGGGAAAATAAAATGCAATATCATATTTAGTTCATTTTTCCAAGTGAGTTTTTATATGAATGCAAATAAATAAGTTGCAGAAGGCAGAAAGAAATAATAATTTGTGGTTTTGAAAGGGTAACAGGTGGTCCCATGTCCCTTGGTAGATTGGACATTGATCTGTGTGGGTTTTATCCCCTCCAAAAAGTCCTTTTGCAGAAATTTCCAAATTTCACTCATCACTGTACTCTGGGTGATTAATGGTCAAGGTTGAGAATGAACAAAACCAGAGTTTCACAGATAAATCGTGAACAGGTGTGGCCCACAACTTTTGTAACTGTTCTATGATCAAACTTCAAAAACATGATGAAAGGCTAAGTCCACTGCATTGCACACCATCTGTGTAATCTTTTCTTTCTTTATTTAGTCCATTCATTTTTTTGTGTCTTTTTCATCATCTTTAGTGGTGTCGAAGAGGCCAGTGTGTGAAACAAGGGGACGACGGCCCGAGAGCTCAACACGGTCACTGGTCGGAGTGGTCATCATGGGCATCCTGCTCGCGAAGCTGTGAGAGTGGAGTCACATATCGAGAGAGGGAGTGTAATAGCCCCAGGTGAAGGAATACACACCCCCAGTCCCTATGGAGCACTCACTCTGTGACCGCTGAAGTCTTTTTCTCTTTAATCTGGGTAGAACAGCTTTGATCGTGGTACACATTCGCTGCAGCCTGGTTTGCGTGAGCTTGTGGCATTTCTCAACATTCATTTCCATCTAGAGTTATGTTTTTTTGCCAAGATCTTGCATTGGTGTTGAAAGAGTCGGACATATGCAAAATCTTCTCGAACACATCCCAAAGTTCCACAATGGGGTTAATGTCTGGACCCTTCAGAGGCCGATCCATGTGTGAAAATGATGTTTTATGCTCCCTGAACTACTCCTTCACAGTTTGATCCTGATGAATCATGGCATAGTCATGTTGGAATATGCCCCTGCCATGAGAGAAAAATATCCTTTGATGAAAAAAACATGATCATTCAGTGTAGTCAGATAGACAGATTACATCATACTTTGGGTAAATAATCTTCTATTTGACTTTTTCTTTCTGGCTAGCAGTCAAATATATGGATATGTAAATATATGCAACCAAAGACCACCAACACACAAAAGCTCTTAGGTATATGTATGGTAATGCTGGCCGAAATTCGGGGGAAAATTAGCTTACCAGACAGACTGCAGACAGCCAGCTTTTATTTCTCCAGTTTTCAAAAACGTTGTTCTACTTTTACCAATTTGAAGTGTATTTGTTAGCATATGATCATCAAATTTTTTCCTCTCAAATATGTTTTAAAATTGTTGCTTTTTAAAGAACTCAAGATGATGTTAGCTAATTTACCAAAACTGAGTGACAGTTGAGTGTTTTTTTTTCACACAGGAGTAATAAACTCTCTTTGCTTTGTTCTCTGGATTAAATTGAAGAAATGCTTTATTAGCTATAGAGTGTTATAGGTTCCTGGTAAGGACAAGGACTTTTTAAGGTGTTGGATAGTTCATTTTGTCTGATTAAAAATAAATCTTCTGTAAAAAAAATCCTATATTAGCTCATCACACGGCATCATAACAAGAACTAGGTAAAATTAGGATTAGAAAGGAATATAGGGCAGAACTTTTGGTTTAGTCAGAGTAGGAATACTAAGACAAGAATCAAAGTATGAAGGACTGACTGACTTGAGATTTCAAACAGCATTAAACATGTGAAAGATAAAAGGTAGAGATATGAAAAGAAAGAACTTAAGATTGAGAGAGAGATAAGTGAATATGGGATGGGGGGGGGGGGGGGTTGATAGAGAGAAGCACAGCCTCAGGCTATCCACCTGTGTGAGGAGCAATCTCCACCACAGCACACTCACATATGTGTGAGTATTCTCAAGTATCGGACATGAAATTTCAGTGATAATTGTAGCAGGCCAACATATTTATAGAAAGGAAACTATAAAAATCCACAAGAACATTGCAAACAGAATTATTACAATAATATACGAGCACTGCTTTTAATGACTATGCAACAACATGGAAATATGAGTGTAATTAAGTTATATTGAATGTGTCATTTTACCTATCTCGGCAGACCTTCATATGGAGGCAAGTTCTGTGATGGACCCTCCAGGACGTACAAACTTTGTCACACTGAAGATTGTCCACCCAACACTACTGACTACAGAGCACAGCAGTGCGCTGAATTCAACAGTAAACAGTTCAGAGGGTGGTACTACACTTGGAGACCGTACACAAGAGTGGACGGTGAGGCTGTTTTCCTATTCATTTGCTAAATTTATCAGAATAAGAGGAGCGTGCGTAATTGCAAAAAATCACATTTATATAAGCCTTCACCACTTGAATCTATAAAAGCAATAAACTGTCTCCATGTTCACTCTGACTTCTGTGGGTTTATTTGGTGTTTTCTTTTCTTCCAGATCAAGATGTATGCAAACTGTACTGCCTTGCTGAAGGTTATGATTTCTTCTTTGCCCTTGCCAGCAAAGTTAAGGATGGGACTCTTTGCTCAAAGGGCAGCTCCAATGTCTGTATTGATGGACTTTGTGAGGTATTACCTGAAAATGTAAAAAAAAAAAAAAGAAAAAAAAGAACATGGATTTACAGTTTTTGGAATCAGTTCTGTTTTTTTCTCTGTCTTTGGTTTTATTTTGGTCCTCTCACAAGGTTCTGAAGCTGGGTGATAAATCTTAAGCACAGAGAATAAGCAATATTGCAAGATATATAAACGGCTTTGTTGTGTTGCTGTCTCACAGCTTGTTTTATTTTCATGAAAAATGTATCTTGATGTGTCAACACTGACACAATTAATGTCTGTTGTCTTAAAGCTTTTGTCACAAAGAATGAGGTAATGCGTTGTGTATTGAAGAAGGCTGCCTTTTCTCCACAGAGAGTAGGCTGTGACCGGGTTTTGGGCTCCACGGCTGTGGTGGATGCTTGTGGTGTGTGCAAAGGAGACAACTCCACCTGCAGCATCTACAGAGGAGAGTACACAAAGCAGCATTTTACTAATCGTAAGTTTTGCTGATAGGTTATTAACCTTATCTAAGTAACGATAAAAAATTCAAATGTATTTTGATTGTTCCTACTACTTTTCATTGAGATTTTAAGGATTGTTTAAACTTTGGTTAATTTCACAGAGTATTATGGAGTGGTAACCATTCCAGCTGGAGCTCGCAGCATCCGTGTGATGGAAATGAATACGTCCACTTCCTACCTGGCTTTAAGGGACTTTCTGAGACACTATTACCTTAATGGGCGCTGGACAGTGGACTGGCCTGGTCGACACTCTATCAGCGGGACAACATTTGAGTACAAAAGACCATACAACCGACCAGAGAGCCTTATGTCACCTGGCCCTACAAATGAGACACTAGTGGTAGAGGTAAGCAGTCAGTAGTAATAGAAATTCTCCTGAGTTAACACAAAGTATTAATTTACCCAATCATTTACCAAAATGTTGTTATCTTCTTAGATATTGTTGCAGGGCTGGAATCCAGGTGTCCGTTGGGAATATACCCTCAAAAATACCAATGAGAACCTGATGAAGACTCCCATCAAACACAACTACACCTGGGCCATCATACGCTCCCCATGCTCAGCAACTTGTTCCGGAGGTAGGCTGAAGATCACTAAAATGACAATTTGTCCTTTTATTTGTCAAAGCAGATGGAAATCTCAAAAAGATTTTGTGAAAGATGAAAAAGGACAGCTCACTTCTTATCTAAATCTGTGTCAGGATGCATTAGAAGGGTAGATTTCAGATCAGCAGACAAGTGTTTAAATTCAGTCTGGCCTCGCTGACCTGTAATAAGGCTCCTAGCTGCAGGTTAAATGAAGAGTGTCCCCATCATTACTGAGAGGCACTTATTTGGAACTGGTAAGACATTCTCTTGTTGTACTAAAGACTTCTATTATACCCACACGCACACACTCAAACAGCAAGCATGTACACACATGCATCTCTGCTATCAGTGGCCTTTGTCCCACCTAAGGCACACACATGCGTGGACAAATGCACACACATACGCGTTTGCACACAAAGGAAGCTGTAACTGACTCAGTAAGTAATTGTGGTCAGAGTCTAAGCACAAATTATGTGGGTCTACACTTTGTCAGAATACACCTGGGTGAATACGTGCATGAACGCTTTCATGAGTGTGAACAAAGCCCCCAGTGTGGTGTTCTTATTGATTGACCCTTCAGGTTAAAGTTCTCCACCCTGGTCCCTTGCAGTCCACCCCAACCAGTTTCTCCTCTTTGTCCCACTTGCAGGCCTCGATGTATTCAGGGGGGGTTGCTTTATTAAAAAGTGTGACTGACTAACTGGAGATTTTCAGACTGACCGCACATAGAACTGATGGAAGTTCTCCACAATGCGATGTTGTTCAGTTTAATGATAAAACACTGTACAGAAAATTGAAAAAAACCCTAAATGTTTGACAAAAGAATAATATCTTTGCGTGACACATGTGCCGAGGGAGGTGTGATGAAAGAGCACATGTTTCTATATCCATCAACTCTCTCTCCTCCCTCAAGGGTGTGAAACACATTGTTTTCACATTATTAAGTGTCTCATATTCACCTACATTCCGATATGTATAACATACAAAATTGTCATGTCATTGTGTTTTTCATTTTAAACTGCATTTGGCATAGTTGCTGGTTTCAAGACACACAAAAGTATAATCTGCATCTGCATACAGTTTTATTGCCATGACAATGACCCTCTACGTACGAGACCATAGTGATCCTAATCATCTATACTCTATACAGGCCATATGAACACCAAGTCGGCATGCTACAAAGACTTGAGGATACAGGTGAATGTTTCATACTGTAATCCCAGATCAAGACCAGCTACTGGAGCGGTGCCCTGCAACACCCAACCCTGTCCTGCCAGGTCAGAACTTCTGTTTGTGTATGTGTTGATATTTGTTTTCTTTTCTTGTCCAGTACAGTAATTCCCTAAAATGAATCCATGTAGTTTTAACTAGCAGTGTCATATACAAATTGATGAGCTATTGGCTATGGATTGTCATACAAGTGGCATAGTTGTATGGGTGTAAATGTCCACAAGTTAAACAGCTGCCGACTTCGCTCAAAAGTCAAATATCTCAACTACTAGGCAGGAAACTCACGTAAAACAATCATTGTGTTAAAGGGGATTAATATTTGTCACTTCCACGTTTTGCTGTCTGGTTTTGCCAATACTTTTCATTAAACCATCATCACTGTCTTAAATTAAGATAAGTGATAACTAACCAATTAGAACACGTGTTTAATAAAACCCACAAAACAGACATTTATCTGCGTATTTGTGTGTGCATGTTTTCAGGAGGGCGACTCTAAATTGAGTGAGTGTGAGCTTGCATGCTTGACTGTCCCATTCGTCTCTGTGTGGCCCTGTGATGGACTGTTGACCTGTCTGGGATGTACCATGCTCTTCGCCCAGTGACAGCTGAGATAGCCCAACTATGACCCTACTTAGCATAAACATGTATATAAAATGAATTGATGTTCACAAAGTTTATCTCTGTAAGCCAGTCAGGAGCGTCAGTAGCCAGTCAGACAAATGGGTACTAACAGTCATGCCCTAAAGCAGTACTGACAGAAGGCTGGACATCTGACCTATATTGCAGTATATAGGCACATCAAAGGGCAGATTGCTGCTATATAAGCTATTTAACAGCGACTGAAGTAGCAAAGAACTTTGCAGTCTCTGCTGCCCAGTAAACTTGGTCCCTGCAACAGGAAAAAAGTCAGCTTACTTTGAAATTGAACTTTAGCACTATCTGACTGAGTTTGGGCTTGACAGCTGGATCAAAAACTGTCTCTGATACAATGTCAGAGAGGACTGAACATGGAAAGTTTTAAGTAGCAGAATACAAGTTTGGCAACAATTACGACCCTCAGGGCAAGTGGTATAAACTTTTCAAAAACTTGATTGTGTAGAGGTTAACCCGGCAGTGAAAAATGAATGATGCCAGCCAGAGACAAAGCTTGTAATTATGTATCCTAGTCCTACGCAAAGGCAAATTAAGTTTCTGGCTGTAACTGCAGAAAATGTTTTTTTTCCACACACATCTTTGGAAAACAATGAAAGAGATAATCATCTTGTGGCAGCTAGCCAAATAGTTGATTGAATAGTGGTTTAGTTTTCCAAACACAACATCCTCTTGCCCTCTTAATAACTTTCAATTATTTGTGTCTCTCATCCTACTTTTAGCACATGGTGGTAAGTCATTTGTTTTTTTAACCCCCTCTTTTTCACATTCTTTCTACCCGCCTCCTTCTGTCATGTGTTACTGGCTGACTTTCACATCTGTTTTGTAACTTTTTGACATGCAGTATCAACCTTTTATATGTTGAAAGAACTCTTCCAATCTTCACACACCATCCCTAAAGAAGTAAATGAAAGGTGGCAGGCAGAACTGTCTGCATTTTCCACCCTTTTTTAAGCCGGTTAAAGCACCTGTTCTGAAATAACAACATTTCCCACATTTGAAAAATAGCTCTCAATTGAATTACAAAAATGTGTGAGACACATGGCAGAAAAGAGACTTCCAAAGTTGACGTGTGCGTGATCTCATACTCTTCAATATGATACCTCCCCACCTGTCTGGATAGTTTGCGTCTTTACTTAAAACAGTTCTCCAAGGACTTGTGAATCTGTCCACATGGAGCACCACATTGTTTAGCGGGTTCACGGCAAAGCATTTGTTCTTTGGCCTAATTCCCGTTTCAGATGTTCGTGGCACTGCCAGTTTATTTATTATCACATGTTCCCTGATGTAATATGACATACAAACCAAAGGCAGAGCATCAAAGATCAATCATCCTGCTCTGATGCTGAACATCATAGGGAGTTGGTTTTCAAGTGACGGATTCCTTCCATTTCTGTGCTGCTCTGGACATTGTCACATATTGTATAGTCATGGTCACAGAACCTATTACTCAAAGAGACTCTTGAGATTACAGTGGATTGAATGAGGAGGGGAACTTGATATTTGTGTTGATGATGATAAACTTTCTCAAAATTTGTTTTTACTTTTCTTCAAGTTAGAAATGTACATATGTGCTCGAAAAATGTCTATACAACTGCATGTAAAAGGGATATCAGATTGGTTGGAAATTTCAAGGTTTTCCTGTACACACATATTAAACATCTACAGCAGGTTATTGACCACATAATTTATAAACAAAAAAATCTAATCTGTGGAGAAGCCAACTGAGGTTATTTGTAAAACAGATGTCGCTGAGGTATTACATGACACAGACCGGATCTTCTCGGCCTGAGGTAAGAGATTACCAGCATAGCAAATGCAAAGAATGTGTAATAGTTATTTCAATGAAATAAATACATGATGGCATCCATCATATTTTACCATGCTCACAGAGCTAATGCCGAGAGACACACAAATGTGTACGCTCACACTTGCATGGATGGCAAATCTAGAATTTCCAGATAACCGAAGAGTCATGTATTTGGACTCTAGAAGGGAAGCAGAGCATGCAGAGAAAACAGAAACTCCTTACAGTAAGGCCCCAGCCAGGATTTAAACCTGAAGCCTCTTGAGAGGTTTCTGGTTGCACACTCAAACTATATCAAATGTATCAGCTATATTGTTTTATCCTTTGAGAAAACATCAACAGATTTCAGTATAACATGCACAGTTGATTACCTCCACTCCTTCGCTTCTTTGTAAGACAAAGGAATAGATCTTGTACTAGATTTAACTCCTACCAGAGCCACCAGTGCACATTTATGTAGGTGCCAATGAAGGCATAGAAGAATATTTATCTCAGGCTTTTGACAGCTGCTGTTGAGGCGTCAGTTCCTGTGTGCCTCTATTCTGAGTATTCCCATTGACGCCCTTAGCAATGGTTTGAAATATCAGCCAGCTTCTTGCAAATGAAGGGGACACTGCTGACAAGTTGTGCCTTGATTTATGAGCCGAGAGGCTCAGCTTAAACACTGATCTCATCTTGGTCAGTGCTGCATGTGCACGTCTGTTGTTGTGTTGCCAAATGTGGTGTTGTCACCTCACATTTAACACTTTTTTGAAAATTATTTCACCTCTGTCATTGACAAACATCTGAAGGCCTCACAAACAGCAAGGCTTTACTGTTAGAAATAAGTTCCTATGATGTGATCAGCCACTCCTGAGGTTCTGTGATGAGGCTTGATATATGCAGGAAATAGAAAGAAATTGGGGCATTTTTGACATTTCAGAAGTCATAGGAAAGTGCATTGGGTCTCTGAACAGAAAAGCAACAAAAACATTGTTGGAAAAACATTAACTGAATCTCTTTTGTTGATGCTTGGATGCATGATATAACAGACACGCTCATAGTGGGGGATGTCAGTGTGTGATGCTGCGGGTGGTTGACACTCACACACAGAAACACACAGGGAAAAGACAGGGCTGGGTGGTAGATGAACAGCGCTGGTTTCCAATTACTCAGAGCTTCACTTACACCCAAACTCATCCACCCTCTCATCTATTCCTTTTTAAGCGTCCTTACTTCACCCCACTGCACAATTGGTGCAGTCAATTATTTGCAGCCATAACAACCAATTAGTGTGGATTCAGGCATTGTCATCTTCATCATGCTGGCGCCATCTCTGCTTTGCTTTTTTTAATCCTCTCCCTCTTGCTCTTAAAGTAATCTCTGTCCTATTCAGTGTTGCTCTGATGCTATCCCAAAAAGATTATGTGCTTAGAGAGCCTGCTGTTCAAAAAACTAAAAATGTTCTCATGGAAAAAAGTGTGCTTAAGAATGCTTAAGGTACCCTGCTGAGCATCGGTATTATGCATTCAGCACTGAAATCATGCAATACCAGTTACAGTGGTATTTATCATGGTTTTATTGTCACCATCAGCTGTTCAGAAGGGGATTTTTCCATTTTCCCTCTGTGTTTAACAACTACTGCTCAATAATTCCATTTACGCAGTTTGTGTCCTCGGAAAAATGCTGCAAGACCACAGAACTGTCTCATACAAATTGACGAAAAGAAATGACAGAAAGAAGTAATTATGTTGACAAGAAACATATACATTTATATTAGTAACATAGAAATGGCAGCTCTCTACGGCAAAGCTTCGTTAGGTCAGACATTTTCAGTGATATTGGTAAGCTTTCGTTCATTGCGTCATCATTTGTAGTAATGTGTATTACATTATGTAGTCATGACCACTTTGTTTTCACAGTTATATTTAAGACAAACAGTGCAGTGAGCACATTACACATCTGCCAACTGCATGGATGACTCCCGCCCATTTTAAAAACATCATAGAGTTCTAAGGAACTTTGAATGAAGATTATTTAGTAAATGTCATGCTGAGGTTGCTACCATTATACTCCACATACAGTCTACATCATTTACTGTGGGGCTGCACTCAGTCTGACATGGAATCAAAGAAATAGGGCTTATTTTCTCCAGTAGAATACAAACTATGAAAATGTTTCTGGGCTTGAGTTCAGTTTGATCATGTCAAAAGAGGAAATTTAGTTTTTGATACTGCAATTTCAATCAAATTGAACTTGGCACTATTTGTTACTGGTTTCCTTGACATTGTTACATGGGGAAAATTAAACTTATTTTGACCTCTATAGGGAATATAACAGAAAATGGAACATCTGAGAAAATTACAATAAATTAGGCATAGGAGTCTTTCTCTTGGAATAGTAACAGGGGAAAAAAAGAAACGCTTATATTAAATGTCATGCCAAGCTTTGACTACTCATTGTATTGCCTAAAATATATTGCTCGGTTGAAACCGTGTAGAATAGATGTAACTCAAATTGACATATCACTACATGCGAATATAACATGTGGACAAACCAGTTTTATGTTAAGTATTACGTTTCGTGCCACACTGACTGTAAATAATTCGATTAGGCTCTCAATAGGAAATGGATCGCTGTGGAGAGAGAAAACTGCATGTTTCAGGAACACACACATCACATGCTGCACCCATCCACAGTTTGTGTTTTTTTCTCTGTCACTATCCTAAATACAGAGACACAAGGGAAGCCTTTGAGGTCAGTGGTGAGACCTTTTTGTCCCACCTCCCACCCATCCCCATACACACTGTGTTGAGAGACCCCCACTGCTGTGTCCATTACCTGGGTGGCTTCAGGCTCAGCTGTAAACATAAGTCTAAATCATGGACCCTTTGATCTGATGTCTTCTTTTTTTTTCTTTCTTCTGACCTGTCCAGCCCTGTCCGGCTGAGTGCACTCATACAAACAGACACACACGCACACACACACACGGGTACCACTTAGCGGACAGCTGAGGATAACTGTCATTCATGCTAAGTCCTGCCCATGTGGCAGCACTTCCAGTGTCTCAGCAGAGATTTCTGACATTAAGCGTCATGCTACGGCTTCCATTTATGAATTGATTTTGCATTGTATTCCCCACTTTTTTCTTACATGTAATTGTTCCTTCCTATCTGATATTTCTTTCCACCTTTTTGTTCTTTGCATCTTACTTCAGCTTCAAATCAGGCACCCACATTCCTATCGGATTTTACTCACTAATAGAGATGTTTACACTGACTTTAGGAAGCACTGATAGTGCTTGTAAGGTAATCTCACAACTATTTGCACACATTTTTTTTGGGGGGGGGGTTGTCATTATCTATAGCGGCAGCTGCTTAGGAGTGCTTATGTGTGATTATGTGTATCTTGTGTGCATGTAAACACTGGTGGATCCATGTATTGTGCAGAAACTTTCAGGCTGTTTTTCAGTTTGCAATTTTTGCTCTTAGTAATGAGTGTTTTACAGATATTGCAGGCAATTCACTGGATGTAGGATTTCCTGGTGTTTTTTTCTTTGATGATTCAGGTATGAACTCTTTCAAGAGTCTGTGAATGATATTGTGGAATATTTGCTGGATCTCACCTTATGTTTTTCAGTGCTGTTACATTTTGAGTTGAACTTCTTTTGCTATTGAAGAACCAGCAGAGTTTTAATCTACTTTTAAAAGCTCATCATTCACATGATTTAATCAATTTGTCCTCTTTTATTGGAGTTTGGTCAAGCAGAGCTCAAAACATATCGTTTTGTGTGCTGTATATCAGCAAAAGGTTGTCGTGTCACCTAAACTGGGATCCAGCCGCCCTCCACCCCCCAACCCACACTCCGTCAAAGCATCTAACTTAGTCTTATCAGTTTTCTTTGAGTTTTACCTGCAACTAAGTGTTCATTTCACTTTGTTTTGTCTAGTAGACCCCAGGTAGACTAGCTCGTCCCACTCTTGGTGACATCTAATGGGGACCTTTTTTAACAATAAACAATAAACTTCAGTGGCCAGCTTATTTGAATGATTGCTTTATGCAGATAATAGTAGATTACAGGAAATTACTTAAAAAGTTTGCCTTGACTTAGAAAACTTCTGCGCCGCATTTTTAGGTGAGTCACTCTACTACAAATAAGGGCTCTAGTGTCTCAGCTCATTAAGTGTGAGCTGGGACAAAACACATGTGGTTTCGACCACAGAACAAGACTAGCTGGCAGTGGTCATCAGTCCCTCTCTGTATGTCCTACTATTCTGAGGCCAGGTAGTTATTTTGTATAGCTGTGTCTGCATCAGGTGATTTGGACTAAACCCACATGATGTCATGGTTTCTGATGCACCCACATAATTATAGCATGCTATTATTCTGTTTCACAGTGTGTGTGTGTGTGTGTGTGTGTTCACTGAGGTGAGCAAAAAATAAAATGCACGCAAACTGAAGCACACGCCCAAAAACTCATGAGGGCCAAGCTGGCAAAGCTATAAAACATTGGTTAGATGTTATTTACTGCCACTGGTGTACATCTATACAGCAACGTCTAACATGTTGTCCAGAAGTCAACTGACCCTTGTGTCTCTGTCCAGAGGGTGCCATGCTTAGTCAAAAATGGTTTCTCATATCTGATGTTAGGCTGAGTCTTCCTTATAAAATAACCAGCATGTCAAGTTTATGGTCACCAATTAGGTTTTGTACATTTATCGAAGTACTGTGACTATGAAAAAACTTTTTTAGCTTGTGTTCCCATTCCCTCCTACTATGTACTTTTACACAAATACAAAACAAAGCAGTGTAAAACATGCTGTAAATGTGCAGTAATAAGTTATTATGTATTATAAATGTATTTTTATGTTATATGTTTCTATACTTTCCATGGGGAATGTATGACGGCTGTGTTTCACATCTCTTTGCAGAAAGAGAAATCTGAGTGTTGTGAAAGAGCTAAAACCATATGTCATGAAGTATAATAATATGATGTCATACTGTAACCAGTAGGTGGATGTTCTTACAAACTGAATCCCAGATATCAGTTAACCACCACAGACGTGTGTGGTATGTCACTGAAACCTGATAAATACATTCAGAAAAATATCAAATTTCCTCCCTTGTGTAGGAAACGTCATTAGTTTACTATTCCCAAATGTCTTTTTAAGCTCGAAAGTCATGGCTTTAAAAGTTACTGTGATTTCGACTGGATTCTTTTTTATTTAATTTATTAATTCAGTGACAACTTTAAGGGAAAACCTATTTTTCTTTGCCAAAAGCTCTTAAATATCAGGCCAGCATGTCAAACATACTACATGCATGTAACAGTATGTCTCTAATCACACTTCTGCCGTTCGAAACAAGGAGGCATAGAGAGACCTTCATTCCTTTTCCTCCTGAAATCATCCTCTTGTCATACTCAGTCAATCCGTAACACCTATGAGAGCTGATGGATTTTTTTTTCATTTTCTTATTTTGATTCATCAGTGCTTGCAGCATACCCTTTACTTCACTCCTCTAATTTTCTTTTTACAACTTCCCAGCCCCAAATCACTGCACATAAAGTTTAGACTGTAAATATATACAACTTAGTGTGTGCTGACAGCAGTGTGTTGGGGTTGTTTGGGGTAAATTGTAAGAGGGTGTGTGTGACAAGGGATTGGGCACCCTGATCTTGAGGTGAGTTAGGATTATGCAACAATCCTTTAAAGAATAGAAAAAGGCAAGGAGATCTGTATACTAATGGAATTCTACTAAGGCATAGTTTTGAAAAGAAGACAGTAATGAACTTCAGTGATCTTAAACTCATGAGCAGGTTCTGGCAGGACTATATCAGAGCTATAAAAAGCAACCATGAGCATAATATCCAAGAAATGTATGAGATTTTATTTTGAACCATCAATGCATTCATTAGTGAACATAAATAGCTGAAACAACAAATGGGGAGGGGGTTCTACTACATTTGCTATTATTGTACAGTTGTCATGTTCAGGAAGTTCTTCAGGCTTATCTGTTTAAGTGATTGAGGAGCTGTGTGTGTGTTTACTCAATGGCCTTTGTGGCGTGTTGTCCCAGCTGGTCTATAGGAGAGTGGGGGGAGTGTAGCCGGAGCTGCGGAGGTGGGGCGCGGACACGACTGGTCCACTGTGTCCAGAAAACCAGCCAGATCCATGTAGACACCCTGGCCGACTCTCACTGTGCTGAGGCCATCCCAGTACGGAGACAGGCCTGCAACACACACAGCTGTCCACCAGTTTGGGCCGTCGGGCAGTGGTCACAGGTGAGCATGAGAAAGTGACTCCACTGTGCAAGAATGACCTTTTTTTTTTTATAAAGCTCTGCTGTAGTGCAAAGTTTTATTTCCCAACTGGGAAAAAAAGTGGCCAAAAGAGCACCTAAAGAGCTTTATGCATTGTGGTTTGAGTGGACTGTGATGGCTTCACCACATTTTATGACAGTGATATCAGTGGCTTTAAACTGTCAATGCTTCCATTGAGAACTCCAGTGCTTTGTTCCATCTCCAATTGCCCGACATTGTGTGTGGTGACATGCATCATTGTTAAACACTTCAAACTGCAATTTTGTCCCCAATTTACTTTCCCTCTGGCACACTGGGGCGCAGGGTGATGCATCACAGCCACACATTTACTGACAAAAAGATCCCAGTTATACCAGAACAAAAGGAATTCGTAAACCTTCCCTGTGAAGCTGCCACTTACCCTACAACTTTCCATCAGGCTTAACTGTGCAAATAAACAAAATTCTAAATTGTTTTTTATTGAAGAGGTTTTTCTAATTAAATCACTTGACGAATAAAAAAAAGTGCAACCACATGCACCATGTTTTCAACACATTGTCAATGATAAATTAAATGAGTCCCTGAGTGACATTTGAGCAAAAGCCTTTGAAAACGCATTACATTGGATGGTTGGGTTCGATTGTTCCTCAGAGGCAACTGCTGCTGATAGAATTCATGCAAAATTCACTGAGAGAAAATTTTAAAGGTGTTGTTTTTAGAACACTTTATATTTGCAATGCAAACTATTTACAAGTTAAAGGTTTAAATATGACTAGATGCAAATGGAGTACTTTTTATAATACACAAAATATAAAAGTATATTGTATATAGATTTTTTGGTGCTTCTTGTCTGACAAAACCTGTTTATCTCAACTAAAAAAGTGTCTACATTTACATAGCAACGGTCTTACCTGTTTTATTGTATAATTAATTCCTTCTTTCCTAATAATTTCTATTTGGCAGTGCTCGCGAAAGTGTGGTAACGGCCTGAAGAGGAGGACTGTTCAGTGTGTAAACACCAATCCAGGTGTTCAGACTCACACGCTGCCCGACAGCGAGTGCGCAGGCCTGCAGAAACCTGTCAGTCAAGAATCCTGCTTCATCAAACGCTGCCAGAAACAGCGAAAAGTCCAGTGGTTTGTCTCCACATGGCAAGAGGTAGTTCAGCAGCAGTAATAAAGACTGGCAGAAATATGATCCTCCATATGCAATGAGTTTGAGCTCGAATGAGTAAAAACCTCCTTCTGTGCTTTCTCTGTTGTCAATGATCAGTGCTCAGCCTCATGTGGTCGTGGTTATCAGACACGCTTCATCAAGTGTGCAGAGAAGGTGTGTGTCTTTAATTCATGTTTTTTTTACAACAACAATCAATAGTTTTTAAATAATGAACACGAACAATTATCATTAATACTTATTCCTTTAACCTTTTTATTATTATTGATTGACTCATACATCGCTGAAAAGACTTACATATTTCCTTGCTTTCATACTGAAGGACACTGCCGGAAAATACAGAGAACTTGCTGACAAGAAGTGCCACCATGTTCCCAAGCCCACAGTTGAGCTCCACAGGCTATGTACACTGGCTGAGTGTTCCACCCGCACAACCCCGGCAGTCCACCGATGGAGGACACCTCAGCACGCCTATCCATCTCAGCCCCATCCTCACTCTCCTCCTCTACCAGAGTGGCACTCATCCTCTTGGTCTCGGGTAGAATATGTTTGTTTCAGAATACTACATCTAAATGTTTTTCTCAGGGTAAAGAAAACTCAGTTCAACCAACTTCAGTTGGTTTGAATAACAACTCTGTCCCTCTCTCTCTTTCTCTCTCTCTCTCTCTCTCTCTCTCTCTCTCTCTCTCTCTCTCTCT
>JABUIW010000019.1:11773759-11872109 GCA_013363375.1 Menidia beryllina
CTCTCTCTCTCTCTCTCTCTCTCTCTCTCTCTCTCTCTCTCTCTCTCCTTTCTCAATAAAGAGGGATCTATAAATGTACTGACCTCTGCCAGCTGCCACTATTGCCCACAAAATAATGGATTATCTATATAATAACAGATATGCAACGTTGTCTAACCCGGCCAAAGCGCAGCAGCTAGACTGGCAGCAGGCTAAATTCTCTTCACAGCTTGTTTTGCAGAATCATCCAGTTGGATTGCTTTCCCTAATTTCAACCATATTAACAGAAAGTACCATTCCAAGGGCTGCCAGGATTGAAGCATTTTTAAAAGTAATTGGCACAGATGGCTAAATTATGTCTAGGAGCACAAAAACTATTTAATTAAGTGAAACATTTCTATAAAACATTTCTAGTGATGGAGGAAGCAAACTAAAAAGGATTTCATCACCTTCCTAAGTTAGAAAAAGGCACAACATTTAATAGATTGAAAAGACAGGAGTAACTAAATGTGTTTTCCTGGGTGCAGCGGTGATTCATGGCTTCTCTCATCTTGGCCTGCTTTCTTTTATAGTGCACAGTGACGTGTGGAGGAGGTGTGCAGGCTAGGACGGTTCAGTGTCAGGTCCATGGCAAGCCTTCATCCGGGTGCTCCCTCCATAATAAACCCTCATTGTCCCAGGCATGCAACACTAAGTTCTGCCCTCTACCTGAGAAGAAAGGTAAATCTTCTACACAATGTTTTCTGACATGACTTCTTTCAAAATCGTTTAAAAAAATTCTGAATTTAAAAAGAAATAAGCAAGTGTTTCTTTTCCCTTTTCCCTCCGCAGACCTAACATGTAGGGACTTCTTCAGCTGGTGCTACCTGGTGCCCCAGCATGGAGTCTGCAACCACAAGTTCTACGGCAAGCAGTGCTGCCACTCATGTTCAAATTCAAACCTATAATTACACAAAGTGACTCATAGCTCATAGATGATTAGCTAGAGAGTCAAAAGACTATATTTGATGCCCGTGCTTGAAAATATTTCATTATGTTCTAAGCATGTGGCAAAGCACTGAGAAAAGAGCATTTCAGTGGATGACTTCCAGTCCCTTACCTTGTCCCTGTGATGCCGGACATCTGGATGCAAGACTCTGATTCCAACAGAGGTAAACAGAAATGTGAAGAGGGAGAAACAAATGCAGGACAGAATTTTGGGGGAAAAAACATTTGGATCTTGATCAAAGTGAATATGACTGACATGTCTTAAGGCTCTGAAAATCTTAATCTTTGTTTATGTACGCTACGCAACAGCACAGATTATTATCCTGGACACAGCCACCAACAATGGCCAACCAGCACAGATGAACCGTAGATGATGCTTCATCAGCATTTCCAGATCTTAGGTCTGAAAACAAGAAGGGATTTTTCAACCCCAAAGCTTTACTTAAACAAGAAAAATGGCCTGTTAGAATAATGAACTGCTTGCTAAAGGAGGAAAAAAGAAGAAAATAATAATAAAGGAACCTATTTTACCACATCATACGTCACAAAACTATTTTCAGATGAGTAAAGCTTTGAAACTGGCTTTTATACTCAGTGGTGCTACGACTTTGTCACTTTGATTTAAAAGGATCAGTGCCCTTAAAATTCAGGAAAGAACTAATTAATTGTGTGACCTGTGTACATTACAGTATTGTTTGTTTTATTTATTGGCTTTACAATACGCCACTGCTGGAAGACTGTATTGAAAAGCAATATAAATGTATTGATAATATTTTTTACTCGAACTCCAGTAGATTAATTTTGTGCCATCTTGCATCTCAAGCCGTTTAACCCACACCTGTTTTAAACTGTTGAGGAAAACCTTTATCACCAACAAATCCTGAGAGCATGTGGTTTAAAAGATTTTCTGCTCCATATGTTATTGTTGCATTATTATACAAACCCATCACATATTGCATGCATTTTTCTGGAACAAAATAATTTGCATATCATTTATGGTTTGGAAGCTTTTAAAGATGGTAGATTAAACAATGTCAATGTGACTTTTGCACAAGTTAAATTAAATACCATTAACGAATGGGTATGACAGTAACACACCGATTTGGTAAGCTCTAATTTTAACTTAATTTAATTTTCCAGGGGACACACACTTTGCATATTTCCATCTTCATAATAAGGGCTAGGGACTGTTGTTTTGTATTTCTATACTTTAATATTCAGCCTTGTAACGTTCAGATTTTGTACATTGAAACATCTTTTACCTCTGGTCTTTGCCTCCATCCGCTGTCTTTCTTACCAGAACACAAAATTTGATATTGTCCGTACCACAGAAATCCCCAGCATGCCTTTGTATGCATCAAGATGTCTCCAGACAGATATATCTTACTTTCTGTTGAATTGAAGTACTACTGTTACTCTCTTTATAATCATGCCACAATCCATTATTGATATTTAGATAAAATCCAATGATGAGATGGAATCAGAGGAATTGAAAACAGAAATAATGAGCTAAAAACATTTAGGGCCATGTACTTCTGTGTGGGTCTGTTGGTAGAAACAACACTTTTCACCTAAAGGTACAGTGTAAAATGAGCTATTTCTGCATTAAAGTGTATACAAAGTGACATGGCAAATGGAATTTATTTGTTGAGAATGTATTTTCTTCAGCCTACACGTTCCAATCAATGTTCAAGGAAACACTTTGATTTTGTTGCTAATATGGTGTATACATACATTAAAGAGGTATTTGTCTCACTACATTTGAATGACACTAGAAAGTTATCATTGAAATCTGATTAGAAGTGCAAGACAACGTCGTCTAATGGTCCTAATCATCAGAAATATCAGCGTTGTCAAGCTCGAATGCTAATCAGGTAGATGGGAAGTCTAAAAATGATTTACTTATTGTAAAGTTGGTTGTTGTTTTATCATGTTTGCTTTTTATTCAGATACTTTCTCAGTCCCAGACAAAAATACACATAAGGACAATATCTACTCATTAGGCACAGTGATACTCTGTTTGTCTTATCTGTTGATTTCTTTTTTAAATAACTGAGCAAATTATCTGATCTTTTTTCACATTGTGGCTGATGCACTACATGTCACAACAAAAATCAAAAGAAATATGATGGGGCTTGCACAGCTTGGGCTTAATTCTAGGATCCAGTTTTCAGCTTCCAGTGAAGTGCAACACCTAAGCCAGGGCTCTGGCTAGCAGTTATGCCAGTGGGGTATTACAGATTTCAACACATATGACATATCGTGTCTGGACTTTGTTCTTTAGTCATCTCTCTTCCAGTCAAGGAGACACAGATGCTTAAAACAAAACAAACCCCCTCATAATCCCTGAGACCTTCAGATGGTGGGGTAAAACAAGAAATGCCATTATAGGCCAAAAGCTGCTTTCTTTTTTAAGTTGAAGGTAGTTAGCAGTTATTAGTTATTAAGAGGGTGGCCATGGGTGTGGGGTGTTGGTCAGCACCATTCTCTCATAGCAAGAGAGTTCTAGGTTTGAGTCCCAGGAAAACCAGGACCTTTCTGTGTGGAGTTTGCATGTTGCATGTGTCTGCGTAATAATTGCAACTGCTGAGTTAATTTGTTGTTAGCCAGTTATGAGCTCTGTGAGCACTGTGCTTCAAATACAGGCCAAAGTAGAACTGTTAAGCAACTGTCTGCAAGGAAAATACACTAATAATTCTCCTCTGACATCAAGATCACAATTTGATCAATGTTGACAACTAACTACAAAATAAGATGAAAAAATCAGAATTTACAAGGTAGAGATCAGCCTGACTATTTCACTGTTAATATGGGACAGTTCAGGTTTGGAAACCACATCTTCACCATACTATTTGTATGGCAACAGTCATTCTCAACAGCAACTCAACAGAAAAAAAGAAATATCCAACCACACCAGAAGAAGGGGGTCAAGAGGATGAGAGATGTTTTGTTTATACAAAGATGGTTATCAGACAAATGCTTCCTGAAGATAACGAAGAAGGTGAAGAGAATTATAGCCACCTTCAAAATGTTACTTTACTCATATCAGGTAACACAAAAGATCTGTGAAAGAAAAACAGGAAGATAGGAGGCTTGCAAAGCACTCGCCTTTCCACTTGAATGAAATCTCTAACTATCTCTAACCACATCTTTTTGATAGTTAACCCCTCAGCCTTGAGGCTACACGCAGAAGGTTCATGTGATGTTATTATCTGGATGCATGCACAACAGTCCCAACAAAGTTTTTCCACAGAATGTGGAATGCAACAAAGGAAAAAATAAAAATAACATCTCTATTTACTTCAGAACAACACATTATTTCAAATAAAGCATCTAAAATGGAATTTTGATAGATTATCGATAGATTAAGACATGCTGAATGCAGCAGGCCAGTGTATAACAGTGAAGTTTTAATGCACTGGCACAAATATAATGACACTGTTAATGTTTTTTTACAAAGTTGTATTATGCTTTTAAAATGTTAATGCCTACCTAGGGATTTTTGAACACCAAAAGCAGCAGAGGAATCATCAGCAAGAGCTTTCGAGTTTAGGAAAAACCTTTATCCGTGCAACAGCACCCTCCACTGAAAGTACTTAAAATCATTTATACATGTTCCAAACCAAGCATGGAAAATTACACTCCTTGTGCCCATTGTTATGCTATAGTTTGAAGGTTATCAGCCAATTGCATTTAGCTTATGTTAATTTGCCCCTGTTGAACTATCAATCTTCAGATGTTGATGGAATGAAAAAAATAGTTCCCTGACCGGGAATCGAACCCGGGCCGCGGCGGTGAGAGCGCCGAATCCTAACCACTAGACCACCAGGGATGAGTCGGTATTGCTCGCAACCTAAAACAGTCTTGGATACACTTGGATACACTGATGATAACTGTTACAACACGAGCAATTTGTCCCGATATATATCCGTACAACGACTTATGTTCATTAATCGGTGAAATATAATTTCCCTTTGCCTCATACTCAATAAAGAGCATGTATGTGTGAAATTCACCGGTAAAAACTGCCAGACATAAATTCGTATTTCCTAAAAATTAAATTATACGTTTCATAAAAAAATATCTCAGAATAATGTCTGAACACATATGTCCCACAAAAAATGATATGTGCATCATAATTTGAAAAAGAAATTCTATCAACGGAGAAATAATTATTTACCAATTTTAAGGCACAGCTCGGGGCTCCTTTTGAGAGGTCCTAGGATGGGTCCTTCATCAACGTGGGAGACACGAAAATGTGAAGTTGTTTTGAACCCGTGTGGAATTTGTGACACTTTGTGATACGTTTGCCCCTATACTTTGCTTTATTTAACAATTCGTGTGGATTTTATGGACTTTACCTTTCTGCCATGATGCCAGGACATAATCAGTCCAAAACGGCGGCAATTGCCGCGGAAGCGACGATTGGAAACTGTCAGAACTGCTCTGTTTTGCACCAGGTCACATTAACTTTCTATCAGACAAATTCATTAAAAATGTATTGTCTAGTCTTGAAAAATCGTAAACAGCATTCGCTGAACAATATGTTTTCAGCAGTTGAACACACGAAGCTGCAGTTCGTAAGTTTAGTCAGTGTTTGCGAATTCCAATGTTTGTTTTGTTCATTCTCATCCCGAATGTTTCTAAACAGAGTCTGGCTGAATACGTCTCGTCATTGCTGGCACTGAAACAGAAGATAACGGTTTCAGAGTGAGTATCCGCGAATGACAAGTTTCCATGGTAACACTTCTTAGCCCTGTCAACGTACAGGTAATCTGTGAGGACAGTAGAATCTGTCAAGTAATAGTTTTGCTTTAAAACAGTTACACGTCTAGCTATTTGATATTACCAAAATTACAATTAACGTCAGCAGCGAGGCATCCTGAACTAAGAGACATGTAAGTGTTGAGTAGGGTAAGATTGTAACTGTAGTGTTAGCTAATTATTACTATGCAGTGGTGATCCCTTTCTTAATTTGTACGCAATTATTTATCTTAATCTTGGATAGTTGAATTAATGTATAATTTGTTGTTGTTAAATGGGGAAAAAAAACAAAATGCCATTGTATTAAGAAAAATCCAGACAATAAATTCTCATCCTATGTCTTTAAAATGGACGTACGTCCAAACAAGAGGGTGGTTTCTAGCCCAGGAAGTTGGGAATAATATTTTCACTTTACATTAGTTTTTAAAGTGTCTGGCAACTGGATTAACACAGTCACATCTTTATCACATTTTAACTTGTGCAGTGACACAATCAGGCTTCAGCAACAGGTGGAAGAGCTCCAGATCTCTGTGGTTACCCTGGAGAAAAAGACAGCAGATTATGATGCTTTGCAGGCAGAACTGGAAGAAAAGAAGGTAAATGCTCACTCAGTACGAACTGATACTAAAAACATTTTTTCCATACACTGACACAATTTCTTGCATTCATTTATAAATCTACTAAAT
This sequence comes from Menidia beryllina, assembly GCA_013363375.1. Taxonomy (NCBI): domain Eukaryota; kingdom Metazoa; phylum Chordata; class Actinopteri; order Atheriniformes; family Atherinopsidae; genus Menidia; species Menidia beryllina. Next base: position 11,780,176 of record JABUIW010000019.1, read on the forward strand.
TCTAATCTGCATCTATTCCCATTTGACCCATTTTCAAGTTCTCAAAATGCCATCATTGTAGTTTTTTATTTTTGTCGTGACTTCATACAACCAAATTTAGCTCTCAAACATTTTGTTTCTCTATTATATCTCTTTTAACATCACCACAAAACGTTTGAACGTGAATATATTTACTGCATCTTTTCAGAGTGCTGTGAAGGCTTATGAGCAGCTGTCCGAGGAGATGAAAAAACTTAAGCAGGAGAACAGCCTAAGGGCCGCAGAGTAAGTAGTGTCTCAGTCCTAACCGTGTCAGTTTGGATGCTAATCGTTTGTCTTTCTGGTTGCTTGCTTACTGTTGATTCCCATATTTCTCAGAAATAAAAAGCTTGAAGACCAGCTGAAGTCTGTAAAAGGTCATTTGCACACACATGCATCAAATTTTCAAATGGAAGTGTTTCAAATTTTGGAAATAATGATTTGTAACGATTTGTTGTTTTTTATTCTATTTCAACCGTAGACTTGACAGAAACGCAGTCATTTGAAAATGCAAATCTGAAAAGAGAAAAGGCTGCTCTTGAAAATGATTTGCTTCAAGCTCAAGTAAGTAAAGATAATTCAGTTGATTTATCTGAATTTAGTCAAATTTTACTACTAGTAAATACCGACAACTTTACTGAGCTTAGTATTTCCCCTCTACAGGCGTCGATAAAAAGATTCCAGGCACAAGCAGAAAAGGCTGAAAAATTGATGGAGGAGAAAGCTGCAATGACAAGCCTGTAAGAAAATTCGCTTTTCATGGCACAACTTCACTTTCATTTCACTTCACCTTTTTCTTTAAGGAACTTAATGCTATCATGGTTTTCATCCACAGGAAGGACAGTCTTGAAAATAAAGTTCAACTACTCAAAGGTAAGTTTAGACAATCATAAAAAAAACTGATTTGAATATTTTTTTTTATTTTCAACATCATACATCTGAACTATATTTCATTACTATCACTCTAACTTATTTGCTAACTCCTTTGCTCATTTTAGACTCAATTAACAAACAGAACCATCAAATATCACAACTGACCAGAGAAAAGTTCCTGTTGGAGGGAAATATTGCCGACCTTCAGGTACTTTACGGGGTGTTTTAAAAGACAAATCATGGAAGGTTATTGCTTTTTGTCTTGAACTGACTTTTTAAAATTTTAAACGGTTGCTATCATTCCTCAGGAGAGACTGATCAAACTGGAAAGAGATAGATGCAAAGGTAAAGAAAAACGCACACAGCGTTATCATGTGAGACATTGTTCTGTTGTTTTAAAACCAAACATAACATGATAGTAATGGTTTGAGCTCCGTGTGTAAAGTTTGTGTAACCAGCTAACTTCGTTTAACTCTATAAACATTTATTAACAATTATTGCTTATTGATTACTGATGCAGATTTTAATATCTTGACCTAAAATTTGAATCAAAGTTGAACAACATACATGTATCTTTTTCCCAATAAGACTATAAGAGTGCAACAAGTCAAACAAGTGTTCCTGTAGAGCCACAAGTGGACAAAGGTATGCCGTCGCCTCCCATTGCTAAAAATCCATTTGATGTGTGTGCAAACTACTTAATATTATATTACTATTATTTTTGTTTGTTTGTGTGCTTTGTTTTCCAGAAAGGGTCCGGGTGTTACTGCAGAATTTGTGGGCGTGTTTGGATCCTGAGCAGGAGCGGTCTGCAAACCCGCTGATCTCCACAGGTAAAGCATGACTCAGCCATCCTGTAGACATTCGTTCAGTTACAGAGAAAACCCCTGTCGATTCCAGTGTTATTTCTCTACCTTAACCAGTCTCGGTTATTAAGATCTTCTCTATATTCTTTTGATTTCAGAGAGTAATCACCATCCAGCTCCACTCTCCTTGCTGCCAAACAAACAGCCTGATCTAATCGGAAAGTGCCCGTCAACTTCGCACAAGATCAGCGACTCTCACAGAGACTCTCACAGTGACTCTCACAGAGACCACATGCAGATGAAAGCAGTTTGTTCACCGTTAAAACGCAGCCCTCGAGCACCGGGTGCCCTAAAGCTCCAAACATCTCCCCAGCGCTTAAGGGCCAAGAGTCAGGCAAAAACTCCCAAAAAGAGCAAGCGATCCTCCAATGAACAAAAACCTGAGGAGCCGCTTCCTGATAAGGGCAGCTGTGAAATATCTCTGAGTGATATAATGAAGATGTTCCAGCCATTGCCTCCCTGCCTGTCTCCAATGTCAGAGTCGGTGAGAATCTGATGCTCATGTTCATAATACTCAGTCTCTGTGCAGAGTTATTAGATATATAATTTTATGACATACCATTCCTCCTCAAAGAATATCAGGAGACTTTGAGGTCATTTTGAAGTTTGAGTGGTGCTGTCGTTGTTACCAGTGGTGGCAGTGAGTTTCAACAGGCTTCTTATGTCTTTCAGGACACCAACATTGAGCCAATGGAGTCAGCGGATCATGGAATAAGCAAGGACCGTCCTGAAACACCTGACGGCTCTGCTCCTCTTAATAAAGAAGACTCCTCAAATGGCACAGGATCGAAATCAAACCACAGCGGTCTAGGATCTTCTGCACCACAGACAGAAGAGAACATGGATTTACAAGATGTCAAAACTGGAAATCAGTTTCTTCTATATGGTAAAGACTTGAGCCAAAATGAATCGAGTGGTCCTGCTCAAATAAGTGACGAAACCCGTGATAAAGACGGTGGAATTTGCCCTGAAGACATGGAGCCCATGGAGAAGCCCCCACCATCCTCATCAGACAGCACGGTTTTAGCTGAAGTTGTCTCCTTAAGTGCTGAAAGTCTGAACCCTTTGCATTCTGTGAATCCCAGCAGCGAATGTGCTCACAGCGCCTCGGAGGTTAAACCCGCTTTAAATTCACAAAATGATGATTCCATCACTGTCACAAAGATGGACGTAGACTCCAGCATAAGGGAGGTTTTGGGTGCCATGGCTGACGATCCTCAATGCGGAGAATCACTCCTGAAAGGTGATGCAACTGTAAGCACTGAAAACGAAAAACAAGTCGATCCTGTTTTTCAATCTGCAAAAGAAACAGTGGCTACAGAAGATGGTACAGAAATTGAAAAAGACCCTCTGAATTCCTTCAAGGGCAGTCAAGAAACCTTGCCGTTTAAGCTTGGGGAGCCTTCGGGCTCTCCCATCAGAGACTCAGGAATGCCAGAGTGCGCTCCATCAGTCAGAGGGGATGGGATGATCAGCGTCTCACATCAAAGCCCCGGACAGAGGTCAGAAACCGATGCAGCCCGCCCGTGCTGTGGGGCCAAAGATAGCAGTGCCCCAAACACACTTCAGGAAGTTACAGCTTCACCCTCTGAGTCAAATGCTGGAAGTAAATCTCGGTCTGCTGTGATGAAGAGGGAAGACGAGGAGCCCCATTCTGACAAAGGCTGCGTAGAAGCTAATTCTAAAACTCCGACAAAAGCCGACGTTGACGCAGAGACAACGGGCAGCGAAGTGTCTCGCTCCCCTGGAACAGCCAGCGTGGGCTGTATTTCTTTGGAGAAAAACAAACCTGTTTGCAGGGAGTTGAGTCCTACATGTCCGTCGCCCTCGGTCGAAGGCACTCAGGCAAAACCCGGGGAGCCACCTGTAGATGATGACACAGAACTGAGCGCAACAATCGAAGAACATCCTGAACCGCACACGGGCAAAGATGACACCAGTGAAAGGGCTTTTGTCAGAGGGCTTCCTCCTGACCACACATATGCAGGAAGCTCTGTGCCAGCTAGTCAGAATGCCGCTGCCGCAGAAGGACTAAAAAACTTTACAGAGTTTGGAGAAGGTGGCACAGTGGCACACCCAGCTGCAACTAAGACTTCAGAGCACATCGGCCATATGCGCTCTGAAATGGGTCCTCCACTTCCTCCTGTTCTCACGCCACTGAGCACCCCCCCAAAGGCAGGAAAGTCGATCAACCCAAGACACGCTATTGGAAAGCTGTCCTTTCCCTCCCCTCTGGATGGGGTAGCTTCCCCTTCCACTCCTGTGCACACACACTTAACACCCAACAGCCAGCCACTGTGTTCCTCATCTCTGGACAGTCCGGTGCCTTCGAGTGGAGTCCCCTCATCGCCTTTACAGTTCGGGTCTGCCACCCCGAAACACGCCGTGCCCGTCCCAGGCCGCCTGCCTGCAGCCAAGAATTCGTCCCCATCATCTTCCACCAGCCCATCTCAGGAAAACTCCATGAGAATGCTTGACACCATGTATCCAGAACTTTCTGCCCGTGCTCGGACTTTGAGCATTCTCAGGGGCAATGTCAGTCTGGGCATCGGCTCCTCGGAGAGCGGAGCGTTATCCACAGCAGCAGACACCCAGATGTCTGGCTTTAAGACTATCAGCTCCACTTCAACCGCTTTCACAAAGACTGAGATGAGGGGGAATAAAAGACCGGCCATCAGCTCCTCTCCGCCCACAGGCCGCAAAAGTTTGAGGCTTGACAGCGATTCTCCTGCCGTTTCTTACAAGGAGGGCCCTGCCCTCTCCTCAAACAGCGCAGACGAGGCCACGTCACCCCAGAGGGTTGAACCGCTCAAAAGTCCAACATCTGGAGAACCAGCTGAGCCAAATCTTATTGCTGATTCTTTGATGAAAATTAGGAACATGTGCTTTGATCTGCTGCCCGTTCTCCAGAGCTGCCTTTACGTTGGTAACATGCCCAAAGGACCCGTGTTGAGAGATGAAGAGAAGGAGGTCATCTCTGAGATCTGTCAGTGTAACTCGGTAGGTATCCTTCTGTACTGTTCTTACCCGTTTAACGCTTGTTTTACACCAGACACTTCAGAAAACCTTTTGAAAAATCCCACTTTGCAGAGCAACATGAAATGAAGGCACTCTCTGGCAATCATTTTAGATAATCACTTCCAGATTTGTCAATTTAGAACAAATCTGGATAATCAATTTCCACATTTGTTCTCAGAAACTTACCATATGGATCAGTTTGTATTCACTGGTGGATGCCAGAACAATTGTAACACTGGTCAAAAGAAAACACATTTATAAGCCCGAAACTTTATTATTGTGCAGCAAAGGTTGTGTTCACAGTGTTTCTTCCCATTTGCATGGTGTTGGAAGATTTGAATGCTCCCTCCAAGTACTGGCCCCGGTATCAGTGGGGTAGAGTCGGAAATGTGTTGTTGTTTTTTTTTCATGCACATTTTCATATCTTATCTCTCGTTTGTTTTCAGCTTCAAGAGGATGACATGATTTTAGCCATCGCGACAAAACTGAAGACGGAAAAAGATGTCCTCAGCCCAAATTACACGCAGGCCCTCTGCAGAGTGTACACAGGGATCTGTCGACAGAGGAGACACTACGAGAAGACTCGCATCCTGGCCTACAGCATTCTCCTGGAAGGTTGGTAGTTTGGTTTGGACTGCTTAAAACCAAGCCTTAATCACCTCTGTTATGCCTTCACAGGATTATGATTTTCCCCCCATCAGAGTTGGAAATTATTGAATTGTTTAAGAAATTACAGACAACAGAACTCCAAACCCCTTTATATTGACCTGTGAAGGTTAATATGTACTCGTTGAGGTACAAAAGAACTTTTGTACTGTGATTCTCACCACGTATGTGTCTCTTTATGTATTTTTTGTGATATTCTGTCTTTCTCCAGATTTCCCAGAGTCTGCAAAGCTGGTTTTGTTTATGGTGACAACATGGCCCAGTTTCCTCTCACACAGTGGTTCTTTGTGCCAGGCCATTCGTGCCGTCACCAAACTGAAGGCAGAAGAAGGACTTCACCACTGCTTTTCCAAATTCTTTGGCTGGGAAAAGGTATTTTTAAACACTTATTTTTATATGTGTCACACCATACGTTGTGCTAGCCTTGCTCACCATTAGCACGCTGGTGGTTTGGAGACCATGGCCAACAATAGAAGCATATCCAGATTTAAGACATTCAACCTCCCACTTTAAACTTTGTGCATTTGCCCTCATGTCCAACAATATAAAAAAGAAAATAATTCTACATATAGAAAACAAAAATTGGTCCATGTCTGAGCCTTGTCTAAATGGACTAAGCTCTAATCACTCTGTATGATCAATATTGATTGTTTTCAGTTTTCACAATATTCCTTAAAACCATGTCTTCCTACTATCACTGCAGAATCCTCCCTGTGACATTGATCAGCTGATTACTCAAGCACTGACTGAGCTTCGGTCAGGGTCAAATAAGTCCTTCATCAAACACAGTCACTATGGAGAGGACCTACCAACTGAAGTGTGGGACTGTATCTTCACATTACGCCTCCTGTGCTCACACAAGAAGTGGAAGTGGACCTATGAGAATGTAGTTGGGTATGTTTTTCCTATAAACAATAAACTGATATTGGACATTGAAGTTCTTCTTTTTTTCTTCCTTTTTTTTTGCTTTGATACATGCCATAAACGAGGCTGCAGTATGCTTGTGCTAACGTATTCATCTCGCTCTGATAGAAAAGTGTTGTGGCCATTAATGAATGATTGGGTCACACAGCCAAGAGATCAACAAGAACCAGTCTCTGATATGACCGTTGCCTGTGTAATCCGTCTCACAGGTTAGTTTTGTTACTTTAACTGGTCATTAAGCAGAAATTCAAGTGATGCACCATTTGATAGTGACAAAACAGGAAATAACTGTCCTTTTTTGTAATAGGATGTCTGGGTCAGCTGGGCCTTAAGGAGAAATGTGTTCCCTCGGTGGTCACTGTTGCCAGTGTCATGAACACATTTGGAAGGCATGGACAGACTCAAGGTAAGGAACAGGTTCAGTTCAAGTCAATACAGAATGATTCGGTTTGGCTGCAATGTTTATAATGACCTTTACGCTTTGCTGATTTATTTAGTTTTTAATACAGTATGCTGGCGTGTGCATATATATATATATTCGGAATTTCAGCTTGTGTATCTTGTTAATGCATATTTAAAAGATTTTAAAAGATATCTGTCATAGCGATGGAAATACAATGTCAAAATGTTAAAGTCAGATGAATTCCCCCTCTTAATCCTAATTCCAGAGACTATTCTCCCTACAGGTGTACCATGGGAGGTCCAGTTAGCAGCTGTGTACTGTATCTACGACCTGTCTCCCTGCAATCCTAAACAAGCCTTAGAAGCCCTGGCAGAATGGAGAAGAGAAACAACTCGAAGTGTGCCTCCTGCTGTAACTAGTTGCATGACCCAGTTAGGATCCATTTGCAGACAGGTCAAAAGATGAAAATGTCTAACTATTTTAAAGACCAAACTAATACCTCCATATGCACTCTGACATGTAGCTGTTTTGCAAATAGCTGCAAACTGTTACAGAAAATGTTGTGTCCTTTGAATTGCAGGACTTCTTAGTTTGAACTAGATTGGTAAAGATTCATTTCAGATTTCCATTAAATGTATGCCTTTTGTGGTTTTTAGATGCACTTTCACAACGTACATTTCTGTTTTCCCATTTCCTGTTGCACATTTGATTTTTAATATGATGCCAAAGAGTTTGTAAAAAATGGACTTGAAAAACTCCATGCCTTTCTCCTGTACTCAGGTAAAACTGTAAGATATGTAAAACATGTACATGACTGTAAAGGTTAGATGTGAAGCTGATGTAAATATGTCAGTGTTTTGTTCCTGTAATGTAAGATTGTCAGCGTTTTGTACAGTTCTTTTAAAATAATTTAATTTTTTTTCTAATTAAAATGCACGTGTATTGATTGGCCCGGATTATGTGTGTTTTTGTTATAAGCGCTATAAAAGTGCAAAGCCAAGAACGGGATGATGGAATGGACTGGAGCTGCTGTCATGTCCTATGTTGCATTTGAGGCACCTCGGACGTGGGATGATCTGAGCTCAAAAGCTTAGTCCTAAACCTGTTTTCACATTCATTGAACAACTATTGGGATTTTTGGTGAGACTTCAAGAAAACAATTTAGATCAGTTTAGTTGTATGTAATTTAAATGATGGCAGATTAGCCCCAAATGCACCACAGATCAATAGTAATCTTGAATCACCAAAAATTCACTTTGACCTCGCGCGTCTGAGTGAATTAGGCTAAATGCAGTAGTCGAAATTGACTAACTAGACCTAATCAGCATGTTGTAAATCTTGTTACCTCTGATGGCCCAGGTTTGCCTTGTGGAGAAGTCAGCTTTAAAGAATTTCTCTTTGAATGCAGCATCATTCTGCCAAATTGTATGTGAGTTCACCTAAACGGTAAGTGTTACCATTTCCGGCTCCACCCGAAAAAATAAAAGAACTTGTATATGCCACATTTTGGCAAACTGCAACATGAACTCATGTTTATCGTCTTATTATAAGTAGGTTGGAGCTTATACAAAAATAATAGATTTTGTGTCTATGTATTTTGTGATATATTTTAATATAACGTAGAACCAGCCATTGTTATCAAAGGCCCACACATACAAGACAATTGGTTTTAGTAACTTTATCTTGAAAATGTGATATTAAAAATGTTATTTGTCGATTTTTGAGTATTTTTCCATTGGCCTAGTTGTGATATTTCGAAGGGAAAATAACTTTTACAGTGTTACATCCGTTGTATCGGGTTGTATTTAAGTGCCTTGACACTTCTCTCAGACCAGAGGGGTGTGTTCAAAGATTTAAATCCCTCACACATGCGTAGACGCTGATCCGTGCCGCTGCTGCGCCATATTGGCTGCCTTACACGGGGAGTGGAGTTGGCCAAGCTGCCTGATTAACCATACCAGTTTTCAGAGATGAAGCTCTTTAGCGAAACCAAGTAAATCGGCAACGGATAACTTTTTAAGTTTCCTTGACTGCAGAGTATTAAGAATTAGCTAAACTGCTCCCAGTGTTTGTTTCTTTTGTTTTTTTTCCCTGAGAAGAGGTCCTCTACAAACTCGACTCCAATGGATCCCAGGACCGCTTGGATCCAGCCCGAGCAGAAGGGACCGGCCAATTCCCTATGGATGCATATTTGGGAGACCTCCCAAGGATTTGGAGCAAATACCGACATCGACAACCACCTTCACCACAGTGTTGTGCAAAATGCTAACTCCGCGGACTCGAACGGCGAGTATTGCAGACGTATGGCGCCGCTGCCGGGGGTTGTGTCGGGGAAACTGTCGAAGCGAGACGGCGGAGGAGAGAAGGGAAATGTCCGGAGGAAGGGCTCGTTGTCACCGTCCTCGTCCTCTCTGGACTCGGAGGCCGACAGCACGTCGCCCACCGGCTCCTCGCTTCATATCGACAATTTGAACGTGACGGAAGAGGTCAAGCAGTTTTTACACTACGGCGAGCATGAGTTGAACGAGAACAACCTCCGACGGCAGCAGCAGCTCCCTCAGCCCTCTCACCCCGCTCAGCTACGCTGTCGCAGCATGCAACAATCCGCCGGCCACACCCCCACCGGGATGAAGAAGCAGCAGCAGCAGCACGGGAACAGGCACAGCCATCAGCCCCATTCATCCGGCCGCAGGAGGCAGTTGAGCAGAGCCAACACGTTCCACGGCATCAACCCGCTCCTGTCGCTGGGCTTCAGCGGCCACTACGCCGGCTCCTCGGTTAGCTTGTGGAAAACCAGGCGCTACAGCCCGGGCAACAATGGGTAAGGACGGGGCAAGCGGGCCGTTTCAGTACAGAATACACGCTTCACGTGGTACGGTTTTGTGTACGTGTGTGTGTGTGCTTGAACGATTTCCCGTAATTTTATCCGTGATTTGATCCGCCCGATGCATTTCTCGTTATCAGTCTCCATGAAGAAATATTAGACTTTTTCAACTTCATGTCACCGAGACCGGAGGAGGAAGCCATGAGACGGGACGTTGTCAACCGGATAAGGAGCGTCATTGAGGATTTGTGGCCCACGGCACGGGTGAGTGTGAAACGCTTGATTTGGGCCTAGAGAGTTGAGTTTGGGAGCACGTCGCCCCTTTTGCCTTTTAATCTGGATGTGTGTAGTTGACTGAGGTGTGCCACACCACTTACCCCATAAGGCTTTGCTTTTTTCACCCCTTTGCCTTGTTCAATACCAATTTGGTTTTAATGTTCTGTCAAAAACCTTCCAAAGCCCAGTAAAGTGGTAATTCCAGTCAAATAGGAATGTGTTCTTCTTCAGACCCTGAAGATCGGTTAGGTTAAGCACTGCCAACATGCTTACATTTTTGTCTTAAGGATAGTTGATTCTGGCTTTTCTGTCATGAACCCTGTTAATTATCAATAACTTCTTCATGTTGGATTCTGAACTGGTGAGTTTGCTTTTAAGTCAGTGAAAAGTAGTACAAAACTGTATGGGGTTAATCATGCTTTAAACTGATGTGGTAATTCTCATCTAAAGCATTGAAATGGCAAAAGTAGTTCAACAATATACCCTTTTTTTGTTAATTGGATCATTTTGAATAATCGTTTAATTTCTCACACTAACTTGGTTTATTTGAAAAAGTGAATGAATGCTGATTCGGATCGTAAAAAACGCATGTCTAGACAGTTGGACGGATGTTATTTCTTATCACTTGTTCCTCAATTTTCTGTTGGCCATTTTCCACTTTGTGTTGCCAACAGAATATTGGTATACTGTTAAATAACTTTTATTTTGTTTATTTGGTCCTCCAAATTTTGTTAATGTTCAGAATCATTAACAGAAAACAGTTAAAGCACAAGCACAGTTATCAGTGTCTTGTATTTTTTCCCCTTTTGTCACATAAAGCAACTGCAGACTGGTAGAAGTACTTGTGTGTAGACTGTTGCATAGCAGAATTTAAATTAGTAATATTTTTCCTGCTCGTTATTTTTTTAGTTACTTTTTACATGTGAGATAACACTAGTAAAAATGTTGCATGAATGAGGTTACAGCCCAGGCAGTCATGTCATGGCTTTCATCATATGTGAGGAACGCCTGACATATTCAAAGAGATGAAATGTTATGTCTATGTCAAGGTCCGTTACTTGTGGTAAAAATTGCAGCAGACTCTTAATGTAATTGTTTTCTTATTGTCTGTTTTTTCCAGGTTAATGTTTGAGTGGGATGAATTTACTCAGTTTGGTGAAGCAGTATTGCTTTACACTTTGGACTCGTCCAAACTGTGATGTCATGAGCTGTTCTACTGTGAGGAGCTAGAATGTGTTGTGATTTAATACCAGCTTGTTGTTTGCAGGTGGATATATTCGGCAGCTTCAGCACAGGGCTGTATCTTCCTACTAGGTAATGTTTGTTTTTGTTTTGTTTTTTAATTTTGACATTCTAATCTTGCATTAAAGTTATTCTAAATTAACAGAGGGGTGGCTTTGGAACTTTTCAAACTGAGCTGATAGTCCCAGAAGTATGTCAATTGTCAGACTTCTCTGAAAATATATGAAAGAGACTGGAGATAATTCGACCCCCCAATTCCTTGCAGCCTCTGCTTTTTATATAAATGCTGGCTTATTTTTATCCAGTTGAATATTTGTAATTTAAGTGCTAACGCTCTGCAGGAAGTGGCTGAACTCTGTCTGCAGCAGGGCTGTATTTGCCTAAGTCCTGCGGAGTTTTCCTGCCAGCTTTTCTTTGCCCTGCATTTTCCGGCAGAGCACGGAAAAGAGTTTTGGGGAAAAAAGGCTTTGCCGGGATAAATATTGCAGTCACTCAGTATAGTGGGAACAGCTCTGAGCAAAGGCTTCACTTTGCACCTCATGTGTCTATGCTACTCTTGTGTGGATAAAATATCATGGTTTTGTTATGTGCACAGTGACATTGACCTGGTGGTGTTTGGAAAGTGGGACCATCCCCCACTGCAAGAACTTGAGCAAGCTTTGAAAAAACACAATGTGGCTGGCCCATATCCCATCAAAGTTCTGGACAAAGCTACAGTAAGTCAGAGTGAATTCCACTAACGAATGTTAATTGAAAAAATAAATTTTCCTCTTTAATAAAGTCCTTTTTTTTCTCCTCACCTGTGGTCAGGTGCCAATCATCAAACTGACTGATCATGAAACCAAGGTTAAAGTGGACATCAGCTTTAATGTGGAGACTGCAGTCAAAGCCGCACAGTTTATAAAGAGCTACCTAAAGGTTTGTTTAGGAACACCTGACATAGTTGCATGTCATAAATAAAGATGTTTCCTTCACTCTTCACCTTTCTTTCTCTTTTGTAGAAGTACACCGTTCTTCCACCCCTGATCTTCGTTTTGAAGCAGTTTCTCTTGCAGAAGAACCTAAATGAAGTCTTTACTGGAGGGATCAGCTCATATAGCCTCATACTCATGGTCATCAGCTTCCTGCAGGTACATATGACCAAGCTGTGTCAACAGAGAGCAAAATAAGAGTCCTCTCTTTCAGTTTTCAGCTGTTGAAATTTGAAATATGTCAAACTGCAAAGGGCTTTTTGAGGTCATTATATATCATTTTTACACACGCCAAACAAAAGAAAAAAAGGTGGTATTTGAATTACTTTGTCCTACGTAACAGAGGGGGGTGCTGTTTACAGCTTGACCTCAGGTCTGGTTTGAAAATGACATACTAGAGTAAAGCATCTGCAGAGGAAACTCAAGACCTTAGCTTTTAAACTTTTTTTTAATGGATTTTTAGGTATTATGGCTAAAGCACAGTTCTGCAACTGTACTGTTTCTGTGCTTTGCGACACTCTATTCCACCTGTTAGGGTGTTGCTGCCACAGCATCTTTTCAGATTTGCTAGAATGTCATTCATTACACTTAATGTATTAGCTGCCTTTTATCAGATAACTAATTTGTAGGTTTTCTTTGAAACCTTAATGGTTCACATTGGTTTTATCCTGTTTTCAGTTGCACCCTCGGATTGACACGCGGCGAGCCAACATCAACTTGGGCATCCTGCTGATTGAGTTCTTCGAGTTGTACGGCCGCGATTTCAATTACATGAAAACGGGCATTCGGGTGAAGAATGGAGGAGCTTACCTGTCCAAGGAGGAGATGGTCAGAACCATGGGGAATGGAAACAGGCCATCAATGCTCTGCATCGAAGATCCAATACAGCCAGGTCAGACTTGAGTTTGAAGTTGATCATATACATACTGTATCTGAATCAAAGCAGTTGGATAATATTTAAGTGTTTTCTGTCAGGAAAATGAGACTGTGGGAGGTTAAAAAGGTTTGGAAGAAAAAAATATTTTTCTCTGTCATGGCTTTAGAATGTTCCAGGAACTGACTTTTCTTTTACCTAAATAGATGCTTGATAGCATTCAACCTTGTTTTCTGATCTTCAAAGGCAACGACGTGGGAAGGAGTTCATATGGAGTTCTACAAGTCAAGCAGGTCTTTGACTTTGCATACATGGTCCTGAGTCATGGTGTGTCTCCTCTCGCACGCGCTTACCCCAACAAAGAGCATGACAGGTTGGTCTCTTTGGCTCCACTGCTACCTTTCCAGGAAGCTGATTTAAGAAAAAATCAATAAATATCTCAAATGAAAGCATACCACAAGAGTTGCAGAATGATGTTTGGTTTCAGTAATAAACTTTGTGTTGCAGCACTTTAGGACGAATCATTAAAGTTAGCCCTGAAGTGCTGGCCTACAGGGAATGGACAATCAAGAAATGGGGAGCCAAGCAGAATGCCAAGTTGGAGAATCATGGCAAGTTTGTCTGGTTTACCTTTTCTTTGTGTTACTTTTGGCAGTTCAGCAACAGATGCTGCAAAGTCCATATTCACATTTTCATTTAAAGTATTTTTATGTGTTTTTAGATTTGGAGTCGTGTGAGCAGGATCTTTCCAGACTGATGGTGGTTGAAGATCTAAGGGACACTTCCTCCCCCCTCAGTGCTGACTCCCCCTCACCTCCACCAGTCTTTCTCCCCAGCCCACATCACCATTCGTCGTCCTCCTCCGCATCCTCGCTTTCTTCCTCTCCCTCTGGAAGTGACATAGTAAGACATAGATTCGTTGTATCTCTATGGCAATAGTGGTGGACATCCGCACCGTCCTGATAAAAAATTAATAAAAAAAAAATATATATATCATTCACATCACAAGTAGGATTCCTTTCAACACAACTTGACTGTAGTCCAACTGAAGGGTTTGATCCAAAATGTGCAGCTTTTATTATATTCTGCATATGTTTCACAGGAGTCGGACTCTTCACTGAGCAGCAGCACTACTATCCACCTCCAGTCCCTCACGCTGGCCTCGGTCCACTCCATGTTTCAGATGGCTGCTAACCCGAGGGCCACGCATCCAGCAGGCTTTATCCACCCAGCACATCAGGTGGGTAGATTTTTAGTAGAATGTAGGCAAGAGGAATTCTGATAAAGTAAACAAATTCTCACTGTATTTTCTGTCTCATTCTGCAGGTCCGGATGTCTCTTCCAGAAAATGTCACCATTCGCTCACTCTCAGATTGCCAGTTCTTCCAAGAGAACCCTCCCATCATCAGTGTTGTGCACCATCACACAACACATTCCGCACAAGTTTCCCAACATGCAACCCCCACAAGTCCTCTCCCCAGCCCCCTCCACCGCCCGCAGGTCGGAGGGCAGCAGGGCCGCAGCTACGTAATGAGATCCAACTCCCATGGCTCCTTTGAGGCACACAAATTGGGCTTCAAGCACAACCTGGCCGGCAGCATTCAGGCCCAAAACTACTGTCAAGGCAACTTCAGCTCCCAGAGCAAGTTTGTTCCCCAGGGCCATAACTTGGCATCCTTTAGAAACCAGCACCAGTACAACCGCAGCACCTGGCGGCGCAGGAAGAGGGACAGTGTTCCTGCTCTGAACCAGAGCCGATGAAGGGACATTGTGTTGTGAGAGGCTGTAGGAAATGCCCCTGCACTGTAACTGAATGCACAGGTCAAGTCGAGATGTCTCCCCATGCTTGCTGGAAACTTCCGGCAGGTCTCCATCTTAACTGCGCTTATTTTGTTGCATCAGTCTGAAGTCGGCAGCCCTCTCACTGAACTGGATTTACACCAGCAAAAGCTTGAGCAGATTAATGAGGTTAGTGAATACCAGACTGGGCCATCCTCAGCTGGGTCCCCGCCCAGTTGGTTTTCAGTGTCCATGCAAATGAACATCTTGTGCCATAGTACCAATCTGGTTCATTAGACCTGACATCTCTTCACAAGTTGGCTTTTACTTAGTCTTTCTTATCATTTTTAGGCTCTTTCAGTCTTCTAAATGCGACTACCTACTGGGTCAAAACCTGATTCAGAGCTCTTAAGGTTTGGAGTATCCCCTTCAGATTGTATTCTGAACAAAAATGAAGCACTACCTATGCAGCACAATGCTGACAATGTTTTTGATGATGTGACAGCACAAGAGACAGTCTCAAGTGCTTAAACTGTGACGACTGGTATGAATGTAGCAAGTGTGTTTGTTTTTTGTTTTGTTTGGGGGTTTTTTGGAGTTTTTTTTTTTGTATGTGGTCATACAAGTATTTTCTTTTGTCACGGCAGTTTTTTTCCTTTTTTTTTTTTTATATCGGCACTATTATGATTGTTTCTTATTTTGTAGAAACTTCCACTTTATATTTGTTGCATATTGTGCAATAATTTTTAAGTTAATTTATTTCACATTTTAGTTTGATTTTACACTTTTTCTTTTATTTCTTGACTATCTGTGCAATAGGTGGATTGAAAGGCTTAGGCAAAACATTTGCAAGCACGTGTGTGAGTGTGGCTTTCCAGCAGAAGGGGGAGCTCTGGTACAACAAATGCCCTGAAAACCCCCACAATGCCAATATTTTACTCATCTTCAAAATCTCGTAATCCCTTTTTGCCAACTGCGTGTTCAAATACTTTTCCCACCACCGGTTCTGATTTTAGACATATCAATAAGGATGCAGACATTTAGGGTTTTTTTTTATCTGAATGCATTTCCTCATGAAAGGCATCGTGTAAATGCACCTTAAGCTGTGTTTCACGTGTCATCTCAAAAATGGTTGGTGCTACTTATTACCAGCAAAGTGCTTGTTTTCTGCCTTATATATGCTTTGATTCTGTTAAAGCAACAGGTTAACTGCCTTCTTAACTGACCAAATCTTGCTTTTCTTTTTCTGTATGTAGCCAGAGCCTCATGTATTTGTTTCAACAAGCACTGCCAGGGTTACATGGCTTTTAGTTCTGCATGCTGTCTCTGGGTGTCTCCTCCAGGGGCAGACTTCTATTGCAGTCAGTGATTGTCAATATTAGCATCATGCCTCATCTCTCTTTTTTCTTTTTTTTTCTCAAATGAACAAAATGACAAATCGGTTTATAATGGTCTTCATGTTAAAGTCAGTATCTGAAAGTGATAGTCTACACAATAAACGAAAAAAGGACCAGAGCCTGGGACACTCTACAATCACTTCAAGTGAGGTTTGATTGTTTCAGGAGTCTAATTATAGCGGCTCTGCATACTTAACTCAGTGTGTTCTATGCATCATTTTTCTTTTCAGTGCAGCTTTTCAGAAACTTGTCTAGATGATAGTTGTTTCTCACATTACAACATACCAAATCTCCAGCTCATATCTGTGTAATGAAGGATGGGTTTCATGTGTAAACGAAGGCCGTTTAGATGTATGCCATGTTTATTTTTGTTTATTTTTTTTATGTAAGTTTTCTATTTTTTTAATAAACATTTTAAAACTCTGTCTTTGTCAGAATAAATTATTAAATGCGTCAAAATGACTTTCTTCCTCTTGAAAAAGGGGATTGCACCATGGGACTTCTGTTTGTTTTCCTTTGCAGGCCAGCTAAGTTCTATAGACTTCCCCTGGAGTGAGCATGTACCGTACTTGGCCACATGCACAGAAAAGTCTATTTACTCAGGACAGTCAGACTGATGGGTACTGCTGGATCTTTTTGTTGTAATCCCTTTTGGTATCTGAAGGGGGCACTGGTGGAACATGGTCATTAAATCCATAATCAACCAGGGTGATAACAGGATATAGCAAGGTACAATGTAAATACTTATTTTTTTACTTTTTTATCCATTTTCTTTGATTTATTTTGTCACAAAGAAAGTATCCAGAGAATTTCCGTTGCCATTCATTTTCTTGGGCCACTATTGATTATAGTGCTGATATTTTGGCACTGCTGTAACTCGTATTAAAGGCTGAGTCTCCGCTTGTGATGGATACAGGATCCCTCATTATGTTATTAAAAATGTGGAGATGAATGTACTGTCAAGTTGATGTGTCAACAAAATAATATGCCGTTACACAACCAAACCAGCCTGTTTTAAACTAAACATTTATATTCCTCAAGCAGAAACAACACAGTCCTGCTGTTGACATCTGTATCTCTCACTGAGCAATCGCAAGCATTAGATTTCCCCACTCAAACAAGTCAGACAAGATATCTGCTCCTATTTCTTTTAATCAATTGTAAGTGGACCGAAGTTTACACTGGCAGGATATCATATGCTTGCTCTCTTAAAGCTGATGCATGTTAGGCACACAGTGAACAGTTGGTTTGGGGTTCAGCACGTCAGGGTTTTCCCTCAGGCTCCGGTACACTATACCCTCTGATTCTCAGTTTGATTAAATGACAAGCGCAATATCTCATTTTATCCACAACGCTAGGCAAAACACAATTTATTTTTTATTTTTTTACCTCTACTGGATTCTCGACCAGCCCTTTGAGTGAGAAATGATTGTAGCTCTTTGACAGAAATTTCTTTTCTTTTTTTTTGTTGACATCCTGTTGACAGCTGAGGTGTTTTTAATCCTCATGAAAGTCTACCAGCTGCAACTAGAAACAGGTGGATCCAAGTAACGGTACAGTGTTCCACAACATCCATCCATCCATTATCGTTGCCGCTTATTTCCTAATGGTGTCGCGGGGAGAACTGGAGCCTATCCCAGTGGTCAATGGGCGACAGGCGGGGTGCACCCTGGACAGTCCTGTACCACAACTTAAAGATAAAAATACACAAATTTTCTTTAGACTTTGACCCATTTAGTTTTTCTCTTGTGTATTTATGAGGGGATTTTGTTGTGCATAGGACCGTGACAGCCTTCTGTACATCTCTTCGATGTGCCACTTTGCCTGACCCAAAATTCAGCAATTAGTACCTCACGGGAGTCTGTTACCTTTTCACTTTCTACTCTACATGCAACAAAACATACACAACACAGAAGAAAACTATCTGAGGGAGTTAATGAGCCTAGTAAACATATCTGACAACTGAACTCAGTTTAAGGGCCAGATTACACTTATGATTCTGCCAAATCAGGAGCTGAGTGCCAATAAAGCAAATTGAAGGGTGCTGTTAAAACATATCTCCATGGATGTGAAATGAGGTGGTCCATCCACATGTAGTCCCCACATAGCAGATTTGCATTATAGATTTAAAGTAATGTAAATATAACCATTTCCTCTTATATCCAATGGCCACCTTTCTGTTATTTCTATATTTAGAGCCGGTAGATCAGCTACCCTCCCTCATTCTTTTCTATCTCTGTATCACAGGGAGAAATCTGATGAAAGGCTCTGCTCACAGCTTGTTTGCTGTGCTGGGAAGATATATTGAGGAGACATTTTACCTATTGCCTTCTTTACAGCATGAGGCCAAATAGTCACCAACAATGGATTGAGAAAATCCATCCATCCATTATCTACACCGCTTATTCCAAGTCGGTCGCGGGGGTGGCTGGAGCCCGTCCCAGCTGTCATTGGGTGAGAGGCGAGGTACATCCTGAGCAGGTCGAGAGGAGAAAATGATGAAGTAAAATAAATGAATGCATCTATTGGATACTCGATAACCCCAGTCCTCGCAGGGCAGCATTTAACGCCAGGAAGCAGCCTGTTTCACTTTTAATAAGAAGGATTTTCCCTTGTGAAGATTCAATTAGTGCAAATGATTCCATTCCCAACTGTCTTTTTTATATGCCTTTGTGTGATGTGTACCATTAGTGCCACATGTGGTCTTAAAAAACTGTCTGACATCTGTTAAATGACAGCTTACGCTGACAACAAATGGCAGGACCAGACATATTTACAATGACACTCCTATTGCAGGCACAGAAATTCATGTCTTAATCCTGATAGTCTGACATCCAGATCCGTTTGAAACATACAAAAGAATAGGATGAAAAAGGATGGAGAAAAATTTGGTTTTAAGATGTTCTGAACAATGTTTTTATATTTTGCAGTATATGAAAAAGGTCATGCATCCACACACAAATATCAATCAGCTATTAGATTTCTTCACAGAGCGAACCTACAGCACTGAGCTGATGAATATAGCAGAGCTTTATTCCACGAGGAGTTAAAACAGATCAATAGCATGCTAAAAGCAAAAAGAATACTTTCATTTAAACATGATGCCAAAGCAGTGTGAAAGGTGACTTCTGTGGGAAGTGTAAATATTCATTGAGCTCTAACATGCTCAGCCAACATCTCCCATAAGACCTTTGCTTTATGCCCATGCAGAAAAAAAACATGCCTACAAATGATAAGGTTTTACATGTAAGTACTTTTCCTCCTTACTTTACAAAAAAGCCCACCCTTACTTTTTTCTAAAGGCGCTAAGAAGACAGTTTCAGCAAAGTGCTGCAAATCAAAAGCAGCTGATCTTCATCAGATGTGTCTACCTCTTAAAACTGAGGTTTTGAAACAGGTCTGACATATTGTGCTTATTAACTGGGTTTAGATAGCCTGCAGTGTAGGCATACTAGAAGAGAATGACAGGGCATTTTTGGTTGCATAATATTTCTTTGTTCCAGACCTGCCTCAAGTGTCACAGGGTTAAAAAATGAATAAATACAATATATCTTTCTCTGTATGGCAGTGGTTAAAGTGTTTTTTCTTTTTTTTTCAATTACCTAATTTTCCTATACAACTCAATCACAACATACAGACAGTTTAAAAGATATGATTAAAAAATATGGAAAAGCTCATCAAACCTCTTGCTGAGAATGAAGATAGAAAACTGCTAATGTGCGTTTTTCTCTGTGTGTTTGTCATCAGTCATCAGTGCTTTTTCTTCTGTTGTGCAATTTTTTTTTCCTACAAGTCATTCGAATTTTTCTCCTCTTTGGGACTACTAATGGTTTATTTTATCTTCCAGTATCTTTTCTTAGATGATCAATGACAGTTATATTTTATCTGAGCCCTTTGAAACAAAGGACAAACATTTCTTATAATTTCAGACTCGATAGATAGATGGATGCTTAAAACCTCAGAGGAGCAGATGATGCGCAACCTAAATTTACCTCCTGTTTGACGTTGCCATGAAGGCTGACAGATTTTTACAAACACTTTTCAAACTTCTCAGACTGGCTGACTCGTGTCTCACCCTAACCCTGACAGCTGGGCCGCTTAAAAGTTGACAGGGCTTTAATCATTATTCTTGTTCATTAGCACTTCCTGCTTTTTGTGCCAGATAGTCAGCAGTGTGCTGTGGGCTGTTTGAGAATGTGCCATACTGTGTGTGTGTGCATGTGTAGATGCTCTGCCACTGTCTATGCATGGTTGAAATTCACATGGCATTTGAGGGCAGTTCATTTCACTTTGATTTACAGTTTGGTATATGTGCATTTAAAGAAATGTCCATCCTTTGGGAATCATGTTGAAACTAGTTTTTTTTTTATTCTTCTTCTGTTTCTAAACTACATCGGACAGTGTACACTCAGACTGAAGGAATTGTGACAGGAGGGACAAGCTAATTGGTGCTCATGACAGGGCCATCAGAAAAGCAAATCTTCTCCACTCAAAACAGAACAAACCTGAGAAAAAAAAAGTCTTGATCTGTGTAGTTTGAAATGTCCAATTGATTGGAGCGGAGATTGAGAGAAAACTAAAATGAAAGATTGGAACAAGGGAAATACATCACTGAATGCAGGAACAGATTTTTATTTTATATTTTGCCTTTTTTTCCATTTAAACACATATAAAAGTACTACCAGAAAGACTCAGCAAGGTGTTCATCAAATTAAGTAATCTGGTCTGACGGTAAACATGATTTTCATCTTTAAACTTGTGGAAAATAGCATAGTAGCACTATTCCAAAATTAGAATTCAGTGTCACTATCTACAACCTGAGGTAAAGTGAGAATATTGCATCGTGTACATACAGACTAATGCATGACAAGTACCTTGCATCATCTTTTTTAACAAGGTTGATTTTTTAATCTCAGTATGTTCTTTTATTATGAACCAAGTGCAATACCCTTTCACAGCAACAGAATCCTAAACGTGCATGTTCTCCCCTTTTATTCATAGATTTTCTCTGGGTACTCTGGCCTCTTTCCACACCTTTCACACAGTTAATTGATTATTCTAAATTGCTCGTCGAGGTAAATGTAAATGTGTGTGTTTGTTGGTCTCTGTGTGGCGCTGTAATGGACTGGTGACCTGTCTGAGGTGTGCCCCACCTTTCACCCAATGACAGTGCAAATAGGCTCTATCCCCCCTACCAAGAATAAAGTAAATACATGTATGGATGAAGCCCTAAATGGCACATGATGCTTCAGATTAAGGCTATAAAGATGAGAATAAATCAATATGAATATGCTAATCACAATCATAGAATGATGGCAAACATCTGTACACTTCATTATTAACAATGTCAGCCAATGGGAATGCAGCTGCTTCTTTCTGTCTCTGTGATTTCTACTTTGGTCTCATTTAAATACCGCCGATGATCTTTGCTTTGTTTTCACCTGCTCAGAGATATGTACTGTATTCTCCCTATTATCAATACCTGCTATGTAGAAAGATGTTGCAGCACTATGATAAACCTGCTCTGGTATTATGTTATAGAAAATAAAAGATAGACCTTGAACATGACATCTGATAAAAGCTTTGTTGGCTCATCTTTCTTAAAAAGAAAATGACTAAGCTAACTTTCTCTTTTTACTTTTTCCTCCATGTGGTAAAGATTTGATAAAGCATGAGTAGATAGCATTGGGTTTTTCTAAAGGTTCTGCAAACCAGTTTTCCTATTGCATTGCTACCATCCACTATGTTTATTCGTGTTATCAAAGTCAATTCATTGCTAGCTGATTACACAACCCAGTGTGCTTCTGTTGTACATTCTAGATTTAATCAGCTAATTTTAAATGGCTCCCCATAGAACCCACATTATGACTCACAAAGATCCATCACAAGATACTGCTGCTCACCCTCAAAGCTCACCATAATCTGGCTTCCACATGCCTTCTAGATCTCATCCGTGCCTACCCTTCTAGTGCTTTATGATTTTCTTCAGATGTTACAATGTCAGTGCCTCCTCTTAAACCCAGCGGCTTCTCAGCTGGAACAGCTCTGAAACTTACCGTTGCTACACAACCCTCAGCTGGACTACTCTTTTGTGTGAACTTTTGCCGTGTGATTATTTTTAGTCTGCTTGGATGTTTTGTGAGGTCAAGGGAAATAAGTTGATTGTTGAGATTCCCACTTTTTTTCTTGTGGCACGATTCATAACATACAAGGTTACAGTGAGCTGATCTACAGAATTGCTAAATGCACGAATAGAAGATAATTGGAGAGTTTACAGCAAAGCTCCAGTTGAATGGATAGATTTATGTTTTTTATGTTAGACCGTGTTGTACAGGGCATTATCCTTCACAGAGGCCTTTGAGAAAGAGTTGCCATCCCACTTAATTGTCCGTGTAGAGTACATTTCGACTATGACGCCCTGAGGCTCAACAGCTGTAGTGACAATATTTGCTCGTTTGTGGGCTGGAATCTGCTTTCAACACACAATTTTGGAGGTCATATAACAGCAGGATTTACTGAAAAATGAATGACATAACGACGTAAAGAATTATTCATCACAAAAAAAAAAAGTTCAATTAAGTTTTCATTTTCAACTTTCTCTGATCTGTGGCTGTCAGCTAGCTAATAAGAGTGACTTGATGCATAACCGCTGGCCCACAACTATGAGAGTTCCATTGCTGGAGTGAGCACTGAGCTGATGAAGGGGAAGCAGATTTATGAAATATGTGGCACTATCGCGCCACACTCACCCCCAAAAATATTTCTCATTATTGTCTTCTTTTGCTATTTGCTGTACAATAAAGCAACACTGCATTGTCTAATACTGTGAACCGTTACCAGCACGACTAAACTCTGTGGGAGATCAGTCAGCCCATCAGATTTTCAATTTTGCTATTGCTGGATTTTTAAATGAGATCTACTGTTCCCCGAGTCTTTCTGCAATGTGCCAATATTACCTGCTTATTTTTAACATGAAACCCAATCAGCCAACTGAAAAGTTAGAAACTAGTTTTGTGATGAACATAGCAGAGGATTTAGTTGCAATGAAGTCAGCCTCTGGTGGTGCATTGGAGGAAATCAGATACAGCTAAACCAACAGAGAAATGCAATGTGACATTTACCAGGCTTCAGAAAATTATTCATCAGAGACATTCTAATGTTTTCAAGCTTTTTAATGAATCACTGCTAGGTTTAAGTTTATGAAGTGAGGACTTGCAAATGCTACATATATAGGTTATTGCACTTTTGTAAACCTAAAACGGGCATTTATCAATGCAAGTTTAGCTGAAACAAGTGGTAAAAAGGGTCTGATAGAGGCTGCACATGATAATAAATTCATTAACATGGTATTATTTGGATTTCCAAAAAGGCCAATGAAAACATTAAATCCATTACTGCTGCTCTGGCAATTAGTCCAGCCTTTCAATTTAGAAAATACCATGTCTTTGTTGAAGTGACTTTGATGTTTAAATATACTTGTGCTTTTATGCAATTCAATGAAGGAGCATTGCACGGTGCCACTATAGCCTCTAAATGCTGTACAGATCTCACGATTCAAATATACTGTGAAATAAATTTGAAAAAACATGCATGATTGATACAAAAAATCAGTATGCTGCACAACTGTGATAAAGACATAATTTCCTAATTATACTGAATGGGGCATGGAATCTAAAAACAATTTTTTTTGTGTGTTTGAGACTGTTGTTTACATTGACTTATTAATTGTTTTTCTTTTTTACTGAAGGGAGCTTCATCAAATCAGCAAGGAGAAGCTCCAAGATATCTGATTGCAGAAAGAGCACAAAAGTTGAAAACTATCAGCTCATTGTAGCAGAAGATACAATATTTCAGGTGTGACTTTAGATAACAAGTGTGGCCCTTACTCTTCTCTCTTCTGTCACTCTGTGTGATCGCTGGTTTGGTGGTCCTCTGTTCCAGGCAGGCTTAGGCTCATATCTTTATTGCCTTGTGGTTCACCTTCACCAGCCTGATCTACACTCATACCCAGAATGTTGTATTCCCATGCAGGGATATCTGTAGTCAAAGAATCAGTAAATATTTTTTTTTTCGGCTAAATTAAATATCCCCCCTGACTCTTGATGGACTGCCTCTACAGACTGTGAACGTGCAGTCTGCAAGTGGTTCTGTTTACTTTAGGTTCTGGAGTCTGCTGATCGGTGAGAACCCTCTAAGTGAAACCCATCCCCGATCTTATAGATGTCAGTTGCTTTTGGTTTGTGAGGTATATTCTCTGAGATGTTCCTGTTGCATCTAACTGAGGCTTTTTGGCTTGCTTTTCCTCTTCCAGAACATTACAGAAGACCACCTACCTGTTCATCTTAATCAGTTTTCATCCGGATCTGACAGATGTATGTGAAAGGCCACCATTTAACATTTGGGAAGATGGTGAAAGCACACGGTGAGCTAAAATGACACCACTGAAAATAACTGTCCCCTCCCCTAATGCCTTTGTTACCAGGGAGATGTTTTCCTCCTCACACATTACTTCTTTCCCTGGCTTTGCTTATAAAAACAAAAAAAAAACAATTATTGTTAGTTCAAAGCAGAGTTGGTTCATTAGCTATAGGGAACACACTTTTAAAGCATTTTTTATTCATCTGCTTTTAAAAGATATTTTGTGGAGGTGAAAAGCAGCATTTCAATACATCTGACTAATGCATCATAAAAATGGATGTCTTATGAGCCAGGCCAGGGTTGTTTTAAATGCAACACGTATTTTTTTCATGCTAACAAAACACTGTTTTAATGGTAGTCCAGTGAAAACAGCTACCAGCTATGGCACCGTGGCTTTTCATTCTTCCTAGGCTACTATTTCAGCAATATTTAGCCAAATTGATAAGCTTTTTAAAATGTTCAGTTGTTAAGAACAGCACTGACAGTTAAGATTTGTTTTCTTTTTTATAGAGGGTTTGAGGTATAAATATTAAGGAATTAATTCCTAACAAAAGTTAAAGCACCACCACTGAAACTGTTCTATTTGAGATTCATTTCCAGGCACCGAAGGGAATTCACCTGAAACACCCGCCAGCCGGTGTGCAGAGGAAGAAACAGGTATCAAGTGAAAATTAGAAAAAGAGTAGGTCAGAGGAAATCATGGCAGTAAGAGGCAAAGATAGAGGGGAGAGAAAAGCAATGTAGAAAGAAAGTAAAAAGGATGGAGGTAGATGTTAAATAGCAGTCACCAACAGCAGGAGAAAATAAGTCTCATTTTCCAAAATGGCGGTTTAGAAACAAATGTGCAAAGTTATTAGGTAAAAAGAAGATAAAAATGGCAGAAAATTATAGTTTAACTATTTTGTTCTAGCTCTTCTCACTCTCTAAGTGTACATGCACATTTGTACACGCACAGACACACACACACTCACACACACACATACACATGATCTCATGTTTAGAGAGAGAACTACCCAACAGGAAGAACGTAGGTTAAAAAAAACAACAACAACAACAACAAAGCCACTCCTCCTCAAAGGTATTTTTGAGAATAAAAGGTGGCTGAAGGTTGAGTGAGGATATGTTACACTGGGAATTAGATATGAGCGACATTTTCTTAATTTAATGCCACAGACACGCTGTGAATAATTCAAGAGATTTTCAAAGAGAAGCAGCAGGTCTTTTCTTCTTTGGTTGGTTGCATAAAGGTTAAGGTGGGGGGATTTTTTTCTCTCCAAATTATGTCAAGGTTGGGCATAGTCATGTAGTTTGGATAGTTGGGTTTTGGATTTAGCAGTGTCTGACAACTAAAAAATGATAGTTTCACATATATGAGAACTCGCTTAATCAAAAAGAGGCTATCACATCCAGCTTTTAATGAACTTGGATGATCTTCCCTCACTAATGGCATACCCAGGCGAAGCAACCTAGAATAGACTGGTGCACAGGTGGTGTACTGTCTTGAAAAGCTGAGGACACCCCGTGATGGTTTTCTCTCTTTCTGTTCTCAGGCACAAAATGGAAATTTTTGTTGATGCTCTTTCAGCACAAACTAACTTGTAAATGTTTTCACCGTCGCAGGCTTTCGCATAAAGTTGGATTTAGGTCTGTTTTACATAAGTCATAATTTGCTGTGGACAGCATTCTGAAAATACATTTGTAAATATGACTGCAGAACCATTTAGACCTATTTGCACTCATTCCTTCCAGGACATTTCTCGTGACATAAAGCCACTGGGAGTTTTGTCCAATCCAGTTTCCAGCTCCTTTAATTGACACGTGGAGCCTTACGTGACGCGTTGATTGCTCACAGGTTGAGCTAATCACAATAACTCGGTGATTGAGGGACCTCTGAAGGTAACATATTGCACACATTTCTGTTTCAAAGGCACTGTATACACAACAACTTTTATATTGTTTCAAAAATTGTTCGTTCAATTTTTGTTTAAATCTGACTGAATTGCGCCGTTCAATTTTTTATTTACCGTTTAGGTAAATTAATGATTGTTTTGCGAGTCAACCTTGTGGAGTAGATGTTTGCAACCTCAGGTTGAAAGTATGTCCAAGTCAGAGGTACATCGTTTTTTTTTATATATATGTATGTACAATTGGTACGCAGGTACGCAACAAAAATAAGGAATGCACTCCGTCACCTTGAAACTGCGTACTCGACCGTCAAGTTATCAACAACACATCTACGGTCAAGTAGGCAGGCAGTTGACGCAGTAAGGTTGTGTTTTACACTAGTTGTCAGCATGCGCTAAAAAGTGACGGGATTAGAACCTGCCATGTTCCTTTGTCATTAAATTTGGTTAGATAAAACAATGAATATGTGGTTTGTTTGTCGATGGAACGGTCATGATAAGAGAACATGTTTAAACCGTTTGACTATAACTCTATAATAAAAAGGGGAGGATAAGTGTCGTGATTACAATGATAAAACGAGGCACTCTCCAATGCCCATTTTTCAGTTCATGATAGGAAAGAATACAGAAAAGACCAGTTAATGGAGTGTAAAAATGCTCTAAGATAATTGCTTTGAAATGCATTGTGTACAGTGGTGCAAAGCTAACAAATGTTTACAGATATTCTATGGAGTTCTTTCAGAGTGTAGCCCCCACAATTTCCAGTAAGGTTTCTATTGTGGGCGTGCTGTGCGGCTGTACTGTCAGTGCTTTGTTCATTTGTTGTTTTGCTGATGTTTTATGGTCTCTTTGGGTTCTCTTTGGACATTTGCCTTCACTTTAGTGGAGGGGCCGCTGACCTCAAACACATGCCAAACAAACCTAGAAAGCATCTCTTTTTAGGTTCCTCCCTCTACTTGCAACTTTGCCGAAGGAGCAGGATGTCAGAAGAATGTAAGTTACAATGAGGCTGGTTTGGAAAATGGGCTCGATGGTGTGGTGGTCAGCACAGTTGCCCCTCTCCCTGTGATGGATTGGTGACCTGGCTGTACCCTGCCTCACACCCAATCACAGCTGGGATATTCTCCAGCACCCCCTGTGAGCCTGAAATGGATTAAGGGGGTATGAAAGATTGGATGGATGGTTCTGAATATTCAGTCTTCAGGTCTGAGCAGTTTAAAAACATTTTTTTTTAAATAAATACGTACACATGTATATGCGTACGTAATCCATTTTTATTTATAATGATGCCACATAATGAATTTTCAGTGAATGTTGGAAATTCTGCCTTTTTCCCCCCTGTTTCCTCTCTTCCCCTAACTGGCTTACTCGTTCCTGCTGCACCTTCTTTTTCTTCCTCCCCTCCCCCTTAGCCCTCTCTCCCTTCCTTTTCCTTTCACTTCCCTCCCACTTTTCTCTCTCACTCTAAAGAGCACTCAGGCTCTTCGCTTCGCTTCATTTTCCTCCCCAACATGTTGGCAGGGGGAGAACGAGGGAGATGCTGCGCTCTTCCCTTGGTGCGTTCTTGCCAACTCTCCGGCCAGCACACACTGCCTCTGAATCAGAGTCAGCATTCAGTTGCCTCCGCCTGCAGGACTTGAGAGAAGAGGTGAAAAAGGAACCAAAGAGCAAGCTGGAACACGGGTGCTCTCGCTCCAGGGTCCCCAACAGGAAGACGAGCAGGAAAGGACAACATAATACCACCTGCTCTTCTTCTGTGATGGAAACTACCAACACCTCAGCAGTGACCACCTCCTTTTCTTCCTCTGGATTCCCCCCCTCCTTTTCCTCTCGCTCTGCTCCAAGATCCATGTGGCAAGAGGCAATAACGAGAAAGCAATATTTGCTTGACCGGACAGAGGAGTCTGAAGTGAACAAAGGAGGAGGTGGTGGGCAGAAGATGAGCAGGTCACCGGACTGGCTGTATGAATCCTACTATTGCATGAGCCAGCAGCATCCTCTCATTGTGTTTTTGCTCCTCATAGTGATGGGAGCCTGCCTGGCTCTGCTGACTGTGTTCTTTGCTTCAGGGCTGGTAAGCTGCTCATTCACAACATGCAGAGAGGAAAAACTTGAACTGAAAAAATATCACTTTCATAAATGTACACACATTTGGCAGCATGCACGCGTATTGTTTGCTGTAGATTCTAGCGTCTCCCGTTTGTGGAATATGAAACACAATAGCTTTGTATGCATGAAAACCATATCGGGCACGGGCTTTTTGAATATTTGTACACCTATACAAGCTCGTATTTTATATTCTGTTGTACAGAAAAGATGTCACACAAACTTTCATATACACATACATGCCTTTGCAGTAAAAATCTTCACCCACATGTAGACTTTCACAGCATGCGGTCCTCATTGCAGCACTAATGTGAAGTGAAGGGTGAGATAGGAGTGAGGACGGGGGGATAAAGGGCATAGCTTTTTGTCAGTGCCGATGGTTGACTGAACTATTATTTTACTCTCACTGTTTTGATGATGTTATATTTGCTTTAAAACCGCGGTGACTGCAAAGCAGTGACAGCATGGCAGTGTAAGATAATCTGATCCTGAAATGGCTAAAATATTTTAAGTCTACCTTTTTATTGCTCTACGTTCGAAATAACCTGCCTCACTGTGTACGTCTAAAATAGATGTGATGTGATATGTCTACATCGATTATTGGTCCTTTTTCTAACAGTCTTATTAGACTTCATGTTATGGCATGAGTACTGCCTCTCTTTATCCTACAAAACAAATCAGAGAAACCCTCCTCCCTCTTATCATTTGTGATTTTTTTTTTAAGATTTGAATTTGTATAGACATAGATGTAGAGAACACTGATACTTATGTTGTGTATCACACAAATGCACCTAAATATTTAATTTATAGAGGCTTTAATGGCTGTACTGACAAAGGTAAACCAGAATAGCAGCAGAAACCAAAATAATCAATCTACAACTCAAACAAGACAAAGAGTCTCTCTAAAAGTGAAATCAGTTGCGATGGAATGAGGAGAATAACGATACCTTTTACTTCAAAACACTGTTGCACATGAGTATTTTAGGTTTGAATGTGTAAGAACTAACTTACTATAGCCCAATTCTAACAAATGGTTTATCATATGTTCTCTTCATTTTTTTGTTTTGTTTTTACAGTTGATCTGAAATGAATGACGACCACATAGGAAAATAGAAAAATTACATAAAATGTTCTATCAGGATGAATAAGATTGAACAACCTTCACAATGAAGACTTTATTTTTATTAAATCAAGAGTCAAACTAAATCACCAATTAGTTCTGCAATTTGTGACTTCAATAATCAGTTGAAGTGTGAAATCTCATCCACTCGTAAACCCCCACGTCATTAAAATGATTTTATTATAGTCATAGTTTATAGCTTTATATATCTGACTGACCATGGTATGTTGTCAAAATTCAAGTTGACAAGCAGCTGTATCAATTGGCTCAAGCATAATTGTTTCAGGTGCAATGATGCTTTTGTCAAGAGATCATTGGCTTGGAGGAAACTATTTCCTTTCAATTGATGCAGAAAATATGATTTCCTTTAGCTCTACCTTTTTATTTTCTATTTCTTTATTCCCAGTGCCACACTATCTCTTGTTTCTGCATCTATCTGTGCCTTTCATTTGTATCCCTTCATCCCTCCATCCAAGTGTCTGGCTGACCTAAATCAAGTGATGTTTGGGAACTCTTCCCTGGGCAAAACAAACACTACATGTGGCTCTCTGCATGCCACATGCAAGGCGTCATGTCTCTGTGTTGGGTGGCAAATCCAGAATAAAAATAAGATGTACTCATTAGCAATGAAAGCACTGATAGATCTTTTTTTTTAAATGATGGACAGGATAAGATGATAAAATGTCCAATATTCTTCTGATAAAGAATTGAAAAAGCAATGGAATAATCATTCCATCCTTTTAGATTTTGTTTCCCTTGTGTAGATTGAGGATATGCTGAATATTAAGATATCAAGACAAAAAGAAATATCCTTGGATTCCATTTTACAGAAAATTGAATCCCGTATAAATCTGCTATGGTCCTTTTCCACACCTGATATAGAGCACATGTCAAAACCTCACATCACAAATGTCGAATCCCACAGTTATTCTCCCCTGTCTTCCATAATTAACATATCGATGTTCAGATGAATATTTCAGCAGTTAAGTGTGTATTAATGAAGTGGTAACTTTTTCCCCTTTACTGTATAGATTAACTTTTCCCACCTTTAATTTGTCATTGTTTTTTTTAAATTTTAATTGTATCTCCCCTAAAAAGAAAATCAAACCACCATAATGAAATAATCCTTGATACAGTTTTTATTGATTCATGTTTAAGAATTCATGTTGACCTTTTTACAACAAATTGTTTTGAACTCCCCTATTTTTTCTTCTTATCCTCATTTGAAAGCATATATACTGTATATATTTTGTTTAGTGTTATGATTATTATAATTTTTATGAATACCACTTTCCTCATAAATGACTTGCTCACATTTCTCACAGACTCTCTTATGTTTTTGTCTGTCATTTCCTTTTCAGAGCATCACAGACCATGTGGCCTTTGTAATCACAGTTCCAACAGCACTGGCCATATTCATGACTGTGTTTATACTCGTCTGCATTGAGTCCATCTTCAAGAAACTTTTACGGGTTTTCTCCATGGTCATCTGGGCTTGCTTGGTTGCCATGGGTTACCTTTTTATGTTTTCTGGTGGAATCGTCTGTCCATGGGATCAGGTAAGATGTATTCTGTGTGTGAACCTGTAGTTCATAAGATACATGCTATGTTTTAATATTTATTTATTCTATTATTGGCTGTATTTGATAAACAATAACTTAAAGAAAATGTTAATCATTATTCCTCAGTATGGATAAACCATATGTGCTTAAATGATATATGGTATATTTTCATTCTAAATATAGCCAGCTAAAATGCTGTGCTACCAAATGATAGTGAACCCATATAATCTGTGACATGTTCTTCAGCTGCAGCCAGAAATAAATAGATAAGAGATTTATCATTGTTTCTGAACTACCCCATCTCTGCCTTAATCTCATGAATTTCTTGTTTGAATTTGTTTTTTTGTGTAATTCCATAGCATTTCTTATGAATTTTGAATTTAAGTTCATTCCAAAAGGAGTTTTTCTAGCCGTAAGAGTGTAGATCCCCCAGTTAACTATTTGAACATGAATTTCAATGCTGTGCTCATGTTCAGTGGCGTTTGATACTGAGAAGTTTGCCAGTGATCGCTGGAGTCTGATAGGTTGTGGTTTGTTGGCTCTAGATTAGGCTTTTTAGAAGATTCTATTAAATGCTCAAGTTTACTAATATGTCAATATGTTTTGCTTGACCTCAGCCTGAGTTGTGTTTATGTTACTATGGTGAATATTATCCTATGGGGATCAGCTGCTGTCAAATACGAGTGCCATAAGGGGGTGATGTGTTTGGTCTGCAACAAGGTTTAAGATGGAAGTCAGCATCAGTTTAAAATCTATAGAAAATTCATGGCCCCAGGTTCTTTCAGCAAAACTTTATTAGAAGATCATTTTTATTTGCTATTGTTGTAGCTGTCCACCATAAACATATCTACATTCATCAGTTATTTTGCTATACCTACCAATTCCACATCACAGGTGTCCTTGGGCGAGAGAAGGGGTAGATATCTACGAGTGATTTCTCAAAAACATCTGTTTTAAAGTTATTATGTTTAGTGTCATTTGGTTTCATCAAAAAATAAATGTTACTGATCATAAATCAGACCTTAAAGAGCATGATTTATGCAAGTATGTTCTGATTAGCTTTCAGTTTGAACTTTCCACTTTCCCCTATTAAGTGAATGTGGTCACCTCTGGCCTGGTAGGTGTGTTAAATGAGGCTGTTGTTAATCAGCCTCAGTGGATCAATATGTAATTTTTGTTCAGACATTAATCATGGCTTTTCTACCAGTATGCTGACTAGACGCCATGGAGTTCTCTCTTTGCCATAGGTCCTCTCATTGGTCAGAATGCATGAGAATGCAATTTGTTGGTGTGTTGTGTTGACATTTTATTATATAATGCATAGGTCCATTCTGTAATCAACAGAGCATATTCAGTTAATTTTCATTGATCACATGGCAAATTCTTTTTTAAACACCTTTTTGTTGTAATTTCTTAAAAATGATTTCTTTCTTTATTCTTCTTTGTTGTACATAATATAGGAGTGTTACATCTGCAGCAGCCTGTAATTTCTTTACTGAATCTAACACCTTGCACCAGGGTTCATTGAAAACATCACAGTACATTAGATCTCCATTACTTAAAGCTATTTAGCCGTACCCTGCAATAGAGTTGCAAAAAGATGTTTGGACTCAAACATCACAAAGGGGTATAACAAAGAGGTAGCTAAAGGTGCTACAGATAACACTCATTTCCTTTCTTGTGCTCACTGCCAATGTTAGGTTGGTACTGTAAAAAATGGTGCTAGATATGGCACCTGAACGGACTGTATATTAACTGGTTTTTGGAAATTAGCAAACGGCACAGGTTGTCCGGCCAGAACAGATGGATAACCCCAATGATGACGCACACACACTCTTTTTAGGGAACACGTCACTGTGTGAACCGTGGTTTACTAAAAGTAAGAAACAGACATACAAAAACTATGAGTTATTTAGAACAAACACAAATGCACAGTATTAATGAATAAAGTAAAATATATACAAATATATACAAATATATACATGAATGAAATTAAGAATAAATGCTGGGAGCAAATATCCTTTTGGAGACATAAAGTGCAATTGCCCTCTGCAAGTTGCACACTAAACTCAATGAAAACACGGATTGTGTTCTAAAGGAAAAAAAGGCGCACTGCCCCTTTAAGAAGAGCGAACGTAACGCTCTGACGTGCCTGCACGCACAGCGGAGCGCTCCGCTCAAAACCAACACACAGACCTGTGTCACTACTTCTCCGCTGGAGAAATACACAAAACAACAAGTCTGTAACACTCTGAGTAAACCGTGGCATAGAAAAACAACAAGCGCCATTATTAAAGCACACCCGCGCTGTCGTCGCGATATTACAATGTAACAACACGAGCGAGTGAACAAAACAACGGCAACTTACATTCTCAGAGACGCACGGTTTAACACAGAATATGGACATAGGAGTCTGAAATGTCCGTGGTGATGAACAAAGAAGTTGACTCCTGAATTAACGGACGGTCCAGCGTGGCTGCTACCTTGGGTCACTCTGCACTGACTTGCGCACCTTCGATCCTGTTATAAAACAGGTTTGTGACGCTATGGCTATGCAGATGAGCTCGTGTCCAGCTCGTGCTCAAGGGTCTTGACCAATCACAGGAGGTCACAGCCCCCCTGAGCATGCACTCAGAGCGTGATCAGTGACGGCCAGACACCTTGACGCCCAAATTCTGAACAGGTACCATTGGTGTTTTATCTTGACCAAGGGTTTTTTGAAAGAGATCATAAAATTTCTTTTTATGAGGTTGTTGCCATTGTGTTGGTTAAGGAAGTGACTCATTAGCATTCTCACAATGATCCATCTTACTGCTCAGTATTCAGTACTCTCATTTTCCAACAGATGAACATAGAAACCTAACTTCAGTTGTCATTGAAACAAATGTGAGTTAGTTCTCGTAAAGAAGTCGGCAATGAAAAAGCCCTGAATAATACATACTGTATATGTTCTTTGCCAATAACCTGGACTCATTTTTACGTCTCCCTTTAGACAAGGAGGTTCACATAATGAAGCAAATACTCTTTGAAAATGTCTTTGACGAAGTGTAGATTCAACATGGTATTTTATTTACAAATTTGGTTTAATTACTGATCAAATAATTAGAAAAATTAAAATGTGTTATTTCTGCCCAGTTTCAACACTAAGCTGAAAAAAGACTCCTACTTTAATAATTAAATTTGTCAAGAGACAGGGTGATACTTTGAACGCATATTTAGTAATTCACCGTTTAAAATTAAGATATTGGTGCAATAGATCCAATGGTGGCAAATCAGCTTGTAGACATATGGCCTAGATCACAGCGCATATAAAGTGGTTGTGCATTCATTACAAGACATTTATACTTGCTTGTCAAGGAAAGGATCTCGATGATCAGTGGTTTAGACACCAACAGACCATTAAAGTACTAAATGGTATGTAGACAGAGTGATATTCATTTTAATTGTGCTACTCATATCCTAAAAGACCTGCTGACCACATGACTTGGTCACAATTAATCAGCCTTTCTATTGTTCTTTCACACACAACTGACCTGTCGCACAACTTGAGGAGAAAATGCAGCCGTGTAATATGTGCATATTAAGGTATTGTGTCTTGAATTTAATAGTTTTTGACGATTGATATCAATTTTAATCACAGCTTTTATTTCATCGCTCCTATTACTGTGCTTGTCAACTCCTGTGTTAATGTACCATATGGACAATTAATGGGGGATGTTCATAATTGGAAAGGGTACCTTTGTTTTCTGTGAGTATGAAAACTGTGTCAACCTTAAAACTGTGTTACTCCAACTTGTTTTAAAATACTCTTTAGTTTTGCATTTTCCCCAGATTAAAAAATGGCCTGGAGATGCAAACATTTTTACCAATCTGACACAAGGCTATTTTCTTAACATGCCAGATAAGAATTCACAAAAAAAAATCTTCTGGGAAAAAATACTATATATACTATAATAATGATACTATACTTACTATAAAACTTGAAATATTGATACAAGACTGTGAGGGAAACTAATGAAGTGTATAATCAAAACAGAAAGAAAAAATAACAGATTGGGGAAAGATCACAGATAGCACACAGACCTTAGTTAATTGCCACTGAACTGGTGAAGGATTCATTTGTCTTGCATTTATTTTTTTATCTTTGCAAATAAGGTTCCTGACATGAGGGTGAATTACCATCAAATGATAAATATGTTGTTCTAGGTACTCTAGATCAAAATTACTGTGATCTGGATAACCAGAGATTTAAAGATTAAAATAAAAATAATATAGTCATAATAATTATTGTTTAACTTCAAAGGTGGTATTTAGAAGGGATAATTGGATGGAAGTTGACTCAAACAAATCAGAATCATCTGATACCGACCTTCTCCAAACATTTTTTTTCGAGCACCATGTTTTTGTTAATCTTTTTCTTCATCTGAGATAAAAGAAAAACAACTTATGCTTAAAAGTTACTGCCAGTCTTGGCTATTTCTGAAAGGTTCTTCAGTACAGGGCCTTGTAAAATATTAAAATGTTGAACAAAACATGAAGGGCTGTTGGATATTTGGAGCAGGCACTTTCCCTTGTTTTTTGTTGCTTTTTTTAGCAGGCTTGGCATTTGTTCAGGTCTTTTATTTCTATTTATGTGGAATTTACACACATAATTACTTTTGCGTCCAAATCAAGCAATGTTTGTTTTTTCAGTGCTAAATAGTTAGACAAACAGTGCTGAATTGTGAGCACAAAGCTAAGTAAATCCTTCCAAAGGACTTAAATACATCAATAAGGCTAGTCAAAAGACCCAATTAACAGTTAAAAAACCCCAAAACAATGTTGTATGAAAATACTTTGACAGACAAAAAGAATCTCAAGCATATCTATTATTCATCCTAAACACAGCAGAGAGAACGGTTCGATAAATCAGATTGTCATGCAATTGAAAAAAACAAACAACTGGCCTGAAAGACAAAGGTTCCAACTGTCTAAATGGGTTTTGTAGACGTAGATCAGGTAGATAATCTGCTTCTATGAAACCCAATATATTCATAAACCTCAGCTACTTTGTCACACAGCAAGAAAAAAAAAAGGGAAGCCAACATGACAACCAATGATGCTAAAATGAAACCAGCACACACGCAGCAGGTTAATACATGAATAACATATCCATCTTTTGATTTAAGAACAGTGTGGCACAGAAATCCCCAAACACAGTAAATAAGGCTGATTTTCATTTCCATTTTGCTGAATTGGACAAAGGGGGTAAATTAATCTCATTTAGCAGGAGATGGAGTTGGCCTGTACACTATTACTATTCGAATGCTGGTAAAATGCTTCTATAGGCCAAATCGTTTAAAACATTTAACAAATCAAATACACTATGGATGTTGTCCTTCCTCTTCTCTCTGTCACTCATTTTTTTTCTCCACTTTTCCTTTCCCTGGTATTTCATCCTTTTCTGACTCTTTTTCCGGCTTCTGGTTAAAGAGTTAACAATTTTTATGTCATCTTGTTTGATTTCGTTTAAATGATCAAAATGTTATTCAAGCACACAAATTTATTCCAAGTGACACATCTTATTAATCTGACGTCAAACTCCAAATGTTTTTTATAACTTCATAAAGAGTACAGTACAATACAATATCCCAATGCAGTTTGTCATTAGCATCATGCTACAACTAGCATCCTGCATATTTCACCTTGTTACACAGCCTCAGTGCATTATGATATGAAATCCTCAGTGGATAGAAGGATATATTTGTGTTGACATCACGCGTTTCCACCTTATTTTGTGCAGCACGTTCAATCTATAAAGCTACGGTACCTTTCATTGTATGAGGCTCTTATTTTGTGTTTTTATGGAACGGGCTTTTTCAGTGACCACTAGCTGTTTGATATGCATTGTTCAGGTTCTTGTCCTGATTCAGATTCAGAGATTTGTTGGGTTTTTTTTCACCCTCCCCTGAATTTCAAACTTGGTCTGAAAGTAGTAGTCAAGTGGATGGGTATCACATGAGCTGTGGACATTTTGTATGTTCGACCTATGGTTTAGGATTAATAATCTGTTTGAGAGACCATTATGATATCCTTGACATGTGATCTTGGTTGATTTTAACAGTTTTAATTAATGTTTCTTCTATCATACTATGATGGGATCTTTGAAGTTTCACTCTCCCTTATTAGTGTTAAAGTGTTTCTGTATAGGGTCCAAGATTTCGCCTTAGCCCATTATATTTATAACCAGTCTTTTGAATCTCTACTTACTTCAGTGTTGCTGTGCAGTAGAACTTCAAAGTGAATATCTGCAGCAAGAGAGGAAATGAGGGTTTTAAATGAAAAGTTCGGGTTGATTAAGTGCTTCCTGTACTGCAGTGAAAACAGAAAAGTGTGACATGTTAATGGAGGGAGGACTTCATGTGCTCATCTCCTCAGCTGTCATTCACTCTGCTGAGCCCATTAGGAATAGTGACTTCTTCCAGTGTCTTTCTTATGGTGTCATTACTAGTAACTGGATAGAAAATGTTGCTGCCCATTACCAATTAATACAAATGAAGGAAGAATTTCACATCATATATTGTTGGCTTGGTCACCAAATTAGACTTGTTGATATTTTCATCAACTGTTCTTCAACATGCACAATGATATCGGAGTTAGATTTTTCATGTTGTCACTAACTGCAGGATTTATAATTTGGTTCAGTTAAAACTTTCAAGTAAATAATGGTTGCTGTATTCAGCCGCCTAGTCTCAGCATGAGTTTTAGATTGACAAAAATGTGTCCTACACAAAAATAACACTAAATCTTATACAGATTCATAGCTGCAAGTGAAGCAAGGCATAACAGTTTAAAGCAACAGTGTGGTGGTTTGTGTTTTGTTTCTTATCAACAGGGCAGCTGTAGTATAATAGAATAATTATTAAACATTTAAAGATGAACTTACCTCATCTACCATCCAAGTGTGGGTCAGCAGATTGCTGCAAGAACAGATTACATCAAATATTTATTGACAGTTTCTGTGCCTGGTGACTCTACGTTGTATGTATTTTTAATTTGATTCATTCCAGAAGAACAACAACTCAGCAGAACTTGCAGCCGCTCTATGCTTCCTCTCAGTTTTGATATAGTGGTGGGTTATCTACTATTACAGCCTAACACAAAAAGCCTGCTCTTCCAGAACCAAGGTAAAACTTTTAGATTCAATAAACTACCCAATTCCCCTCCCACAATTTCAGCATTTGGTACTGTGTCTATAGGTGGCACTTGGTCTGAAGACACAACAATTGACATGGGTATTGTTCACATTCCCAATACTCCCCACAAGTCCAAAATAAATGATTTATCACATTTGTGCTTATTAACACAAGTCCGCATCCCTGCAACCAAACTATGAAGAAGTGTATCATGCAGAAGATGAAGAAAAATCTGTTCTTAATAACTCTTTTGGTTCATGTTCCGTGTTTTATGTAGTTTAGATATACTGTACATATAACAAATATTTGACCCACTGTCAGAATAAGGCTGGTTGTGTTATTGACGCCCATAGGAGCCATCTTTATTTTGACTATGCTAAAACCTAGCAATTGCTGTTAAAGTAAATTAAGTTGTGCTTACATGTGATTTCTATACCCCTGTCTAAATTGAATTTGCATCCAGAATGTACTGTGCAGAGGAAGGTCTCTCAAATCATGAAGTGGAGAGATACAGCTTTTGATATTCAAGTTGGTTGTGACCGTCACTCGCCCAATGTCAGCTGGGATACTAGGGTCCCAGCCCCCCGTCATGCATCCTGTGTAGTTGCTTGTGTTTCTCCTTTTCAGTTGATGAATTAGTCGTGATTCCCATTATGGTGTTCATCAGCTGATGACTGAATTTTCTCATAATCATCAGTTTTTCACCATTTGTACTGAATCTGAACCACTTCCATGTGACATCAAAGTAGTCCAAAAAAGTCCCATAACATCAAGCAGGGAAGATAACACAGCTAGTCTCATCCCCACTTCCATGGCGGCCTTCATCTAGACTTGTTCTGTCCTTTGTTACCATTCATTTGTTACCATCATTAACACTTGTCTCGACAGTTAGCAACATGCTTAAAGATGCATTACCATCATCTAGTGGACTGGAGTGAGCTTAGGGATGTGCAGCTGGCTCTACTTTATTATTTTCTGTCATTCATGACAACTGATTCTGTAGGAAAATTGGAGCCTGGAGCTCGTCAGCATGGAGTTTGAAAGGGTTTCCAGAATCTGCTTAGGATTTCCTCAGCTACTTTGGCTTCCTACCTCAGTACAGAAATGTGATCATTACGTTATATCAATTGACTGTAGGGTACGTGTGCATGGTGGTTGGTCTCTATGGTGATGTATTCATGGTGTTCCCTCATCAGTCCTCATGTCATCTACAGTATGATGGGATTTAAACTTTTTTTTTTTTTACTTTAAAGCAAGATTGTATGTACTTTAATAGGCTTCACTGATGTTATGTTACACGGTTAAATAACACAAAAAGGAGGGATTAATCCATGTATTCTCTTAGCAGCATTCAGCTCACCATTCCTCTTAAGGTCCGTTTACTTTTTCAAACCTGAATCAGTTGGATGCTTTTCCTTTCCTCCTGAAGCCATCTCTATTTGCTAATGTTGAAGAAGAAGGTCTTATCAGCGTACTCAAGCATTTACCCCTCAGAGAGATGTGTGAACCCAATTTTATCTTTCTTTCACTCTCAACGACTCTTAGACACACATGCTTGCTACAGTTATAGTGTATATTGATATTCAGTCACTCTCAGTTTAAGGCAGAGAAAAAGGAGAATTTTGGTGAGAGAAAATCACTGTGTGATTTGGTGGATAATATTCAAACTGGAAAGACTTCAAAACAATAAAAAATTTGGGCAGTGCAGTTAATGAAAGGATGAAGGCAGACTAAGTGAGAGATTTTATTTAACCGGAAAAGCATAACTTCAACAGTGCTTCATTTATGGATTAAGTTCGACATGCCCAAAAATAACTCTGGAAATGACAAACCAAGCTCTTCGGCTGCCGTTTATCAGCCGCTGCATCTAGCTCCATATCTTCTCTATAAACCAAATTAAATGCATCTATCTATTTTAATGTTAAGTAGCAGGTAGGCACACACACACATTGCACATTGTAAATTAAGCCTGTAAACTAATCTTGGGCACCGGGCTGGCCTCTAAAAACCTGATGTAATTTGACACTCAGTCTCCATAATTAGTTTTATGAATCCTCCTCGGTGTCATTATCAAGGAAATGATTCATGGCATAAGAGTAAAGTTGACTGTACAGCAATGGACTGGATAAAGACCCCTCCCCCTAATTGAAGAGTAACCGTGTGTGCATGGGGTCCCTTAAAAACCCCAAAGGAAGCTCTTCAGTGTTTTATTATTACCTTACGTATTAAATATGTTGAACCAAGCCAGGGTCTTTTTTTCCCCTGCAGCTTCTCCATTATCCTTAATACAGTTTCACGATTGAGTTAGCAGCATTGGATTTCAGAGCATTAATTTAGGAAAAGGCTTTTTGGGCTCTAAGCAAATTATGTTGCTGACCTAGATGATACTTGGCAGCAATTAGTAGCTCACTGCTGTATTTGGAACCAAGCTAATACTTTTTTCTCCTTGTCTAATATGAGTAAGAAACCCAATGAAGAGATCTTTCGTAGACATCTGGTGGCCTAAAGATCTGTTTGTAGGATAATATTCAAAGCTTGAGTTCAGTAACGAAAACGATTGCCACAGCTTTTGCATCTAATATCTGTTTTACTGCATTTATATTTATCCACTTTTTGAATAATGTGTTTAATGTGTAACGAGTGTTGGCTCGTTGTCTTAGCTGTCTGAAGAAAATTCACTCATAGTTTATGGCAAGATCACGACAGCACAACTCAAGCAGCATTGTATCTCCACTCTGTCTGCCCATGGGATTTCTAGCCTTTACTTACACAGCCCTTCAGCCCTGTATATTTTTACAAGCATGTCTGTCACAAGGCATACTTTCCCACTACTAGTCTTTTTTTAAATCTCTTCCTCTTACCTTCAAGTTGTTATTATTGATTTTGCACAGCAGTTAAATTCTTGCATTACTCTTAATAAAGTCAGCGCTAAATCAAAGTTTAGGCCTAATCTAAGGTTTCTATCACTTCCACGTGAAATTTAGAGGATGACTGTCAGCTAATTGAGCTTTCTCAATCTTATTGACATGATTAAATACTGAATAATTATTATTTTTTGTCTTGATGGGCATCCCAAACATTGTAAAACGTGCATGACCTGAAGTAAAACAGTTGTCATCTTTAATATAACAGTGTTATTCAATGAATAACTAGTCAGCTAATAGCAGGAATCCTTTAGAAAGGAATTTTGTAACAATGTTGTGAACAATGAAGCCTGAGAAGTTAATTTGCTGCGATGAACGATGATGCCAAATGTATTTTTAATCACAGGCAGGCCTACTTGTTCACCACTCTTAAGGAGTTTAAATTAGATTTCAGTATTTGAATCACATTATTAGTTGAAAGTCATGCACATAAACCTGTCCATCCACCTAATCTATGGATACCCTTGAGTTGTGACAACATAACTCAAACTATATTTGACAAACCTGACTACGGACCAAACAGTTCATCACAGTTTATCATCATAAATGTGAAGTTTGTGGCTTTAATTATTTTAACAAAATGAACTTGCAGAAATAAAAACAACTTAACAAATTAAAAATCAATGCTTTAGAACAAACATATCAATTTCTTACAGTCTGATGATAAGACCAAATATTTAATTGAAGTTTATTGGTCTGTGATACAGAAGCTCAGTAAATGTTTAAGTTCCTTTGATATATCCCAACAATCAACTATCCAATGCCTCTTTTTTCTTAAATTAGTCTTTCATGGTTTTTACATCAGCAAATGATTTTAAGAATCTGTCGATCAGAAGTTTGGATGATTCTTTGAGTTAAAGTTTACGTAGCAGTTATTTTCCCCAAGTGTTGGCATGCAGTAGCGTGGGCCTCGTTTATGCCTCTAGGGTCAATACATTCTAGTTTATCTGCCCAGCTGATTGATTCTGCAGTGTGAGTGACTTTTACAATCCATTTGCTTCTTGTAGTTCTGCTTTCAGATGCATGTGTAGCATGTATTGAGCTTGTCAGAGAAGATATACAACAGAATTTGCCTGTGGTTCAGGATTTGGCTATTTATATGGAATTGTATGCAGAATCACTTAAACAGTTGTCTCTATTGTCCTGGGCGGAAAATATCAGTGACTGAAAAATGCCAAAATCCAGATTAGTTATAATATAGGTTTTATGTACATCTTGTGTTGCAAGGCTTTTCCTTTGCATTTACACCTGAGAAATGTGTGAAATGATGTGATCCGCTGCATTTCACTGAACTCGTTCTATTAGCTGAACGTTATCAACAAGGTATGTGCAGTCAAACAGATATATTCATATTCCTCATGGGAACTCCACAGATCTCGACGTCACACTTTGACATCACACGTGACACCCGGCAGAGCAGTTCTATAAATAAAACTTGATGCTCCCACAAACAACCCTGTGCTTGTCTGCCAAAGCCATGCTATACACCAAAAATGCCTTTCCCTGTCAAATTTCAATGGCTGCAACCTTCTTTATTATGTGTTATGTGTATGTCTTTTTATATTGGTGCCAGCTTGTGTATCTACAGATACTTGGGTATTTGTGTAATCGTTGTACATGGTGTTCATAGTATCCTTAGACAGACAGTTTTTCCATTTTATGACTTAGTTACGCTCTCCGTATGAGCTCTTTTTTCTTGCTAAACATGGTTTAACTATGAGAAATTATTCAATGTGCCGCCAACTTTATGCGGTTTATCTGTTTGCCACACTCACTTTCCCTTTTTTTGTGAGCTCCTGTAAAACAGTGGTCACAGACTCTTGGCTTATTTATTGTCCCTTTTGGCTCTTTTTATCACTAAAGTGTTGAGTTTTCCAAAAAGGATTCTTCACCAATGTTGCAAAATAACAACCAGCAAGAGAGCAGACTGTGCATGTTGACTCTGTGTAGTTCTCTCAATACGTTTGTTCTCTAAAATTCCTTTTGAGTGGGAATCTGAGCAGCTTTTCCCTTACACTTTTTTTTTTAATTGACCTTTTCAGTGGTGTTGGCATCGGCAGAGTCCTTCACATGCAGCCTCAATTGCTCTTTTGTTTTATAGTATCTGTTTCCCCATGTAAGACCCAGTTTTTCTATTTGTCTATTTAGTTGAAAATCACAATGTATTTCTTTTTACTGGGCAGTTGTCATGAGATCTGAGAAGACTCAAGATAATCCAAGCATTAATATTAAGAAGTATTCAAGAGCACAGATTTCATATGTGAACATTTATGACTGGTTTCTAAATCATAAGCTCAGCTATGTCCATTAAGATAAGTATCCAGAACTGGTCTGGATTCTACAACCTCTGAATGATAACTGTCATTTTCAGAAATTAAAACAAATGAATGTATTATGTATAATCAGAATGTCTCTTAGGGAAATAAGAACAGATCCTCCTTAGTATTTGTTTCAAGTGGCATTTGCATTCCCAGCTATATCTGCTTCTAAATGAAGCAGTCGTGCATCTGAATCACCCTAGCTTAAACAAAGGAGTTAGTCTTTCAGTAAGTTTCTCTCCATTTCCTCCTTCACATCTCTCCATCTCACTATCACCAACTCTGTATCCTAGCTTTCTCACCAGCCCAACAAATAAACCATGAAAGGTTAACTGGCACCTGGCTGTAGCCCATAAGAACACTGGCCTCTTTCTATCTGTGCATGGCAGCAGGTGACAACTTAAAGCCTGCAGCTGAACGCGCATTAAAGAACTATGTGAGTAGAAACTCTGTCCCTGCTTCCTGCAGTCGAGGGACTTGATGTAGCCTGAAGACTCCAAGCGTACAGAAATGAGTGGATTATTTGTGTTTAGAGAGAAATTAACTTATTTCCACAGTTTTGTGTCTGTTCTTTGCTCCTACCTGAATATTTTCATATGAATAGCTTCCCGCAGTGTCTTTTTCATACATGCATGCAGCCTTTTTCCTTTTTCAGTTGCAGCTGCAGGTGGATTACATGTATTTCTCTTTCTCCACAGGTGTCTTTCTTCCTGTTCATTGTGTTTGTGGTTTACACCATGCTGCCATTCTCAATGCGGGAAGCCATTATTGCCAGTGGTCTGACCTCCGCCTCTCACACAGTTGTGTTGAGCGTCTGCCTCTCTATGACAGCTGATAACATGGAACCAGTATTGTGGCAGGTAAGATGATCTAACTTAAAAAAGAAAGGGCAAACACTGAAAATACATGTAACCTATGCAAATTATTAAGGTTTTGTTAGTTGGTAGTACAAGACAATGTTTAATGCATTAGTTTAATTTAACACTCCCACATTATTATTGTTGATTATTTATTATTAAACCAGAGTGG
Organism: Menidia beryllina; assembly: GCA_013363375.1. Lineage (NCBI taxonomy): Eukaryota > Metazoa > Chordata > Actinopteri > Atheriniformes > Atherinopsidae > Menidia > Menidia beryllina. Next base: position 11,824,863 of record JABUIW010000019.1, read on the forward strand.
AATTGGTTAGTTTTCCAGACATCTTAGCTGTGTCAGCTTGTCCACAAAATGAGTTTTTCTGTTTATTGTGCAAGTTAGTAAACAAATGTGACCTTTTAGAATAAAACTAATTAATCTTTGCAGGTAAAGCATATAAATTGTGTGTTGTTTTTTTTATTCTATTGAAAGGTCAACTTCTTGCTAGAAGTATTAATATGACCAATCTCAGGAAACTATCAGAACAAAAATACCTCAATAATACTACTACTGGAATGATAATGATTAAAATAATTGGATTCTTCATTCCTTTTCCCTTGGTTTCATCTGCTTTTTTAAATTCTGTTGGCGACTTTAGTTCATGGATAAAAATGAGATGTGAATACTGGAATCTGGACTGCCAGGGACTCTTTGTTAGCTGTCTGTCACCTCAGTTCAGTCTGCCTGTCAGCACAGTTCTATTGGTAGAAGAGTGTCCTTTCTCAAATCTCTCATGGAAATACTGTGTAAATTTAGAGAAAGGGAGTTGGAGGAAAAAATGGAATGTTCAGGAAAATTTATTTTCATTTAAGATGATTATTTTCTACATGATTGGGATACTTTTGGCAATGGGAAATATTAGTATGCATCCTATTCATTTTGTAATTGTTTGTAATTAGAAGGTCTGTTCCCCACTCACACATATGATATTGAATACATCAATGAATCAAGCCATCAGTGAAGCAGATGCCATGGGTGCTTCAAGAAGATTAGAGTTGGCCTTGTTGCAACTGGGCATTGGTAATATGCCCTCCTTGAATTAATTGTTTTTGTTTAGTATTTCATTTTTGTGACTATTGGCTGTATTCAGTAGTTGTCTCCTTTTTCCTTTTAGTGTAATATTGCCTGATTTATTTATTTATTTATTTTTTCTTCTCCGTAATGACTGAGGGTCTGTGTACTTCCTCATTATCTGTTACAGGGACTTGTTTTATCCTGCAAGTTTATCCATTTTGATGCCCACTGGTGAATTTGTTTTCATTGGAAATTACCTTTGTGCAGCGTGTCGAATTAGGAGATGCGTATGTTATAGTGTGAGGGCTGAATACTGAATTGGGGTCTTGTGAAGTTTTTGGGGTGAGTTTCCTTGCCTATTTGTTCCTGATTTGTCACCATCAATGATTAGTAATGGACCAAAACGGTTATCAGTTTGTCCCACATCGTTAAATTAAGTCTGATAGAAGTTGTATAAATTGGGAGCACTTCAGAGCCATGCGCCACTGTGTTACAGTGAGCCATGTCTTAAAATCACAGTGGTAGTGTTGTTGCCTCCCTGCTAGTTACTATTTCACTGACATAATGAAACCAAGGAGAAATGTGACGTTAATAGCAACAGATTATTGTGGAAAATTGAGAATTGAAGACAGAGTTCACAGTATGCATTTCACATATCAAAAACTTTCTCAATACTGACTTTAATTCTTCCTTTTTTGATCACTTTTTATTTTGCCCCAATCCTTTTTCTCATTCATATGATTTGAAAATGACGTGGATTCTTATTTAGTTAATTGTTGCAATTTGAGTGTCACTGTACCTTGATTTTATTTTCAAAGGCAATAATAAAAGAAATATAAAACAAATTGAAGGTTAATTTCTTAATGCATAAGTCACTAAAAATCAAGTACTGAATGATCCCCTTGTTAAAACAGTATTGGATGTTGGGCTAGAAAGACTAACGTGAGACTAAACGAGCTGGAAAGAGAGGAGAGTTTTTTTTTGTTTGTTTTTTTAACAAAGTTATTGCTTTAATACCAATTAGACATGAATTTAATAGTATTCTGGTCAGTACAGTGTGAAGAAGTGTGAATAAATTGTCAGAAAAAAATACTGCAAAAACATGCATGCACAGAGACGCACACACTGATTTACATTCAGCATCCAAACACTAGTGCTCATGATTTCAAGTTCTTGATTGAAATCTATTTAACTTACAGAAATGTTCCTTCAAAATGAAAACTTACTTGGTAAGTTTTTTGGGGGGGGGGGGGTGGGGGCTAAGTGAACATAGAGTTCAAATATAGTAATTATATTGTATCTCCTGTAGTTGTAATGATGCCTTGATTGTGACTAGCACTCAGCTGTTAAATTGATTAAATCTTTTTCTTTGTACGAATTAGAGGGAATAACAAAAGAATACGTCACACTGATCCAGCACAGATGTGAATTTCAGCTGTTAGATATATTTACTCCCTTGTTTCAATTTGAGTAAACCTAACTAGTGTTCAAGAGCCTTCAAGAACAATTACCTTCACTAAGGAAGTGAAAGCCCACTGTTGGGTCCGCATCCAAATATTTTACTTTTTAGTTGTCATTTGCGCAACTTTGATGCACATTACTGTTTTTTTCTAACAATTTGATGTATATCTCTGTTTAAAAAATAATGGAAAGTAAAATTATTAGATTTTCATCTTCAATTGCTGGTTTTATCCGTAATTACAGGACTCCATCTGTACTCCCATTTTTCCCCAACATGTATACCTCCTTTTTTATTATTGAATTGCTGATTCTTTGGACAAGGTAGACCTGTTCATAACGTGGCAAAGTCCAACCCTTTTGGATATGCAGAGGTGTGGACCTACTTTGTATTTTATATAGTAACTCTGAGCTGATGGTACTAGAAAAGAAGCCGAGTATGAGATCCAAAAAAAAGCACGATTCTCATGTTTTGTCCGATGTCAATTGGCGTTAATGTGGAGTGGGCCTAAAGAACTTCATAACACAAACATAGGTTATCTCTGAAGTTTAGATTGGTTGAAAAAGTTAAACAACATAGCAGTGTTTGATTGCTTTCTTTTTTTTTCTTGACAGGAATCTCTCACCCTCTTTTCTGAAAACTGAATTCTGACATCCTGAAGTGTGTTCAGACGTTTTAACTGTCACATAGTTCTCATTGCTCTTTTCCCCCCTTTTTTCACACAGGACTTCACAGAATGTATTATTTCATTGATAGCATTCAGATAATATGATTTGCACAGTGCCAAAAGTCACAAGAGCTCATATGTGTGTGTTATAATTTCTTTGATGGGATATGTTACTTCAAGTCAGAAAAACATGAGTCACCTTCATGCTATGCACATGAAAGCAAAATAACTGCAACTTCCCTTTATAAAGCTAAGCTGTGATTTAGATCATTCTGGAATTCACCAGCATGGGTCAAAGCCTTGAGAGCTTGGCTGTAATTGGATAACAGTCAGGTACAGGTGATTAACGAAGCCAGGCTACTCTTATAGTTGAACTTTGAGAGGGTCTCAGGACTGTCTGCACCTTATCTAACGCATGTGAACTAATAAAGTAAAAGGTGTTTAGTTTGACATAATCTACTAAGCAGTTATTTAATGTACGATGCAAAGAACCATTGGTAAAGAAAAATATTGTTACAAGTTGTTAATCGTTGCTCTTTTAGCAACATGTTAGGTAAACTTAACTGACAGCAAAATTTCAAAGCAGTAAAATTTTATAAGAGTTATTGTAACAACATTTTATTGACAGGCTCATAGAGTTGGAATAAAAGCGTGGCTGAAAAGAATTGGAAATTAAATGGATGGTGCTTAAATGCAATCTACGGTGAAACTCTCCAATATTGTGTGAAATATGAAAACCTTTTTAGGAGCCTTACAAAGGCCAGTCCATGTTTTTGTGGCTGCCTTTCAGTTATTCAGTGTTCTTCTCTGAACTTGGCGCGCTCGGTACTATTCTGTGGCACAGCGTTCCAAATGTTTTCTATGTCCTCCTATTGAAAATAGATGGTCAAGAACAAAGCCAGTCTTGTGAGTATTATCCCTTTCAGCTTAGAAAAAGTAACTCGGGTTTTGTGTCTTTTTTTTGGTGTTTTAAAATTTTGAAGAGCAGACATAATAAATGCAGTGTTCTACAAGGGGGAACATTTGTCCCAGATACAATGAATAGACATGGACATGGCCCGGCAAACAAACCACACTCGTGTACTTGGCCTCTTGCTCTGGTGTTAGCTTTAGTCAAATATAAGGACAATATATTTTAAATGGTTTAACTGAATATATAATACTCTTTCATTAAATACCTTGTTGATTATGCTGTTTTGTCCTCATGATGAGTTTATATATTTGTTATAAAATGTTACATAGGTATGCAATGCTCTGCTGAGTCACTATTCCTTCAAAGAAAGAACAGCAGTGAGTCCAGCATCTGGGTGAAACACATGAGACGTGTGTTTTGCCAGTTTTTTCATTTTATATTTTTTGTGCTTTTGGTATCTATCTTTCTTGAATGGTCCACGTAAAGTAAACGGGCATGCCCTTGTCAGGTAAGAACATTGTAACCACAGATGGAACACTTTGACAACAAGATTACAACACTTATCCTTAATTATGTATGACCAAGATGAGTTTTGTTTGTTTGATTATCTGCATGTTAAGCACTGCATAACATAGCATCATTGAGCTTAGTTTTTACAACCCAAAGACTGGAACCCTTTGCTGAACCCTTTAAACCTCTTTTTTACCATTTTGATGACTGTACTGTATGAAAGAGATGGAAACAGACCTAGCCAAACCTCGGCTAGCACTTGCTTTAGGTATATAATCTCAAAGGAATGTATTTGTTATGACGGTTAGCTTTCAGATATTGATACCTTTGTCAGTGGCATAGCTCCATACAAATTTTGGTTCTGATTATTGCCCTAAACAAACAAAAGAAAGAACAAAAAATGAGAAGATGCAAAGACTTCTTTATGCTTTTGCCTTTTCTTCTATACGAAGAGGAAAGCAACCTAACTAATGCCAAATCTGAAGCAAGTACGTAATGAAAGTTGGGCACCTGAAGTTGAGTAGCAAATTAACCTAATTTTTCTTACCATCTTAACCTCTCAACAAAAATATCTGTGGGTTCTGCCCGCTTCCCCTTTTTTTTAACCATATCTAATCTTCCAAATCGTTGGGCATGAATTGTCAGACCTGTTGTCATGTCACACATAAAGACATGGGAGTTGGACAGTGTCTGTTGAAATAATTGCTCTCTCTTTTGTGCTGGCAGGACAGGGGCTTTTCATTTCTGTAGGCACCATTAAGCTATCAGAAACAGAACAAGTGGAAGAGCGGAAGGTTTGGATAGTGGAGTTGTACATTGACCACTAAATAGCAGAATTAAACAATGCATCTTTTTGTCATTTGTTTCCATGATGGTAGAATTGTGGATAACAATAAAATCAACTTTCATTTGTTTTGTTTCAGTATTAACCTTGATCTCCAACCTAAGAGAAAGCTGTTATCATAGTGAGTGATGAGTACTGATAAAAGATAAAAGCTGTCGGCACATATACACGCCATAGGCTTAGAATCTTATTAAAAGAGTTGTATTCACCGTTTTCCCTGTTTGGCTCATATTTATGCTGGTATCAGCTGCTGGCTACATGTTGAACTGTAATAGTTCCAGCTGGTGGCACACATTTAGATGCTTCTTCTGTCGTAACATCAGATTCAATCAACAGCCGAGGCCGTTCAGTGGCACTGAAATATGCCTCCCCATCTGCTCAGGTAGATACTGATTACATTCAAACTGGTGGCACATTAGCACAGTGTCTCTGTAACCCAAGTTAATCAGTTTTTCTCCGTTTTATGTCAGGTAGAAGTGTAATACTAAGTGACTGAACACTTTTGCAAGGTGAGATGAATCATTGAGACTAGATGTGCACATTTATCCGTCTATAGAGGGAAACCCTCTGACACATGCATCTTACATGTTGGGTTGTTAGAATAAGATGCAAAGAATTAAACACTCCCACTCATTCAAAATTACACTCACAAATCGACAGAATTACTATAAGGCTACAAACAATATTTCTACAAGTTGCGTATATCTTAAATACTATTGCTGGTTTTGTACTGTTTCTCCAGTATAATAGAATCCCAGGTATTGGGATGCAGCGGCAGCATACTGTCAGTTTGTACGGAGACGTGCATTGCAATATTTTTGTCTTTTTTTCTCCAATTCTGCTTGACTCAGTTATGTTTGGATCGTCCATGCACCAAGCTGCTTAGTTTGCGCTTCACAATCTACCACAATAATTGCCATGACATTGTCTAACTGAATGCAGCCTGCTTACTGTGTGAGAATTAGATTTGAACTTGTAGCCCAAAGCAGCAGCCAGGAGCTGTTGGCATATTAGGAAAGGGTGTAGCAGAGGCTGCTTTCTTGCACCACCATCTGTCATCATCCTAGTCACATCAGCATTTACGTCACACTTCAAAATTTGGCTGATGTGCATTCCTCTGATACATCTACATTTGTTGTGATTCCATTCTGCCACTTCTGTTTTGGCTCCAAAGAGAAATCACAGAATAATTCATTGTGCTCTGTGATAAGCGCCTCAATCTCACACAGTCCACCTGGGCTTTTATGATTGTTCACTGCTAGTTGTCAAGTGATGTACCTTATGGTTCTTTGTTTAGTCATTCTTGAAAGGAGCTGGCTACCTGGCACTTGTGCTCACTTTCTCATCTGTTAATTTCTAAAGGAAAAGTTGTGAATTTAAATTTTTAAGTAGAAAGGTTCACAGTCTTATACACAATTGCGCTCACTATTGAGCTTTACAGTTGTGGCCAATTAGACAAGATTAATGGGCATCTGGCTATTAGGATTAGAAAACTGAAGTGACTGAATTTTGTCGGGAAAAACAAAATAGCAAAAAGAATATGAAAAGTTGATGCATATGTTAAGTGAGTTATGCTAACAAAAGTCAAAGCACAGAGAATTTTTAAGCAAATGTCTTTTATCTTTGTTTAAAAGTCCAGTGGGAACACTTGAGTCTGTGCTGATCAAGTACGACAACAATTAAAAACATGTGCTTGGATGTCAGTTAGAAAGTGAGCAAGGCATCCGTTAATTCGAACTGGAATAACAACAACTGATGATAAGCTATGCACAACAACACAACCCATCTACTTTAACTGAAATAATTGTTTTACAAATGTACTTCCAAGAAAGTCAAGCAGGAAATGCAGATTGAAAAGCACACATCAGGTGATTCAACTGAAAAGATTTAGCTTTGCTTTAATGAAATAAATGTAAATAGTCCTCTAACCGTCTGATATGGGTATTAAGTTACCCAGTGGAATTAGAATGACAACATTACAGTTTTAATCATAGATGACCAAAGGTAAACAAAAACAACTTTACTTACCGGTATTGTGATTGGCCAGATATAAAATGTGATTATTGTGTGGAACTATGGTCAGATAGTAAAGTCTGTGTTGAAAGAAAATTGATATTTCCTCAGCTGGAGGATGCAGTTAATCAGATATTTTGATATCAAATAGCACTGATCAAGAGGTTTTAACTTGTTGGGGGGGAGGTAATTAAGAGGGAAGGAGCCATGCAAATTGTTACCGTATAGGAAGAAAAGAAAATGTATTGAGGGGTCTAACTCCCCTTGATGTTATTTAATATGCAAGTATGAGTTTAGAAGTGATTGGAATGGAAGATGGATGAATAAATTTGCCTCCTTGGTTTCTAAATGTAAAATAAAGTAAGTGATGGAGCGGAGTGGTAAATTTCCATCCGTCTTAACTTCTCTTCTCTTCTACATTTTAAAGTCATTGTACAAACTGCCACAGTCTTCAGACTCAAGGCATCCTCAGCCAGTAGTAAAAAAAAAAAGGCATGAAACAAAGGAAACCCTGGTGTATCGAAGGACAGGTGGAGCATTACGCTGCTGAGTGATCACAAAAACAACTTGCATGTCTCTGGAGCTCATCTGGAATGATTCAATTCTTCCGGAAATATTTTCCCAGGTGGTATCCTAAATGTGGTGGTTAAAGTCAAACTTGTTGGTCCACAAATAATGTGTTATCATGATGCATCACTTGTTTTTCCTTTGTTTTGACTATAGAGAACAATGTAGAAGTTAGTTATTTCTAAGATAATGTTGTTTTAATAAGATAATGAGAGCAGAGGTAACACAATGCAGTTTTCTAATAGTTTTTCTGATAATCCTCTGTCATTTTCTGTATTGCAGATATCACCATATTGTCTTAATATATAGTGTTAAACTGTTGAATAATTTGTGATTCCATTACTCGTGATATACTGTATGTATGCATACTGTAGTGATGGGCCTTTGTTGATATCTGAAAGAAAGCGGTTGTCATTATCAGTGATTGTTAGTCAAAGTAAATAAATAAATAAATTGAAAATAAATATGATTAATACCTATACATAAATATAATTTTGCCTTGTTATAAGGCATTGTATCTGATGAAGAGCTGTGTGCATTTCTTTGAGGATTACTTAAATAAGAAATAATAAAAAGAAAGGGAAAATAAAATTTTCGTTGATAACTTAATTGTAGTTGTGTTTATCCCTTTATCTCTACAGATTTTGGCAAATGTTATAATTTTCATGTGTGGCAACATGGCTGGGGCGTACCACAAGCATCTAATGGAGCTCGCACTGAAGCAGACTTACCAAGACACCTGCAACTGCATCAAGTCCCCAATCAAACTGGAGTTTGAGAAGAGACAGCAGGTATGTTGATGGATAACTCCTAATTTCTAGTGAAACAGAGACAGGAGCCAAGAATATGTTAGAGCGCTGGTGGTGATAGTTTTGATGTTTTGTAATTATTAATGTTTAACTTATTAAACTTTTATGTTTGGAACATGTACTCTAGATATTTGCAGCTGAACTGAAACACATTGAAATGCAGTGTACTAGGTATAGATTAGATATTTTCCATTATTTTATCTTGTAATATTCCACTCTACCTGACTGTTGGATTCAAGATTAAACAGGTTTTTATTTTTTATCATACACCTCACACAGCTGCATTGTGCTTGCATTTCACCCTGCAAACATTAATTATTGATAGACTTTTACTAATTGCTGTCTCTGAAATTTAAACCAGCCAGCTCTGCACATGGGAAATCCACAGGATTAGCATGACAGTGTTTTGTTCAACATGACAACTAACAAAGGATTGGGTTTTGACATAGCCTTTAGAAATTCCACTTGGCCATTCTTCTCATCATCAGTGTCTGTGGCTTTGAGCTTTCTGTCCTTGCCTAGTATAATAAAGGAATGATAGAATACAAAAAGGCAGGTCACTGCAAATTTGATGCAGCTGCTTTTATGCAACGCAGGTTCCTGTAAAATATTGTTACCAAGAAGATGTTTATGAATGTATAGTTATTGGCAAGTGAATGTGGAAGCTGTTTTCTTTTTGCAGAAATTTTGGAATTATTTAGTTACATTTCTATGAATCCAGCCCCATCTTGGGGTGGAAATGGCTTTTCCTCTGGTGAGTTGATAGTTTTGTTTGAATTGCTGTGACTGAAGCTTAAAGCGCTCTGGGTGAAACGTTTCTCAGGAGCCCTGGAGTGCTGGCTGCAGCTTGTGACAGATGGCAGTAACTGTGTAGAGACACTTTTTTGTTCAAGTGGCTCAATGGACTAATGATATATGTTTTTTTCAAAATGCACCGCAAAGTAGGAAGTGTGTGCATTTAGGGTTTGAGGAGTCTTGTGTGTATCTTCAACATAAACCCAAATGCTTGGCACAATGTTGGCAGCACTGAGTATTGTTGACTACTGAAACTTGAAGCGTGTTCAGTTATTTAGGTCATCACTGCCTCAGTTGGGCAATAAGCCCCTAAGAATGTGGTCCATAACAAAAAAAAAAGTGACTGGTTTTTCTCTCAATTTTTCTACTTTTTTACCTGTATTATTATTAAAGGAGATTGTCATAACTCAGAAATAATCACAATAATTAACGTTTGTGGCCATCCCTGTGCTACATCTCAGCTTTCTTCTTGGTCTTCATTCAGGAGCGTCTGCTGTTGTCTCTGCTGCCAGCTCACATCGCCCGTGTGATGAAAGCTGAGATCATTCAGAGGCTCAAAGGACCAAATTTTGGACAGATTGAGAACACAAACAATTTTCACAACCTCTATGTTCAAAGACACACTAATGTCAGGCATGTATTACATACTCTGATAGTTCAAATCTATGTGTATAGATATTTTGAAACAGTGTTTACTTATCTATATTTAATTAACAGAATAGTTGTATTCATTTCATATTCATTTCCATCTCCAGTATACTTTATGCTGATATAGTTGGTTTCACACGGCTGGCCAGTGACTGCTCACCAGGAGAACTGGTCCACATGCTGAATGAGCTGTTTGGAAAATTTGATCAAATTGCAAAGGTACAAGATTTTTCGATGTTCTTTTGTTTGTTTGTTTTGTTATATGGTGCTGATGATGTTTGTCTTTTTTGGATTTAGATGGTAAACCTTATAGCTTACAGTAATTTAAAACTAAACTGTATCCTTCTCAGTATCGTATTTCTCAAAGGGTCAATTTCCGCCTGCATTCATACAGATTCCCTCTAGACATATAAATGCACAGGGAAATACATTCAAAGTATCTGATGCAGGCTTGAACTTTTCATTTAGCATAATACTTTCTAATACATTTAGAGTACTTACTCAGATAAGGTGTGGCAATCAAATTAGTTATTATTTCAAATCAAATAAACCATCCAATTGATCCACTCGCTTAGAATTTATAATGAAGTATAAGACTCAGATATCCTGTATATGTGTCGACCTCTCAAAGTCATAGACCAGAAGCTTATTTGAACAGTAATACAAAGCAAAATATTTAATCAAAAGTTGATCTATCAGTGTACCTTCATGTGACCCTTATCATGCCATGGTTTTCCTTTTTTTTTCTTTTTTTGTATGCAGGAAAATGAATGTATGCGGATCAAAATCTTGGGTGACTGTTACTACTGTGTTTCCGGGCTGCCAGAGTCATTGCCAAACCATGCCAAAAACTGTGTAAAAATGGGACTTGACATGTGTGAGGCAATCAAGTAAGTGGGTATTATGAAACAGGGCTTCTACAGAATGCTGAAATCATTTCTCACATGTTTGCTTTGATTTTTGTGACTACCATTCCACCTCTGTAATATGTTTGCTAAGTTGATTCTGATTGTCAGTGATGTTAGGTTTCAATACATGATCAGATTAGTGAAATGTTGGGATCAAAATTCAAATAGGGATCAGAATATTTAGTAGCACATTTAGTTAAACCTGAAAGGATTATGGTCTTAAAGAAATGTATGGTTTTGCAAAGCATTCATTTTTCTGTTTTGTTTGTTGTTTATTACCCTACAAAGAGAGGTTATAATATTGATGGATAATGTGAAAGATGATTTATTTAAACATATTCACACTATTAAAAATTCTTGACAGGAAGGTGCGAGATGCCACAGGGGTAGACATCAACATGCGTGTCGGTGTGCATTCTGGGAATGTCCTGTGCGGTGTTATAGGACTTCAGAAATGGCAGTATGATGTTTGGTCACATGATGTCACATTGGCCAATCATATGGAAGCAGGAGGAGTGCCAGGGTGAGTGAAATAGAAATCAAACACAAGCACTTGCATCTGTGACATGGTCTTTTCTCCTTGATAAAGAACACTTTGAATCATACATAACATTCATTGAGCCACATGAACTTAAAGTCGTATGAACTTTCCAGGCGGGTCCACATCACTTCGGTGACACTGGAGCACCTGAATGGTGCTTATAAGGTGGAAGATGGGGATGGACAAGAAAGAGATTCTTATTTAAAGGAACATGGTGTCATCACTTACCTGGTTATCAACCCAAAGGTTCTATACAATTATTTGTCTTAAGACAATAGTGGACATTGAAGAAAAAGTTTGCAGTACAAAATGGCACTGTTTTCCACCCTTTGTTTAGGTAGACCGCCAGAGCCCTCAGCATCATTACAGACCGAGGCATACGCTTGATGGCTCAAAGATGAGAGCCTCAGTTAGGATGACCCGCTACCTGGAGTCATGGGGAGCAGCCAAGCCCTTTGCCAACTTGCACCACAGAGACAGCATGACTAATGACAATGGCAAGATCAGCACTGCTGTGAGTATTTATTTTCTACTCGCGTGGTATCATTCATGTGATAAGAGGCTAATCCATCTCTTCCTTCTTTCTAGGATGTGCCAGTGGGGCAATATCAATTCCAGAGAAGATCAGAAAGGCAAGCTGCCCACTTTTCTGGTCCAGCAAAATGTTCCTAAGCAGGATTATTTTCATCCTTTTACTCTATGGTGACATGCAATAAGATGCTTAAAAAAATCAAATGTTTGCTTGAGACCTCAGTATCTGTGACTAATTCTGTGTCATTATGTATAGTAATTATATAGAAACTTTTTGTAACTCATTATAGGACAAAGTCTCAAAAGAAACGGTTTGAAGAGGAACTGAACCAGAGAATGATCCGGACTTTTGATGGGATAAATTCACAAAAGTAACCTTCACCTCACAAATTTTACTCCTTTAAACACACACACACACACACACACACACACACACACACACACACACACACACACACACACATACATATATATATATACAATTCTTTTTATTCTTTTGATGCTGAAACGATATCCTTATGCTTTCAGGCAGTGGCTAAAGTCTGAGGACATCCAAAGAATATCGCTGTTTTTTCACAATCGATCATTGGAAAAAGAGGTACAAAGCTTTTCCTCTAAACTTGGGTCATTCACCCCTTTGACTGATTAACAGTGTCGAACATATCCCTTTTCAGTAGTCCTTTTTGTTGCCCACAGTTGGCATTGCATGAAGTTGTGTGAATTATAGAGAGGTTTGTGTGGTGTCTGAGTGCAGCTTTAAAAGGCATTTGACATGGCTTAAATATCCATTCAAACACCCGTTAATGATGTCACAATTTGTCTTTGTCTTTTTAGTACAGAGCTACAACCTTGCCAGCCTTTAAATACTATGTAACCTGTGCCTGTTTGATCTTCTTCTGCATTTTTATTGTGCAGATTCTGGTTCTGCCAAAGTAGGTGACCTTCATGTTGATGCATAAAAATATTCTGTAGTATATCATTATTTTAATCACTTGTAAGGTTTTTGTTTTTTGCAAATGTTTTCATGGGCTTTATATCTGTATATCTTTTGTAGGACAGCCGTCTTGGGGATTTCATTTGGAATGGCCTTTCTTATCCTGTCCTTAATTCTCTTTATTTGTTTCATTGGACACTTTGTGGTAAGTAGTCTTTGTGGTTATTGATGGAATTCAGCCTACATTGTTTGAGTTGTACTTTGTTTTTAGCTTACATTCATCAAATGAATTATTATTATTAAAGTTCCACTTTTATCAATTAATGGCCATAAAATTACCATTGTGTTAAATGTGGCATGCAGGTGTGACTTGGACTCAGAACAAAGTCTTTAGAGGTTTTGCACATCCTTGTTTCTTTTAGAATGCAGTTTAGTGGTTTCCTGGCAACACAAGTGACAGATTACAGTATATCTTCCTCTTTGTCCAAGAATCTTTCTTATGTTCGCTGTCAGCAGGGCATTTCATAGTTTAGTTTACACATTTTTTTCACATTGACTATAATCTAATATAATTTTTTTAAATCGTCATTATTTTGTCCTTTAACCTATTAAATTTAATAAATATAAAATATTTTTAACATAAATATTGCAATAGACATGGGTTACAGTGTACAGAAGAGCCATACATTCTCTTAAAAACACACACAAGCTTACAGTAATTTTTCACCTGACTGATGGAAAGAACTATGAGATATCCAGGAGCTTTAGATTAGTATTGACTTTCCTTTTGTTTGAGTTAGAGATGTGATGCCTCACTGTGACCGTGTCTCCCTAACATCTTATTAGAAGTGTTAAAAATAACATTTATTGAATGGCCTTTTTGGAGATAAATGTGTCATGTCTGTAGCTATTTCCTCTGTATCATCTTAGATTCAGGAATTCAAATTTGGCACATAGGGGTGCTTCTCATTATGTTAACTTGTGCGTTCTTAAATCATCCTTACTCCTGTGACCGGGAAAATGTTCTTACTCTGCTACTGTGGAGGCTTTTCCAACTATTAAAATGAATAAAAGGAGACAAGAAAGCAGGACAGAGGGCTTCTGGGCTAGCTCAAAGCTAGGAAACAAAAGGGGTGTACAGTTCAGAAGTATTCATAACATTTTTGTCAAAGGCTACACTTCTTTAAGTGAAGCTAAAGATGATGTTGAATTAAGGATACCCCATAGCTTCATGTCCTGTCCTCAATTTTTTTTCTTTCTCTAATATCCTCACTGAGGGATTCATCAGTCAAATAAGAGATCAATTTGAGGAAGAGGTCATCCTCCCCAAGCGTGGTCTTTTATTAACATCCAGTAAAAGTGAATGTCAAGCTCCAAAATGGAAAATAAATGACTCTCTATGAAAATTAAGAGAAGAGACAAACTCTTTGTTTGAAGAGTCCATTTATTCTAAAGTGGGTATAGATAGAAAGCTTCTCATAGACTTAAGATAATACTTGAATTCCTGAACTTATAAACTTCAGTAAAATCATAGATAACTTCGTGTTGACTTTTTAATGCACCACATTTTCCTAATTCTACATTGACAATACTTTTAGAAAGTCACTACAAACAGCAGGTCAAATGTAAGAAAGACTCAGCTGGAATTATGTTAATATTTCAGACAGAACAAAAAGTAAAATAATTGATTAATCATACAGATTTATTTTTCTTTGTTATTCATCTTGACTGTTTCATGGGACAGAATAAGTAAAAATATTTTCTTGGTTACTGCTGCATTTTTTTTGGATTGTATTTGTCCAACATATCATAGAGAACTCTAGATTTCCAGGTAAAGATTGAGAGGGCTACCTCACAGAGTGCAATAAATGTTACCAGAAAGTTCTGAAACCCAACAAAAATTAAAAGATTAAAAGATTCTGTATCTTTGAGTGGCACCGGTTTTGGAGAAACAGAATGTCAACTGCTGCAGCTCTGCAAGACTCCATGTCTGTCCATGTGATGAAACCATGATTATAATCATGTGACAGTCACCTAACAAATTACTTCAATGTGACGATAGCTCTCTGTAACAAAATTAGTATATCAGTGCAACAGTGTAGCGTAAAAGTCCAAAAGGTTATGAAATGGCCTTGTTAGAACAAAAGATTCCCACAAGCCCTGCATCTCCAATTTTCAATTTAGTACACAATGCAGAGTGCCACCTTTTGTACATTTCAATGTGATGTGTGCACCCGTGAGCTATTTTTAATGTCACATCCTTTCAGTCCTTGTGGTGCTCGGATATTGCTCTGAGACAATCAAATATATTATTTGGGATTTCACTGTCAGTCGTTTCCAGTGAAATACACTAAACTGAAGAAAATGCTGGAAGATGGAAAATCAATTTGCTGTAAATTACCTTGCAAACATTTGCCAAAGCTCAGAAATATGACTTATTTCAATAAAAGCTTAGCAATGGACAATTTATGGACTTATTAGAATGAAAATGGCCAGGATGTGCTGCCCAGACTATAACATTACTGTGAAATGAGGATCACTATGTGTGTTGCCTCCAGGAAGTAGGAGGATTAGTGTCCTCGCCTTTTATGTGTTTGATAAGAAAGTCACATAGCAAATTAAGTGTTGCACTTAATTTTTGAGAAGTGTATATTTGATTATAAAATAGCCCTCTCTCCATACGATGTGGGACATTTTTGTTTGAAGTTCATAAGGGAAAAACTGCTTTTGTACAATCTGCGGCTGTTGAGCGAAACACAATTAAGAATAATTGCTCTTTCCTATAAAAATAAATGAGTTTATGCACAATTTTATTCGATGCATGATTTATTTTTGTTTTTAAACCTGACGTGCCCTCTACACACACATTCAGGTACACTCATCATGTGTTGCCTCCGGTCTTCAAGTTGGGCAGCTCATGCATGCTGTTTTCTTGGATCCCTCTTCCATGTGATGCGTCAGAGACCTTTACTCTCCCAAATCCTGTTTACTACCCAGATTCTTTTGTTGTTGTATTAATGTGTTGTTTTGTGTGCCTTTGTAGCAGTGCAGTAAAAGTGCATCTGCTTCTTGGATGTGGCTGATGAGGTCATCAGTTATTATAGCTAACAAGCCGTGGCCTCGCATCACTCTCACCATGACAACCACAGCTCTAATACTCATAATGGCAGTCTTCAACATGGTAAGCTTTTATGTGCAGGTGCCAAAGTAAGAGTGGGGTGAAAACCAGTGGACTTCAGTTGGAATAAAATGCCAAATTCCTTCAAATCACACTCCACACCTTCTTCTTTGTTGTCATAAGAATTTTAAGGTATACTTGTTCTCACCCTAGATACAAAGGAATAAGTTGATAGTAATGTCAAATTGGTAAGAAACATGCATGTTATTTTTAGTTTAAAGATAAATCTTTACTGACTGTAAAAGATATGCATTGCCACAGTTTTAGATAGATATCAGTTTTTCTGGGTGGTGGCGTGGATTAGTGGATTTGATTTCTTTTGTTTACTAAGCCTCAAGCATATTGAATATTTCACCGAATATTAAACTACAGAAATTATGGTTATGGTATTTTCTTTGGCACTCTTGGCAATAAATAGTGTGGTTTCCCTGAAGTGCCAAAATCATTTGCATTTGCTTTGAAGGAAATGGTATAAAACTATTTTATTGTTGTTTAGCTCATCGCCATTATTTCTCTGATTTATCTGATTGAGGCTTATTTCTGTAGGGTAAAAACAAATACATAAAGGCTCTAGTAAAAGTGGAACAGTAGCCGGGGGCTTGAAAGAAGGCTGTGTGACAAAGCGTGGTGTCAGGACCCTGGTTTAGACCTTCACACAAATCGATTCCAGAGATTATAATCGTGTTGTGTGTCTGACGTGGGTCAGTTGCTCAGGGCGGAAGAACCAAATTAACTTGGCTTTGCTCAGTGGGGCAGCCAATCCTCCTCCTATCCTATCCTATCCTATCCTGAAGGTTCACCTTAATAGACATTATTGAATGGTTGTCAGTATTGGCCTCTGATCTAACAAGATTCTATTTTCCTCCTGCAAGTCTAATGCAGTCTGGTTCATCTTCTCACACTCTGATGTGCAAAGCAAACAGAGAATTTGTGCTTCTGATTTGTGAGTGGTTTGTTTACTGTGCAGATCTATAAATGGGATGCTTTCTTCTTTTCTTTTTTTTGCATTCTAAAATAGAGCAATCCGAGAATAACTTTAAAATTTGCTTTCCTTCTAGTTCTTTTTGGAAGACAATGATTTTCTCTCGGTTCCTATTTACAATTCCTCCAATGAAACACTCTTTTACTCTAATGGCCAGCAAATCACCTTCACTGGCAATGACAATTTCTACCTTCCTGTAAGTAAAGAACAATGCTATAGATTCTTCATAAATTCATTTTATTCCTGTTTTCTTTGTTTTTGTAATGATTGAATAATCTCCCACTCCATCTGTGGACCACTTTTCCTATCCAGTATTTAATTTACAGTTGCATCCTGGGCCTGATCTCCTGCTCAGTATTCCTGAGGATAAACTATGAGCTGAAGATGGCCATTATGTTGACTGCAGTGGTGGTCTACAACGTCATTATTCTGCAAACCCATGCTTCATTGCTGGACGAATACAGCAGATTTCTGTACAAGACGGAGAGCCTTGACAGGTTTGTGAAGAGAATCTGTTGTGAGCACTTGAACAGTTTATTTGTATCTTCATAGTTGGATAAATATATTCAACATTTTCTTAATGGATTTCTTTTATGGTTTGTTTTTATTTCTAATAACAATATTGAGCACTACTGTTTTAATACAGATGATGCAAGGAGTATGTTTGAATCAGTAAACTTTTATCCTGAGACAACTACAAAATTATAAAGATACTTTCCCATACCAGTCTCTTATAGATGTTTAGTATCTTCTTATTCAATGGTGTAAAACTGCCTGCATGTTCAGCATCCTCGCTGGAGTTGAGCAAAGCAGGCATCCCTGATGTTAAGGCAGTTCCTAATGAGATGCTTGATGCAGCCGCTTTTTTTGCCTATACGCCTATACATGTGAAAAAGAGACATAGTGCAGGTTCCCTAAGAGCAACAGCAGATACTGTATGTGTTTATCTGACATATTAAAAAATAAGTCTAACTCAGAATCACGCAAGTCACTTTAGTTGCTCTCACATTTCATTTATATTAAAAAACTATAATTGAGATGACAAATGGTGATAGACAAATCCTTTAGCTTCACCAAACATAAAAAAAATAATTGAAGCAGTTCTTGGAGATTAGGACATCATACATTGGGATTTCACAGGATGTTGTGATCTGTGATGCATGGCTGAGGGTTCAGCTGAGCTGTTCTGATGCCTGCCCACAGTCAGTTCTCTGCCTGTGCCACTAGTACTGTGCAGAGAATTGATTAGATGTACCAGGCGAGTTCTGGACTGGCAGGCTGTTTTCTGCTGAGCTCTGCCCTAGATAAGAGGCAGAGACCATTAATATGCAAAATGTTCTGCTTAAATTAAGATGCAGGAGTCCTGCATGAATCTCATCCTACAGACAACTTCGTTAGGGAAGCACTGTTACACAACTATGAAAAAATGGCTCCATGATTATAAGCAGTGATTTTTATTTTGTTTTTCTTGATGTCAGCTCTTAAAAAATACACATATTCAGGACCTTGAGTATGGTGATGTGATTGTATAAACAACTGCAGCATGATAAACACACACACTCAGCATCAGCAGTATGGTTAGATACCTAATGGCCCCCTGCAGAGGAGTCCCACTTAAAGGTTAAGATGGAGAAGGGCAGCTTTGCCTCTGTTTCTGTACTAAATCTTTATGGATCGTGAGCACTTCTTTTATTACTCTGTGAGAAATGTTGTAGTAAAAGTACCATGACAGGAAAAAATCAACCGCTTGAATGCAGATGGTAAACAAGCTCTTGTCACAACAAAGCAGAAGCGACAGTTTACTCAGAGTGACAGCTTGCAATAAAACGGTCTGGTAACCATCCGTGGTCCGTGTGTCAGTGC
Organism: Menidia beryllina; assembly: GCA_013363375.1. Taxonomy (NCBI): domain Eukaryota; kingdom Metazoa; phylum Chordata; class Actinopteri; order Atheriniformes; family Atherinopsidae; genus Menidia; species Menidia beryllina. The sequence goes on from JABUIW010000019.1 coordinate 11,843,775, forward strand.
TCATCGTGATCTGAATTATTCAGCAATATTTTTATGTCAACTTTTTCATAATTCTTTCTATCTGTGTGCTTTGCCCATCTTCAACCTTATCTGACAAATACGCTGTCCTTTGTGTTTTTGTTTTTCTATCTATGTGCCCCTCAAGACCAGGAGTTCTCAAAAACCTGAAATCTATGGGCTCTGTCTCCCTCTTTATCTTCTTCATCACTCTGCTTGTGCTAGCCAGACAGGTAAGTCTTGACTGCAATGGTCTGAATGACATTATCTGCCGTCTTCTGCCACACATTTCACCCACACAGCGTATAAAGAATAGATTTCAGCTTGTCATTATACCACTGCCATTGACACAGCACTCTTTCTTCCATGCACTTTTTTGTCTTTTGTACCTATTTTTCCCTATTTAGATTGAAGTTTTCTCCCATCTCTGTTCAGTTTTTAAAAGGCCTTTTTCCGTTGAGATACCATCCTTTTCCGCACTTTGGTTTGGAATATTTTTGTTTCCTTAACTGCTGGCTGTGTCAAAAGTAGCACTACAAGTATTTCACGAGGACTGGGTCAGAATATTGGCATGTTTGAGAAGCTTCTGAGGTTATCTAGTCCAGACAAAGACCTATTAATCTTCAGAATTAACTATAATAAGCAGCAACGTAGGTATTTTTTATAAATTCTTAAGCTAATGGTAACATAAAGAAGATAAGTCATTATGAATGTATTACAAAGATAATCACAATCATATGATTACTTTTGTCCTTTTACACAAAAATAATTTGGCCTCTTCTTTTCTCTGGTTATTAAAAAAAGTGATTATATTTCCAATGTCCCATCATTTACTCTGCTTCGTGTTATTTCTGTCATCCTACAATCATATTACTCCTCTTTTTGTAGCACCACAGTTGTCTGTCTATGGCACACAGCCATGGGCTCACAGGAGCTCTTGGCTTTGAACTCTGAGCTTTGAGTGGCTCTGTTTTGGATGAATATCGAATGTCACATTCTCAATTGTACGCACATCATTCCCAGCAGAGAATGTCACTGCCTGTCAGTCCTTCAGTCTCTCTTTGTCAACATGAACATTTTGTAGTTTGTTTCTTCCAGCCGACAGACGTGTAGCTGGTTTGTCTCTGTGTTGCATATTCCCCATCTTCTGCATCATGCTAGTAGCTGATTTGTTCATTTAGTTTTTCTCTGTGACTTTGTAGAAGTAAGCTGAACAGCTGTACCTTCGGTCTCTTCACCTCTGTGTCCTCTTGTAACAGAATGAATATTACTGTAGGTTAGACTTCCTTTGGAAGAACAAGTTCAAGAAGGAATGTGAGGAGATTGAAACCATGGAGAACCTCAACCGGGTTTTGCTGGAGAACGTCCTGCCTGCACACGTTGCCGAACACTTCTTGGCACGTAACTGGAAAAATGAGGTTTGTGCTTGTTGTGTCTTCAGTCTGACTGGCCATTTCCATGACCTGACATTCAGTGACACAGTTGAAGAGAATACATTAGGTTATCTGTATTACTCACCCACGCTATCAATCATTCTCAGTGCTGTCTTAGTCCTATGTTTGTTTGTTTTTTACTGTAAGCTGTGAAAAGTGACATGTTGGATCCATGAGGAGGTATGAGTAATGGGTTAGCCCTGGGAGGTGACATCAGCTAAATAAAAACACCACTACTGTTGCAGAGTTTTGACTGATGAATCTGAAAACAAAACAAATTCAAGTAACAGAACTTAATGATTTCATTTGGTTTACATAATATTATTTGTGTGTCTGGTTTATATCAGACATGCTTTTCTTTTGCCTGTTTTGTTCTGCGTTACACATGTGCACAGCAAACCTTTATTGTCTGACCCATTTTCATGCATCTTCAAAGCCTGCAGTTCATTCGTTTTACTAAAATGTTTTTCTCTTGTATATGCTAACGTCTGTATTTTGTCTTCTGCTTTGTGTCATGCAGGATCTTTATCACCAGTCCTATGACCTAGTTTGTGTCATGTTTGCCTCTATCCCAGACTTTAAAGAATTCTACACTGAATCTGATGTCAACAAGGAGGGACTAGAGTGCCTCAGGCTACTCAACGAAATCATTGCTGACTTTGACGAGGTGAAAAGCCTTTAAAAGTTCAAGAGTGCTCTTGTTATAGTATGTAAACATATGTCCCTTCAATAAGGACCAATGTCTAATTTTTTTCATCTTTTGATTGCATCACACCTGTATTCTCTGTTCAGTTGCTTTCCAAACCTAAATTCAGTGGTGTGGAGAAGATCAAGACAATTGGCAGCACTTACATGGCTGCAACTGGACTTAATGCGTCACCAGGGCCTGAGTACACAACCCAGGTAGGCTGATATCTATTTTATGTGTAACCGTCACAAAAGTAAGTACCTTTTAACAAAAAGTACCATGGAAATACTTGTTCCTTTATCATTTCAGGAGCATGACAGGCAGTATATGCACATAGGAACCATGGTCGAGTTTGCATTTGCCCTGGTTGGAAAGTTGGATGTGATCAATAAACACTCTTTTAATGACTTCAAACTAAGAGTTGGTGAGTAACTTTGGAAGGCTACAAAGTACAAAAAGAGAAAAGTGTGAATGTACTGTACAATACTCAAACTTCTTACACAAATTCTACAGTAGATTGTATTACCTTTCTGATTTGTATGTAAGAATGGAAAACAGACAAAAAATAAACAAACAAAACTATCCTAAAAAACACATTTTCTATTGTGTCGAGGAAAATCTTTATAAATCAACCTGCTCTCTGCCACAGAAATAATCTCTTCTTCTTTGTAGAAACAGACAGCAATGCATTATGTGTAATGACAATTATATGTTAAAAGGAAGGAAAGCATGCAGGTTCCAGCTCCCAGTGAGCAGTAAGAGTCAGAGTTCAATACCTTTAACCTGTCTATGCAGAACTCAGCATGAGTTGCACCATTTACTCAGCAGTATGCATGTGAGGACTGTACATCCCTGCTGCTTCCAGATGGGGCCTAATATGCTCCATCAGGCAGGAGTACTGGCCCTCATGCACTCAGCTGACAAAACCCACGGCTGTGTGCCTTAGAGTACTACATTCACCCATTTGTGGATTTTCTTTTTCCCAGTTATAAGAGACGGACAGTTACTTTAGAAGAGGTGCTGATAGTGTTAGGGATTAAGCACTCAGGTGCCCATAGTTGCACCTTTTGAAGGTTGTGATGAAATGTCAGATCTAGTCCAACGGCAGCATGTTTTCTGAAAAGGTATTTTGAGTTTTGTACAAGCTACTACACAGGAAAATGTAATATGCATGAGTATCCATTTGTACCCAGACAAGACATATAATAAGCTGAGAGACAATGTGAGAGATGTTTACCAGAACTTTGTTTTCTTTCTCAGGAATTAATTATGGTCCAGTGATAGCTGGAGTCATTGGGGCCCAGAAACCACAGTATGATATCTGGGGGAACACAGTGAATGTAGCCAGCAGAATGGACAGTACTGGAGTGCTGGGGAAAATACAGGTGAGTAGAGTCAGAATCTCCTTTGTCCCCATATAAAAGAAATGTTACCGTTAAACCCACACCTTTCATAGCGGGACTTTATTTTTTGCCGCTGGACTCGGTAACAGCAGTAACACAGGTTAAACTGTTTAGTGACACAGAAAATGACGCACTTGAATCCAATTAATAATGTCGTGCTTTTCCGCTGTGGTAAAATGTGAAATGGAGTGCTTGCTCCAGACTTTAGAATTCATATCTGCATGATGAGTAAATGGTGCTTAAATGGCAAGCCTTTAAAATGGACTGGGATGCACAAAATAAAAGGAAATGCCAACACATATTGTAATCAAAAGGCAAGCTTTTATTGGTTTTGATGGGATTATTTACTGACAAACATCCCATCATGAACCAGCCGTTGCTCTTGCAGGACCAGCATGACTCCTTCACATTTAGACGTTTTAAATGGCATTGCAGATGTGTAAAAGATGAAACTCCTCTTCCCTCCCAGCAAGGACATCTCATCATCTTAACATAATGTGACGTCTTTAAATCTTATATTGGCGTTCCGTCTGAGCCCTGATAAGATATAATGGTTTTCTACCTGTAAGGCGTGCGGCTGCTGTTAACATTCATTCTTCTGGGAGCTGTATCACGCTTCGCAGCTTGCACACGTTTGATAGAGGCATCTGCTGAGCGGTCCAGCACAACTGCAGTGCTCTCAATTGCATTCCAAGATTGCCTGTTGATTATTTCAAATATAAGTTGAAGAAGAATAAGAAACATGGAGCTTTTAAAAAATGTTTATATAGAGAAGACAGATATTTGCCAGCCTTAGTTAATGTTACTGCTAGAGTTTTAAACTATGACAGGATTTTCTTGTGTTGCTCATGCATACTGGAGGATGGTTATGCAGTATTTCATCATCAGCTACTTTGTTCTCTGGGAATTGCGTTTTCTCTTTGCTCTTCTGGTTTCTGTTTAATAGCAATATTGAATGCATAGCATGTCATGACTTGTGGCCTTCTTCCTGAGGGGGGAATTGTGGCAGAGGTAGAATTGTTTAACAAATGTGAGCAGTTAAATATTTATAGAGTTTAAAAACTACAGGTAAGAGTTTAAACAGCACTTATCCTGCTGAAATGCTGTTTCGATCTATTAAACACAGCAGAGGGCAGGCGATGCACTGCAACATTCAGTGGACAATCCATTACTCATAAGGTAGTAGTAAGCAGACTTTTCCTGTGGAGACCCAAGTGCTTTTGCCAGCAGGAAGTTGATGCAGTCATTAATAGAAGCAAAATTGACTTTACCAATGTGGTTCTCCCTGCAGGTGACTGAGGAAACGAGTCGTATTCTTCTGACCCTCGGATACATGTGTTCTTGTCGAGGCATCATCAATGTCAAGGGAAAAGGAGAGCTTAAGACCTTCTTTGTGCACACAGAGATGACTCGCTCCCTGTCCCAGGGGAATGTTATGCCGTAAGACTGCTTCAGAATACTCTGCATTTACACAGACACGCAGAGCTGACTTTGATCTCAGACAGATAAGCTTTTGATCTTCTCGATGCTGTTGTAAAAGGAAGGAGTTCGCACCAGCAGGGAATCAGATCTGGACTGCAAGGAAGAGACTAATAAGATTTTACTGTTACAATGCATTACCTTGGCCAGAGCTGTAGTATACATTTAGTAACCTGCGTAATTTCAAGTGTAGCATGGAAAGCAGGAAGGCAGTGGACCCCAAAAATAAACTGGCATAGGAATGCTGAAGAAATCCACAGAGGGGATTTTAGTGTGCTGTAGTTATGTACAGTATGTTCTTACAGAGAGGAGACTGTCACATGGTCCAAATCATTGTTCTGAGTTTGCTCTGGGATGCTTGAAGTAGTTGCTGTACCACAGGAATCCATTTTTCAGCCAACTAGCTAAAAGCAAAAATCACATTTGAAATTGTAACACTTTAATTGCGGGATCATGCCCTAGTCAAGTTGAAATTGCATGGCAACATGTTATTTTAGCAGAGCATCTTAGAGTTTCATAGAGAACAATGATGGCAACACAAACACCAGCATGTTGTTGCTGTTCTGAATGTAAGCAAATGTGTGTTCCCGTCACACATTTCCAGAGTATAGTAAAAAATATCTGATGTTCCGAGGTGTATAGTGTCTACATAACCCCATCATTCATGTTAGAAGCACCACGTCTTGGATGTAATCGGCAGGCAGTCAAGAAGTTAAATACCACATTTTTAAAAAAGGGGGTCGATCAGTATATTGTGATATTCACACAGGTTTTCCAAAGTTACTGTTACACTTAAATCATTTCACCTTCTTTATCCAAAGTTACCAGATATTTCAATGCCTGCAAACAACAGTGTGGGGACAGATGCATAAGGAGCCTGTGGAATGTATACACTTTTATTTAAATGATTTGTACTAAAAAATGTGCACATCAATACAGAATATTACAGAAAAAACACTAATTAATTTAAGATTAGTTACAAAATCATTAATCATGTTAAAAACATATTGTTATCCTCAATTGTTACAATGTGAAACCTGCCTTTTGATTTTAAATGTGCACATGAATCCAATTCTACATTTAATGGTATCGGACACAAAGGTCGTTATCTGTGTCTGTTCTGGACACAGATAATGCAAATGGAGAATTTTGTCTTTTGGATATTTATGCATCTGACCTCTTATCTAAAAGAAAAATAAACATGACAGAGTAAGCATACTGGATAAAAATGGATAACATGATTTTAGTTTAAAGATTCTATTTTGGGAAGTTAAAACCTGATCTGTGTACAGGGTAGCTTTAGAGCACGTTTAGTATGGTGGTTTTGTAAGAAAAGAAAATCCTATCAAAAAGTGTTTTGACGTTTTGATTATGCCATTGTTTTTTGTAAAAACTTAATTAAAATTTCTATGTATTTCCTTTCTGTTGAGTCATTTTATTTACCTGTAGAATTCGAAGGACATTGTCTTTAGATTGGCCAGTTTATGGAGACTACCAAAGCAGCTTCTGTCTCTATAGGAAAAGGTTGTGTTGAAGTGATGAGGGAACAGCTGGTTTCCTCTGCATACTTAATGACGCTCGTTTTGTGACTTGGGGAAATGTGTAATGGCTGTATGTGTCAGTGGGCGTTGGCATGAAGCAATCATTTCACATCACAGAGGAGGGCCACACCCCGGAGGATCCAGTTCTCTGAAGGAAGGGAAGTTTTCAAGTCTACATTTGCAATGTAATTCACATCGGTCCTAACCGGCTTCTTATAGATTGGACAGGAATAGAGGCGGGAATCTTTGGTTCCTGCAACATACAGAAAAAAAATCCTACTTATTCCCAAAGCACATTGAGAAAATTCAAAATGGCTACTTGATATTTTGTACTAAAAGAAACCAGCAGCTGGCATAAGACTTTTAATTAAACATCTTTGTAAGTAGCACCACTTTAAGTGATGAAATATTAACACTATTTTGGCCATTGGGGGCTCTGGCTGTGTTAACCAAAACATCTGTTTCTATGATGTAAAATCTGCTATGAAACGGATGTTTGCTTCTGCTCCCTCAGCACCACTTTCTTTTCTGAATCTCAGGCCTCCATTTTGCCGGCCTTTTTCTTATCGCATGCTGAACGACTGAATTTTCATCTAAAAGGCCGTCATCAGCACAGAGGTCAACATGTTTTACACAAGCACGCAAACAGTCATACTTTTATAGATGGTAAAGCTAATCTGAAGAGAGTAGCAATTAACTAGAGCCACGATAAATGCTCATTTTAGACAAAAAGTGTTTCAATCACCTTTCTTAAACATCTCTCAAACGTACTTTGGTTCTGATACACAGCAGACAGAATTCAAGTTTAGAAAAGGAAAAATATGCCAATAGTCACATTAAATTCTGAACATTTTGGAGGGTGCAGAATGTGATTTCTGACGTGTAGTTACTGAAAAAGCAGAAGGCTGAAACTGTCCAGGAGCACCCCAGGTCAAAGACACTGCTATCCACCATTTTCCAGCCTGAGTCCACAGTCTCTTGTTTTATAGTACCGTGAAATTCACCAACAATGATATAACTTAGTCTTACAATAAAGTTTAGAAAATAAGCTATCATCCCAAATACAGCCAAAGAGATGAATGTGACTTTCATAGTAATATAGTGGGCAACAGATTTTCAGCAGTATGTGTAAAGCATTTGTTGCAGACAGAGCTGTGCAGGGCAAAGCTACATTATGACTTAAACCATAGGTTTTCCAGTCAGTGAAATATAGGGTGGTTGTTTGGAAAAAAACAGAAGAAATTATTTTGGGTTAAGAAAGAAACCCAAGTACTGCTCAGTGTTTGGAGGTATATGGGAGGACATTGGAGGAATGGCCTCCTCTGAGAGGCGTTATAGTCCACACCAGTGGGTAGCATCAGTAGACATTAGGATACTTTACTCACTTTAAAATGTGATTTGTTTGTTGATCCTGAGGTTTTTAAAATTTGAAATCCATTTCAGCAGAGTAAAAATGCTTATGTGAAGCCGTTTGAGCTGATTTTCAGTCATTTTTTTCTGGTTTATTTTCTTTTGCCTTAATTCTTTCAAAGGAATTTAAAAAAAAAACAAAGTTAATGAAAGCAGTTGTTGGGAACTAGGCTGTCAAACACTTTAAAGATTTGGCAAAGGCACAAGTCCTCTGTCACATTTTCGTCTGGCTAAGCGTTTCCACAGGAGTGACTCAATCCCTGACCACAGTATCTGCATGTGTTAGTCTGGTTTTCTGACGCCTCACTTTGTGCAGTTTTGGCTTGACAAATATGTTTACATATATCAACATTTGGTCAAACTACAAAACTACTGTATCTGTTTTAATGGAAATGTACTAATTGATATTATAAATACATTTTGGCTGTCAGAATAAAGTAAAATGTTACTGTTTCTAAACTTTTAACAATTTCCCAGTTTTTCAGGGCAACTTCTGTTCCATGACCTCAAGTGTGTGATGATTCTAAAAAAACTTTAGAGTGCACAACCCCTTCAGCAGTCTTTAGAAAGAGTCTTAATTGCTCTGCAGCGTGTCATACAATCAGCTGCATGAATGTGAACACCAGAAGTTCCTTTATATATAACTGTTGCTTTGTTATGTGGAGATCATTGCTATTCACTTCATCTGTCAGTTAATGTTGTAGCGCCTCAGTGTACTCTGGCCTTTTTCCAGAAGAAATACTTAGCCACATACTGCTGGAAATCTCTTCCTCAACATAATGGCATTTAGTCTGCTTGACATTTAAATGTTACATCCATCCAGAGAGTGTGTGGGATGGGAACCTTAAGAGGAGAGATCCACTATGAAACGCTGGATTAAAGCTTCTGCATCGAGATTAGAGTCCCTGTCTAAAATGATAAAACTCACCATTATTTTCGGCGTACATCCTGATCACAGGCATCATCTCGAAGAGGACTTTAGGTTTGGAGTCAATGAGTTTGCAGCTACGGCGGTCCCAGCCAGCCCCCTCCAGGTAGAGCCCATAAACATACACTCCCTCTGCGGGGGGTTGGGTGATGTCATCCCTCATCCACTTAGTCACATCATTACACAGCACCATGCGGTCCAGAGCCCAGCCCTTGTTGGCTCGAGTAATCTCCTGTGAGTGAAAGTAGTTTCCTTTTTTCAGTTTAGGTAAAGATGAGGCACTTCAGTGCACTTAAGTTATTTTATTAAACGTGGCTGTTTTTCCCACTTGTAAGTCAATTGTCAAATGACAGGTGCAGATACACAGCAGATCTTTGCAAGACAAGTTGGCTACTTCGAGCGTGTACACACAGAATTGACAATTCTCCAGATAGATAGTGATTTAAGCCGTCTGACAAAAGCTGTGAATGTATCTCCTGAGAATCCCTAACAGAAGTTCAGGGGTGGCTAATTTAATAATCTAAAAAATCTTTGTCTTTCCATAGGAATGGAATATTTAGTACAGGACAGAATTGGATAATACTTGTTTGTCATATGTGGAAACATGACATGAAAAAGGATTCTAACCACCCTTCCAGTTCAAAGCAAATGTACTGGGTTAGAAAAGATATGTAGGCTCTACAGTGTCTTTTCAGATAGTTTCACAGTTACTATTTGCAAAATATTTGAGTAGTAGATGTGTAACCAAGGGGTGTATAATCTTTCATGAAATGCATCCATTGTATTCAGTTCATCAGTTATAATTTTTGGATATAATACAAAACCTGTTTTAGTCATATTATAGCCGATGTCATGTTTTTTTAACAGTTTTTTAAACATTTTAATTGTTTTTCCCTCCAAAAACAAACATTCATTTTAAAATGCAACCAATTCAATACAATATTAATTTTACAAAAACTACGATGATCATAAGCTATTTCAAAAGAATTCAGTCCAAAACGTGTTCGATAAGCCAGAACAAATAAACCAGACATCAAACAATGTCTGGTTTACTTACAGAAATTGTCCACATCAGAACTGTATGAACAATTCAGTAAAGGCTGACCATGTTCATATAAAAGGTAAAGAAAAACTAAATCATTCAAATTTTCAACAAAAGGAGGATTTATTAAGTTCTTTTTTTAATATCCTATTTATAATCTATATATTTCTAGTTACTTGACTGGATTTTATTACATTAAAAGAAGAATGGAACATATATCAATTATTGTTCTATAGATGGATGTTATGGTTACAGTTTAATCTATACATTCAACCCTGCTAGTTTATGCTAATTTGCCTCATATTGATCGGCACAAATGACAGTGGAAAAGAAAGAAGAATGTCTTTCTACATTTGACCAAGTGTGTGTGCATGTATGTATGTTAGAGAGTGGTGGTGGACCCGCTTCTCCCTCTCTGTACCATCTGGTCTCTTCCTTGGCGGTGGGTAAATAGGTGGGCTGCAAGATGTTGTATGTACCTGTCTCATGGCTGTCAGGAAGCCCTGTGGGTTGAAGAAACCTGTCATCCAGAAGCAGTTGGGGCGCCCCTCAAAGATCCAAGCCTGGAATTGGCGGTTCCGCTCAAGCAACTCAGTGAACCAGAACCCAAGAGTACTGGAAGCCCACGATGCCTGAAAAGAATAAGGACAAGCAACAACATGATCAAACCATCACGATAACACTGAAAACTGTCACCCAGCAGAGAAGTAGTAAGTCAACTGTACGTCAATGTGTTGAAATAAAACAGTGGCTGTAGAAAAGCTGAATTTTTTTTTTCAAAGGAAAAAATGGGGAACTCAGGTGGGCATTCAAATACAAAAATCAATTGAAAATGCATTAAATATGGAAATGATGAATCAGCATGCAAGACATTGTTATTGGATTCAGACAGTTCTAACTCAAGATGACTGACCTTCTTCCAGCATGCGGGAATGCGAGCATCATACATACAATCTAGGGCATCCCGCAGATTCTCGCTCATGATGATGGTTCCATCAATGGCCAATTTAAGGTCTGTCAAGGTATTTCGAACCAGAACTATGACCCTTTGCATCCGATCAATCTCCTGGCGCAGGAAGATGTTCATAGGCTGAAAAGGACCCATCTTTTGAAGACGCTCTCTTACCTAGTTACAATTAATTAAATTAGTACAAATAAAATCAGGATATCCAACAACAATAATATCTTTGAATCAATGTGTGTACTGTATATAGTTTCTTTTTTACTTTTGAGTGCACACCAGGATGAATACATATCAAAACACTAGGTTTTTTTTTTATACGTATAATGAATAATTTACAAATTGTTCTTAAAATCTTTTGAAGTGACATTATATAAAGTCATTATTTGCCATATAGGAAGTAGGCAGAGTAATGGGAGTGAGAGTGTCACGTAGGGTGTTTTATGAGGTGACGGTTATGCTACAGACAGGAAAACAGGATGATCAAGTTAATGTTACCATCTCAAACACCAGTCCTGCTGCACTGTCTGTGTCAGAAGTGGAAGCACATTGAACATGACGTTTCAGTTCAAACAGCTGGCTCAGGCTCTTCAGGGGGACGACACACTCACTTCAAAAGGTGCGTAGTCCGGAGGCAGCTTCTCCAGCATGTCGTCAGCTAGCCTGGACACGGCTGTCTCTCTGGTCTCCCCACTTCCTGAGGAGCTGTCTTTAGGCTGAATACTGAGGATAGTATCCAGTACGTCTTTGGCCAGTTTACTTTGAAAGGTTATATCTGCATTGGGGTGTAGACCAAACACCTCCGGGGTGTCGTAGGCTGGAAGACTCTAAAAGCAGAACAACAGTAGTTTTTAAAAACTCATTTGGAACCCACATTGTTTGACTAGAATAATATTCTTACACAGAGATGATATCATCACATTCTTTCTTCCTTCACAATGAGTGGGAGTAGCAACTTAATGTGTTTAATATCCTCAAACTGAGCCAGAAGAAGCCAATTTGCACCTTTGTGGGACATTTCCATGTGCTATCTTTTTACATTTTCTTCTTTTTTTTATTCTTCTTTCCCGTTTTGGGAGATGTCCCACCACCCTTCTCCCCTACAGGTTCAAAGACCTGATTCACTGCCAAGTGCTGTCTGGTGGGAGGTGTAGAGAGCAAGCATGTCTTCACATGCACATGGTGTCACCACCTGCCTCTTTTCTCTTTCTATTGAGATGAAGGATCATGCTTAAGTCAGATTATTCCACCTGAAAAGGAGTGCAAGACCCCAAACAACTACTATAACAGGTTGTTGAAGTGACAAGGTCAGTCCCAAGCTTTATAGCACAAAATAGACTCATAACAAGCCTCTACCTCTGCATCTATCCCACTTAACTAGATATATTAAACATCAAATCTAAAGAGCTGTACATGAACACTTTAGTTTATGCACAACTTTAATGCAGTTTTATGCATATAAATATAACGTCTGACATTTCTCTGTATCTTCATGATTAATTTAACAAAGAAAGTGGAACTAGAAAGTGAACTAGAGAAGCAGTGAAAACAAAGTATATCATAATTTGTGCTTCAGCAATCACTCCAGACAAGTCATGCTTGCTCAGTCTTTTTCCAACTGTACGATGAACTTCAACTTAAAAGCTAAAGCTGGTAGAGTTTCAGATGTGGTGTCCCCCCCCCCTTTTTTTTGCTGTCTCTCTAAGCATTTCACTGTCTGACCTTTGGATGAATTTGCTTTCCCATGTCTGTATGATCTTTCTCAGCAGATAACGATAGATTACAAATTGTTTGGAAATGGCTCTGTAAGCCTTTCCAGTTTGACAGCCAACAAAAAATATCTTGTCTAGGTCATGGTTACCTTTTGCATCGCTCTATTTAGTCAAGATCCACCTGAACACTCCAGGTAGTTAAAACCTGATCATTAGAACTAAAATTAAAATGGCCACACTTGTATGGGTGCCAACTGATACACTTGCTCCATCTTCTTTTCCACACTATAACAAACTAGTATTAAGATAATGTTTTGCTCTGCTGAGCTGAAAAGAGGAACTGACCCTGCACTCTCTCACATTAAGCTCTGTAGCAATCAATACCAATTTTCCAGCTGGCTTCACAGGCTAAATAACTCAACAATGTGGAAGTACACCCTTGCTGATTTAGCAATTAATCAGCCGGTTTAAAGATTCCAAGAAAATCAGCAGCTTACCTACGAGATCCATCATTGGTTACTGAGCTGTAACTGATAACATTTAGCTAAGGATCAAAGCTAAATTTGGGATTTAAGTCTGAAACATAACCGTTCCAAAAAGGTTCACTACAATTGCTTTGAAAAGAAAAGTGAAAGTGTAACTTCTAAGAGGTCATGTATAAATAGAGATGGATCATATATTTAATGGCTGCAATAATCTTAATTATTACAAATACCATTGGGTGAGAATAATGTCAAAGGTATGAACACATTCAATAAACTGTGTGATTTGCCTGCTCATAGGAAATTCCACCTATTATTCTGACTTCAAGCATTTAATATGGACACAAACACAATCTTTCACCCTAAATTGTGCTCTGTTGTGCATTGCGTCTCCTCAGATAAAGTGTCAACACATACGTGCATTTGTGTCGGTCTTGTACTTTTTAAATGTGTTAAATCCTGTGTATGTGTGTGCTTTCCACTGCTCACAGGTAGCGCAGAGGAATGAGCTTGTTGAGCTGGGCAGCCCCGAGTATCCATCATAATGAAACTAGCTTTAATAAAACAAGCTCAGACTGGCCCCAGACGCACAGTTGCAAACCCACCATTCAAACGCAGAAGTGCAAAAATCTAAAATAATCAGTAATAAAATGAGCATTAAGTCCATAACTGCATTTTATCTGACAACGCATGTGGCGGCATGACACCTGCCTGGCACAAGAACAAAGCAAATCAGTGTCGTTCCTAAGGGCTGATTGTTTCATCATTTTTATGTGAAAAAAATAAATAAACGTGAGAAATCCTTCACACGGCCTCTTGAAGCCTCACTCACTTTTGTCCGTGTAAGAGATTCTTACCTGAATGTATGTGAGGTACTGATCCACATTGGAGCATTTCGGGATGATGTAGCCCTTGTAAAAATTAAATGTTGGTCCAAACATGTCCTCGCTGAACCACACCTTAGCAAAGGTGTTAAGGAGGCGCTTGTCATAGTCGTCTGTCACACGGCCACCGTACTGAATTTCTCCAATCATGTATCGCACTGTATTCCAAGAAACACCCTAAGAAAATAGGACATTTTGAAATTAACTACCTGAAAAAATTCAAATCAACCTGGTCATAAATAGAAGCTGCTTTTATTTAGCTTATTACAACTACAGTATAAATAAGTATTCTTATGTGCTCATTGACATGGACGTCACATAAAATCATATTACTTATATGAATTGAATGCTGTAATGAAATGTTTTCACATAACTCTGTTTTTTAAATTGAACTATGAATCACTTTTTATTCAGGTGGATTTTTATTTCGGGTATGGAAGGTTAGACGTAAAGTTCCAGTAGAACTACAACAAGCTATGCATCCATATTAATGGAAGGAGTGTGGGTTGCGTCCATCTGGACCAAACAGTTTCTGCTGTCTTATTAAAGCCAAAGCAGCTATCACTGATGTGTTTCATCATCTGACCTATCCAACAAACATTTGTGTACAGTAGTAGAGTGCATATCCAACATATCCTTCACCCACTTTTTTAACGTCCATGTCATCAAGGTGGTTCTGTACAAACTGGACAGTGGCATTAAAATCAGCCTGGTTGAACTCATAGGGGATGTTCCATCCCAAAGGGCCATATTTCCTCCTTTCTTGCACTGTGCTGTGCAGAAATACCACGCCGTACAGCATTGGCTTCCACTGGACCATGTTACTGACATCCAATAGGTCTTGGTTTATGCCTAGCAAGGCACACATGGATTAATGCATCAACAGCCTTTTCAACAGTTACATTTTCCACTTGTTTTCAGCCACAGAGAAGACAGAAATAATCAAGAAGGTAATATGAATGTAACAGCAACGTGTTTTCTTATGGCTGACACTACAATCATGAATCATGACTACAAGACAAGACAAAAGTGACACTGAATGTACTAATAGCATAAATGGAAACGAGTGCAACTCCTCCTATTTTAAAATGAAAGTGCTGCTTCTTTCAGATGTGATACAAGAGTCGATGATAAATGTATACATAGACTCTCAGTTTTCCCAAGAACAACACAATGTGCTTTCAATATGAGCCAGAAATGGGCAGCTGGTTCATGCATATGAAATACTCTACTCATTCCATATACATGAGGTTTGAATAAAACCAAGCACTTTATGTTTTAACTTGTTTTATGAATCCACACAGACCATTTGGGGCTTAGCTGTAAAATGTAGAAACTAAAAGGAAAACTGGTGAATATTTATCTCTTCACCAGTTTCCTTTCCTTGAGAATATTCTATATGAAAAATAACCTGTCTGCATATTTTCCTCCACAAGTCATACATTTACAAAAGACCCTTAACCGAGGATGCTAAGATTTTATCAAGATCCAAGCTGACATTTCACTGTTTTTCCAACATATTTAAGAAAAGCATTTTTTTTTGGCTGGAACACTGTAGTCATTTTAGAGGATATACACAGTTTGATTTTTAATGTGTTGTCATTTTCTTAGAAAAATTCAAATGAAGCAAACTCCACCTCCATAGGTCCGCCTGAGTCCTGCTTTGAGGCCCTGCGGTGGTTCATTTGTAAACTTGATTGACATCTGCAGAAGTGTGATGGGAAAATGTCTGTGGGCCTCTGTGGTCATCCAGAGGCGGAAACCATCATGAACAATTTCTGTTTCTGTAACCGTGTCCATCAGTTCATCCATAAAGTCCAGACCCAAGTGGCAGTTCTGGAGCAACGCCCATCCACCCTAGGAACAATAACAGAAATTATGGCATGTCATGGAAATGGCAGCTAATGAGTTAATGAGCTATAGAGAAAGAAATTATTCAAACATGCCTTCAGAGTCAGAGCAAACAATTGTAAAGTTCAACGTCATGAATGGAACAACTGTTTTAGCTTCTGTATTACATGGAAATTACAATAACTTCCTACTGCTGACTCACATTTGCCATGGTCTGTTGCAGAAGCTTACGGGCATGGACCTCTTGTCCCTGTCCCATGGAAACATACCGGGTGTCAATCTTAAGTTTCTTCCCCAGCAAGATAATAGAGTCAGTCGGATCTGAGCCCATTGACAGGAAGCAGATGAGAGGTGTTCTGGGGTCTGATTCCTCCCACATCTTCTCCAAGTCAAGAATCACCCCTTCTGTGTACTTCTCCCCCATTGCATCCATTATGTATTTACGGGCCTAGAAGGATTATGATACCACAAAGGAAAATGTAATTACAAAAAAAAGATTTTTTTAACTTACTCTTTTCAGTCATCACAAAAGATGGTTCAAAGAATCATAACTGAAGAGCGCAAAATACCAAAATACCAACATACACCCAAAATGGCTTCTTTTCGTAAGCAGATGTCTCCTTTCAACCCAATTTCTAACTTACTTCACATTAAATAATTTATTTGAATGTAAGTTTAAACTGTTGAAAGTGTGTTTTATGGCTTTTGAGGACCATTAAAACTTCAGCATTTTATTATCTATTTATTCACTTTTTAAATAATGATTGAAAGTACCTAATACGAATCGCATTTTGCACTGAACCAAACCAGATTCAAAACATAAATGTCAAGTTTCGATAAAATATCTTCTTGATAAACAAAGATCGTCAGTCCACATGCACTGATACAAGGTTACACAGAGCAAATGCATTATGGGTTCCGACTGCGAAAAGTCAGTAATTTCATTAAATAAAAGACGTTATTGAAAAGCAGCACTCCAATGGGGAACAATCAAGATAGAGCTTGGTTTTTCGCCACTGAATTCTTATTACTATACCAAAATGCGAATTCAGACCTGTGCAATGGTTCTGTCGGGACACCAACAGCGTATAAGGAGTAGCCGTCGAAAGCAGTCAAGAGTCTGGTCATAGGAGTTTGGGATCACCTCTTCTTCTGGGGCCTCCTTGTCAAACCAAGACTTCCACTGTTTCTCATTCCGACTTATCTGGAGGAAATACACAATCCGCTGTTTCAGGGAGAGTAACCTTTTACCGTCTGGAAATACTCCATTTAAAACCCTGGTAAAAATGTGAAAACTTTGACGTATGATTAAAAATAACTGACATCAAAGCAATTAAAGCTGTTTTTGTCCTGTTACCCCTTGAGGAGCTGTACAGGGCTAAGACGTTTTGGTGGGTGTGTTTCACAGCCATTTCATAGAGATGAAACACCACGATCCCGTCTTCACCTTGTTCTTCTTGGAAGACTGATTTTAAAAAACAAAGAACTGCTAATCCACCTCTCCCTATCAATCTTGCACTAAAACACTCGCACACTAACACACACAGACACTGATTGTCTCTGCAGATGTGCCTGTGCTCAGCCAAAACTAATTGATTGGAAGTTTCTCAAAACTAAGCTCATTTCACAGTGTAGTGGTTTTTTTCCCCACAGTGGAAGCCACCAGGGTGTCAGTCATCCACAAAGGTTGGTGCATTTGTGCGTGAGTGACAGTCCATCATGAGTCTGTGTGTCTACATAAAAATAACAGAATGAAGTGAGCCATGGAGAGACTGATATTAACATGCTTGGTAGAGCAAAAAAGAGCTGTGAAACGTATTTAATAAGGATAGTGGTTTCTACGGCTATTGTATTTGGGTACGTGCGTGTGTGTGTGAAAGTAAGAGAGAGAGAGGGGAACAGATGAGACCTGCTGTCTGCAGATTTAATAAAGTCCTAGTGGGTAAACTTGCTTGGATAAAGAGAGGTATTATACTGCTGGCAAAGTATGCCTACAATGATGGACAGCTTCATGCGTGTGTTTGTCAGTATGTGTAACGCACCTGATCCAGTACATCAGAGAACTGCCACAGTTTACTCAGCTCTACAAGGTTGAGCCAGGTCATGTCGAGAATCCATTTGGCTGGTTTCTGGGGGCAGGCCTTAAGGTCCAATGATGCACCTCCTGGTTGTTACAAACAACCCACACACAGATAAAAATGCAAAACTTTCATATGCACTTATCCTGAATTACAAATTAAATGATATATCATCAAAATATTTTCCACTGACAAAATAGTTAAGAATACAAAAATAGGAACACTTATAAGTATGCTTTGTCTTCACATGTGTACACAAAAATCTAAAGTGTGTGATTCTGTGTACAGCAGGTCGGCGCTGACAGATGGTAAAGCTGCATGCATGTAGCAGACTGTCTGTTCAGGCTGCGCCAGTTACCATTGTTGGCTTTTATCCCTGCAGTGAGGAGCAGTCCTTGTTTGTGATTTAGTGAACTGCTACATTAGAAGTGTATTTCAAATATGCGTAAACTTCAAGAGCTACAGTAAAGCAAAAATATATTTAGGGAAGTACTTTTTTATCTCCAAATAAATTTGATTATAAAAGGCATTTGTGCTACTAATATATAAACTGCAAGCAGATTTCCAGGTTTGGCATTTTGTCAATGATACTCCAGGCAGTGAAGCTTAAAAGCCAGCTCCACTTAGCGTGAATGCTCAGGCACAAGAGCGCCTCCAATTTCCAGAAAGAAAACTGACCCACCAGTAAACTAAGGCAGAGGAATGTTTCAGAATAAAACCTGAAAAGCACCCATTTCTGTCTTACCTTTGATGAGTGTGAGAAATTCCTCATGCTTGACTTTGCTGCACTGCATGTCAATCTTTAGCGCCATCAGCAAAGTAAAGAGAAACTTGTGCTCTTCATACAGACCCCGTGCTGCATACTTATACACCTCAAAGGTCATGTAATCTATAATGCTTGTAATCCGTTTACTGGTGATGGGACTTTTGGAGGATCTGTTCAGAGAGAATATTCCATGATAACCATTGATCAAGCTTGTTCTGTATGCAAATATAATTCTGCAATGTGATCTGAACAATTTCATCCAAGGACACGTGGCATTTTGCACTTACAAATGAAACACCAAAGACACAAATGTCGTAAAGCATAATTAAATCAAATTAACAATGAATTTGGGGCCAATAGATTAAATATGACAAGATGAGAGTTCAGTTTTCAAAATCCATGTGTATGAAATGACACAGTGAGAAAAAAAACATCTTGCTAATACTGTCCATACAGGAAAATAGGCAATATTATAATAGCAATCTTAACACCTAAAAACAGTTGCAAGAGACACATTTAAAGTAAGAGGTCGTACTTAAATATTGTATAAAAGGAAATAAATGAAATCATAAAAGAGACATTAATTATAAGTATTAGAATATTAATGTCAATCCACTTCTAGTTTTTAAATAAAATCTGTTTACAATGTAAGGTAAGAATAATAAATGCATTACATGCAGCATTTAAATTATTTAAATCCATCTAATCTGCAATAAAAGCTAACTGAATGTAAGAAGTAAAACCCTTGTTGACACAGTCCTATTGCGATGTTTCAGAAATGAAATTAGTGTTTAATGTGTGTCTTGGCTAAGATATAAATGATATCTGTTGTTACATAATTTTGTCTTACATTTTCAGTTATAATGCTCTTCTCATGTTGCAGAGATGTTTCACTGTAAAAGCTGCAACTACTGACAAGTCCTGTATGTCTATAACACAGCAACATAACGTGACAACCATGTCATAGGCAGCTTTCCTTTCCTATTCAGGGAGCCTTCTCCTTTAAGATTCTTATTTAAAAGATATGATTATTATTGGGCACTGATATTTTGACATCTTGACAATTATATTGAACGGACGTTTTGTTGCATGTTCATCACGCAGTGCAAATATTCCCAATGTGCTGAAATAGGGGCTAAAGACAGATATCGACGTAGGTTTTGGGGCACAGAGGGCATCTGTCGGACTTTGAAACTCCAAATATCTGTGATTTTCTCATAGTGGCATATGGATATCTGCATATAATCAGAATCAGCCATCTAGATCTTTGACAAAATGTGGCATGATGTGGCAAAGCAGTTATATAAATATAAACAATATAAAGATGTTAAACTTCTGGGTTAACAGTGGCTTTAAAGACCATACTAAAACGAGTATCCTCACCTAGCGAGAGAAAGGTCAAAAAGTCCAAGGAACTGCCTCAGTGACGTCTGATACATGACATTGACCATACTCATCTCAGTAATGAGGAAGTACAGGATGCTGCCCCTTGTGGCCACTGAAAACCAAATTAAAAACACCAACTCAGTAAAAGATGGAAACTTGCAATGGAGGTTATCAATAATAATAACAATTGGGATTATATAATACACATCAGACAAACAAAATTATTGCTGAAATTAAAGACAATGTCTGTCGTAGAAAAAATGCATTCAGTCTTTCAGCTTGTTGTGACCTACCGGGTCGGTACTCCTCTCTAGCCGCATTAATCTGCACTTCGGTCTCTGCGGCAATGTACAATTTCTGAGTGACCTCCTCAGCTGTGCGCTTTGTGTTGCTCAGGACGAGAATCAGGCTCTCGTCATCAACCAG
This sequence comes from Menidia beryllina, assembly GCA_013363375.1. Taxonomy (NCBI): domain Eukaryota; kingdom Metazoa; phylum Chordata; class Actinopteri; order Atheriniformes; family Atherinopsidae; genus Menidia; species Menidia beryllina. The sequence goes on from JABUIW010000019.1 coordinate 11,864,242, forward strand.
CGAACCCTACAAACAAACGCATTTGCATTAAACACTGAGCAAGTACTTCCTTATCATTCTGATGCACTCCAATAAGTCATAGTTGGAGATGTGTTTGCTTACCTGTGTGCTGGTAAGTCGGTAAAGGAGGTTATCTTCAAGTTCCTTCATCTTTCTCTTATTGTATGTTACATCTTCTAAGAGATCAGTCCTCTCCTTTTCCATTTCCTAGTGTCAAAATCAAGTAACACAAGTGCAAAAATGTTTATTATAAAGCAGAAAATTGTAAGCAAAGGCCAAAGTTCACTAAAGTTATGGTTTGCGGATGGTAGAACCACGGGTTTGTTGAAAGATGAAAGAAGATATTTATTTGAATAAGAAGCTAAAGTACAGAAGTAAGATGAAACTGAGTACAGGCGGAAGTAAGATTAACATCGACAACAAAAAACTATGAAAAAAACTGTCGATAACAGATAACTGTCAATAACAGAAAAAAGTGAAGAATGGAAAAATACAGAACAAATCCTCATGTAAGATAACAACATAAAATACTCCAAATCTAAATTCATAAACCCCATTAAAATGAAAAATAATGTCACCTGAGGAAAGGCCTTTTAGATTACAAGTTGTTCTAAGACGGCACTTTGACCAGACAGAGAGGAGGTAAGATCAAAGTGAAGCTCTTCTTCCTGTTCTCGATACCAAATTTCAGCACTCTTACTAAGAAAACTGCTCTTAACAGTATAAAAGCTGTCTAAGGATGTGTTTAACATTCCAAACATTATTTCTGCTATCGCAGCTACAGCTCATACTTGCTTAAAGAAGAACACAGTTTGCAACTTTGAAACTGTGAAGATAATTGTTTCATAAAATAATAATAAAAACTGTAACAAATTTGAAACTGAGCTCCAGAGGCCATCAGGGAATAAATCAGAAAATGTAAATAGAAAAGAAAATGCTTAATCTCTTTGCATCAGTACACCTAAAGCAGCTGAAACCACAGTGATGCTGACACCAAGGTTCATGCCACAAATGTCTGACTGGCGCCCCTTTGTAAAAATTAGAGTGGGCTTCAGCTGCAGCAATAAGCCCCAGTCACACTCCGCTGATGGACTAAAAATCTAAGGCCGTATGAATCAGTGTGTCGAATTTCAACTCATCAGTTTGTTTCTACAGTGATGATTTAGTGTGCAGAGCCCAGTTGGATGAAAGACGACACACAAATTTAAGAAGTGTACCACTGCAAATTATTTTCAAAGACAGCTATAAGTGATGCTGTAGCTGACAGTCATCTACAAATTGGTGCTGTGACACAAAGTAAGAACAAATGACTCAGAATCAACCAAAATATTTGGCTTCATTTTAAAAGCATAAAACAGAAAGAAAAGCCAACGGGGACTTTTCTTGTGAGTCACTGGCATGGCTCTGCTATTCCCATGACCCAGATGATTTGTCATCAGACAGATACCAAATTATCAAAAGATATGAGAAGATTTCTTCATCATAATTAGTATTTTTTTCATAATAGTTTGGTTGCTTAAAGTGGGAAGGAAACTGCAAAGCGTGACTAACACGAGTTCATGCTTGATTTTTCTCTTCACATAAAACAATGGATGTCTGGCTTGTTTTTTTACCCTATCAGTATAACTTTTGTTGGAGCAATGTAAAAAAAATATAAAAATCTAAGGAGTAAACGACCATCTGCATGTGAAAAATCTATCAACTCAAAAGAGAACCAGTAGGTCTTGAAACAAAGATAGTGGTTCCAGATCATTTATCATGTTCATATCCCAAATTTAGCACATACTGAGGATAACAAGCTATTCTTCTCTTCTTTTGCATGAATCTTTCATTTCACGGCCACCCATTACTGGAGAAAATTGCTTCGCTGCAGAAGCACCAGTCTTTTCAGAGGGACAATCAATGAGTCCTTTGCACTGGTGCATTTATAGTGCACCATTATATTCCCCACCTTGAATGACTAAAGTCCTTGCACTGTATATGTGTGTCTTTGTGGATAAATTTGGGTTTATGCATGGGAACACTTTTTCTGGGAAGCTAGTTGTTTCTTCACACTCAGTGTCTAAAGGCTTAATAACTGCCATGTTCTTTAAAGGGTGATAATAACCTTGCAATGTTGAAGTTGTCATTAGTGAAAATGAAGCACACGGTGAAAAAAAAAAAGTGACGAAAGCCTACAAGGATCTATATGAATCATATGATTTCAGACAGGCTTTGAGTTAAGTTTACTGAAACTTGAACTCATATTTTGAAATTGAGGATTTAATTATTTAAAAGCTAAGAGACTATGTGTGCAGTGGTTTTGGATGTAAACTATACCTGTTTTTCAGTGAGGATGACTCTGCCCAGTAGTTGATCCTCGAGTCCTCTCATGGTAACAGTGAAGTCAATAATGGAGGTGCGAGCACTGATTTCAGGGGTGTAAGCTGGGTTAGGAAGCTTTGTGGTCATATAAAGCCTGAAACCTTTCATCACATCCACCTCTTTGTCACCAACTTTCACCTGAAGGTGATGAGAGGGAAAGCAAAAATCTCAACATTAAACACAAAAGTAACAGAAAGATGGCAAAGCTGACGTCACAAATCACTTACATCCCTGTATTCACCAAAGAACGAAGCAGAGAGTGATTTCTAAACAAGTCTCTTAATCAGGCATACTCAGTCAGTGAACAAATTTATTAAGCTAAATCTGTTCAGAAACATTTCTTGTGTGTTTTTGCACATTAATTTGTGCATGTGCACAGAAGCGTGCATGTCTTTACTCGGACCGGCATATAATTACTCGTGGCAGCATTACTCCTAATTATCCATCTGCTTCCCTGTCCCTGGAGCTCTTGACTACAGACACCTTCACTTCCTCTCACACAAGTGTATTTATAGAAATTTAAACTTCACAGAGAGCACACATTTGTGATCTCACATCATGTAGCTGAGACCTCTGCTAGATTGTGTTGTCCATGTAGCACATGCTTTCTGTCAAACACAACCGATATATGAATGCTTTCCTGTTGAGAGAGGTGTTTGTTGGCTGTGTGAGTGTATATATGTTTTTTTTTGGCACAGAGGCGATAACAAGAAACAGAGATGCTTATAGGCAGAATTTTAACGTCAAGAGAAAAGAATACATTTATGTATGTTGCAGGGTATAGAAGAGGTACTTTTATAGTTATGTGGATGGGAACAGCATTTCAGTTTTCAATAGAAAACTGCTTTAATTACTTTGACTTATTTATGGCTCAAAACCTTAGAAGCAACACAGAAAGGGGAAAATTGTATGTACAGTTGGAATGTTTTTTATGAAAAGCTCAGAGCGCCTTAGTGGGATATACAAATATAACATGCTCTTCTAATGCACAGCTCCATATATTCTAGCGCCTCCAAGCACACCATCAAGATTTTGATTCAGGGCCTCCATGTTGGGAAATGAATTTTTTACTAATTAAAAAAAAAAAAACACTACAACTATGACCTGCAGTTCGACAAATTACAAGCCCAACATTGAAGGAAATGGGAATGCTAAAAGAAAAAGCAATCAATTTGTTTAGGTCCATCCACAAATTACAAGTTCAAAGAAAAATGTTATCTATAGGCAAAATTTTGTATTTCAGCCTTCTTAACTTTTTTTAAGCCAATAAGATAATTTATGGAAGTTTTATATAATTTCTCTTTGACTGTTTTTGGGTTTATCATGTTTGGTTGGATATAGACAGGAACATTGGTCATCAGTTTGAAGGAATTATTTTATACTATATTTATATAACACAATTAAGTTAATCTGACCTGTATATTTTGAATCCTCCTTCCTTGTAGAGATATTCACACGTGATTTTTAAAAATGATCATGTTAAGGACTAAACCTTTAGAATTTATTGGATACATATTCTTGGCCTAATTAAGTTTTTAATGCACGCTTTCAGTGAATAAAAAGCATGTTACCTTCACATAAGCTCTGATGTAACTCAGTTGGCTCTTTGTACTAGGGGATTCAAAGCAGTATGGCTAGGAAAATTGTACACATATGTTAGAAAATTAGGCAAAAGCACCATAGTTCATTTAAACCAAGTTTTGTTAAAGAATGGGTGGTGCTACATTTATGTGCTGAAGAATAGAATAAAGGGGGGGGGGCCATCATCTTTACTAGAGACTCAGTGGCTGTACGGAGGTAATTTATTACGGTTTCTCTGTCTGCACATTCTGTGAGTGAACATAATATCTACATTTGCATTTGTTGCACAGCACTTGCTGATTTAGGCCAGTTGATCTAACCGAAGAACCATTACATCTGCTCTGACAGTACAGTGTTCAATTCTCTGCTGTTTTATTTCACTAATAAAGCTGTGGCAGCTGTCACCACAAGAAGGACCTGGCAGGATCCCAGCAAGCCTCCGCTAGAGCACATTGCAAAATGGGAAGACATTGCTCAATTTGTTCCAGTTTACCTTGTAAGTAGAGCCTGTTTTGATGAAGTTTTTCTCAAGAATGTTGTCAAGCGCAGGGTCCAACTCTTCCCCGATATCTTCAATCAAGAATGGTCGACCAAAAGACAAACTGTCCTCAAGATGATTTTTGAAGTACTTGTGGTTCAGTGACGTGATCTAAAGTCAAATAAGTAAACATTTAAAGATAAAAGACAGTTTTTTTGTATTGATGTTGGGAAATCTCATTTTCTGCACAGTTTACAAAAGCTTAACAAACCAAGCCTGACCCTATCAACTGGAATTTGCATTAGTCAGTCTCAAACTACACGTTTTACTAAATGTAAATTGTTTTTGGAAAAGTTGGACGAATATGACTGGGGTACTGTATCTGCAGGGTGCTTATAATGCATTTGCAGAGTGCTTTCAGTCTGAATGAAGATCAAGTATTACACAGGCAGTGACCTTGGCTAAACTCATAGTGCTTGTTCCTGTGATTTTCCCAGAGTACTGTCCATGTTGTACAGTGAAAAGAGATAAAAGCTAATATAACACTGCTGAAATGGAGAGACTACTGCCATTTCTATCATTTAACAAGATTTGAGATGCCACTGCATATCAAAATTAGCACAGAGGATTAAGAAGGAGATATGAATGTCTGTTAGTGTGTAATATTAGAGAAAAAAAACCTACAATAGCCATAGAGACTGAAAAAAATGTGAAAAGTGAAAAGATATGTGGCAAAGATTATTAAAATTATGTATCAATTGAAAACAGGGTAAATCTAAACAAAATAATTATCCCGACCTGCAACTCATTCCTGGCTTCTTTGTTCTTAATCCAGATTTTTCCCTGGGTTTGTGGGTCAATGAGGAGAGGGAACCGGGCAGCTTTAGTCACAATAATACCATTGTGAATGGATAAGTCATCATTCGGCAGCCCCTGTAAGATATGTAAATCTCTGTTGAATCTTAACGATGTTCATCGTTTAACAATTGCCGATCAGTTAATAACCAATTTTTATTCACTCAAAGAAGCTTTAAACAATCGATAGTAAACTCATTTATCCTTTTTAAACTGTATGGGGTATTGTTGAACAAAATTATGTCTTCACAGAAAATATACAAAATCTAAAGCTTTAAAGTAGAAACGTCAGCATTTTTTGACCAGAAGATGAGACCACTCGGTTAAAACCTTACAATAAAGAATAATGGGATAATGTGTATTATAAACGGCATTCTACATTCTGCATGATCTTGGTTAGCAATATGGATGAATTACCTGGAGGTTCCATTCACTGACAGTAGGTGCATCAATTAGCAGCTCGGTCAGGTTGAGGTTGTTGCCAAATGGGATGCAACGCTGCTTCAACTCCCTCTGCCAGTCATTCAGCAGGAGATTACGAAACTCCTGATTAAAGGGGCCAGAGTAAGAAAGGAATGCTGTGGCCAGAAGAACATCTCCTGCAACAAGAAAACCAGGATGTTATTAGATGATTCCACACTAAAAAGGTTCCCAGAAGTTTAAAGACAGTATCAGCAAAATGTAATGCGTTAAATGAAGTACCGGTATTATTGATTAAAGTATTTTGCACAAATATCTGAAGGCAACAGTTTTTTTCCTTCTTCTGAAGGATCGAATTTTCAAACTTACCCACAAGGCGTTTGGTTTGGGCAGCAAACTCTTTGCTCTGCTCGGTCCATCTCTCCTTCTCACCAGCAAGGCCGCTGATGAGACTGGAGGCTGTCTGCATTTTGTGTCTGCAGCGCTCAGCATCCTCCAGCAACGTCTGAGGATAAATGGGCACAACAAACAGCATGTGACTCTTTAATGTAATGTTCGTCATTTCTTCTAAGCCCTTAAGTAACCAGATCACCAATAATAATTTTAATTCAAGCTTTTTCTTTCGGCAAAGCAATGAATACCTATAATAGAGGTTTTCAAAAAATGTGAGGTGGTCCTTTATGGGTCCTTTACAGTTTTTGGTTTGGTTCAGTAATTGAGATGAGGACTAATTACCTTAATTAGGACTAACAGGAATATTAATACATCAAAAATACTGATTGAAAAAAACAATAAAACATTAGTTTTATCATGTCTGGGTTTTTTTTCCGCCAAAAACAATACCCTAGATCAGACTCCTTATGTACAGGGGTTGGACAATGAAACTGAAACACCTGGTGTTAGACCACAATAATTTATTAGTATGGTGTAGGGCCTCCTTTTGCGGCCAATACAGCGTCAATTCTTCTTGGGAATGACATATACAAGTCCTGCACAGTGGTAAGAGGGATTTTAAGCCATTCTTCTTGCAGGATAGAGGCCAGGTCACGACGTGATGCTGGTGGAGGAAAATGTTTCCTGACCCGCTCCTCCAAAACACCCCAAAGTGGCTCAATAATATTGAGATCTGGTGACTGTGCAGGCCACGGGAGATGTTCAACTTCACTTTCATGTTCATCAAACCAATCTTTCACCAGTCTTGCTGTGTGTATTGGTGCATTGTCATCCTGATACACGGCACCTCCTTCAGGATACAATGTTTGAACCATTGGATGCACATGGTCCTCCAGAATGATTCGGTAGTCCTTGGCAGTGACGCGCCCATCTAGCACAAGTATGGGGCCAAGGGAATGCCATGATACGGCAGCTCAAACCATCACTGATCCACCCCCATGCTTCACTCTGGGCATGCAACAGTGTGGGTGGTACGCTTCTTTGGGGCTTCTCCACACTGTAACTCTCCCGGATGTGGGGAAAACAGTAAAAGCGGACTCAGCAGATAAAAATACATGTTTCACATTGTCCACATCCCAAGATTTGCGCTCCTTGCACCATTGAAACCGACGTTTGGCATTGGCACGAGTGACCAAAGGATTGGCAATAGCAGGCCGGCCGTCTATATTGACCCTGTGGAGCTCCCGACGGACAGTTTTGGTGGAAACAGAATTGAGGTGCACATTTGATTCTGCCGTGATTTGGGCAGCCATGGTTTTATGTTTTATGGATACAATCCGGGTTAGCACCCGAACATCCCTTTCAGACAGCTTCCTCTTGCGTCCACCGTTAATCCTGTTGGATGTGGTTCGTCCTTCTTGGTGCTATGCTGACATTACCCTGGAGACTCTTGATACATCACAAAAACTTGCTGTCTTGGTCACAGATGCGCCAGCAAGACGTGCACCAACAATTGGTCCTCTTTTGAACTCTGGTATGTCACTCATAATTTTGTGTGGATTGCAATATTTTGAGCAAAACTGTGCTCTTACCCTGCTAAATGGACCTTCACCTTCTGCTCTTATTGGTTCAATGTGTAATTAATGAAGATTGGCCACCAGGGTGGTCAAATTTAGCCATGAAACCTGACACACTAAAATGAGAGGTGTTTCAGTTTCATTGTCCAACCCCTGTATGTATGTATGTATGTATGTATGTATGTATGTATGTATGTATG
>JABUIW010000019.1:11872209-11956437 GCA_013363375.1 Menidia beryllina
TGTATGTATGTATGTATGTATGTATGTATGTATGTATGTATGTGAAATGGTCTTGATATGCAAAAACAGGTGTAGTGAGTTTGGTATACTTCTCTGGACTTTAGCTAAAAGTGAGACCTTGACCCACGTTTTTTAATCATTTTATATATAAATCTATGGTGTATGCTCATGTAATCAGTTCCCTTGTGGCTGAAATTCTTCTTTATTCAGAGCACAAAGAGCCCTTAATAAGCCCTGCTAGTGTAATAGTAAAAAAAAAAAAGAGACATTTATATGTATTCAGGACATGGTTAGTTTTGGCCAGGTCCTTCAATCCAAACAAAATAAAGATGGATGAATCTGAACTCCTATATGTGAACACACTAAGCTGATTTCAATCAAAGCTCAGAACATCATCAGTCTGTTATTGACAGAAGAGGAAATGTTTCATTTTGTAAAAACAATGTTATGTTCATCGAGCTGCCCATAAGCCATCAAACAGAATCATCTCCTCATCCTCTGCTCACAGACAGTAATGACGATGTCTGACTTGACAGTAAAATACATGTTCCATAAATAAAGACAAGTTTAAAAATGTCAAAATTTGAGCCGCAAACAGATTTACAATGAGGCTGTGTATCTTCCTGCCACCCCCTAGAGATGAACAGTTCTGCGTCTTAATTACAAGATTATAAGAGTCAACTCAGGCATCCTAATCAGGAAGTCTGGATTCACATGCTGTTTCGTTTATGTGTTTTTTTATCACAGAACAGAGAGTGCTGGTGATTAAACAGACACCCACAATACACTCAGACACAGTTTAACTCATTCATATCACCACATCATTGATGTTTTGTTGCATCCATTATAAAGCAGCTTGGGGATAATTTGGGTAGTTTAGCTCCATGTTTCTTCCAGCATATCACAAGTCATCATGCCTCTTTGAAAAATATTCTAAATCCTAACATTCCAGTTGAAAAACTTCTTACTAATCTTTTGATCTCACTGATCGTGCTTACGTTTCCCTAAGAAATGGCCCTGTTTGTAACCAAGGTTGAATCTTAAAAAAAGAAAGAAATCAAGCCACTGACCTGGGACAGATAGTATGAGGCACAACTACCAGTTCCAAACTTAACTCTAAAATTTGGGTCAAGTGCTATGATGCATATTCACAGCCCATAAAACCTAAAATTGTTTTTTAAGTGTCTAGCAACATTATACTTTGACTGAGAGTCAAATAACCAACCTGTTTCTCCATCATGGCCTTCTCATAATCTGCCTGCACCACATCCAGCTCCGCTTGCTTGGCATCCAGTTCAGCCTGTGCTTTCTGAAGGTCCACGTTTGCAATAGTCAGTCGATTTTCCTGCACTGCAAGGTTAGCCTAAAACAGAAAACATGCATGATGCAACATTTTGCACATGAAGGTCTGCTTTTGTCAGGGGCCACTAATAGGACAAGGGTAAAGATTTAAAAACACAGCTAAGAACACGAAATATTGAATAGCCTTTTTTCCAAAATCTAAATTCAACATTTAAGAGTGTTGGCACAGACACATATTGATGGTCCGACTGATTACAAATGAAGACAGATATAAGGGTGAAAATTAAATGTAGATAAAAAGTGATCTAAAGGTAACAGGTGGGGAGGTGGGAAATGAGGGGAAGTGATGACAGATATATGATTATACTTTTTTGGCACCAAAGGAGGTTTGGAGAATTCAAGGGACGTCTTGAGGTTGTTTAAGTGTGTGTGCATCTGAGTCTGTTTGGGTGGTTTGGACAGAAGGGAGTCTGACATGAGCATTTATTATTAATTGATGTCTGAGAGGGCCATCCACGGTTTACCTTCTGCCTGTCTCCTTTATGGCAGTCTGGCAGGCCAGCTTAAACGGAAGCCACCACTGAGCTGGAAACCAGAAAATCAATTTGCTAGACCTTGTTGCAGACTTAAGCAAAAGGTCAGGATAAGAGGCAAGGGGTTCTCTTGGAGGTTGTAGTAAATGTGATGAAAACAAAGTAAGTGTTTCTGTATGTGCAAGACAGAGAACCAGAGGCAAAATGAAGGCAGCCAGTTTCCATTATTCCCCAGTGAGAAGGGTGATAATGGAAACAAGGAGGGAAGGGGGAGGCACACCGGCATGGATGAGGGCAAAATAAAGAAAGCGGATGGCTGCTGATGTGATAGCCTGAACAGTCCAAAAAGATAAATACACATTGTTAAAGCTTTGGAATGATTCTCATACACAGGATATCTAAACTACACAGTCACATGGGCAAACAAAACAAAAATAATTATAACAAATGTCACGTGTCATATAAAGTTTGTGTTTTTTAGTTTTACTCATGATTTGATATCCACACATGTGATGGGAGCACAGACATGACAGGCATTTTGTTGACAGGAGTTTTTACATTACAGAGGAACTGCATGATCTCAAGGGTCTAAAGGGAAAGGAAAAACTGAAAAGATTTTTTTTACACTACATTAGATTTAGTAAATGGGACAAAATATGTAGAAGGAAACAAGCCCATGCAAATCAAGAATGCAATGAGCTGCATCCTTCAAGGAAGCAATGTACCAAGGCAGTCCATTTATTGGTTACAGAGATAACTCAAAAATCCAAAAAATAATAATATCAACAAATCTAAAAAAAGTAGACATAAATAAATACATGTATTATATATTGAGGGAAACTGAAATTTTTTTTTCCGAAACAAACCCAACCCTTTTTTCTCTTTCCATCTCATAATGAATAGGAACAGTCAGGCCAAAAGGCTAACAGTGCTGTTAAGGTTCATGTCTCACTCTTTATCAAAATGTCCAGAAACAAGTATCGTTTCCAAATTCGCAAGTATAAAAAGAGAGTTCTGTCATAGCGGCTCCAACTTTGAACAAGGTCTGGATATGGTTGATTAAACAGAGTTGGCTATTTACTTTAGGGTGAAGACAGAGAATGTCACCCATGTTATAGCCACTGTCAGCAGAGAGAAACTCTTAAACTCTTAATCCCATACATTTTACTGAACTAAGAACAATTTAGTCATAATATGGGAAATTATACATTTTTGTCTTAGATCTTTTGTTCTCAGTAAATATTAAAAAAACACTCCCTATGCCTGTTTATTCTTTTTTTTTTTTCTTCTTCCAGGAAATCAATATTTTTTATGGAATGGTTCGTGTTAGTTCGTGATATACACCAGTGGTTGCTGAGGTGAGGTTGGATGTATGCACTGCTGTGTCAGGGTTTTAATTAATAAGCATGATTCCGATTCTAGTAACACTTACAGAACATGCTGGTGCATACTTTTCAGGAATATTTCAGTTTTAATTAAAGAAAACAAAACAGCACTTAGTCATGAAAACCCTGAAAATTCTTTACATTGGTTAAATTAATTTTTACTTTATTGTTATAAGTGTTGTGAGGCCCTATTTTGTGTGCAAAACCGAGTGAAAGAAATTTCTGTTTGTGCCATCATTAAGTAGGGTTCTAATATACATCTTTCTTCTCATGACCTTCACTTACAGAAGACTACTAATGCCAAAATTTGTGAGGATGAATAAATTATATATTTCTGTGCCATTTCTGAAGCCCGTTTTTTTTTCTCCACTTTTTTCTGAGGAAATAACTAAGAAAAATTTAGAGGAAGACAATCGCAACTGTTTTAAGAGCTCTTTATGCATCCATTTTTCTTCTTCTTCTTTAGGAGTTTGTTGTTTGTTTTTAGTAAGCATATACATTTCTTTCTCGCTACATTAAGCATCCGACTGTGTGTTTACCTTTAAGGGAAGGACTTCCTTGTTGATGGAGAAGAAGGAGGCCATTGCTTTGGTCCAGGATGCGAGGCCAGCCACATTACCACAAACTCTCTTGGCTGTTTCAATGTTATAATCAGACATTTCAAAGTAAGGCTGCAGCAGCTCTACCATTTCTTCATTAATGGTGTCTTTGGGGAATTGCTTCAAGAGAAAGAAAGACAAAAAAGGGAACAGGGTGAATTGAGGTTGAAATTAACTGATTATTTCCTGAGTTTCCAAGTTACATCTTTGCATCTTTGTCATTTAGCCTACTAGATGACTAAGAATAATATTTAATTCTAGAAAAGTTATAAATGATGACTAAGCAATACATTGCTTGGGGAAGTATATGGATCTCACATACTCAGAGACCTCAGTGGATATGTAAAAAAGGAGGGACACAAGGACGTGTGCCTTGTTTTCTAAGAAACAAATTGACAGCCTTTTTTTAGTAGAAGTACATTGGAAATCATTGTGCCGAGGAATAAAACACTACGGTACCACTATGAGCACCATCACAGTAAAAAACAACTATTTGGAATGTGAACTGAGAACAGAGAAAATGAGCAAACTAAAGAAACAACATTTTGTTTGAAATGACAGCCGTTTAATTCTGTTGGAACAGCGTGCAACAAATCCTGAAGGACAAATCATGTCATGAGAGCAGTTCTGGAGGACTTGTTATTTCATCTAAGCCAGAGGGTGAATCATCATCAGTTTGACACTACTACTTAATGATAAGGACATCTTTCATGGCCTATTGTTCTGGAGTAAGGTGGTAGAGCCGAGAAGCTGATGCATTTCTTTGATTTAGGGAAGAAATTGTAAACTTTCTAATGCCAAAGGGCTTTGTATGATGGATGTTCAATCATGTATATTGGAAACTACTAGATAATCTGGTCAAAACCATGTAAATCCACAGTAAGGTGGTCATACAGGGTGATAACAGAATAAATGTTTTCCAAATGAAGCTGACTTTGTCGGAGACACCAGTGGTGATCCTACTCATTTTTCTGTGTGCTGCATAACCGGCAGATGACATGAACCGGTAAAAAACAAAATAACAGGACTGCTATAGGAGTTGTCGTTTTCCTGTCTTAAATGAACAGAATTGACTTTTTTTGTTCCCTATTCCCTCTGAGGATATCTAATCTGCCTGTGGGCATCCAGCTGGAGATTGATTGGCAGTGGAACACAGATTTGAAGGATAGCAATCCTCCCTGTGAGCTTGGACACATTTAATCAGTCCCTCTAACAAGAGGCAACGTGGTGTCAGGAACTACTTAAACAGCAAGTAGCTGAAAAAGAAATACATTGAAAAATAAAAATCCTGATTTGGAGGATTCAGAGGATTCAAATCCAGATCCTGTGTTCATAAAACATTAATATAATAGAATTTTTTTAACCTTTTCAAAATGGCCCATGAACATATTCAGAATATGGGGACACCCAACAGTTTTCATAATTTATGTTTATGGCTAAAATGCTTGTATATCAAATATAAACAGAGCCTCAAAGGTTATGTTGTGTTTTTTCTCTACCACACAAAGTTTAGTGTCTTGCTCAAGGAAACTTTCATATGTCAGGGGGGATGAAGGGGATCAAATTATCAACCTTAAGACCGGCAGATGATTGCTCCTCCGACAGAGGTTCTGCAGCCTCATTTAATGAACATTTTGCAAATGTCTTTTTTATGAAGGAATTTTATTTAGTTTGACTTGTGCTAATTATGTTCTTCCCTTCTTTGAGATCCTTTGAAAATAGGTTTGGCTCATGACTAATGCATGCACAAAGTCTCGAGTCAAGTGCAGTTAACAGCTAAATGAGCGTCTCTGAATCATGGGTTGTACAATTTATGTGAAATGTCTTCTACAGCATCTGAGTGAATGGCATTGGAAAGTGCACCTGCAAGCTGCCCAGGAAGTTTCCAGCTGTCATGAGTTTCAGGGACTCCTGCCAAGATGGAGTGTTGCAGTTCTTCTCTGGATCAATCTTCACAGTGTTGACCCGCCGTTGGAAGAGTAATAGGACGCAATCCATGATCCGCATGATAAGGTGGGGAGGTCGGCCAAGTATTCGCACTGTGGCAATGTCTGACGGCTTGATAGTCTGTGTTGGTAAAGATGGAGAAAACAGAAGAGAGCACATTATTACTGTGTAATGTTTTGTCATGATGGGGGATTGCTTGTTAGAAAATATAGAATGTAAGACAAGACTGTCAGCAAAGAAAAGCTGTCAGTCAAGATTTCTGATTTTGCATGCTGTTAATGGTATCCCATTGTCTGTTTCTTCTGTTTGAGTTTCACTTGTAGCTTTGTATTTTTATGACCTGTGTTTGTTCTGTGTTTGCATTTAATCATCTGGAACCTTGGTCTTAGTGTGTCTTTTCCTGATTTTTGTTTTGTATCACGATCTTTTTAATTATTAGTTTCCTCAGATTACATCCTGATTGGTCATTAGCTCCACCCCTTTAACCTGTTGCAATTATCCTCAAATGCACTTTCCATACAGCACTTAAGCTCCACTGGTCTTTTGTCTATGCCAAATCACGGCCTTATTCCTCACCACACCCTCCTCATGACCATTCATTGGCCTTCTGTTTACTTTTATTTGGGTTTTTATTTTTCAGTTTATTTTTTATTTTTTGCTACCCATTTGTTCAATAAGTCACCTGGTCTCTGTTGTGCAAGTATAAACTAAGCCAGACTGTTATATTGCAACACTCTTGATTATTTCTTGTAAACACACAAGCCATAAATGATTCCAGGCAGGCAACATCAAAAAGTGAACATCAAAATATCTAAAATAACATAGCCTCTACGAAATCTGAAAAAATATTTTCAGGAAAGGACCACTCGCATATCCTTAAATCACTTGTTAAACGAATGAGTTCCAGAGTTTTCCGTGTGTAGCATCAAGAGCATTGACAGAACAGTCAAAGGAGATGTAGCCAGCATTTACCCAGCAGGATAGTTTTAATTACAATGCAGCTCCAGGCCCCAGACCAGCATCCTGACTCTGCACACACCATGACAGAGAAGCTAAAGGCAAAACATGTTCAGAGCTCCACTCAGCACAACAAGTCACAGAGGACTGCAACCAGTACCATGAAGACTTACAAAAAAGCACTGTCAATAGCAGATAACCATTATTCTTTGAGACCTAACGTTACAACTTATGCGATAATATGCCAAAACAATGTTTTGCCTTCTCCGAGGGGAAAAAATAACTGGCAGAATTCTTCATTTTTGTCATCAGGGGAAAGTCTGTGACAAGTAGAGAAAGAACACAGATAAGTTTGCTAATTTTTAATGACTGCTGCTGAACAATTAGACAGCTGCACAAAGACACCTGAGTGTGAGTGGAATAGTCTGACAACATAGTGATGCCGTAGAGACCATATCCGCTGAGAGGTTTTCTGAGTTTAAAACAAGTGAAAACATACAAGGATATGCAGAAAAACCTGCCAGCTAAATATTCAATAATTAATTTAAATAAAGGATTTAATGAGTGGAACACAGTGTGAGAGATAGAGGTCAGAATGTTTTTTCTCATCCTTTACACTGGCATGATGTAACCTGATGTCATATCTTTTAATCACCAAGTTCAATTGTGTTTGGGTTATTAGGTACTGCTTTGAACCTTACTAGTTTAAAAATGCTCAAAAATCTTGTCAGTGCACACATTTAACATGTTTTGCTCCCTCAGGCACAAAAGTCATTTGCATAAAATACATACATATACACACAATAATAGATAAATAAATGAGGCCTTCAAATAATTTGGGTCTTATTTAGATAATTGATTGTATCATACAAAAACCTCAGACCTCTGTTTCTATGATGTTCAGTTGATCTCACACACAAATGGGAATTGCTGAATCTTCTAAGATTCTATCTGAACTCTCAGATGTATCGTCTTATCTTAGTTAGTGGATGAGTACAGATAGACATTGTATTGGATGAACCTAACTTGTTGCAAAAATATCCATAAGATAACAATTTAATCCCGTCTTATCTGATAAATACATGACTTGTCTACACAGCATCTGAGAAGAGAGAAGGCTGTTAGCTGATTTGAGGTATTACTTTCTGTATTATTTTCTTCAATGCTGTGTAAAAATAAAACTGCAGACAACTACCAAAACTTTACTCCCACGCAATTTGACTGTCTCATTAACAGTGCTACAGCCTCAGAGTGAAAATGGAGAAAATTAGCCAGAAGAGGCTGGCTCCTTGGTATAATGAAAAGCTCCATGCTGTAAAGAGAATCCTGAGAAATCTGGAAAGAAAACTGTGGCATTCTCAGTTAGTCTTGAAAGATAATGATGTTTAATAATGTATAAAGGGAACCCCTTCGAAAGACAGAAATGTTAATTATTTATTATTGAAGAGAATGATGATGTTTTAACTAGTGTGCCAGGTTGATTACGAGTCAAAGATGTGTTGATATACATGTTTCTTTAACTCCACCTGACAACTGCATGACAATAGCTTCTGTTTGTAAGTGCCGTACTTGCAGTGCAGCCTCTGCCTCCTCCAATGCTGGCCGAGCAGCTTCCAGTTTCTCCTCAGCAATGGCCTTGTCGGCTGAAATACTGTCTACAATAGCCTGGGCCTTGTCCTTCACTTTCTGTACCTCTACCTTCACCCGCTCCGCCGCCTGGGCTTTGACAGTCACTTCTTTCAGCACCTGGAAAGAAAGTCAGACACACCCATGAAGCACTACTATTACCCTTACCAATATCGTAGGAAGCAATCTGGGATCATACCTGCATGATCCTAAATTCAAATGTACTCAAAGAAGACAGTAAATTGAGATATACAGCATGGGAGCCGTGTGAACATGAGCATAAAGAATTATTGAGAAATCTAGGTTCAAATGACTGCAATGAGCTTTATAAATCTACACTTTTACACCTATATTAGAGTGACCCATACACAGCCAGAAAAGTCACACTGTAAAAAAAACTGAATACCTCCATTAAAGTAGACACTGTGGAAATGAATATGCAAAACATTACAGTACATCAAACTAATTGTAAAACTAATAACATAAAACACATCTGTCTGCATGTATACATACTGGGAATTTAAACGTAATGAAATAAAAAACATTTTCAATATGACTATGATTTTGTTTTATTATACAGCAATAAATGTTTCTATTTGTGCAATGGAGATTATAACAAGCTAATCATGAACTGTAGAAGCGTTAACTTCAGGAAAGTTCAGGCACCTAATGTGATGCATTGTGATTCTAATACAAAGAGACCCTAACAGACCTGTGATGACAACAAAAACAAGTAAAAAAACTAAAAGTGTGCCTACCATGTCAGCTTTGTAATTAGCAACCTGCAGTTCCTTCTCTTTCACCTCCAGCTCTTTGCTGAGAGCTGCAACAGACTCTGATGCCTCCTTCAGCTTTTGTAGACCAGTATTCATCCTAAACAGGAAAAATATCAAACACATTCAGTCTGGCCATGTGTCAATCACCACACCAGTATTTACTGCTACTCTACCATTCGTCTACCTTTAATGCATTATAAAGCTACCAAGTGGATGTAATAAAAGAGTTTTACACAGACCCTTTTTTCATATCAAACACTGTAATGTCATTATCATGAGAAAACTGCCCTCAGATCTGAGATGACATCCCCTGCTGTAATTCTGGACTCTCCAAGTAGAAAATCATATATGGTTTTGGACAACCCTTTGGTCAGTGGCTAATTTCCCAGGAATTAGTCCAATTTATTTGTCATCAGTTACCACATTTTTGCCAAAGGCACATTAGTATATCTCAAATACAGGGCTAACAATTCCATATGACACTGTGACAAATATTAGTTTCCCTTAAAAGCTGTTTACCTGTTGGCCAGTGTCTGGACTTCAGACCGTTTTTCCTTATAGATGCTCTTGTAGCCCTGGATGAAGGAAAGGTAGGACTTGGGTGTCACATGGGTGGAACGTCTGTATCTAGATGTAATTTAAATTAGATTTGGTTAATCTCATGATACATTAAAATTCTGAGCATTCATTATGCCTTTCATGTAATTAAGACAACCTTTGATAACTTTTTCATTTATATATTGTGTGCGACTTCATCTTGTGTGGAAAGATTTCTAGTTCAACTGAGGGCATAAAATGAAAGCTAAATTTCATCCTGTACCTTTGGAAGTATTCTACACACTTCTCTGCAACACCGTCCTGGAAGGAGCCCATGCACTGGACCACCTCTCTCTTTACCTGGGCCGAGCAGTCTATGTCATACAGGGATAAAAAGTGCTCCGATACTAAACGACAAGAAAAATGTGGAAATAGAATTAAAACACAGTTGAATTAAAACACAGAAAGTAGACAAACATAAACAAACTACAAATTTATGACAATAATGAATATATAAAATAATTTCCTCTATTTAATTCTTTTTCACTGGCAGACTAATTGACTGATTTCCAGCAAGAATGACTGTATTTGGAAGGAAGATGATGAATTACTGACTTTTGCACATGTACTGTAACACCTGAGTGAGACTCCTCACTAAATCAACAAAATACATTCAGGAACTGATCATGGAAGCAAATGATAACTGAAAAAATAACAATCGTCTGATTGTACATTTCCTTGGATAAGACTCACTGGCTAAAATAAATCAGCTGGGCAGGAAGAGACTGTTTTCTCTGGTCAAGCAACACAGATTTACAGCATTTGAAATCATTTTTTTAATGTGTGTAACTTGAACAGCCTTTGAGTGTTTAAGGTTTAGGAAAAAGTGACCAGCTGGTGTGATCGTGTGCAGGATTTATTGTTGGAAAACCTCATATTTTATGTTTCAAAAGTATGTGGGGAACTTTCTTTACAAACAGCATGATAATTCACAGGCCCTTTTTGAAAATCTAGCACAGCAATACAGGCTATAAATATTGGGAACAAACACTGCTAGTGGAGTTTGGGTCACAACAGTATAAAACTAAAACCACCAATGAGATGTACCTGCAACAAGTGCATCTTTTGGCCAGCGGCTGAACCAGTCCATAGTGCAACCAGATATCAGGGCTGGAAACTTCAGAGCCCGATTACGGAACTTTTCCCCAACAGGAGAAAAGCACAGAACCACGTGGAGATTATGTCGGACTCGTGACATGAAGTACTCGTACAGGTTCTCATTGGTGGGTGGTCGCTTGGGAAACTCCCGTCGCATGACAGGGATGAGGTCACTGAGGATCTCATCAATCTCATCACGGGCAAATAAGCTGGACACCTGAAGACAGAAAAATCAAATTAATTTACTTCACTTGCAACACTGTAATGTCATAAATACATTTTGTATTACTTTGTGGATGTATATTTAAAAGGGTAAACATTACCCCCCCCCCCCTTTTATTTAGAGCTGAATACTACTTCAAATAAACGTTCAGCAATTCTGACTCATTAGGCAGCATTTCACTTCAGAAAAGCACCTTTATTTTGTGCAGATTTATTCAAATATTGAATTTTGTTTTTCTTTTTGTCTAGTTCTTGCATTTTTCCTAAAGATCGTATTACCAGGGAGGAGATCATGTAACTCAGAGGGGATTAGGTGTCTTGGAGAACATGTGGTGTTGTGTTAGGCAGTGTCTAACCATCTGCTAATTTACTCAAAAACACCACATGAGCTGCTCGCTCCTCCATTTTGTTTCTCATCTCTCACCTCCGCCACTGTCTGTCACTCAGTTATCCCAGCACTGCTGCAGCACAACACATTCACATGCACACAACGTGGCACAAAAACCTCCACCTCCACAAATAGCACTCAAACACCAACACCACTCTTCCCTTGTTCCCACCATAACTTGCCTCCCCTTGTAAAAGCATCTTCTGTTTAAATTGTTATCCACAGAGGAGAGGTAAGGTGAGGAGCCAAGAGAAAAGGGGTAAAACAGGTAGCATATCAATTCCACCAAGACAAGGCTAAGAGCCAACAAAGGTAATAAAAAAAGCAAGAGATAGTTGGACAAGAAGCAAAGATATATGAAAAAAATTTAAATAATGCAGAGCTGAGAAAAAAAAAAGTTGGGGGGTTAAATCCATTTGATATCTGTTTTCAGACCTCTCCTGATGACAGAAGGTTATTCATGTACTCCAGGAAGGACTCTTCTTTAACTTCGTTGTCAGTAAAGATGAAGCTGACACCCTTTCCATGTTGGCCAGCAGTTCTGTACAGACTTTTAAGGTCATCCATCAGGTTAGCTGTGTTGTATGAGCTGGAAAAGAACAGAACACTCTTATTTGTTACAGTTTAATGAAAGTATCTCAGATGGATTGATCCACAAGGCCCCTTCAATTTCATTTTGTTCAAACTATTATGAAGCAAAACCAAAACAACTGCCAACAGCCTTAAACAGAGACATAACTCTTTATAGGTGAACAAATACAGCAAAATTTTACTGGAACCTTCAAGCTGTGGAGGTTTTTGACAGTGAAAAAGTACATGTGAGTGAGCTGAAATATCTCTGACCTAAAAAAGTAGTGACAAGCATCTTACTTTCAATGTTTGAACCTTGGGAGGGATCCACACATACACTGGGAGAACAAGCAAACTATACACACAAAAGCTCCTGGTCTCTTTGCGATTCAAGCCGGCAAACCTATTGCTGTGAGGGCCACAGTGATAAACACCCCACCACCGTGGCGCCCGCCATATCAACCAATTTACTATAAAAACAAAATACAAGAAACTATCAGATTGATTCTATAAAGTTCTTTATATATCTCTTAGAGATGCGCATTGTACTGAGGAATTACATGTTCTAAAATACAATAACTGTGGGGCATTGACCAGCTAGCTGTATAAGATAAATAAAGCTAAGACATTAGGCTTCAAACAGATTTCAGGTGGTTGCAACATTCTCAGTTGATATCTGAACACCGGACAAATAGAGGGTGAATACCGTAAAAAGTATTTATTTTAGATGAACTAAATTTTAAACTGCAGCTGAGGCTGTGTGTACCATGCATGCAAAACATCATGCTCTTATAGTAGAAATAAGGCTCCTCAATTTGTAGTTGCTCACTGTATTTGCTGACAGATATGTGAACAGTTCCGAGCTACACACTGTGCACCATCACCTTCATCTCATTCAGCAGACAAGGACAGGACTGGCAAGCAAAGACAGAAACACTTTCAATGAACCTTGTGGATAAAGTTTACACTGGAGGATTATTTTTCATGTTTGTAATATGGATTTGGAGAAGTGGGTTCAGAATGCTCTACTTCAAGTGTTAAGCCAGAGTTTTAAGGCATGAACCACAAACAAGAGAGGTGTAAAGACAATGCATGCATATCATTCATGGACTTAAAGGCCACCAAGATCAAAGAAATGTCACCGTGTGACAATAATGTTCAGCTGCCTGTTAAAGTGGTTCTAAAGGAGGGTAAAAAAAAAGGTTTTCAAAAGCAACAACCAAATCCTTTAAAGAACAAATGGTTTGGGGAATGGGCAATAGTTTAGGTGCCTCTTTCATAATTCTTCAAATAAATTGAAGCAGCTCAACTGATTTCACTTAAAAATCAAGTTAAGGGGAAACACACAATTACATTAGAGATGCTATTTTCTTGCTCAGGGAGATATTTCTGGAAAGGACAGTCAGCTGAAACTGAACACTGAGTGCTAGGAAACAGTGGATCCTGCATGTCATGCCTCAGAGCAAACAGAATCACTTCAGCATGCTCCAATTGTTCCCAAATCTGACCAATTATGGTCAAGGTCAACACCCATTCTGCTGTTTTTGTGAGAACTGGATCTCAACACAAGACGCTAATCTGAACATTCAGCCATCAACATTGGCTCATCCCACAGAAATGATTCCACAGCACAATAAGTACAGGAGCCAAGGGAACTGATAACAGGCTGGGTGTGTTCCAGCCTACGGCATGCCTTACAGCGTCTGTGCTTGCAGCTTTTGGAATCCCCCCTGCTCAAAAGTGGGATGCAGCATGGAATGCAAACCCATTAAGTTGAGCAGCTAAAGAGAGAAAAATATATTCCGAGCAAAAATCCTCCACCTCGTCTACTTACTTTTGCAAAAAAATAAGACAAACGGTAAACAATCGTAGCCCTGAGTGACTCAATGAAACAAGTATTTTGAATGAGAATTCAACTTGAGCTTGTTTTTTTGTTCAATAAGAAAAACTGACCATATATATGAACATGTGATATATAAGATACACACCAGAAATGGAGGTCTGACTCTAAACAAGAAAACTGAATCCTGACTGATGAGGCCTATACATTTTTGGCAGCTAAATCCATAACATAAGATATTGGAACAGAGAAAGGGTACAACAAAGAACTAACTGCCACTTTTTATTTTGCGATTCCTTAAATTCCAGGCAATGGCCGTCTCATTACATATTTTTCTTCTATTCTGAATAAAATGTATTCATTACAACAAAATCAAAATTAAAAGCATTTCCTTTGTTACAAAGCAATATGAACAGGAGGAAAGCAGCTTTTAGCACTTCACTTGCTTGAGTTTGTCATTCAAGTTGGCAAATTTGAGCCAGTTTGTAAATAATCTGCTGTTTGTGTGCAAGTATTGTGAACACTGTCTGAACATTGTATTTGTCAAGAAAATGTTGATTTATGGAGAAAGTCTACACAGTAATCAGATGAAAAATTGCTTGTTCTCAAATTGAAAAAGTTATCAAAGACTTGATAATCAGATGCCTTCAATGAATGCTGCAGCTTGTCAAGGGGGATACCTGGTAAGAAAACGCTCAGATAAAAAACTATTTGAATACATGGATAAGACTTCTAATCTTATGTTGTATAGTAGTTGTTTGAGAGGTTTTGTGGAAAAGAATACAATTGACTTTCCCTGTATTGGATTTTTAGGTAAGGCTCAATTAAGTGTTTATTTGTAAAAGAGAAAAGTAAGAAGTAGTTGAAAAAGAAAAGAAGGCAATAATAGATATGGCCATTTTCTCAAAATAAAGTTGTGAGGCCAAGAGGAGACACACAAATCTCATTCATATTAATAGCAAGTACTGAAATATATTAGGGGCCTCTCCAATGGGAAATATGATGGCCACAAGTGCACATGGGGACTGGGGGAGAAAAACATTTGCGAGGATGAAAGGCCAGAGTGAGACAGAGAACAGTGGAACAAACAGCACTGTACAGAGCAGACGGAGAAAAAAGTTAAGCTCCAAAAGAAAAATAAAGATGTGTCTATGAAAGAATCTCACTCACAAAATTCAGATTCAGAAAAGTTACAAAATATTGTGCCAGAACAGAGAGCTGGAGGTCGATAATACTGTAGAACTCTTTTTTTTAATTATCATTTGAACGTGGGCCTTAAATAATTCATCCTGTCAAGCATGCAAACATTACCGTGTTAGAGTGATTTGGAAAATCTTGTATCCTGCAATAAATGAGGCCAGTCTGGTCAGGCTCTGCTTGCCAGAGCCCCCAACACCCACCAACAAGGCATTGCCTCCAGGTGTGCGGATTATTCTGGACACCTGCACATATAAAATCCAACATTACAGCATGCAAAACAAAATACGATTAAGGATGATGTAGCATTGAAAATGTGAGAAAAAGCATCAATGGAGACCCTTAGGTTAACTGTGTCTAAATGATCAGCAACTGCGCATGTTAAGGTGAGTGAAGATCTGACTGTGCCAGATAAGTCAAAAAATAGATTAAAGATATTTCGCCAAGCGATTTCAGTGTCATATTTAAAGCAAAATGTTGCTTTAAATATATTTTAAATAAATAGTTTCTGGCTCCACAATGAAGAAGGAGATCAGTACCTTGACCAGATGAATCATTGCATCCTGAAAGAAGACCATATCCATGCCAGTGCCCCTGACACTCTCATTGTAATGGGACAGGAACATGTTGAGACGGTCCTTTAAGCTCTCGAAGGATTCGATTGGCTCGTACACCTTGGGCAAATCAAAGTCCGAATTTTCTGGCTCTTCTCCTATGAGGGAAGTAGGTTCACTTTTAAAAATCAAAGAGAATAGAAAAGTACTGGTATCTTTTGTTAAGTATTATTGTTTTACTGGTACCTGTAGCTTCTGGGGCATCTCGTAAGAAGTCAACAAAGTATCTCTCTACCCCATAGTCCACTAAACTCTTGTACTCCTCCCCAAGTTCCGCTTCCACAAGGTCTGCCAGTGCTTTGTCAAACCACACCACGTCATCGGGCATTGTGAACCTATCCGCTATCACACGAGTGCACTCATGCTTCCACAGTGCCAGCAGCACCTAAGAAACAATACGGATTTTTTTAAGTAAAAAAAAAAAACAATAGTAATTGTGGATAAAGATCAACTTAATGCATTGATTCAGACATGGAAAAAAAAAGCTAATTTTGCCAATATCAGGGGGATTATTGTACAGTACTAGTTTAAGGCTAGCATGTATAAGTGACCCTAAGTTTTTATTATGTAGTCTCCAGTCATCTGAACTGTCTTGGCAGCTATGGCAGGAAAGATTTGTATGTTCACAAAGATTTAGTACAGCCTGGGGAAGAGGGCATATTTAATTTCATTCATTTATTCAGCAGTCACCAGCAATGTGGAGTGCACTACCTCACCGAGAGCTCAATTTAAACCGTATCATTTTTGGATGCCCTTTTCCTGTATGCATGCTGAAGACTTGTTATTTCTGACTGACTTATGTATTTTTTAATCTTCTAAAGATTAAGATTCTGCCTTAATGTTACAGATTTGTGTTTTTAGATTTTGTTTTATCATTAAGGCTGACTTTATTTTATTAGATTTTGGATATCATATGTTAGTTTTTCTTTTCATTAACCTGTGTTCTTTATTTAATGTATTACTGTAGTGCTGCTTACTGGGATTTAGGTACTTTCCTCTCCTTTTATGTACCCCATGTCAGCCTTGTAGATATGATATGTATTCACTCACTTGGACAGAATCAACCACCTCAGCATTGGTGCTGAGCATGCCTTGCCACACCCTGGACAGATCTCTCAGGTTGAAGATGTAATGGAAGTTTGCGGGAGTTGGAAGCATCTTGAGCTTGGTCAGCTGCCAGAGTTGGCGGGTTAGAGACACCAAGTGATGCACAGTGCTGCGAACCTCCACACTGAAACCCCGGCGTTCACAGAAGTGGCCTTTGCCAATAACACCTGGGTGATAACATTAAATAATCTGATTAATAATTAATTTTTGCTAGAAGCAACTTATAGCAAATGTATCTGGAATTAACTCATGAGGAAAATCCATCAGGTAATTAAAGTACTAAAACACATGAAACTTGACAATTAATAAGTTGGTAAGTTAATGTATACTTTTCAATATTATGTTCTTTCCACAGTAGTATTAAATGTATTTCAATGAAATGACACAAGGTCATAAACCCACCAAAAATCTTATCAATGGAGGCATTGGAGGGCAGAGTGCAGTTAAAGATTGAAAACTGCCTTTTAAGTCTCTGTGGAATGTCATTCCGGCCTCCTCCTGGATGAATCATGGCTGCCAGGAACTGAACATCAACAATATTGGTGAACTCCCCTGGTTTCTCAAGATTGAAAAACCCATTTTGCTCCATCAGCTGCCTGACAATCTCATTAGTCACCTAAGATGAAAGGCGAAAATAACCAATAGTGTACATCACATTGATCAGACTATGAAAAATAGTCAGTATTACAGATTTTAAGAGACTCTTCATGATAATAAAAAACAAATAACAGAAGAAGAAATATATTGATCCCAAACCTGGTCTCCCCACTCATTTATGACAGGCATGTTGATATCGTCTATAAAAATTGACATTTTCTTCCCAGCAGGGGGACCATAAGTGGTCCCCATCCTCTTATCCACGTAGCTCTCGACAGTTCTCTAAAATAAAAAAAGCACACGGTGAAGGAAAAGACGATAAATGATACACATAAAAAAGATAGATTTCTGAAGTCCTGTCGAGACAGACTACTCTGATGCTTTAGTAATGAGCAGGCAACGGGAACTCGAGTACACTATAACTTAAAATATTTTATAGAGTTTGTTGAGTATCCAGCAAACACATGAAAAATAACGTAGTACCCAGTTTCAAGTCAATGACAATTAGAAACGTAGACAATGTGTCCTGTTTTACCTGGAACATGAATGGTGTGGTAGCAGAGGAGAAATTCAGACTCTTTCCCATGTGGGTCTCCGAGTCATACTTTGACATATAACCCTTGATCATGACAGTTTTAGCTGTTCCTTGTTCTCCGATCAGCAAAACAGCCTAAGACAAGAACAAAAAGTACATTTTAAATCTTTAATTATGTCTTAATTATCTTATCCAGCCCTGAGCTAATCTTAATTTTGATGGATATCCTACATCCTCTGAATATAATGACTTTTTAGCTCTGGTTTGAAGAGCTGCTAAAAGAGTAAAGAGTGCAATGAAGTGATCTAAAGATCTTACATAAGAGATAAAGAAGTGAGATAAAAAGGATACCATTATCAGACAGCCATTTGTTTCAGAAGAATAAAAGCTCCAGCAGCTTAGAATAGTTCAATACAATGATTATCAGCATCACTTTTTACTGATCCTTCTATAATTTAAAAAAAAAGACAAGTTTCAACATGGATGATAACATAAGAAATAAAATTGCAAATATTCATTCAAAAGAAAAACATTTGTCATTGTGAGTGTAAAATTGACTAATCAACATTCAAAAGAACAAAGAATCCTTGTTGTTTAGTATAAAACAGGCTTGACTATATCTATTTCAGTCTAGACAACTTTATGTTTACCTGGTCTTTTTTACCAAGCTGTAACTAATAACCATGTTATTAATCTGAGGACACTTTATTGGGCAAAACAGTTTGTGAATTTACCTTGCCCTGCTTAGCGATGGTCTGAATTAGGAAGTCTGTTCTAACATTATCCACGTTGGGGACCAGGATTGAGCTGTATTCTGGGATGAAGTCAAATGGATAGACATATTCCTCAACCCTGGTGCGCCAATGGATCCAGCGACCTGAAAAAAAGTACATTAATCCATTAAAATGTAAATCGACACAGTAAAAATTTAATGACATTACACATTAAGCACAACTTCAGCAATATTTCTCCTGGTAAAGGCAGAGGGTCTATATTTTTATGACTGATAATGAAAACATATTCACCATCTGTTGTGACATAGTAGTCAAACATTGTGTCCTCACTGTCAGGAGGAATATCTGGCAAATTAAGGCAGACACTGTCATTTGCTCTGAGCCAGAACTCCATCTTCCTCCGGTCTTCCAACTCAAGTAAGGCACCTGTGCTCCACATGAGGGCAAAGATATAGAGT
This sequence comes from Menidia beryllina, assembly GCA_013363375.1. Classification (NCBI taxonomy): domain Eukaryota; kingdom Metazoa; phylum Chordata; class Actinopteri; order Atheriniformes; family Atherinopsidae; genus Menidia; species Menidia beryllina. Next base: position 11,891,292 of record JABUIW010000019.1, read on the forward strand.
CGCTCCAGGTGCTCTCTGGATAACTCACCACTCTGCTCCTGTAGAGTGAGATACAAGTCGTATGAGGTATCTGAGGATTGATGAACCAAACCAAAATGTAGACGAAATGTTATAGATTTTGGAAAGCATGGGACAATAAACATATTTGCCCTCACATTTGGTTTAATATTTGGTTAGTTCAGTGACTGTAAGGTGCCAAGTTCCTAATTCCAAATTATCACCCCTTGACCTCCACTGTGGTATAGGCACTATACCTGAAGTCCTGGGTTTTTCAGAGGCAAAAAAAACCAAAAAAAAAACAGACTTTCTCCTGTTAACCCTTCAAAAACAAGCCATACTCGTTTTTCCAACCTTTTGTAATATTTCTTTAATTGAGTAAATGATGGACTACAAACAGTTTGGAAATAGCCTCTAATCCTTTCCATGGCTGCAGCAATTGCTCAGCTCTAGGAGAGCAGACTTATAAAATTGATCAAGAGCATTTGATCAGCAATGCCATGCTGTTACTTGCTCTAGTACTCACATGAGGTCCTTATGTATTCAATTTCTGTCTCATTTAAAGCTGCATCTCTCACCTCTTGCATGAAACAAAGGCATAACACCAAAGCTCATGATGTATGGAGGCGGATGCTCTCAACTGTTAACATGAGAGCAGACATGGAAATCGTAAAATTCAGCACATGCATTGTATCTCTGTTGTGTCCATTTTTTTTTTAAATTTGTTTGTTTTGTTTTTTAAAAATACAATGACAAAGTCATATTGATTTTGTAAACCAAATTATAAAGGATAAAATTTGTGGTTGGTTAAAATAATTTTTCCATCATTGGCATATAACTGATTATTGGAATGATGAGCAGCAGAGCTCATCTTTTAAATAGATGAGAAGATTCATGTCAGCAGTATGACATTTCACTTTAAAACAATGTCAAATTATTTTTATTTATTGTGAACAAGATGAAGACGCCACAGACATAACCATAAATCTCTGAGTAGTTACTACACTCCATGAAATACAGCATATTCAGCAGACTCAATCACTTTATTTTCTATTCTAGGCTTTATTTACCCATGTTCTACTTCGTTGGTTGGAATGAATGTTTTAGAGCATGTACAGAAAAGGTGAGCATATCTGTGACTTTCACTGCAGGAATTAAGTCATACGCCTACATTAAGTATTTAATGTATGTTACAGCTGTTTAAATAGTTTTCAGAATCTGTCTATTCATTCACCAAGTTTCCCCAAATCTAGATCCTGCATGTTTTACACATTCTCTCAAATAAATTTACTAGGTCAATATCAAGTTTCTTTAGATTACGACACAAATTCAAACCATTCACACAAACATCAGCTACAACCAGCAGCGTCAAAAATACTCAAAAAATGGTTTTAGAAAAAGTGTTTGGAAGCAACAGTTCCCAAATTATTTCTGAGTCATTTATCTAATTTATCTTAACAGAATCATTCACCAGAAGCCAGGTTGTGTGATAAGGAGTGATAGCACTTGAGGCTTTTCAGGGTTTACCAGAAATGCTATATGAGCTTTAGGTCAGGACTCAGGCTATCATCCCCCACATGTTTCTGTTTTATCCAAGCACACTGAGTTATGAGTTCAAAACAGTAAGGGCTTATTAAAAATATTGCTTCTATTTCCTTATTTTTTTAACTAGTTCCCCAATACCCATTCATTCCTACAAAAGGTTAATTGGGGAGATCCTTAGTTGGTAAAGTTCTCTACACATGCCATTGGGCATTATAGTCCAATCAGATCAGAGGATTTTATCCGAGCACGTTGACAAATTCTGTGATCTTTTGGATGGTTACTTCTTTAAATTTTCTTATACATCACTCAAATATGTGACTTTGCACAATTTCTTTTCCATTTCATTAGTACTAGAGCAGTCCTCTGTTCTGGCAGTGAGACTGAAGCCCTTTATGAAGTACAATGTGGCCCACGGAGGAGCTGTCTGTTCCCATTTATTGGAAATTCAGGGAAGCAGCAACTTTACCTTTGGTGGAATGAGTCCCTGCAGCATATTAATACACTGCATGATGACAAAGGCCTCTAGCATGTCCATCTTGAACTCTAATGACTGCACACTGAAGCGATACAGCTCAGAGAAGGAGGAACAGAAGAGTTGTCTCAGTATTTCTGCCTCCTGGGAGGAGCGCTTCTTCAACCAACCCTGAGAGTGTCAAGCACATCACTGTAGTAAGCTGAAATTTAAGTTTCTTTTCAAAAATATCTCCAGCAAAATTTACATAAGTTGTGTGGTCTTTTTTTTTTTTTTTTTTTTACATAGCAGAAATATCAAACAATGGTTTTCAGGAATTAACATTTCTCAACTTAATGTTGAAACTGTATTTTATTTTGCATATTTACCTCTAATATAGGGCTCCAACTGAGCACAGAGGAGCTCATGAACACCATGCCATTGCGTGACACTGTTGCCGGCGAAGCGTTGTCAATGTTGTGTGGCTCAAAAACCACCTTACAGTTGGGGGCCATTGGTATGCGGTCCCCGTTTGCTAGTGTGAGGGTTCTGTTGTCATCTAATACAGAGTTTAGGTTTTCAATCCAGATGGCATCGACAGGTCCATCCAGCACTATCCAAATGTTCTCTCCTGAAATAGAAAACAGACTTAATTTGTATAAAAATGGCACATCACAAAGGCTTAAAGCTCTAAGACAACATCTGGAATGGGTTGTCCTTGAATATGCATTTTGAACAAACTAGAACGCAGATTTTTTTTTTGTTCTCATCTCTTTCCTTTGCCTGTAACTTTGGCATTGAACACTACATCCTCTTCTGAAATAACAACCAAAAACACTCAACCAACAGAAAGTGTTCACAATTTATTCTGAGAGAAAGTCCATGTTTTCCGTCAAATGAATGCAATGCAGTTACTGCTCATTAACGGCTTTGCTTCGCACGGCCATAATATTAGTACGCTTGTTTGGAGCATTGAAAATATTTTGCTTCTCTTTCTAGTAATTGACTTGAATATTCTGGTCGTCAGCCGACAGATGTATTCTTATTATGATGGTTTGAATTTACATACACAGAAGCCAACAGTAGCTTTTTATGCAAGGTCAAATTAAATGAGTCTGCTGTTCATGAATCCTATGAATTACAATGTCTGCGCAGCCTTGTTTCAATGGGCTTTCCTTTCTGTCTTGAACACAGTTGTCATGAGTTACAGTCCAGTACAAGTAAACAGGACAAAGAAAAAAAAGGAGTGATAAATATATTCAAAATAAGATATTCAAATGTATGCAAAACTGAAGCAGAACACGTATGATGTACATTAGACATGTAGACATATTCATAATGTTGAAGACAAACATTTTAGATTGTAAGTGAGAGTTTGGGACTCAATATAAACATTAGATTGTGTTTGGTATTTAAATGATGAGGGGAAAAAAACGCACATAATGGGAACGATTTCATGGAGAAACCATTTCTTGGCAAGTGAAGATTCTTTTTCGCGTTTTCTTGGTTTCTTTTGCATTTAGGATGCTGTTGTGGAACCATCCATTATCGTTTTCCACAAATGGTATTCGCTTCTCTGCTTTAGGGGAAATGTTATATTTGTCTGTTACAAAAGTATTTATTGAATGATTTTATTGTTATCAGTTTGTTGCCATGCATACGAACACACAGGCTTTTAAATTTAGACCAGACCTTGTAATATAAACTATAACAAGCCTTTTAAAACAATTCAGCATTGTTAGAGCAGCCCAGGGTGATCATCATCCACAACTTGCTCTAGAATAGCTCACTTTCTCTGATGTTCATCACTTTTCTGACCTTTCTTTGCTCTCAGTGTTTTCCGCCAAAGTGTAGAGAAGATGCCATCAGTCCAGTCATTTGTTGCAACATCAAGGCGGCCGAACATCTGAGGCGCAGTGATGGCTTTGGGGTTCATTCGCATCTCACGGTGGGGTTGACTGCATTCTGGAAGAAGAAGGCATTGAGTGAGTATTCCATTTTTCCAGAAAAAAACATCTCTATGAGCAATCTATATCTACTTGTTTGGTTAAGAGTTCTTAAAAACTTATGTTGTATTGAGTTTCATAGTGTCTGACTTTTCATTCCTGGTGCTTTGTTCAGGTATGTTCTTTGCTACTTTCTACTTACATACACAGCAATATGAGCCCTTTTCAGCTCCAACCACCTTCTTCTGCCTCTAACTTTTATTACATCTGGACACAACCCATGCTGTCTGGAGGACAGTTTCATGGGAAATCAGTGTTTCTTCATTCATTTGCAAATTTATTCAGAAAAGTGTTTCACAAACCTAATAAATTATCTGAAGCACACTGCGATATTCAATATGAGCGTTATAACATTTAGTAGCAGGTCAAGCGAAGGAACCCATGATGAAAGGTTGGCCCTCACAATACTCATCAAGGTCAACAAGTTTGATGATCAGTAGAAGAAAAGGTTGGAACTCTTTTTGTTGTCTCTCACAAACAACCCCACCAGAAGATTGAAGTAAGATGACTCATGCAAAAAGTCTTACCGGTCATAGCTCTCATCAGTGTATGAATACAAGTTGTCTTTCCAGCTCCGCTTGGCCCCAACGCCATCATGCCATGTCGGACCCTCTGAGTCTCAAACAGCTGGATGACCTTTAGCTTCCAGGGAGGATGGATAATCAGACCAGCATCCTCGACCTGAGGAAGCAAAGATTTTCTTCTTAACCTTGTTTACTATAAGAATCAAATCACGGCTATATTTAAATGTTACTAAGAATAATATGTTCTTGGCTATACTGTTAAGACCTGTTGATAGTGTCCATTTTGGTGTGGCCCAAAAATTCAAGAGTGATCCGTTTCAGACTAAACATTTTACTGGACGTTTTACTTGTATCATCTGAACAATGTTTTTCACAGATACTTAGGTTCTTTGATATTTAGACCTTTGACAAACAACAAATGGCACCATTTGCATCCTTCTGGTGCTATAGAGGGACTTAAGAGTGGCATGAAAAATACAACAGTCTCACAAGCCATCAAGCTTTGCCTGGGTTCGCTAATTTCTCTCTGACTATTTGTTTATTTTCATAAATGTCTTGCTCACGCCATCTATTTTACTTTTTCTGCATTCCACAATTTTCCTGGGATTTTTTGAGGCTCCACTTCTTTATCACAATACTGAAAAGCTTATTCTGCACTCCTTCATACCTGTATGTCTATGGCAGCCTCTAGTTCAGGGTAGCCGACTTTATCCAGTTGGATGCCTGGGAAGAGGTCCTCAATCAAGCTCAGGAAAAGTGGCTCATCCTCATCAATCTTATAAAGACAACACATATGATATAATTACACATTTACAAAAAACAACAAAGCTAAGAGTTGTGTTATTTCTTCAATAATCTCAATACTGATTGTGCCATTACTACAATTTGACCCTTTAAATAAACTGAAGCAAGTTAAAAATCGATGGATTTTGTTTATTGAATTATCTGTAGAAAACTAAAATTAAATTTATTCAAAAGACTGACCAGTTTGGAAAGATTCATGTCCCGAAGAACCCTCATGACGATGGTGGACTCTGTGTCACTGGGGTTGGCTCGCTTTGCTGCTCCCAGAGTTCGCAGAACTGACAAAATGTTCCGCAGGCCAAAGTCATAGTGCACCTGTGTTAAGATTGTATGAAATTCCAATTAAAGCTAAAATTTGATCCATTTTGTGGCATCACATTGTCTGTTGTGATAATAGTCTATTTTCTTTGTTTCCTGTATTATACATTGGGTTGCTAGGCATACAAAATTAGCAGGTGAACTAGAGGATTACACGTTTGGTAGAAAACTTGTACTTGTTGTCCTTGTGGATTTGATATATTTTTTACCTGTTTAGAAAGTTGCTCTTCACACAGCTTGTACAGAGTAAAGAACTTGCGAGCCAGCTCCATGTTGTCTATAAATCCGCAGCTTGCCAGTTTAACCCTTATAATGATCTGGCGGTCAGGAACCATCATGGCTACAGAGCGGAAGTTGATTTTGAGGTTTTCAGGAAGCTCCTGGCGTCCTGCATAACCTGGGTTCTGAATTGTGGGTAGGGGTTGAATTTTGGGTGTGGATATTGATCACAGATTGTGAAAAAATGTAACATTTTAAATGAATGAAGAATGAGAATGAAGTTTTAAATCATGCAAATATGTAGATAACACATGAGGTGTATTGTATTCTAGTTGGTTATAAACTGACACCAACAGCAGTAACATATTTACAAAAATGTTCTTTAGTTAAACCACGATGGACACAGCTTGGAATGACTTACTGTTTTTGTAAAACACACACACACACACACACACACACACACACACACACGGAGAAAAAAAGGGAGATCTCTGACCCCATAACCACAGGAAAAAAAGTTTGGCTGTACTCTAACGAATTCTCTGAGAAAAGCAACTTCACCAGGGAGATGAAAACATTATCTAATCTTAAAAAAGATAACTTGGATTACTCTCACTTTAAAACCTGCCTGTACAGTTAAAAAAACATACAATTAGAAAGTATCTTGGTATTTTATCTAAATTCTGTATTATCTTCCTTCATTGAATATAATATTATGATCGATAAAGATATATGAAGATAACTTATGAAGATAACATAGATAGATAGATAGATAGATAGATAGATAGATAGATAGATAGATAGATAGATAGATAGATAGATAGGAAGATAGAAGAAAGAAAGGAAGAAAGAAAGAAAGGAAGAAAGGAAGAAAGGAAAAAACATGGACTGCCTTAGGCATGGAGAACTACAGGAAAGACTTTTAGGGTAAAGAACAGAGCAGCATCAATGACAAACATGACACTGATTAAGTAAGAAACTGTTTGACAATGCAGAATTGGCTGGAGGTTTTTTGAACGGAACACATTCAGTCTAGATTGAATGAAACCTTGATCCAAAATGTTTACTTGAATAACTCAGTGTTTTGAAGAAGCATGGTAATTGCGTCACCAACCATTGTTAGGAAGATCCCAAACTCTGGATTCATATCTATGCTGTCACCGTCAGTGAAGACAAAGTTTCTGCGCCGTTCTTTCTTACAAGTAAGGACTATGGCTATCTGCTGGGCTGCCACAGACAGAACTGGGAGGTCAATGCGGTTGAACTCATCAAAACAGCCCCACGAGCCAGACTGAGCAAGACCTGGAAATGCCACAAATTTAAAGTCAAATTGTTTTTGTTCCTATGGGACAGATAATTAGAGGTCATTGCAATAAAACGACGGGAAACATTAGAAAAATCTAAATAAACCTAAATACCTTTTAGATTTGATCAATTTATGAGAAAAAAATGTATTACACCCAAAAAAATAGTTTTTAAAAAAGTATTATCAACTAAACTATGTATGATTTTGTGTTGTGACTTTTACCTTTGAATATTCTTCCCAATCCTCTGAAGTCCATCTGGTCAGAGCAATTGAAAACCACAACATACTTTCCCAGACACCGACCCATGTCCTTTACGGTCTCCGTCTTTCCTAATAACAGATAATATTCAGCTCCCGTATCTCAAATAAAACTATATTTAAGCTTGCAAGTAAAAAATCTCCAGGGTATTCTCTAATTATATTTCTTACAGTGGTTACAGACTTGGAGGGATTTTGCTTTCTATCCTCTGATTCTGCATTAGAATGATTTGTATGTGTTCAGTTTTATAATACAAATGGTACCGCAACGCTGACATGCCTGTGGCCCCGGCAATGACAGGCAATAAATGTTCATATACATAAATAAATTAATACAAAATGTAATAATCATTCAAGTCTCACCGGTTCCTGCAGGACCAGCAGGAGCTCCACCCATACTCATACCAAGAGCCTGGGCCAAGGTGATGTAGCACCTGAGAAAAGAACACATGTTCATTTCATATTTCTTTGGTAAAACTGTAAAAGTGTAATCTTTTTCTTTGTGTGATTTGTTTTAAACTCGTTTTTATCAAATTCTCTAAAATTCAAGTTAGGGATCCGCAAATCTTCATTAAACAATGTCTGCAGGGAGGTCGGACATCAGGCAGATCTAGACCACACACTGGCCTAGAGACTGATGGGAATTCAAGTACTGTCATTTGAAGCACCAATGAAGCACCACCGATAGCACTTTTTTTCCCATTGCTTCTCTTTTTATTAAAAAAAAATATTTATGTAAGCCACAATATGTATATGCGTTTACCTATCAGTCAAAGGTGTAATGACGAGCCTCTCCGTGCAGCCCAAGAACTCATTCTGGTACACAAAGCCTACATCGGTTATGTGGATAATCATCTTGTCCGAGTCCTCATTGAAGTAGAAACGACACTGCTTCAGCCACTCAAAATCATTGGGGCTTTTCACATGCAACCGGCACTGGAAAGAGAAAGGGTAAAGATATATAAAACCACGAGGCACAAAAGTGCAGGGAGGCGGGATCAGAAAAATGAAGATAAGGGCGAGAGAGGACATTAGAGGGACACATATCAGATGACGTGAGGTGTGAGATATAATTGGGAAAATAGAGTAAAACTAAGGTGAAAGGACAGTATGCATGAGGAAGCATATGGTGGTAGGACTTTAAAAAGAGGTAAGGGGAAGATGAAAGAAAAGAGACCAAGCCATGAAGTGCAAATGGAATGGATTGAAGATAAAAAATGAAAGAAGAGCAGAGGCAAGTTAAGGAGACAAGGTGAAAGAGGGCTTCAGAATAGAAGACAGAAATAAAACAAATAGGTGAAAAATGTTAAAGGAGTGATAAAACAATGAGACGAAAAAAGGGGCAAAATGTAAAAGATATTGCAGAATCAAATGAGACCAAAGGACAGTAAAATTGAAAATTAAATGTGATAAGGGAAAGACATAATATAGAAGGATTATATAATATATTATGATATTTATATACTGTAAAATATAATAAACTCAGAGCTATGGAAGAATTAAATACATGTGACGAATAGTACAGCAAAACAAAGCTGCCTCATATTGGAGGAATATAATAACTGTGTGTGATATAATGGGGCTCCGATTCAAAACTAACCCTTTGTATGATCATAAACATTACACGGAGGACATTAAAAACGTTGAATTTTTTCACGACATTTACTCTTTGTACTAAACACAATTTGATAATCTAACATCACTTAAGATCTTAAAGATCAAACTAATTCTTGCCATATTAAGCAGAAATGTACTTTCTCCTTTCTTAATTTAAGATGCATATCATTAAATTTGCACGCTGATCATTTTTAGTGGAAAGTGAAAAACATACAAACCAGATCATCAAATATGTCCCTCTGGTGGACGTGGATGGTTATAAGGGTCTCGTACTTGGTCCTCTCCACAGATTCCAGATCTCTTGTGGTCATGTCAATAAGCGTGTTAAGCAGATCCAAGAAGAGCTGGTTGGTTTTAGACATAATACGACGATCATATCGTGCATTGGTAAGAGCCTCCTCTGAGTCCCTTGTCCATATCATTTGGATACCAAGCAGGCCCACCTGAGTTCAGCACAAGTCAGCACAAGTCATAATGTGGCCAAAACAATATGAGAATTGAAAACAGTCTTGTGTTTCTTACAAAAAGTGTGACACGGTTTGTCAAATTATTTATGCAATTTCATATTTTTGAGTCGCATGAAGACTTTGGCTGACAGACCAGCTGTCATAGAAACCGCTCACTGTTGGAAATGTTCTGGCTATGACTTACTTGAGCGGGAAAGGAGTTGAGGAACTCAATGAGCTGAAAACCAGAATCTTGGATGGTCAAAGCAGCCTGTCTGATCACCAGGTGTAAGGACCTCTGGGATTCTTTCAGCAGAGCATTCAGCCACACCTCAACATTTCCTTCTGCTGTGACCGGACGCTCCAGCTCCACTGTCTCCCCCTCTCGTGATGACACAGCCAGAATACGGTCATATACCTATGAAAGATAACATGTTTAAGTTAATATAATAATATGATGACTATTCTAGTATTCCCTTTCCTTTACAAAGAAGTGTGTAATGTATACATACAGTTCTATATTACACTACTCAGGTTCTATTTGCACTTCTCTTGTAATGCACATCACTCAAACCTTTACTTTACTATGACCTTTCTTTGCAGCAAAATCTCGACAGAATGCTTTATGAGACATTTCTCTAACATCAGACGACGTGGACTATAACGCAAACACTATACACTGATAACATTTCAAATAAAATCACCTTGTCATGAAATTTGACACATTTGATGTTGTCAAATACATTTAAAAGATGGGCCTGGATGGTGTGGGAGTCTGAGGCCTGACCCAGAATCTCTAGCAGGGCAGGGTCAGAGACAAAGAAGAAACGTGGAAACAAGAGACGCTTCTTCTCCAAATAGCTGCGTAAACAGATGGAAAAGAAGGTTTCTACATTAATCGATGACAGACAATGGAATGCTGCACAGTGTGGTAAGAGTGGAGTAGAAATCGAGCCTTTGAGCTCACCCTGTGAGGGACTTCTGGCAAATCTCCAGCTGTTCAAGTAGGTGAGGAAGCAGCTGTCCCATGGTCTCATCTCCCACACATGACTGTACAACATTGGGCATTTCATGGGCACGCATCATGATCTTCACCCAGGATTTGTCAATGTTGGAGAAACGCTTTGCCTCCTAAAAAGATTGAGTCAATCATTAATGTTATTGTCCTACAATCAAGCTTGTTTTAGAATAAAAACAAATTCAACTTCTCATCAAAGAGGTAAAGATTAAATGAAACCTGAACATTTAAAAAATGTTCCCGGACACAAATGCAATTTGTTACCACATAACTTTTAAGAATGAATTTCAAGTTGGCTAGCACTTCCCTATCAATAAGGAATTATGGAACAAATGCTGTTGTGCTGGCATTAATAAACTAACATTTATTTCAACATTTAAAATTCCTAACCAAATTTTAACTTGTTTTGAAGGATCAAAAGTAAAACCATCCTCTCTATAACATCATTTACCTTTGGTAGCTGTTTGGCAATGTCTCCACCCACAAAAACAGCCTCCAGGTAGATCCAGAGATTCTGGACGGTCATCCAGTGTTCGATTATATCAGTGGTGTTGGAAAGATTCTGAACCCATTTCTGAATCTGAACTTTGAATGGAGAGTTGTATCTAAAAGAGAAGTTCAATTTGCACATTAACCTGAAAGTATGACACACTAGTGTGCGGTTTACTTTTTTCCTGAAAACTTTGCAGCACGCAATAAGACCAACACACCTGTTGCTCATGAGAGAGCCTAGAACCATCAGGCTGTCCTCCATGCTGGCAATGATCTCTGATGTGCTGTCGCCCCTCAGCAGCAGCTCTCCGCGGGTCTTGAAATTGGCAAAAGTGAATGTTTTGTTGTCCCACTCAGCAATCACTTGCTTCAGCTTCTGCTCAATGTCTCGTTCTTTGACAGCACTGATACAGATATCCTGTGAAGGAACCAATTTAGAAAGCATTGGCAAAACAGTTGTTTATGCCAATGCACTGCAATTAAAGTAAAACAAACAATCTAATGTCATATTTTCTACATCCATTTGATTCAATTGTCTCATGAAACAAATACAAATTCAAGCTTAATGTTCACTACAAACGTTAATTGCAGTAATTTCGTATTATCAAAGTGCATTGATAAAATTAGATACAAGTTTAAAGAAATATGTTTTTTGCTTTTTTAGTATTGGGCACTTAACCAATCTGCCATCACAACTGCAAGGGATATTATTAATATCAACTGGAGAGTTTTGATGAATAAGTCATGTGAAAAAGGAAAAACATGCACACACTAGAACACACACTGGCTTGTATAGGAGGAAGATTTTTTTTCTATTTTTTCATCCATAAGTGTCTGTAAAAGCACCAAGAAGAAAAGGGTCATAATTGCTGTTAACAGATTAAAAAATTAATTTGAAAGAGAATGACATTAACAATAATAGTGCTGGGAATGCTTAATTAATTGATCAATAAGAATAATTTTGAATGCTAGGAGAGTGGGTCAGAAAGGCTGATTAGCTCAGCTCCTGTGCATTTTCTAATCAGCCACCACTTTTTGTCTTCTCTCATGGTGCAGTTGAACTACTTATGCCAGTTGGTGAAGACCACAAATCTACAGTTGCCCATATTTTTTTCCTTTTGTGTTTGTTTTTCCTTTTAAATCTACAATGGAGTTTGGTGACAATGTATATAGCATGGTGGTCAAGGCAGGTAGACTACTGGATAGCTGGGAACCTGTATTCTATGGCAGTAGTTGGGTTTTGTATGAAAAGGTCAGATAGTTTCCAGCTTCCCCACACCCTACTATGTATGAGCAGTATGGATGGATGGATGAAAAGGTCACTGGTGAAAAAAAATAAGTCAGCTGCATGTTATTTTAGGTCTCTCTCTGGCACATATGTACCAACACTACCCTGACAGATATTGTTTCCAATAATTAAGTGATAGTGTTCACTTTTCCTCTTTTTATTAACAGGCAGGATTTTTTTTATCTCTTCTTACCTCAATCTCCTCTTTATATTTAAGAAGAGGAGCTTCCATAATGTTTCGTAGCTTGAATGTATCAGTTTCTACTTCAAAGGTATGTCCAGTCACCTGGACACAAAATCAAAAATTACAGCCATTATTATCCTGAATGCAAAATTGTAACTCTTAAGTGAAACAAATTTCTATTGGTGATCCTGAATGCTTCACTGACCTCTGTTATTCTCTTCCAGTGGCGCATCATCATAGCTTTGTTGGTCATTAGGTCCAAAAGTGGGCAGCACTCACTGAACTCATCAATGGTTTTCTTCAGGTCCAGAAAGGCCTGCCACTCCTTCAGAGCCCGGGGAAGCTTTCGACATCTTTAGTTCATAGAATGGAATAATTTACTAACTTGAGGATAACATCTGTTTTTTAAACCAAGTATTTTCTTTGGATATTGCAATATGGATTATCTTTCAGTAGCTGATAGATTACTTTAAGAAAAGTATAATAGAACTCTTACCTTGTCTGAAAGTCGAGCAGCTCATTATTGATCTTTTCAATGTGGATGTCTGCCCATAGGATGTCGTAGTAACCATTGACTGTTTCAATGACACTGTTATAAAGGCCATACAACTTCTGCAGTAGCGTCAGCTGTTTTCTAATCTCCAACAACTGGGAATGCTGGGTAACAGGAAGTCCGAAAAGTTCCTCTCCACCTGTGTAAGTGATGTACTTCCTGAACAAATTGTCAAATCGATTCTGGAAGGAACCAAAAAACCAATAAAGCTATCAATTTCCTTTTAAAAAAAAGCAAGCAAAGCCCAAATTGTAAAGAATGAAAATGAGCATCTCAACCATCATCATATCAATTATTGAGTGATACACTGAATACTTCAATATCATGCTGAGACCACATTCAGTAGCCTACTAACCAACCTGAAACATAATCAGTCTGTCACTGGCATCCTGAGGAGCTAGCCCAACTACCATAGGCCCATCCTAAAATAAAGAAGGGTAACCTCTCAATCAAATTAAACTCATTATGTTCTGTATTTAGGATTAAAAGTGAAAGTGAGGATTTTTCATTTGGTCTCTTCTATTACCTTCTCATATTCCAGATAAAAATGCTGACAGTCCTCCTGAAAGATGTCAACATTGCTCACCAGATCTCCTCGGAAGTTTGGTTGCAAGGCAACCAGTTCATTCTGTACCTCTGTGGTCCGGGACAGGAGCTTTTCCCATGTGTAACGTAGAGTATCCACCTTATCAACCTCTTCTTTGGCTACTGACAGGTCATACTTATGAAGCATAGCGTAGGACTCCTGTAAAAAAGACAAGAAACTGATACCGTTTCATATACTGTTTTCTTTTTATCTACAGTACTTTTGCATTGGGCTGCATGTATTAGCACATTTATGTTTTTGTTCTAGTATTTTATTTCCATTTTAGAAGTATTCTAAATGTTACCTGTAAAAAGCTTTTATAGTGTGGTTGCTCTGGTAAGTGTTGATTTATTCCTAATTTGTGTCCAGTTATAAGCTTTATAAAGCACTAAGCTGCACTTTTCATGAAACCCTGCATATGACTAAACACCAAATCTTTGTTTACAAACACTATTCATTTAAATAATAATCTGCATTCTTTTAACAGAAAGTTGTCAACTATAGTCTGGAACAAAAGTATTTTACATATTTTTTATGTCTTTCATAAATGTTTTACCTCTATGGGTGCAACTTGAAAATCAATAGAAATCTGGTGCTCTCTGATCTCCTTAAGAGCAGCCATTGCTATGCGGATGTCATCTAGGTCTTTGATCTGCCGATTCAGTTTCTTTCCTGCTTCATCAACAAAAGCAAAGATGTGCTCCATTTCTGAACGATATTTCCTGTTACAGTATAGTCCATAGTCCAACATCCAATTCTTAGTCTCAGCAGTGAGAGACATCTTCAAGGATGCTTGATAAAAGAAATAAACAGACGTGAGAGACAATCAGTTACTGTTTAATGAGACAATTCAATGCATTTTATTCATTCATTCTAACCTGTGAATAAAGCCAATGCTCCCACAGTAATGTACTCTGGTTCTGAGTTTATTTTCAGCTCTAGATCTCGATAGAAAAGGATCTGGCTCTCAAACTCTGACAGCGAGGGATTTCCTTGGATGAATCTGCAAAAACGAACAAAATCACAACACATTGATGGAAGTGTTTTAAGAAACCTCAATGTTAGTCATTATTTTAAAATACCTTTGCATGGCATCCTCGCGATCTTTTTTCCAGATATGATGGTAATGGCTAAAGCGGTCTAGAGCAGTGGCCACTTCCTGCAAAAATAACACAAAATCAGGGATATATGTATATATATATATATATATATATATAGGGATACATACAGAAAAAGATGTATGGATGTCTTATGTGCAAAATATTTCCTGTACCTTTTTGGTGGAAGTGATAGATGTACTGAGAACAGACATCAGCTTGGCAATCTCCTTGTTCTCAAACACACTCTTGTAATAATTTCTTGCTTTGAATGGAATTGCATGGATGACAGATGCTGAAATGTCTGATATGCTGCCATCTGAGAAGTAGATAGTTTAGACAGAAGTATATTTTTAAACGTATGAAGAGAGTTGGTGGAAATCTATGTTAGGAAACTCTAATCTGATTAATCAAACATCCTCATAAGCTTATTATTGAGAACAGTTTCACTGGACATGGTCCAACTATGAGAGGGAGGAATTTATGTTAAATAAGATAAATCGATCAGTGTTCAACAGCTGTAGGTGAGGTCAGAAATGTTGTGTGTAATCTGATACCAGCCAGGCTCCTGTGTGTTGTTGCTCCATCATCTGACTCGCTCTCAGAACTGTGTTGTGTCAGAGCTGCCATTCGTCTTTCATTCATTTTTCTCTATTAAACAAAAGGAAAAACACCAGTTGTTTGGCATGTTACCAGTCTGGAACGCCATCAGTCCAGAGAAATAAATTAGAAATTAATTTGTTACAGCTGTAATAAATAAGCCATCTCAAATTGCTTTCTTACTTTATCAAATCAAAAGTACCTTGGAGATTCTTTCTCTGCTCCACTGGCTCACTCCTTTACTGGCACTGACCACACACTCTACAACCCAGTTAAGAGCCTGCTGGACCTCCTCCAGGGCCGGCACAATGGTAATGTTGGGTATAGAGAGGGTCACATTGGCTCTGAAGATAGCCTGCTGACCAGCACTTTTGCCGCAGCTTGGTGAGTCACTCTCCCCTATAAGGACAGAGCAGCAAAACTGTGATACATCATTTTATTTAAAGATGGACATTCTATAGGCTCAAGACAGAGAATCTAAAAATAAAATTTAGAAAACAGAATTGATGGAGCCTAGAACTGCTGAGATGGAATGTATGGCTCTGCTTCAGTCGAAGTGTCTAAGTGCTATATTTCTAATAGGAAAATAACTGATATACAACGGTTAGATAACCATCTATCCATAAAAATGGAAGGCAGTTTTGTGCCACTTTGTATAATACCATAAAATTGCCTTGACTGATAATGTAATAGTTTCAAATGTATATTTCAGTGTTTTAGACATTGGTTTGAGGACAAAAGTGTTCAAGACCCACCCAAGAAATGCATGACAGAGGATGTATGTATGCGCTTGCGCAGCATCTCCAAGGTGTTACGCGTCACTTTGAGCAAGGCATCCATGTTGCGGTGGTTAAAGAAGGTAAGTAGCTCCTGGGCTTCCTCTTCCATAACTTCCATCAGATGTTTCTTTTTCTTTCTTCGCAACAAGGGAGAGGAAGGACCAACACTAACAGGAGGGAGCAACGTGTTTCTAGAGAAGAGACGACCCTCAGAGCGGTGCTCATCTTCACCTGAAGAAAGGAGGCAACACCTTTACTGTGAACATCACCAACACAGGCAACATTTCCCCCCATAGTGTTTAGAAGTATTGCTAGTAATCGGAACTGAAACTAAAAGTTGTGGTATAATTTTTCTAATCAGATCCTGCTTATATAAACCATTCAAAGTATAATTTTACACAATACAAATGTATTTGACCTTGAAAAGAAAATACTTGAAAGGATGACAAATGGCTAAAAAAATAATTAAAATGGCATACCTTCACTGTCAAGGTGTTCTATGGTCTTGTTCTCAGTGCAGCCTTCTTCCTCAGCCTTCTCCTCCTCCTCTCTCTGACTGTGGTCAAACTCCATTAGCATGTTGATCAGTTCATTGGCAGCCTCCTCCACCAGTGCACTCTTAATATGTAGATTCTGTGCTTGTTTGATGCAAAGGTCCTATACGTGCAGACGGAATTACATAATGACAAATTGTACAAGACTCCCTGCCCTTGATGTTATTATTCCAGAAAAAAAGAATATTTGAGAGGAGTTTTTTTCAAAGAGGTGCACTTAGCATCTCAAACTGTAGCAGGGAATCTACCCAGAATAACAATGAAGGCAAATTTACTGCAGTGAGACTTCACTGGTAAATCTACTTACCCTGGTTGTTTGTACAAATTCCTCACAGGTGACTGGCTCATCCTCAGGCAGAATGCACAGTGTGGACATACTCATCTCTTGCAGTACTGCATCAATCCGAAACTCCACCAAATCATTAACTCTGTCCATCAGTAGCTCCAGGTCAGCTGGAGACACAGAAGGACAGATTTTAAGAAAGATTTTAAATCAAGGTTTTTAAAAAAAATTATTTCAGCATGTATTTGAGATTTAGTTTATGACAGCACGGTTAATACCTTAAAGTAGAACTCATCAAATACTGCCAGCGCATTTTATAAGTCAGTATGTGGGCAGGATGTTTTAATTCTTACCTAATGCTTTATCAATGCTGCTGAGATAATTATCGATGTTCAGAGAAGTCCAGTTGAGGGATATCAAACCTGGCTGAATAGCTTCATCAACCTGTGAAGTAAATTACATTTGCTATGATCATACCTTTATTTAAGTTCATTCTGTTTTCAGAATGAAAGTCAATTTAATTTAAGCTCTTCATGTACAACCAAATCCAAGCATGTTCACGTAAATTCAGCATTTAAATGGTGGAGTTTTATGTGAATAGCAGCTATAAGTCACTACTGTTAAATGTTTGCTATAACAAAGAAATACTGAGGAAGTTTTTGTCTCGTCTTTAGTTATACCCTTTTTTTATGATGTTAGGATGAGTGCAGCGTGACCTCTGCATATTTAAGAGGCTAAATTTAAAGAATATGATAAAAAAACATGATCAAGAACATTTCTGAACCTGGATTTTACTGAAATCAATAAAACTAAATTGTGCATGAACATGCAGCCTTAATTTTGACAAACAGAGATGCTGCACTCAGCTTCCCATAGGAGTAATTGTGAGTGTGTGTGGTTGTCTTTGTGTGGCCCTGTGATGGACTGGTGACCTTTTCAGGGTGTACCCTCCCTCTCGGAGGGCAGGTTCCAGGTTCCAGCCATTTTAAACACATCACATCTTACCTTGGCAACATGTGGCGTGGTCAGCTGTTCAAAAGCACTCTGAATCTTGGCCCGCACTCGGCTGTTTTCACTCAGCACAAGCTGTGAATCAGGGTAGATGTCATACATTTTCCACATCACCTTAGAAAAGTCTGACGTGCTCAGTGAGAAGAGCTTGTCTGTGTTTAATGTTTGTTTCTTTTGCCATCAATACCCTTTTGTTTGGGTGGGAATTGTGTAGTCAAAATTCTTCAAATTCAGGATTTTCTTTCTGATGAACATTATCTGGTAAGACTTTGTAAGCAAATTATCTTCAGGTATTTATGAACTGTGACTTATGTAGAAACTTCTTTGTGGTTCAGGAAAAAGACAAACCTTCTTGAACCAGTGAGCAAAAATTGTCCTATTTTTACCTTTCCTTTCATCTTGCTAACTTCTTTTCTTTTTAGTGTTTTTACCTGGGGGGGTCAAATTGTAAACCCTATGAATCTTTATATTCAAGTCTTCACACTTAATGGTTTCATGTAAGATTTTTATGAGAACTGCTGTTTAAATGGAATAAAATATTTCTTTGTGCTGGGGATTTTTAACCCCAATTCATCTCAAGTTGTGCAAAAACAACTAAATCTAAATTGAACCTAATATTCTACCCAGTTAAAGAATAATATGTAAATAAAGTCCTTCATTCATATATTTTTTATTCATCATAAATTAGCATCCTCTCTCAGTAATGGTTCTTTGAGAATCCATAAAATTGCTTCAATAAGTTTCAATTCAAAAGATGCCTACAACTGTCTGCAATACCCACTTGTAATCTGTTATAGTTTTTCTTCAGGTTGTCCTGTTTCTGTTGCAAAAGTGCAGCAAAAGGAGGGATCTCCAGTTTCATCCATGTCATGCAGTTTGCTTCTCTTATCTGGGTCAGAATCTCTGGATTAAAGTTCACAATCAGTTCCCCTGTCTCTGGAGACCGGGCCAACAGAGAGGCCTGTAGGCCCCCCCTTGCCTCCTCCATCTACAAAAATCATATTAGGGTGTGAAAGAATTTTCAGAGGGATAAAAACTGAAAAAAGGATTGGGAAAAAACAAATGCTGTGGTCTATTCACCTTTGTCATCCAACTGTGATGGTAGACCATCTCATATTCCAACAAGATCCTTGCTACCCTGTTAAAATTCTTTATAATCCTCTTGGCGTCCGGTGTGGAAAGAACACCCGGTTGCTGCAAAGGAACAAAGTGGCACATCTAATCTACATTAAACACAATATACCTGTAAATAAAATTGATTTAAAAAACACTTGGGCTCGAGTCTACAACAGGAATGCATGGATTCAGTATAACCTGTTGAAAGAGATCCATGGGATCCTGAATTCGCCTGTAAAGCTGCCGAGCCCAAATGATCCTTCCAGCCACTGGTGGCATATTCCTGCCAATGGGTGGGTCCAGTTTTTGCTTCACATAGATGCGGGAAACCATTTCAATGTCTCGACCATAACTCTGAAGAATTTGCTGGTACTTCTCATCAATGCTTAGATCAGGAATGCCCAGTCTGTTTGAGAGAAAAACTCTGGTGTAATTGTTTTCATACAAACATCAAAAATTAAATATATTATATATACACAAGAAAAGAAAATAATACATTCCGATTGTTAGTCATCTAATAGGACAATACAAAATAAAAATGTTACCAATACATTAAGATATTTGTCTTTAATTGGGGATTGAGTGGCGATTAATATTTTGAGATAATTGACAATGTGTTACCTTTCAAACTTTTTCAGCACATTTAAAGCTCTTTCTGTGTTTTGAATTCTGTCAAAGATGCCATCCATGAAACCCCTGAGCTGATTCTAGAAACACACCAACAACAGTATTATTCCAAAAGCAACTGAAATAAAATAGCAAAAATAACGATAACATCGCACAATAACTATTCCATCCAACAAATCCATGGTCATCCATTACTGACATACAAACATATCACTTGTATGCAGACAGGTTTCCACAATGATCCTTAATAACATTGTGCGATGCGTTTAGTGGAATATTCATGATGGAATAAATCGATTGCTAAATTTAACCAACTTTGCTTCTTAAGGACTTTTTATAATGTTACTGATATGTTGCCTGTTAACTTAATTAGTAAAATGTTCCTCCCGTTTTTACTACCCCATCCCTGTTGCTTTCAATAAAGCCAAGACAACCAACATTCTTTAATGAAAATGGGAAAATGTCTGACTTTCAGCATTTGTTCAGGCTGATTCTGAAGAGTGTATTACTTCATAAAATTTCTAAATTGCATTTTGGTTTTATGGACATTTTACAAGGCATATCTACCTCTGCGGAATTTGAATTGTATTTAAATAAAGAACAGTCAGTACATCCCATTATTGTTTTAAGGTAGATACATTTTGATAGGCTCACAAATTCTTTTACATGAATTCTCTGCATACTATTCATGCCCATGCACACTTGCCTGAGCATGACTGATAGCTTACTTGCCCCACAGATGGAGTGTAGAAGGAAAACAGAGTACCACCAGTACCAAAAATCCTGTAAGTCACTCTGCTGATGATTAGTTTGACAGTAATCCATTGATCAGAAATAGGGAATTTAACATATTCATTGTGTATTCTTTTAACTTACGTGAAGCTCAGAGGTGTTTTTGCTGAATTCCTCATAGTCAACATCAAAGTCAGTTCGTCTGTGGTCTAGGAAACTGTAGTGCTTTGTCCTCATGTTCATCACAATAGCCTGCCAGACACACAGAACTTCAAACCACCATCCATTCACGCACTTGTTGCGTTCCAACATGTTCAGTCGTCACATTTAAAATAAATGTCATGCAGTATCTCATAAGCATGACCAGTCTTATAGATCTCAATCTTAAACTGTTATCTCTTAGTGTGCAACTTGAAGGTATGTTGAAAATCATTCCAGATTTAAGGTATATTGTGTTTAAACTTCAACTGCTCTGAAAAACTTTGAAAGTCGTTATTATGTGCACTCTGGAGATATAAATACCAAATTTGATGAAATAGACCCTAGATGACCATTTAATACCTTCACATAACTCAAAGCAGTGAGTAAACATGATAGCTGTCAACAGACTCTGGACTGAAT
This sequence comes from Menidia beryllina, assembly GCA_013363375.1. Taxonomy (NCBI): domain Eukaryota; kingdom Metazoa; phylum Chordata; class Actinopteri; order Atheriniformes; family Atherinopsidae; genus Menidia; species Menidia beryllina. The sequence continues at coordinate 11,912,324 of JABUIW010000019.1, forward strand.
CAATTAGATCTTAGATAACATGGTACAACAAACACCATGGGGACACAGCTGTGAAACGCATACAATTTGTATTTGAAAACCGTTTAATCTAAAATGACATGTCAGCAGAGACTTAGATTGGAGTAATACTGATGGCATGCAGGATAACATCAGCACAAAAAAGTGGTAAACATTTTAGAGAATAGTATATCTTTATTTCCAAAGCTAAAACTGGAATTAATGCTGAGGTAAAGAGCAGTAAGGAACAAAGCATGTTTCAGAAATTATGACGGCTTTCTGTTCATGCTGTTAGTATTGTCATTAAATTGGAGCACAGGTATAGTCCAAAGATAAACTACAGATAAAAAATATGAGCCATGCATTTCTATTTGCTGAAGTTTGCTGTACGACATTACCTCCCATTTTGCCTGCATTTCTGCAGTCTGTACATCCGAGGAAGCAGAAGCAAACAAGATACCTCACATCAATATAAAATACCACCAAAGGAAGATGATGAACATCATTAAGTTACATTTGCTTAATAAAGCATTTCTAATCCGTAACACGGTACAGCAATTTTGCCTCATATTCCTTGTATACATTATTAATAAAGTGCAGAAGCATGTTCTTTGAATTATTTGAAGAAGCTTTCCTTCCAACAGCAACATATTTAGCATCAATCCATTGCAGGAGAAATGCATATTTAGCTGTGGTATTCCATCAACTGGTGGAACATATGTCTGCATAATTAATAGGGCTTGATTGCAATCGGATCTAATAGAATACTTACCTGAAACCTGGTGGCCATGGTTTCCAGCCCTTCAATTTTGGAATCTTGTAGTGCAGAATAGGTGGAAATGGTACTGAACATATCCAGGATTTTCTTGAGACGTCGCTGGAACGTATCAAACTTCCCAAATATGTACATCTCACTAAAGTCAAACTGTCTCTCTGAGGGCGTTTGTTCCAGTTTCTCCTTAACTTTATGGAAACACCGTTGGTACTCCTGGACAATGCAAAAATGTAATTTAACTGAGCAGAACAGCTTGACATGTACACTAGTGGAGGCAATTTAATGATCTTGAACGATTGTAATACTTGCATTATAATGGACTAATACGATTTTTATTTAAAAATCAACCATTAAAAAAAACATCTGCGCTGTCAAAAATATTATTTCTAAGTTAGAAAGGAAAATCATACATTTACACTTTGTGAAAATAAGTGTTTACAGAGTATTGCAGAGTGTATGATTCATATTAGAGCATATTCTCCTAATAAACAATCTGTACCTGATTTAGGTGGATGGCAGCTTGGATTTTATCTGCAACAACTTGCTGAGGCTGGTCCCATATTGAATTTGCACCATTATTAGTAATGTAGGCTTTGCAAGCAGTGATCATCTGATTTGTCACCTGGAAATATAGAATGACAAAAATAAAACGTGCATCTGAATCAATATCTGAATTTACATAATTAAGAAAACAGTCAGTAAGTGCATGAGCGCAGGTACCAAAAGGTGGTTCAATTTGTGTTTTTAAAACAGCCAAAAGAGCAAAACAAAATTCAGATTTGACATTGACATTTTATGGAAATCATATTAAAAACAATTGGTTAATGCTGGATTATAGTAAATCTTGCCAAGAGTATGTATGATTTAAAATGTCATTGCTTCATCTTATTTTCCCTTTTAAATAAAAAGAAAATCATGCGAGCCAAAAGATTAGCCAAATATCTTTGCTGGTTCTATTAAATCTATAAAGCACAGAGGTTTGGTAGAATAGATCCTACAACTTTTTTACCTTCACAAAAAGGGACGTTATCTTTTCTGATGTGTTGTAGTATCGAGAAATACTATGAATCATGCGGATGGCGTTGATCAAACCTGGGATTGCATTTACCATTGACACCTGAAACAAAGTACATCTTGTATGACCACATGGGTCAAGATTGTGCAACAGTTCAACAGAGACAAAAAATAAGCCCACGTCTTCATCTTTCTTACAGGATCACTGTTGTAAAGGGGATCACAAAACTTCTCCAGGCTGTAGAGGTACTTTACATTGTCTTTGGCCTCATTGGCTGCATCAGTGATCCTTCTGTCTAGGTCTCGCCATGACTAAAACGAGCAGAAACCTTTTGTAAGTCCCACTACCTGTGTGAATTTTTAGCAAATCCCGTACTTATCAGAAGTGAAATCCCGACCTTAATAAGTTTAGATTTGGCCATCAAGAGCACTCCCAATACAGCCTTGACATCAGGGGTTTTCAGTTGGTCCAGAAGGTAGTTGAAGCGAGACATCCGTTTCTTCCAGTGGTCCAATTCAGCACGAGGACCAAGGTCATCAGCCTCCTTTCTGAGTTGGTCACTCTCCGCTAGAACCTGGAGAGCAGCATTACTTTATCAGATCGAATCAGATCACTCATGCAGTCAAGGCAACAATTCCACCCTCAGAGGTTCAAGCAAATTCAAATACCATACCATACCATACCAGCTTTATTTATAAAGCACTTTAAAACAACCACAGTTGATACAAAGTGCTGTACAATCCAAAAACACAACAAAATAAAAGTAGTTCAAAAACAAAGACATACACTTTAAACTAAATCTCACTTTAAACTAGATCTCACTGGTGTTGAAAGCCAAGTAAAATAGATGAGTTTTAAGACGAGCTTTAAAAGTGGACAGAGAAGGGGCCTCTCTGACCTGCAATGGTAAGTCATTCCACAATTTGGGGCCCATAACAGAGAAAGCCCTGTCCCCTCTGAGCTTCCTTTTTGTTCTCGGTACCTCCAAGAGCAGCTGATTTGCTGACCTGAGAGACCGATGGGGTATGTGGGGATGAAGAAGCTCAGTGAGGTAAGCCGGGGCGAGATTATGCAATGATTTAAAAACAAACATAAGAATTTTAAAATGAATCCTAAAATATACAGGCAGCCAGTGAAGTGAGGCCAGGACAGGGGTCACATGGTCCCTTTTGCGAGTACCTGTCAGCAAACGTGCAGCAGCCTTTTGTACTAGCTGCAGACGTGAGAGCAGCGCCTGACTGACTCCCAGATAAAGTGCGTTACAGTAGTCCAAACGAGTTGAAATAAAAGCATGGATCACTGTTTCAAAATGCTGCCTGGAAAGAAAAGATTTCACTGACGCCAATCGTCTTAAATGATAAAAGCTGGACTTAACCACGGCTCTAATTTGGCTGTCCATTTTAAATTCACTATCCACCTTGAAACCAAGATCTGTAATAACAGGTTTAAAATATTCCTCCAAAGGTCCCAGGTCAACAGAGGAGGACTCACAAGAGCCACTAGGTCCAAACTCCACCACCTCTGTTTTGTTTTCATTAAAGTTTAAAAAGTTCAAGGCCAACCAAGCTTTAATATCTCCTAGGCAAGCCAGGAGATGTTTGATTGACTGTGCATCCTGCTGCTTTATGGGCAAATAAATCTGACAATCATCAGCGTAACAATGAAAAGAAATCCCATGTTTCCTAAGGATAGAACCCAGAGGCAGTATATAAAGAGAGAAAAGCAGAGGGCCAAGAATTGAGCCCTGTGGGACACCATAAGACATTGAGGCAGGAGATGATTCAGAGCCGCCAATATTCACCGAAAAAGTTCTCTCCTCCAGGTAAGACCTGAACCATTTTAGAACAGTGCCATCAATACCAACAATGTGGTGTAATCGCGATATTAAAATGTTGTGGTCCACTGTATCAAAAGCAGCAGTTAGGTCAAGTAACATCAGAACAACATGGTGACCAGAATCACATGCAAGAAGGACATCATTAAAAACTCTAATCAAAGCAGATTCTGTACTATGGAGAGTTTTAAAACCTGACTGAAATACCTCCATGATGCTATTGTCATCTAAAAACTGTGTCAACTGACAATACACAATTTTCTCTAAGACCTTAGAAAGAAAAGGTAGCTTCGAAATAGGCCGATAGTTAGCCAGAACGGTAGGATCAAGGCCAGGTTTTTTAAGCAGTGGCTGCACTACTGCATGTTTAAAACTAGCGGGAACCACACCCGAAGACAGGCTGCTATTTATAATTGCAAGAACAGGCTGCCCTATACAAGGAAAAATATCTTTAAAAAGTCGTGGAGGCACAGGATCCCGGGGGGAACCTGATAACTTAATGTGGCGAACCACATCCTCTAAAAGTGAGATAGTCACAGGCTCAAACTGATTGAAAGCAGCCGAGCAGGGGACTGAGATTGAAGGGTCAGCGTCAGGAGCTGTGATACGAGCCCTGGTACTACCAACCTTTTCAATAAAGAAACGCATAAAATCATCACACACCTCAGGAGAAGCTTCCAAGCCGTCATTCTGAGAACTATTTAGCACAAAGTCAATGGTGTTAAACAAAACACGTGGATTATGACTGTTTGAAGAAATTATATTTGCCAAATATTCCCTTTTTGCCTCTTTAACTGTGCTCTGGTAGCGACGCCAACAGTCTTTTAAAATCTGAAGAGTAACTTGCAGCTTATCCTTTTTCCACCTGCGTTCAACACGACGACATTCCTTCCTTGCTGCACGAGTTCTGTCATCAAACCAAGGCTCAGGTTTAATCCTGGGCTGCCTGATTTTTAATGGAGCAACCGAGTCCAGGATGGTTTGACAGGAAGAATGAAACCAGGACCAGAGCTCTTCTGTATCAAAGTGGAGGAAGTCAAATGATCCACAGAGCTGAAGAAAAGCAGTAGAAAAATGAATGGCAGTGGAAGGGTTAATAATGCGACCGCGCCGAACAGCAGTGCGACTTTTTACTGAGGTAGGTGTCAAAGTAACAGTGAATAAAACAGGCCGGTGATCCGAAAACACAGAGTCACAGATTTCCAAGTTTGTCACAGGCAGACCGCAGGAAATGACCAGGTCCAGTGTGTTTCCATGTTCATGTGTAGGGCCGGATACGGCCTGTACCAGGTTAAGAGAGTCCAAAAGGGTTAAAAAGTCCTTTACCAGAGGCTTGTTTGGACAGCACACGTGTATATTGAAGTCCCCAACAATGAGAACATGATCGTAGTTATAAATAAATCAGTAGCCATCTTAATGGTTGTGATCATGCCCCCTCTCAAAGATGACTCAAACTGAACGAAAACATTCACTTAAATTAACAAACTATAATTGCAAAATAAAGTGAAGCAACCAAATACAGTTATAAACACACACTTTGCTTTATTTTTGAGGACAAGCATATATTTACTGCAGTTGTTTTCTGCTCTCATACTAGACTTGTTCAGCATCAGTCCAAGACAAATTAAGCAAACAAATATTTTCTTTTAACATCCAGCCATGAGCTGTTCTCTTCAGATCTTAAAGAGGTGTCCAAGATTACAGTGAGTTTAGGCATAAGTAAAAAGGTGGTACTGCTGAGAAACCTTCTTACCTGTTCTATCTGTTTGATCCAGACTTTCATGCAGGCCTCTATCTTTTCGGTTGTTTCTGTGCTGTTGGCGGCTGCTGCATAGTCTGCTGGGCCTTTCAATACCCGTAAGTCAAATGTGTCACACTCTTTAAAAGTAACCTGGAAGAAAGCCATAGCAGGATTTTTTTTTTTTTTTTTTTGCATTGTACAGTATATGTGCCTTTGCATTCACAGTTAATCCTGTAAAAAAATGATCTTTTCTGACAGTAGGTAAAGTTACAGGTGCAACATTTGTGATGGCTGTGCTTTTATTAAATATCAGTGACACTGTGAAACATGTGATACACATTTGTGATGTAAAAATATAGTTCATATGTGCTTACATGGATTTTATGATCTACAACATGGTAATCTTTAATCCAAATATCATGATTCTTTCTTTGTTTGGCTGAGCTACACACAGGTTCACTGGAACTGGAATGGGTGTAAAATCATCACAATTCAGCTGCTGATTTACTTATCCACTACCTTTTCTTGGAGGCTCTCCTGTGCTCCAGCCAGAACTGACACAAAACTTTCAAGTGATGATATAAAGTCCTGTTTGACAGACTGGGCCTGGGGACTGGTCAGTTCCCCCCAGCCGTGATTCATCTTCCTCAGTGTGGGAATAAAGATCTCAGACAGCAGCTGCTCCACACTTTTTAGCAGACCCACATTTGTTGTGTCCAACATGTTGAAATTGACATCCTAAAAAGAATAAGAAGAATGTACATAATTTATTTTCAAAAATAGATCAAATTAAAAGGAACTAAAACATTGAAAGTGAACAACTATAACTGAGTTTCTACTTGTCTTATGAGGGAATGATCAGACAATGGGTGCCCATATTCACCATGTGATTTAAGTTCTTGGTTATTGCCTTATTAAATTCATAGGTATATTCTATTCCTTTCTTTTCTTCTGTATGTATTTCATTCAGAAAAGGTGCCCAATCTCTAGTTCCAGTGTCCCATTCCTCACCTGCTTCCTCTTCACAATTAGAACTCCCGTATTCACTTTGCCTAATCACCCGCTGACCAACATTTTCACTTCACTCTCTGCCAAAATCATTGTCAGTGGGACATTGATTCCTACTGGGTTCTTCCATCAGCAAAATAAACCTATATTTTCTACTTTCAGTTATTTCCCATACAGCTTCGTGAGTGCATTTGGGCCCTGTCCTCACAACAAAACATCACAGCAGATATCCTATAGCCACAGAAAAATGTGTTGGTCAAGCAATTCCTCCTGCAGAGAGGCCATTTAAGTATTTATTTTTTATTATTGAGTCCATCAATAGTGATTTGTGTTTCATTTCATATCATATCCATGCTAATGAAAATTTTCAGTGCTATATATTATGTATTCATGTGCACCAAAGATCCCTTTCCGTCTGACAAACACACACATATATGGTGTCCATCCTCCTCTGACTGTTTGTCTTGCAGCAAACATGACCTGTTATCAGCAGTGGTGATTAGTTGTTCTGCAGACAGCATGTGACCATCTACTATCAATGGCCGAAACTGCCTGTGATATCGCTGTGCTATTGATGAGCGCCCATGCTGTCTCACTTATCTCTGGATGAAAGAAATTTGACGTGGTTCCTTTTTAATCACACAAATATGGTATCAGTGGGAAAGAGGTAAAAAAAAAAAGTCTTACGCAAATGACAGTTTACTCTAACATCCTCTCTCCTGCAGCCCCGGCTGTATTTGTTATAAATTATGTAATTGTTTTTCACGGTCTCAAAAGATTGGAGGCCCATGGAGGTTCACATCATAACTAAAATGCATGTGGAATTTATTGTGCATCTTTCCTGCTGTTGTTGATCAAGTTATTTCCAAGTTAGAGATTCTTTTAAAGCAGGTTATCTAAACATCAGTGACATGTTCTTCAGAGGCTTCATTTACACTTTGATTTCTATCACTTCTGCCTAAGGAGTCAAGGATTTGTAATATTTTAGAGTTCTTCAATGAGTCTTTTATTTTAAAAAATCTGTTGTCCAGTTTGGCCTCGTTTGCTTGGGGGTATTCTGTACTGGATTGAATGATGTCCTTCCTGTGGACAAAAATAACCAAGGACTTACAGATTTATGTTCTATAATATTGTCAGTGTATATTTCGGGAGACCAAAGACCAGTCAAGGTTGAATTTGTGTTTAAATCAACTCAGCGGTAGTTTTTTCTCAATGGATCAGTCAGTCTTATGTTGAAATAATAGAGGTAATAATAACACCACACTCCTGCTAAAATAATGCAAAATGACTCACTCTGTGTATGTTCTCAGAGGAAATAGCTTTCAGAACGTTGGCTCTGGTGAAAAAGACACATACTCCGGTCAATGCCACATCCCTCCCGTCTGTCACAAACACTTTAGACTTCATTATTTGCTCAGGCTGCTGAGAAACAGGCATGACGGATGCAGAGGGTGCAGCTGCTGCAGCTTCTGAAGTAATAAGCAGAACAGAGGAGTCACAATATATTGTGAACAAGAGCTTTGATTTTTCACTGTCATCTTAATAGATTTTTAGACAGAATCTCAACTTGATTTACAAAAGCGAGAGAACCTTTAATTTAAAAATTGATCCACTGAGTATTCACTGTTACCTCCTTCAACTGGCTGCGTGTCCTGAGAGAAAAACATTAGATGTGGCTGACCATTTGCTACAAAGAATTGCTCCATTCGGTCAATCTGTAATAGATGAAAAGAAATTTCAGTACAATGTTACCATGATAGGATTCAATGGTGTACAAAACTAATTTGAAATGTCCTGCAAAGGCAGAAAATTTATTTTCCTTATACTGTTAATATATCTGGTAACAAGTAACAGACTAGCATTAGAATTTTAACAATATAGGCGTTTCATCTCATGAAAATCTATTGAAATTATCTGTGCAGGTGATAGAAATATATTATATGACGACTACACAGTTGTAGTGTGTATCATTAAATACAAGCCGATTATGATTTAAAGAAAAAAACAGGGATAGTAACTGATCTGACGAGTGGGAGTGAGCTTATTCTTGGCTCTATAACTACGAATTAGTGTGATCGTGCATTGATCTGCTTATTTTTTTAACTGCACCAAATGACTCTTTGGTTTGGTAAACCTTTGAAAATAGACAGAAAATCTCTCAGTTAAAAAAAAATCAATCCTTTGAATTTTAAATTTGGAAGTCCTTTAAATTAACTAAAATGTTCTAAAAACTTGAATTGAATTGTATTTCCCCTTGAGGTATGATGAAGCTGAGGCAGAAATACAATATTTAAAAAACAATATATATTAATGAAAAATATGGAATTTAAATCAATGTATCTTGAATATTTATGCCATTGTATATTATATTTGTGCTCTCCCATTTTGGCATGGTCCTATCACATCTACATTCTATATCTGCAGAAGATTTCAAACGTGAAAAGAATCCATGTGAAAGTTTGAACGCAAAGCACCTGGTTTCCTTCCAGTATGGCGTCTTCCACGTCAGCCTTCTCCAGTCCCAGACATGAAGCCACAATACTGAGAATGTAGTCATGTCTTCCATCTAGCTGGGCGCGCTTAGCCTCCCGTTCCTCTTTTAACTTTTGCTGCACAAAAAGAGAATTGACAAATGCAACAAGAAATAAAATGGGAGGCTTACAAAGTGGAATAAAAATAAAATATGCATCTGTTTGACTTTGATTATGTCCTGCCTAAGCTGCTTTTTGAAGAACAGTTTGAATTGACAGAAGTGATGCCATTGCATGATGGTTACAGATCCACTTAGCACTGCACCATACAGCACACACTTGCAGCGATGTCGTGATAATGCAAGTTGGCTTAAGCTTGACTGATAACCAATACATTGGCCCAGATATTATATATCAATATAGATTAATATCAGTCAGTCATCTAAATGAAAAGGAACTTTGCTTTGTAAGGAACTGTCGGACGGTTCCAGGGAGCCCTCTCCCCATCTTAAACACCATTGGGACTGACAGCCTATGACCCTGCTTGGATTAAGTAGGTTCAGAAAATGTTTGTCAACACACAGTATCCCACAACGTTATAGTTCCACGAAGAATGTCAGTATTTCAAACATTTCCAGTTTTTAGCTTTGTTTTCCTCAGCCCCTCTCTTCTCTCTCTTCTATCTCTTCCAGCAATGTCCAAGTGGTCTTAGAAATAACTAACTGCCAACAGAGCAAGTTTAAATCAAGTGATCATTTGCCAAGTGTTGCAGCATAGTAACAGAAACACGAGCGTCCAATACACTGCATGAAAGTTGGAGTTACACAAAACACTGACTGCAACCTGCATCACTCATTGGTGTTTTTTTTATGCTTTACTACTCTAAAGCATTTAAGGCTTTAAAGTACTTAAAGTCACAATTATCAGAGCTTCCTGGAAAAATCAGAATGGACATATGAGACATGGTAAGCAGAATCTCAACAGATATGTTTGGACAATTGTTTACAACTGGATTAAACATTACACTGGGGATGGCTTTATGTTTCCTTTGTATCTTCTTTTTGTTGTAATATGATAGAATAGCTCAAGAGAGTATCTAATACATTCTTAGCTTCATACCAATTTATGCCCATTCCAATTAAGGAAAACCATAAAAGTCTTAATCATGCCTGAGAGTGTATAGGCTGCACATGAAATGTCCTAAGCAATAGAAAGATAAAAGACAAAAGATATAAAGCAGTTAGAGTTACATTTTTAAAACAGTTTAAAAATCCAACATACTACACAGTGAATGACTGAATGATCAAAACTCAGGATTTTGTTTTGTTAGACCGCGAGGAAAGTATCTTGAGAAGGGTGACTGAGGAATAGCATCAATCTTTCTTCACATTTACTGAGGGCACTTGCCCATTAGAGAATTTGAAAACTAGCAGTAGCCACAAATAACAAATAATCCAAACTCAAATACGTTGAACACATCTAAAGAATTTGGCACATTTTCATATCATACACATTCAAATACTTCTATTATATGTGGATTATAAAAAAGCCAACAGTTGCCGAGCGACCATCTCTTCCGTCTGGCTTAATTCCAAAACCGCACACAGCCACTTATGTCATCAAGGCAAACTAACATTACAGCAGGAATAAATTGTGGTGTGGACCATACAAACAAGCAAACACACATGCAGAATACACAAGCCACAATAGCCTTCTCTAACAATGTCAGATTTTTTTCCCATCATTTGCATTACACAGTCTCAGAAGCTAGCGGATGTGGACCCATGTATTAACAGCAACAACATTAAAAGCTTTTCAGGGTAAACAAAGCCCAACCCAGAGATAAGCTGTGGCTAGACTGACAATCCCTGTAATAAGCAAAAAAGTGAAAAGCAGAAAAATAAGCAGGACGACTGTTTGGTATTTCTGATAAATGTCACCACTTTTAATCCAAATCATCAGGAGAATAGAAACTGTCAAATGTAGCAGCATGTGGACTGTACATGCTACTGTTGTCTGTTTTATTTCAAATGAAAAAATAGTAAATGACACACGCCATCAGAGCCTGAAACAAACAACAGGCTACATGAAAATGCACACATAAATAAAGAGAATATCTTCAAACGACACCAAAACAGTAGCAGGGCTCTGTGAATTCTCTTACCCGAATGGCATGCGAAACGATTTGTCTCCAGACGTGCTTTTTAAACACCTGTGACATGGCAGCTCCTTTTCCTCCACTTCTCCTCCCCTATATCTTCTCTATAACCTGATATTGCTTCCTTATCTGCATGTGCACTCTCACCCTCTAAAGCTTAGGCCTATCAGGTTGAAGGTGATGACCACCCAGTGGGGAGAGCCAAAGTTATCCCTGCTATATGTTTAAGGGTCAAATCACTCACAAGTCTGTTTTTCAGATAGCTTTTCTGTGAAAGCTATAGTCCTTCATAAAGAATGGAAAAACCCTAGACACTAGTGAATGTACACTTGTGTTCAACCAGGACATAAAAACGTCCGCAAATTCAAATTTATTTGCACTCAAAAAAAAAATTGTATTCCTTAGCAAGGGAGAGCTTGACTTAACCCTTCATGTACCTACAGTATCAGCTGTGCTCAGCCAAAATCTCATTTGGATATTTGTCAATTCTTGGTAGAATTCATAGAGCTAAATGAAATAACTAGCGGTCTTGCATGAACCTCAACTTTATACGTTTTTTTCTTCTTTTCTCATATCTGAATGGATCATTTGATCACTCAGAGTGAACCCAAAAGAGTACAATCTTTAAACCTGCTCCATGCATTTTACTTATTTTTATATATCTAAGCTGCACCTTGTATAAGTATTGTCCTCCACGAGATGACAGGATTGAAACAAAATCGCTCAGCAGCCAGCACTTGAATGTATGCAAATGTCCCCTAGTAACTGGAGCAATACACATGCAAGCGGATGAAGGGAAGGCAAGTTGAAGATTGTTTCGCAGCGATGCTGTGACAGCGACAACCTAATGCCAAAAAAAGTAAATGGGTGTGCTTTACTTCTTTTCCCTGGTATAGATCAGTTCTGATCTGACCCGTCACAGATGTGCTCAGGGAGCCGGAGCCTTTTATGAAGTGTAAATTTCACATGCATTATTTACAAATATGAATGTTCAAGACATAAAAAAGTCAAAATGATCATTTTGGAGAATTTGGACATTAACCATTATCATCGTATTTTATATATCCTGTATTTTTGAACACTTGATGAGCATAAGGTAGAGAGAACTAGCGTAAAATGTAATCCGTGCTCTTATATACAACTCAATGGCCATTTTGGGGTAATTAACATCTAATTCATGTGCTAACAGTTAAATTGATGGCTTGGACCTTAATTAAAATACCTATTTTATCAAACTCAGAATTGTTAAGTAAGAAAGGATTGCAAGCCTGATGTTATCTTTTTCAAACAATAATGCAAGATTAAGAGGAGTATGTTGTGAAGAGTATGGAAAAACTGCTCAAGGATGAAACATTTTTAAAATGCAGCTTGTTATGAGAGTCAAACTTTCTTTTGTGGACTGACTTTTAAAGAGGAACACAGCCTGAACGAAACAGCTAATTAATGATGAATTACATTTGGATGAAGTAGATAGCCAAGTAGCCAAGATGTCTGTAACATCAGAACTCTTGGGTCACCTTACCTTGTTTTGATAGTCTGGTTTAAAATGCAGCATAGTTGTCGGCGGCCTTTCAGACTGACACTTCTTTTCAAGTTATTCCACCCTCTTAATTGGCTTTGCTTTTCATGGCATTAGAGAATTAAAGCTCCCAACAAAGAAGACGGGACAGAGAAGATGTGGCGTTGCTACACTATGTGAACAATCAGCCTTCTTACTTGCCATGTGAGAAAGGTTAAAGCCCTGAAATTATGAGAGCGTTGCTCCCAAAAGGGCACTGCTAACTAGATAATGTGGTGTTGGATGACGTTCTGTCGGCAAGGTAATTATCAAGGTCCTGCTCTCACCTTACAAATCTATTACAACAATGGGACAGTGAGACAAGCCGGAGGAGGGCTGGGGGTGGAAAGGTTGTTGATGTGTGTAATGCAAATCACCTTGGGTGGGAAACATCAAGTTTTTATCCACCACAAGGCAATGAAATATGTAGTGCCTCAATCTAGTGGACTGGTGTTTTCTTTATAGGGGAGGCGTCAGCCTCTCAAAGACTTATCTCCTCTTTCCACGCTGTGTGCATCACCATTGTGTGCCGACTAAAAACAGCAGCATGAACACTCACAGCATCTTAAGGCAGCCATACATTTAGCAGACAGTAGAAGAGCGATTTGTTGTTCTATTGCTGCACACATTTATAAGTGCACAGCTTGTTTCATTTGACTTTTCCGTCTGCTTAGGACTTAGAACCTAAAAATGGATCTTCATCCTTCGTGCAGCTTAAGTGAACCCGAGTCAGCACCACCACCACCGTATTAACCTGTGAACTATATTAAATTCAGTTATTTGTGGGAGCTTCTAAAATATGAGAATTTTCTATTGTGCACCACCACAAACAGGAAACATTTCAGTTATAGGTGAAACAAGGATTTTTTATGACATAATGGGCTCTGTCATAAAATGTACATAAGTTGCCTCAAACAGGTAAAATCTTATCATTTATCCCATGGAACATCAGCTGTCAGACACAGCTCCTGCAGGATACTCTGCTGGGTCCTTGCTACTCTGTTGAAAAGCCCTGACCCCATGGGACACAAACACAGGATTTCTGAAAGCAGGTATCGACTCAGCTGGTGCAACATAATGTTGTTGGATATTTTATACGGTGGATGGATAGAGAGAATTGTGTTGCTTTTTCATGGTTTGTCAGACGGCTGAGACAGCAACTGTATCATGAAAGGATTGCCCAGTTGTTAGCTCTGCCAGCAACGATTGCTACCTGGAAAGTTTGTGGTCACTTGGAAAATGGCAAGCAAATAGCTCCATATATTTGTCTGTCACTCTGAACATTTGAAGAGGTCATGTGGCCGTTGGGTCTTTGTGCATCAGGGTGCAAGTGCCAACTTGGGGTTTCATTCTCAAAGTATTATTAGGCATTCAATCATTTCCATTTTTACCTAGTTCAGATGCAAGCTGGCTTAACAGATCTGAGAGTTAATGTTATATTTGATGTTTTATTTTGGGTTAAGGATAAACAATAATCAATCCGTTTGAAACTGGGGGAAAAGGGTCATAAACTTGCTTGTTTTTCATGTTGTGGACAATCACTTCTAGAATATCTGCCAATAAGACATGAAAATAGCATTAGCAGCTGCTTTACAACATTCCAAGCCTTTACAGTGAGTGCCAGGCTTTGCGTCCTGTGATAACTCGGCATAGCCATACAGGCTAACCCATTAGATCTGTTGCCGTCTTCCTTCACTTTAAAGATGCTCATAAGACTGGGTGATTAACTGAGGGGCCAACAGCTTTTGACCAGGCGTCAGTCTGCAAAGTGCCGGCAGTGAGTCAGTGTTTTTACTGTTGTGAATGAGAGATGTACAAGTGCACACACGTGCACACACATTCACGAACACACACACACACCTAACCACAAAAAGATAAAGGGACCTTCAACACGATGAATATTGAATACCATTAGCTTTTACTGTTCTGGCCAGTAGATATGATGCACAGCTCTGTCCACAAGCACCTGACCAGCAGTTTTTTAGTGACGAAATTATTGTAAAGCTTTGCATAAAAAAGTGGCTGGTCATCAATTTTTTACAATGCCATGACTGAGTTTTCTATGTCAAACTGGCTGGTAGTGGGCTGCTGTGAAACAGGAGAGTGACTGTAAATTATAAATGAGGAAGCACCAAGATCTGAAAGGGAATACATAGTCTAAGGCAGCGAAAAGGTTTTCGCTTTTCAAGAGAATGTTCACATTGACACAAACATTGTAAAAAAAAAAAATACAGAGAACATCACAAAACAGATAGAGCTCAAAGTGCCCCAGCCAGAACATTTCTGATAACTGAATTTACACTGAAAGAGATCAACAGATTATTTGCGAGCCGTCTTTCTCAGGTCACACAACGTTTAGCACAGAAGTAGCTTCCCTCTCATTCTGAACAACAGCCAACAATAATCAGCCCAAACTGATTCACAGTGGAGCAGATTCCAGGGACAAGGAATGTCGTGTTTTTCCAATTTAGTGTGTATCTTTAATAAGTGCAACATTGAGGACTGTGCTCGTACATTTTTTTCCATAATGTGAGTGAAGGCATAGACAGCATAGACAAATCCAAGCGTATATTACATTAAACAGCTAAAGAAACAAAACACTGAGACCCAGACCCGTCTGATCACCACCCTCTACTCGAGGATTGGGCTGAAATCCAGGCAACAGCGCAAGGACACATCGCCATCTAGTGGACAGAAGCCAGTAACACAACATGTTCACCGGTATGCAGCCTAACGCACAGCTACTTCCAACCACAGCTGTAAAACCACTGGCTAATACTGAAGTGCTACTCAGAGTAATGATCAAAATGGAGTTATGGAGTTGAAAATCACATATAGTCTAATTCTACCATATATCATCATCATCATGCATGTTTCACTCAAGGCTAAGAAAAAACACTGGTGGGATGATTAAATCTTCCAAATGTAATCCTATTGTAATGCCAGGTGCTTGGGATGGTGAGGCCAGACCCATTTTTGGAGAAAACTGACCAAAATGGGCCACATAGGACACATCGCCATCTAGTGGACAGAGGCCGGTAACAAAATAAACAAACAAAAAACAATTAGTACCACCAAATGTCAACTTTTGTAGGGCATTTTTAGTTTGCAGCCTTTGCTACACCAGTGTCCTTTCTAGTTCTTGTGGGTTAAAAACTTTAAATTGTCCCGTAGAGTATCAATAAACTCAAAATTTGGTTCCCACTATCGTGAAGCATGGAGGTAGTAACATTACACTGTGGGTTTATTTATTATCAGGGTCCCGAGAATTGTGTAAAATAAATTAGTTAGGTGAACAGCTGGAATTTCCAGTCATTTATTTATTTATCCCTTTCAGAAAGCAAGAATAAAATATTTCAATCAAGACTACATTGTCTGAGATGGCAAAGTACTCCCAGCTCAAATAAAGAGAAGATATGCCTTGAGGAATGGCCATAAATCAATTTGATGAGGAATGTAATCAATATTCCGGAAATAAATCAATAGTTTCAAGCATTAACTTGGAGAAATAAGTACTAAGAAAACGGTAGGCACAACTTGCTGTAGTTTGTGAAAATTCATTTCTAATCTTAGTCTTTTAATCATACAACCCCATGACATTTTGGAGTTTTGTTTGTCTTTTCCTTTCACATAAAACTCTAAAACATGCAAATAAGCAACACAATAGAAAAATAAAACACCACATTCACTGCACTTGGGCAGTCATGAAAGAAAATTCAGTTATGTTTCCCTTTCAAACCTGCATTTCCTTGAGCGTCTCCACGGTCACGGAGGGCTGGGTGGGTCTGCTTCTGTAGCCGACTTTAGCGATTCGAGAACTGAAGGACATGGCTCAAACATTCCACAGGAAGCCCGTCTCAATAGAGCCCTAAACTAGCAACGACACCCGCCTCGAGTGGTACGTGTATTTTCATCAGTTGATTAGCCTTATAATTAAGCCGAGATTCCACCCAACCTCGGAATCTCTGAAAAACACTGTTGTTTGTAGTTTCCAAGGAAACCCGGACTGAAGTAGGAGGGCTGGGGCGGGGGGGCATGGACATGGTCGTTATGGTTTAACTCAGCACCAACTTCTTTAGAAGCGATATTCTAGGCCTAAAACTACAGTTTAACTTAATTACCGTGGCAAAAGGCGATGAACGCCATTCCACAAAGTGTTTTGACGAGTCAGAGGCACATAATTATCGCACCGGAACCAATTGTCCACATAATTAACCGCACGTGTGCTTTTGTTGGCGTAATTTCCGCTCACAGCCGATAGGTGGCAGCAGCGTGCCGCCCCCTGTCCCGGCTGCAGCTGTCAGAGAGAAGTGGGTTAGGTTTGTGGGGCAAATGACCTCATCCTGTAGCATCATCTTCATCACCAGGCGATGAAGAAAGAATGAACTCATCCCCCTTTTAATCGCCATTTTTTTTTCAATCTGAAGGCCCGAAGCATGACTGGGTAAAACGTAAAACCGTCTGAAAACTATCCGTGAACACTTTCTTCGAACAATCGTAACACGTTTCGTGGTTTGGTACAGAGAAGACGTCATTGGCTTTGAGGGGAAACGATGCAGGGTTATCCATGCCTGTCCCCGTGACATGTGTCTTAACATCTGCGCGCGGGCAATTAAGATCTAAGACCCTGACACGGCCGCATCAGCACCGCAGGGAGCGGCGCTGGGGGCTGCTGATGTGCCGTGGCACTCACCAAAGAAAAACTGGGTGGCGTACACTGCACCAAAGCCCCCCACCCCAGACCCCCACGAAACGGAATCCCAGGATATCCCACCCTTACCCACCCCCTCGAATCGGAATAGCCCTCCTCCCTCAGCTCTCCTCCTCCTTTACCTCCGCCTTCGCTCATTATCACCCCCCCCCCATCCCCCCTCCCCCTTCCTCCTCCTCTTCATCCTCCTCCTCCACCTCCTCCTCTGTCTCACGTCCCAACTCGGGAGCGCCGCCGATCGGTCGCCAGGATTTTCCCTTCTGGGCCAAAATGGAGGAGAAGGTCTGTCGCTTAATGAGGGGAGCCGAGATTATATGACCGGATCTGCTTCTATGAAAGGCGTCCGGCCCCGCTTTTTGTCGATAGGACGCAGGCACCGCAGCTGCAGAAGCCGCTGAGGATATCCATCGCTATTTCCACCCAGACGACCGCAGCCATGAGCACGGCAGAGGGGCCAGATGAGGCTGCGAAGGACGCGGCAGACATAGCGGCGTTTTTCAAATCCGGTAAGTCGGAAAAGGGGCGAGTCCGCCTCAGATCGGTGGGTGCCGTCCCCCGGTGGCCCTCTGCGTTGTCGCCTTGTTTGTCAGAAAGGCTGCTTGTGTTACCGTGAGGTGCACGGGCTGCTGGGCGGCGGACGCGCAGCAGAGATGCTGGCACTTTGGAGTTATTTACCTTATTTCGGTCTGACCTGGACTGCCGCAGCCTTTTCGCGTAAACGGCACCATCAAACCCCCCCTGTTAATTCTGTTTAAGCAAATGACCCCCATGTTGGGCTGGACCAAAGAGCCTCCTAGTTTGCTCAGTCTGCTGGAGTGCTTTTATAGACAATGTGTTTTAAAAATAAATGTTATCCACCACATCCATCGAGAACCCCACGATGGATAGTCCAGCCTTTCTCGGCTTGAAATAAAAGCGGATCGAACAAAATCTTCGGATTGAAGGGGGCATCGGGTATGGCTGCTAACCCCAGCCTGCCTAATCGGATGCAGGGAAAGGGCAGGACAGGCCGTCGATGCGCGTATGGGCAGTAGGTCGCACGCCACGCGTTGGGCCTCTCTGAAATGATGGCATCATCAAAACAAAAAAGGATGGGCCTGCCTACTTGATCGCATCCGAAACAGTATCGCGGATTGGCTAAAAGTGGCAACACTAGAGCCCTGTATCGACCCCACGCTTTGCTTGGCCCGTGTTTTGTTGAAGAGCCATTGACTGACATCATTTATTGAACGTCCTTGATACAGCGTGAACTAGAAAATAGAAAAAGCAGTAATGTTAATTATGTGAGGTATTGTGATATACTGAGGATGCCATAGGGCAAACCACAACTCCTCTTTCATGTGGTTATGTTTATCTGTGGCACTAGAAAAGCCCCTTTGCCTGTTAATACTTCTTAAATCAGTGTAACAGGGACTTCTACAAACCCTCCGCAATCTGTCTGGACATTGTATTTGAAGTATTTTGTCCAGTGCTTTGCAGTTTCAGGACCTCAGACACCAGAAGAAGCAGCTGCCTTTTGCTCTTTCAGCTGCTTCTCTCCTGACACCAGGTGCCCCCAGGTCTGCTGCTCAGCAGCCCCAGAAAATGGGCGCACACAGGAGAACAAATGCAACATTTCTGCATGTCCACCTACGGACGATAACAAATCCTTCCAATACCTTTGCAACGCATCCTTTGATGTGCACGCTTCCAGACTTTTTAAGCGGTCTATAAACCACATACCTTCCCAGAAATTCAGCCTGTGCCAGTCAGACAGTTAGGAATGTTGTCAAAATGGATTGTATTCAAATGGTTCCTTACGGCTGGCTGGACGGCCGCCAACGTGTTTTCCTATAGCTGCGTTTCTATCAGACTGGAAAGTTGGCTCTCTGTGAAGTTTGACTGCTTCGATGTTTATATAGCAGCAAATGCAGTTCTTACAGTATTCATGATGCAGACAGAAATAGGTTATGCCCTCCGGAAACTTAAATAAAAGAAAGTGTGGAAAAAGAAGTTGCCGGGGGAATAGCACAAAGTGTAACGTGTTGCTCTTGAATACTTGACTGTGTGTGTATGTGTGTGTTTGTCTAGCTGAGATTAAAACGTTGAGCTCTTAAAGCTCTTAGCCATTTTGCTCAAACTTGACACCCACAATGATTCTCATCCAGTTTACCAGTCATCTATTAAAAAGACTTAATTTTTGCAGGATTCCCCTACCTGCATTTTTTTTGTCAGGCTCTGTGTTTCTGCTGCCCATCATGCATGCACACGTTTATTCGGCTCAATCGCCATCTGTCATTGCGTTCATATATTCTGGTTATGTTTCTCTTTCTCCTGGTGACCTATCCAGGGTGTAACCCGCCTCTCGCCCAAAGACAGCCGGGATAGGCCCTAGCCCACTGCGACCCTAGTAGAAATAAGACAATGGATGGATGTCTCCAACTCTAATAGGTGCCAGCTTGCTGCATGCTTAAATCTTGGCACGCAGCTGCTCACTCTAGTTTATCCCTAGCGCTTTTATTTCCAGGGCCCTGTTTGCACTTCAGTGTTCTGTTTTTTTCATTGAGGGCTGAAATGTGTCAGATTCCTCACCCAAAAAATAACCAGAGCCTTGACTGGGTGTCTGAGCAGCCTGATCACTGGCTTTGTAAAAGACGTAGGTGGCAACAGGCTACAAAACTGGTTGTTTGAATGGATTAATCTGCTTTACCTGAATGAGTGACAGTTTCATTGGCCCTTGAAAAGGCTTGATGTTCCTTGCTGCTTGATTATTTTCAGAGACCAGATGGTGCTTCATCTCTGAGTCCCACACTGTTGCTGTCGATCACAGCAAAGCCGCTGAGTCACTCTCCCAGATTGCTCATGCCCTGGCTTAAAATCTAGTCTTGAAAACACAATGATAACCCACTAATTACCAAGACAGGGTCCACGTGAATTTACACATCAGCACATTTGTAACCATTTCTCTTTAGGAATATATGTTGTGAGTCGTGATGTTAGGTGTTGCAGTCAAACAAGGCCTTGGATTATTTATGCCATGCTTTGTTGTGAGTGCATACCTGCACTGGCCATTGATATATTTCAAGAGTTTGTAAGAGACTTTCTTCTGGTACTTCCTGCCATTCATTTCCCCTTTTTGCAGCCATAGAAAAAAGTAGCAATTGAAGCCGAAATGTCTTATAAATGCACTGCCTTGAAATTTAACTCTGTATCTTAGATGAAATTGACCAACAAGCAAAGTCAGCAACCAGGGCTACAACGGTGGGAGTCTTTACTGGCCGGTCTGAGGAACAATAACGGCCGTCCTGTGTGTTGACAGCACACACAGCGCATCCTTTACTGTCCTGTTCCAGGGTCTGCCAAACTTACCAAAAACAAAGGCTGGGAATGGTGTTTATGTAGCTAGCGATTTGTCACTTGCATCTCTACAAATATTAAGTAATGAAACCTTGTTCAGATATATTGGAGCTCACCAGAGAAACCTCCCTTGCAAAAATAAAAATGACATTTGCATAGTGGCACATGTTCAAATGTATTAACTCTTACAAAATTCTTATTGAGTGACACATAATGAAGTTACACAACATGTAATCAGATTACTGCTCAAAAATGCACCATGAAACTCAATTGTCATAAAAACAACCAGATGTATGCCGGAACAAGATCAAATAACTGTCAGAGCAACTTTGATGGGATTCATGTTCCAAGTCGTAACTGCACAGGTCATAAAACAGGGATCATCACTTCCATCACCCACATCGCATTGGGCCACTGGGCTCTACAAAGATCTGTTGTTGGATGTGTGACCATAGTGTCTTTGCATTAGCGATGCGGGAACGCTTTTAGCTTCACTGTGCATGTTAATGTCTCGCTGTGTTGTCTTAAACTTTTAAATAATGGATTTTCTTTCCTTTTGTTGCAACACAATCACACATAATGAGTTTAAAAATGAATAACTTATGATCCATCCATCCATTATCGTTACCGCTTATTCCCTAATGGAGTAGCGGGGAGAACTGGAGCCTATCCCAGTGGTCAATGGGCGAGAGGCAGGGTGCACCCAGGACAGTCCGCCAGTCCATCGCAGAGCTAACTTATGATCCATAAACCCCAGATGCCCTAACAATTTTATGCCCCTGCTGTAACTCATTATGCACTGAGGGTAGAATCAAGATATCAGCATCAATGACAGCAAAGGCACTATCGACATCGGTGGGCCGTATCACTCTGTTCCCACAACGAACCCAATGACCTGTGCCAGGGCAGGCTGGGGATGGAGCCAAAGCGCCAAAGCAGTGATTTCCCTTTGAGCTGTGGCCCTGTCATAATTGGATATAAGCAAAAATGATGAAAATTATGTTTTCTTGCATTCTCAAGCATAAATCTTGTATAATCCTGGAGGTGAGGGAGACGAGTTGGAAAGACTTTGCATTATGCATCTTAAAACACATGTATGGAAAGCAAAGCTCATGCAAAGAAGTGATAATCGGAAGCACAGTGACAAATATGTCCCCAAAAGAAAGGCATGAAAGTCACTGGAAATGGATGGTGGAAGGGAGCAAAAGTGAGATCCAGAAAGAGAAGACTCAACATACTTAGAGGGACAAACATCACTCATCAAATTATAGATTAGAGGCCTGGGTGGAGCACACCCTGAAAATGTAGGCTACTGTGCTCTTCATGAGCCCGAGTCCTTACGGTTGGATCCAGGGGCAGCCTAATTGGCAGTTGGTCAGAGTTAAAGACCGTGAGCTTATACTGGCATTGCCTGTGCAGATAAACAGCATGGGCTCCCTTAACTCTTCCTAAACTCAAAGAGAAAGAGAGCTCTAGTTTGAGTTGCTCTGAAACAAAACCCTCTTCTTTCCATTATCATTGTTTTACGATTTGTTGAAACACGTTTTCAGCGTTAAGCATCCATCATCATAGAGCCCCTTCAGTATTTGTAGTAAGTGCATGTGCATGTCAGCTGGAGTAACTAACAGTGGTATTGTTTGTGTCCGTGGAATGTTTCTGCAAAATAACTCAATTACAGAAAAAATACTCTCATTTTCTCTTCTTTGTTTTACAAATCTTTGTAGCTGCGATCTCTGTCGTACCACTCCAAAATTCATGTGTCTTCCTTACACTGGTCCATAGCACAGAATAAGCTAAGTAACTTAATCTTTCTTTTCTTTTTTTCAAGTTTATCCATATAAAAAACATACAATGGTACCATATAAAATAAATTGATTAAAGCTGTCTTGGGACAAAGTATTTCTGTTTTTTGCTTTTTTAAAGCAACTAATAGAGGCATGTGTTTGTGTGACTTGCACAATAGTAAACTGTATATCACCACTGCCTAAAATGTTATGTTAGTGCCATAGGGTTCCTCATTTGCAGATCTTTCTGTGGAGAATTTACATGTTCTTATTGTATGTGTGTGTTTTCTTCTCATCAAGTGCCTCAGTTTTTCCACACAGTCCAAAGACAACCTAACATAATTGATAGTTCTAAATTTGCATTTGGGCACATTTTGGTTCTTGAATGTACATGGTTGTCTGCACTTGTATGTTAGGCCTGACTGGTGATGCATGATGGGTATACACATTACATAACATGTAACGTATAACATTAACATTTTTTTTGCAAAATGGCTAAATTCACTCCAACCTGGGTTGGCATTATTGACCAAAACTGCATCCAGTCTATTTCAGACCTGGGAAGATTTCCCATTGTAACTGTAAAAAAAAAAGCATTGTTTTAAATAACATCTACAATGCCAATTGGCTTGTTAACAAATCAAATTAAAGGGGCTCTGTGACTATATTTCTCTCATGCTTTGCTTGAAGACACATGGGGTTCTTTAATATGTGTGTATTCAAAGAGAACCTCTGGAACCTGTCCATTTACCCCTTACTGTTCAGTTAGGAGGTTTCCAGGTCGAGACATTCATGAAGGTGAGAAGCTGTGGCAATTACCAAGTTTACAACGAGACTGTCGATCGATCTCATCAAAGACTCTTGACCTTTTTTGAGTTGTTGTAATACAATGTATGGACATGTAGCTACCACTCGTCTTCCAAAGTTATTGATGGTTGTAAAATGGCATCAAGGCACATCCACTCCAATGTGCTCTGGGCCATTATTTTCTGTGGGGAAATCTCATTGCGACCCTATGAATTGCTCTTGAAAAAAAAAAAATTAAATGTAAAAAAAAGAATGAGTGTTTTTTGCTAAATCAGCCGAGTCCCCCTGCATATGTAACAGACAGTGATCGGTTGCCCCAAGTCTATAATCAGAATTCCAATAGCTTTGCAATGTGTTTGTTGTATGCTAAGTGCAGCCTGTGGGACAACTCCATCACCTCACTAACATACACATAATACAGACACATGCACAGAGCCATAAATCACCACATCCCACACAAGTTGCCTGAGGCTTTGGAAGCCAGGAAAAGATGGGGGATGGATTGATGAAGGAGGGATGGGGGCATAGGAAGAATCCAGGTCATTAAAATAGAGTGTGGGGTGGTCTGTGCGTCTCCTGCAAATCCCCTCTCTGATAAGAGAGAAACCTCTATCAGTCAAAAGTAGACACCCCACCAACACTGTCCCTTTTCACCTCTTTTGTTGCGCCTCCGGTCCTCTCCCACACATCTTTTCATCATAACCCTACACTTTGCCTCCTCTCTGGGTTTTCATAAATCCCTATATGATCTTGTTTTCGGGAATATTTGGTCAGTCCCCTGAATTGGATGCGGCAGGTATGATAAATGATAAATGGGGACATCCTGACAATCATTGTAACACGCAGACAGGTGCCACATAAGAACAAGAAGAGAAGAGAGAATAGCTGTCTTGAGATTTGCCACCACAATAAAACCGGCAAAGCTTTTTCAAAGTATAGTGAACACACACAAACTGTTTTTTGGAGCCGACAAATTATTGATTCAACAATTGAAGCAAGCAACAGCAAATACTGATGACTTTGTTCTTCCTTTAGACCATCTTATAAGCACATGTTGATTCACAAATGATGGGACTCCTGCCTTCTTCTAGTGATGCTGCTCTTTCTTTTTCCCCTCGCCCTCCTTACATGAAACCCAGGATACATCTGGATGTGGTACTGTATATGAAACCACAAGTCTCCTGCAAAGCTTTGTGCCTCTACATTTTCCATACTAGCACTTATATAAAATGACCTAAGAACTCAGGAGAGTTTTGCTTCTTTTGAATTAGCAGTAAAATAGTTTTAAGAACTCCCTCTAGTGAGAAAGGTGCTCTGCCACCAAGTATAACAATAGCAATTTTTCTCTTTCCCTTAAGATAGATGAGTGACAGTCTGGTTTGAAAATATGAAAAGGTTTCTTAGTTGCTACGTAGATTCTTACTCATTAAATTATCATACGAGGCTCATAGTGTTGAAAATACACTAAATAATTCATTTTCTGTCACACGGTAGCAAATTAGCTCGCGCAAGTATGTCCAGCTGGAGCGTTGCTCCTTCACACAACAGCCCCGTACGTTCTCCAGCCTCTTAAAGCAGAAGAGCCGGATTCTTGGTTCAGGCATACGAGGGCAAAGGAGAAGGGAAAAAAAACATGACAAAATAAGGCAGAACATGAACTGATCTTTGGTGAAATCAAAGCGTAGCTTGCGGTGTGTGTTTGCATACATGTGTGAGCTTGTGCGCTGCCAGAGACTGCTTGTCTTCTGTCAACAGCTGTACTCAGTGTGTCCAACAGGAACTGTGTAGCCTGCCGTTCTCTCACAAACACCCTCGCGCTGCATCATTCCCACTTGCTTTGAAGACACAGGCAGGCTCAGATCTGGGTCGCGTGAGCAGCCCTCCTTAGCCTTGGCCGCTCTGGCTTTGGATGAAATAGGCCAAAGATCAAACTTAACTGCGTATCCACTGATGGGGGCTCGCTGCAGTACTTACTGTTGGCTGTTGAAGATTTGGAGTATTCAACAGGCAAAAGCTGGCTGTCAGGAAAATATTGAATGCAATGAAATATCAGGGTAATCTGATTTTAGTCGTAAATAATGAAAGTTAAACGTATTGAAAAAATCCTCGATTTTGTTCTAAAAATAGCACATGGTTTTCCTCTCTAGTATCCTATTTAATGATCTGCTCCCTGTAATGAACTTTAAGCGCTTGTTTTGGATCCTCGTCTGCATCCTTCAAAGCGGTGACATATTGGAAGTAGCTCAACAGTAAATTTCTCCTCTCAGCCTTCCTTACTGTAATGATTTGATTTTGATCACAGCCATGACGGAAGATTCCCTCATTAGTCTTCAGGGGATTTTGTTTTCTTTTTCATCCCGTTTAAATCCCTTTGCCCTCTGTCATTTCACTGATATGGCTTTAAGAATTCTTTTAGCACTCCTCTCCAGACCAAACCTTTCATCCTTGCGCCACTGTTTAAAATGAAGCGTACAGTGTGTGAGCAGGTGCTTACTGTAATCCTCACCAGGCGACAGCATATGCCAGGCTGTTTTTTCAGAAAGGCAGCCAGGAGAAGTCAGGGTGGTGAACTAAGCTGCCCCCGTTCCTCCATCCCCTCCCCTCTGTTATCTTGTGCCACGATGATGTCCTTCTGCTGGGTGACCCAGAAACGGTTTCCTCTACCAGATCGGCAACACACGTCAACCCAAGCAAAGACTTTTGATCACAGCCATGAAGCATTTGCTCTAAAACATGCTGGTTCAAAGGGTGATCATTTTTTGTCTGAATAATGCTAAAATTAATTGATGTATGAAATGTTCCAATAATGACTCATTCTCACTCCAATAAGGAGTAATAGTTACTCTACAATGAATCAAGTGTAGTTTCAATCTGTGCCAGTTCAGCTTTGCACTTTGGAAAGGCAATATTTGCTCCACTCTAATGTTTCAGTATACCAAAGAGCACAGTGGTTCCTTAAGCTTTATATATACTGATACCTACTGTACCTACCTTCTTAAAATAATTTCTCATTGCTCACTCACACTGTGCTGAGAGCTGAAAATGAGTGTGTGTGTGTGTGTCTTTTGGGGTGTTTGAGGGCGTGTTTGGTGACAGTTTAACAGCATCAGACAAAAAAGAAGGATAAAGAATAAAGAATTGTGCTGATCCACAGTAGGTGACACTATGACTATGTCTGGGCATAAGCTCTGGCTTTTACTTGTGCATTCTTAGTCACACAGACTCAGTGTGAGTGGAAGTGCATCTGCATGCAACATGTTTCACGGTGTTTAATCTCAGGGAAGGACTAGAAGACATCCAGATCAAAGGGCTGCTCCACAATGGCTTACTCACTATCTGATTTGTACTCTGTAATTTTATAGCTTTTCACATTGATCCAAAAATATTTGGAAAAGAATGCTGCTGCTCCCCTTGGTCACATGATTGTTCCTGTAATCTGTATTTTCTTTACTAAATCTCTTTTTTTCTCTCATTATGGCTCTCTCTGTCTCTTTTAGATTGCTCTCTTCAAAAATGTGAGTCCAAACTGGATGGCCCGGGTCAAACCTCAGGTAGGTCTGAGCGTTTGTGATAGTCACAGGGAGGTAATCAGGGTTTTCTTTACAGGCCAGGAAGTGGGCATTGACCTAATTATTTCCACTGATACACAGACTGTATCTATCTAACAATGACTTTCATTTACATTTGCCCCACTTCAGCAAGCATTACAGATGAGAATGGGATTTGTGGATTCTTATTTTCAGAAGTCTCAGATTATAGAACACTGCTGCCTCGTCTGGCTTTTCTGCTTTGTTCAGCGATTTTACTTCTACTTCACTTTGGATGTGGTATCATACCTTTTCATAGATTAAATGTAGTTGTTGTCATGTTCAACATGCCCACTTTAGGGAAAATGTGCTCCATCAAAGCTCTTTTCTGTCGAATCCCATTAGACTCAAGCTCATCTGTGGCATCAGCTAGCGACCATGACCTTGTGGGTTCTCATCCCCTAATACCCCCAGGACATACATTCTAAAAATATGCCAAGTCACTCTCTCCTGGGTCACTTGTTTTTGAGTAAAAAAACAAAAACGGGGCAGTTAAGGGATCCATATTTGGGTATGTACATAGATTATCCCACATAAGTGAGGGCCTAATTCCCTGGCTATAGTTTTACTTTTAGTTGAATCTTTTGGGCTGAAATATGAGGAGCTTTATGACAGGGAGTCTGATTTAAATGAAAAGGCTTGCACTAATCCATTCAGCTGACATACGCTGGCAGAAATGCATTTAAGTTGTCATGCAGAGACTTAACATGAAAACATTGCTGTCAAGTTAGCATGCAATGTGGGATTTGGCGTATTGGACTGCAGCAAAAGGAATCATCATCAGTGGACGGTGTTCCATTTAGCACTGAGTGTTTACCCCAACTGGGTCATCCAGGGATGAAATAAGGCTGTTTTGTATAGACAGCTTGGCCTATTATTTATTCCCAGTTGCCAGGATGTGAGCAATATGAATTGATAAGGACATGCCAGCCCAATCCTTTGCGCTGGCCTTTGGCTGAAAGACCCTTGAACTTCATCCCTGAGGTTGGCTCAAAAATTAGAGCCGTCTTTGCATGTTTCTGTGGAAATGAAGCTTTGCTTACCATTAACAGCTGATTGTTTACTTTAACTCCATTTCAGTTACTGCAAACAAAGTTACATATCTGTCAAATCAAGTGTCGGTTAGCACATTGACTGCCTAAAAAGTGGAGGAATCGAGCTGAGTAAGCAGGCACTAGGAGCTCAGGTTCAAACTCACTGCTGGTTCCTGCTAGTGGATAAGGAAAAACAGTTTTTTCCTACCAATTTCAAAATCATGTTCATACTCATTAAAAACTGCACACTTTAGATTTCTGAGTCACAGGCAAACTTTGATTGTTCAAGTGAGAGGGGGCTTAAAAGTCCTTGTATTTCCTTTTACTTTTTGCTTCTTGTGCACATGAATATTGCAAATTTGATCTTCTTAAGATGCGCTAATTTTAGATTATTGTGTCTCTTCCTTTCAAAGGACATGACGTAACCTCAAATGGTTATTTCCTGTTGTTTGATCTAAAGTTTGTCGGTTTGGCCAGCTTGATTGGAGAGCCAGTGGCTCTTTTCTAGAGTTGTTTGCTTAGTGCACGCTGAGTTGTTGGATTCTCTGAGTTTTGTGTATATCAGGGGACAGATTAGTCTACTTTGTTAATTAGGTTATCAGTAATGCATGTCAAAGGGTTCAGTGATCTATGACGATAGAAGGAGAGGAACAAAGAAAGGCAAAGTGTTAAGCAATAATGCATTTAAAAGCCTTGTCAGAATCAAAGCTGTGGTATTACCCAGTTATCACTATTTGGAAATCACTTCTATAGCAAAATAATCTATATATACTAGACAATAATGGCAGATGCACGCAAAAACATTACACACACAAGCTTTTTCTACATTTTCGTTTCCATAAGGCTTTTTTTTACTGAAACACTCAGTCATTGTTATCGTTTGAAATGTCATCCTTTATGTGCAGCGTATTGTCACAAACCATGTCACCCAAGTCCACACTAGAATAAGCAGAACTGTTTAGAAAAAAGAGCACATACTATTGGCATGTGTTTTGTAAAAGACACTTAACAGCAAAATGATAAGTGTCCCCAAAACACTCTTGGCCTGCATATGGACTTACAGGCTAAGCACGCTCAGAGTAAATAGTTGGATTGTTCCCCAGATATGCTCCGGTTTTCAGTCCAACATAATCTACAACAGTAGCCAACTGGCTCTTTAGTCAGGATGATTATGATCTCTTGCTGCACTAATAAGATGTAGAATGCATAACATGGTGAATTAGATGAGAATAGTTTGACTTGCCGGCTGAAAAAGAAAGTACATCTTTGCGCATGAAAGGAGAGATGGAGGATCTCCTCTCTTCTTTTTTCCTTTCCTCTCTTTCCCTTCCCCTCCATATGTTTCTGTTCAGTTTTATTCAGTGGTGAGCTCAGTCTCTCATCCATGCCCATACTGAGCTCACTGTGTGGTTCCTATTGAACTGGGCTTTGAATGCTAACCATGTGCTCCGCGGGTGGACGAGCAGCCAGGCATGCTCCCCCAGTCATGCAAACGCACACGCTCTTACACACTTCTAAGCTGTGGAGGAAGTGGTTTTCTCTGAAGTTGATAAGATTTTGTTGTCATTGTTATTTTTTTTTATCCTCCCCTGCAGCGGCCAGGATGACGAGAACTACCGTAAACTCTGTAGTGTTTTTTTAAGGTGCTTTTTGGGTGTGTCTTTGAATGAACTTACTCCCTCTCACATCACTCATTCCATTTATACTTCTGTACTGTGTTTAACGTCAGATTTCATTTGGGTAATTTCGGTAAATAACTGGTACTCAGGAATACTTGACTTTTCCTGATTTTTAAAAAAAATGTTTTTAACACAAATGTGGCAAAAGCTATTCAGAAAAATAATAGATTTGACAAAATTGTGCTCCTAAAATTGTGCACCTAAAAGTCACAACATCCCTAAATGACCAAACAAATTAGTTGAAAAAGTTATGAAGGTCAAAGTTTGTCCGTACTGCCACAGCCTACAATGTGTGTTTGATGTCATGGCTTAGCTCGATATTTGGCTGAACTTCACTTGAACTCGGCTTGCAGAAATGCACACAATCAGAGGTGCTGTCATCTCAAATTTGTGGAAGCACAGATTACGTAAAAGTAAGTGTCCGTCCTTCTGTTGTCCATAAATAAGTGACTTGTTCAAGTTCCCGGCAATAAGGTTTGGACCACAAAAGTTTAAAAGAAAAAAACACAGACAAGAGTGTGTCCTGTTTCCTGTGACATCAGATAAGAGGCTGAGATAAAGGATGGTTAAAGAATCCCATGGTAGGTGAAGCTTACAACCTCGTTTTTAACTGACTTTTTTGAGCTGGGGCAATTTCAAGTCTCCAGTGGAATGTTTAAATTATTCAGGAGCTGAAAAAGTTAAAAGTATTTTCTAAGTTACTCCTGTGAGTCAAAGACCATGTTCTGCATGGCAATCCTTTTTTTTTCTGAAGTACTTGAGAAAAGCTGCCGGGCGACACACATACAGGCATACACACTTACCCACGTTCAGGAGAGGGAAAGAGCGGAAAACCAGTTAGACCCCCTGAGGTGTGAGCAGGGCTTAGCGCTGAATGTGTTTGTGTCATGCCTTTGTGCACCATTGTGCACTCCTCACACTGCATATTGTTCCAAAATGAATGTAGATGTGTGCATCCGGACTCCTTTGCAGGCCTTTTCGCCCTCCTAGTGCACGTGCTTGTGCCAGACGGCTTCAATTGGATCATGTTGTTGAAGAGCACTGGCTGTGCTGCTTTTTAAAGCACCCTCCTGTCACACGATAACAACATATTTATTTGGCCATGTGATATTTATTCATGTTTGTAGGTGGGGTTGGTTTCTTTTCCCAAATATTACTCTAATTGAGAATATTTTTATTCCTTTTCCTTCTTAGCATGAGCTTTGCTGTTCATTATCTAAATTTTCTCCACTGATTCAACTGAAAGTTTATTGTGACAGTAGAGGTTGTAGACCTTGTGGATGCATGGTTTATAAAACGCTGTTCATCATCTTTGTCCTCTGTCTCTCTGTCCCTGGTCCTTTCCCCGAGAGCACTGAGGCATGGAAAACCAAGCTTCTGTCCAATCACCATCAACCTCTCCCACACGCACCAGCCAATCGCTCTCTGGAGACGGCTGAGGGGGAGGGGCTGGAGTTCATGGGTGGGGCGGGGGAGGCTGTATGTGTGCTGGCTGGATGCTCCTTGACTCGAGGATTATTAAGGTTGTTTGGCTGCTCCAGGAACAGGGAGATATCACCTTCATGTCCGCTCTGTCCTCCCTAATGAATGCGTTTTAGGTTTTTTTTTTGTGAGGCCGTAAGATGAAGCGCTAATTTTAGTCAGGAGGATGAAAATAATTATCTTCCATGGAGCACAATTCTGGATATCTTTGATTGGATTCAATGTATATTTGCCAAAGCGTTAATGATTTAGATGATGTGAAACAGATTTTCATCTATTAAGCAATGTGACTCTGAGGCTCTTGTAGAGATTTCACAGTAGATTTTGATGAAGGCAGCCACATGGGCTGGAGCAAATGTTCTTTAACCTCTATGGGTTTGCTTTATTCTGGAAATGGCACAGGAGAATGAGTGGCACCAAGTGGTTGCTGAATTAATGTCTTTTTGTGGCTCAGTTTGTAAGGGAGAAATGTAGGAGATAACAAGTATGTGTCTTTGAAGAGGAGGTTTTACATATCTCATCTTGAGGAATCCTTTTTTTCTGTATGGATGGAATCCCTCAAGTGCTGTCATGCTGCTCTCCTTATTGGTCGTTTGAGTGCAAAGGCAGCGAAGACGAGCTGCAGGCATATCCATCCACATCCTGTCTGCATCCACTTGTAAGTATGACATGATTCTGCAATGCTGGACTGAATTATTCACAAATTGTGGGAGAGCAAAGTGCCACAGCAAGTGTAAATCGATTGGTGCTGTCTTCTTTACTTAAGTGCTGTGTTTAGCGGCCCAATACTTTGCCCAGTAGAAAATGTATTAATATAAAACATAGCATTTGGGTTCATTTAAACTCTGCTAAATAGGATCTTAAGGATCTTTTTTTCCTTTTTTTCTGTAGGCTAACTAATAGATGTATTAGACTCCTATAGTCTCATTCTCTTCCTGTAAAGGTTTAGCAAAATATGCCCCACTGTTATCAACATCAAAAAGAAATGTCATACTATATCACCTTTTCATGTGCTCTTCAACCTAAAATTGAGCTCTGTACAAGAGAAGAAAAATATTTATTAGAACTGGTTTTGCAGTGTTGAAGTGCAAACTGTGAAGTAGATGAAAAGAAGAGAAAATGTCTTTTTTCTTTTTTATTGGTTCCTCTATGACCATACATGGAAAATGAGATGCCTCTTCCCTGAAGAACAACATTAAGCGACACGTGAGCGTTTAATATTATAGCAGCGTGTCAATATGTAGTCAGGAATGTTGGGAATGTGTCCCGTCATGGTTCCTGTCCTGTGACTTGCTTTACCACCTGATTTAGATGTTTAATATCATGTGGCAGTTGCTTTACAATTAAATGCTAAATTTAACGGTTTTTCCTCATTTCCTCATAATATGTTTTCTCTCGTGTTCGACATTCAGTTGTGGACAGAAATAGTAAGTGTTTTTATTTTTATCTTTTCAATCAAGCCTCAAAAGCCCAAATTTAAGATTACAGAAATGATAACTTCTCACAGAGCATCAAGGCTGTAATGTTTGTTTCTCCTTCCTCACGTCTGTCCCTCTTTTCCCTCTTCTGTCTGACTTCTTGTCTTTCTCATCTTCCCCTTGTCTCCTGGAGGATGGTTTGAAACTGAGACATTCAGGAGCCTGAACAAAATATGAAACTAACCAGATGAGATTAGATTTGGCTCTGCTCAACAGTCTAATTTGGTGTGAAATATTTTCCTCTGTAGAAATGTGGCTGTAAATCAGCAGGCTAGTTGTAAACATGCTTCTACTATTGCAGAGTAGGCACTTTTTTGTTATTTTGGCACCTCTGATAGTTATTTTGAGCTAATGCAAATTAGTCCTTTTCTCTCTGCACCTCCTATTGATCACTGTCACTCTGTTGGAGTATTTGCGCACGCTTGCACATGGTTATTCATGCATGTGCGTCAGATATTCCATCAGTCTTGTGGGTGCCTGTTTTTATAAACCAGTTGCTTTCAAAGCTGTAATAACAGAGAACAGCCATGGGATCCGATAGCCGCCCGGAGTGGAGAGAAGGGCCACAGAGCCCCAGCCTGCTGTTGTGTCTCTGTGGTGTGCATACTCAAACCAAGCTGGCTTGAAAGCATACATTATAGAAGCAATGACAAAAGTAGAAAAGAACCGTACACTGTGTGTTCTTCTGGGGCTGAATGCTAAACTTGTAAACAGGAATTATTCTGCTTTTAGCAAGCTGCAAGGGCTGCAGGTGCGCACTAGAACGCTGGAAACGTCTCAAAATTTTTAAACATATTTTTCTGAACTCTTTATTTCAGGCTTTCTGTACTTTCCCGTCTTTCATTCAAACAACACATGGCAGAACTTATTCCTTGCGACTCTGGGCTCTTCTGTCACTGATAAAACAAACGTCCAAGTCACCCTCCAACTGTAAACCATAGCTTCATTAGGCTGTTTGTCTCTGGTTACTTTTTACGTTAGTTCAATTATATTAGATCATTTGGTCTCGTGGCTTTACCGAGTGATAAATCCTATATCAGAGCTCAGCTGTCACATTGTTGGCATCTGTCAGCTGATCAGATTCTGCTGCAGAACAGGGTGTTGGTCCATCATGTTTTGTCTCAGGATGCACAACAGTGGAAGTCCGGCTGCAAACTCCTTCTGCGTGATGCCAACAAATGCACATATTCTGCCTTGTGTTTGAGCACATTGAGCCAACTCTTATGAAGCGGTGTGTATAATCAAATGCACTCACTGATCAAACTGTAAATAAAAGTTTTCCCTCAAAATCTATGATTCATTTAAGTTTGTAGAGTTTTACTTGCAGATATTTTTTTCCTTTCTAATGAAAAACCATGCTATAAAATTCAGCCTGAAGCTTAAACTCATTGCGATGTGTCTTTCTTGTGGCTTACACTGAAAGGAAAGGCCTCATAAAACTCACGGATGGAACGCATAGTTCTTGTCATCCCCTCTTTCTTGTACTGGCTGAGATCTGCTAGCCCTATCTCCTTCGCACCACAACCGTCTAATAAATGACAGACAGCCGACACGGTGTCGTCTCAAGCACATTTCCTTCCTGTCCTCCTTCCATCCTTCCCCCCCCCCACCCCCCAGTGGACTGCAGATGAGCTCGGCCTCCTCTATGCTTGCTTGTCAAATCTTATTTGCTCCACCGTGGTTTACTGGCTCTGTTTAGTTGTGCAGCAGGACAGTGGCGTTGTTTGGTTGGAGTGGGCTGATGAATAGTGTTCCCAGAGCCGTACAAAGAGTCCTGCTCTCTGCTTCATTGATGTGTTGATGCGGCTCATCTGGCTGCCCAGTGAGTTTGTACTGTATGCTGTTGTGGGTTAGACGGATGCCTGTGGATACCCGGTACTGAAAAGGACTGTTATACTCTGTCATTGCCACAGTTGCTCTCACAGTGTCTCTGCGATTGAAATGTATAACACTGAGACATTATTTAGAAGTTAAAGAAAGGCCCAGTGTTGGAGCGAAGACAAGAACACTCTCTCCTTTCAATGCCAGTCCATTAACTTTTGTTTGGACAACTGATCCATTATGTGCCTTGTCTTTATTATATTTTGGCAAATAGTTAGTTGATTTTGTATATCTAAAGGTTGTCAAAATGTATGTTGTTTGACCTCTACAGCTCCAAAAACCTGACCCATGACACACTCTTTCATCTGCTAGTGTGCACTCTCCACATGTGACACTGTCGCCGCCCCATCTAAATTTCTGAGAGGTGACAATCCCTCTCAGTTATTTATTCCAACAGGATCAGTCGCATATGTTTGACCTGGTTCAAACCGCACTTTCAGCTCATAGACACTAAACGCCGGCTATCCAAAACGCAGCTTACTCAACCACTCATGTGCGACTTCATTTCTTGAACCCAGAAGATAGTAGCAGAGTAGATGTAAAAGTTTTATCTCCACACAAGATTGGCACCTTTGGAAGCTCCACTGATCTTTGGATTTGTATCGGTGACTCTGAATATGGCTGCTTTCACCTTGTTCCGTTTCTATTTCATGCGACTTCTCAGGGACAGAAGAGGCCGGCTTACAGCAGAACCAGATAACAAAACTGGTGGGTGGTACCAGCAAACACTGCAGAAATACTAAGGACTTCAATGTAAACACTTGACATGACAGAGTTTGTGTGAAAGTTGAAATACGACAACAGTTTTACTAACTGGATTATGATTTGTTTTGGCTTTTCTTTGAGGACCATTTCTTAGTTTTGGACCTTGGAGGTCTTCATCTCAGTTTATTTAGAATAAATGTGCAGTGGATCTATACAAATGTGACTGCATGTTATTCACAGGATATTGAGAACTTATCACATGGTTGCTAATTATAAGCTGTAGAAAATGTTTGTTTCTACCCAGGGCCCCTATTTTGTAATAGGAATGATTAAAATTAGTGTTAAAACTAACCTAGTTGATGAAAATGTATTACAGAAAGTGCATCAAAATTAAAATAACTTTGAAAAGTGGAAAATATATTATTTAGATTAGGACTCCTTTGATAGCTCAGTGAAAAAGCTCACATAGGCTAACAGCGCCTGAGTATTAGTCAGAGAGAAGATTACAACCAATCATTATTAAAGCCTATTTCACTCACAAATCCAGCACCGACAACTGTTTGGCAAGCTTAACTTTTTTTCCCCCACTGTGAGTAAATAGCTTGTCACACTGGGAGGGTCTGAGGAAACTGTTGAATGCAAAGCAACACTTGTTACTAAATCTTGTTTTGGGGCGGGGTTTGTGACATGGGGAGACACTGTGAAGACAAACCAGTTGGGGTAGGCAGGCAGGAGCTGGCAGCGGCTTTGGCCTTCTGCAGCTCAGTGGGTGGCGGGGCGTTGACCAGTATATGGTACGGCTGTTGTTCAGTTGCCTTATCGTTGCACCACAATGATCAGTTGGAAAGCTTAGAGCTGGCAGAACGAAAACTGCTGTATGACTGCGTACGATTTAGATGTTTGGACCGGTTTGATGCTGGTTTTGATTCGCAATGGCAGTGCTGGATAACCACAGTTGGCAGTACGCCCATGCTGGGAAAACCTTGATCAGACTATCAGGTAGGGTATTTTGTCACCGTCATCCACAACCCTGGATTTTGATGTTCTTTACAACAAAAGTGTGGAAACAGGGTCACCCTCAACTGGGTCAAGAATGTTTGTCATAACTCTTTGATGGTGATGTCTTAACTTTTCTGACAAATTGTATTGTCTTTTTAATGTTGAGGCTCCATTGTCTGATTTCTTTTTCCATGTTTTGTAAGTTCTTGTTGGTCGTGATTGTGTAATGATTTGTGTTACCTCAAGACCTGCTGGATTGGTCTTTGATGAATGGATATGTGGCTCTACATCAATAGAAATGTGTTTTAGGCTATCTGCATTTATTTATGTATGATAACTGTGTGTTAATAAAAAAAAATGGAGCAGTAAACATTTAGAATATGTTGTGGTATGCCATTACTTTCATGATGGCAAAGATTTTTGCTTTTAAGATGAATAATTAAACTGCCATTGGTGCAGTTTTATCAATTGGACATGAGAAAAAACAAGTTTGTAATATAGCTGTAGCGTAAATGATACTTTTTCCCAGTCACCGAACACCCTGAACGCTAAACTGAGTATAAGCTACTGAAGATTTTATCCTTAATGAGATGTACCATATCAAAAAAGTTTGACATAAATAATGAATAAATAAATGAAGGCATAGCTTTAACCATACTTGCTTTACTCCCACTAAAATAAATAAATCAATACACAGATATCACAAATGCAAAGTGTGCTGGAGCAAAAGAGCTGCTTACTGAGGTGACTAATATTTCATTGACGCTTTTGGTGAATTTGAACATATTTCAACATTTTTTTAAGGCTGTTGTGTAAAATTTTTGATTAGTTTCTGTTACCGTTACCAAGCAGAGACCTCTTAAACTGTGTCAGTGCTGTTTTTCTTAATAATCCAGGCTCATAATTTCAAATTTACAATGTTGGCAGCAGATTTCCCTCCTTGTCTTCTTCAGTCTATCTTTTGTCTAAGTTATTTCATTTGAGGATAAATGATCAACAGAGTGCTCAGATCCTTGTAACAGATGCCAATGGCATTCTTTTTTTGTGCCCATGTCTCATGCGGCATCTGCATATGTGAACACTGTTGTCTTTTTTTTGCATAAAAAAACAACAGGCAATCCCCCACCCCCCCAAAAAATACTTTGGATGCCCTGTTCAGTTTTGTATGTAGGTCATTCTGCACAGCTTGTATTTTACTGTATTGATAGGTCACTATTTTTGGTTACCCTTGTCTATAAATAGATTGGAACTTATTAGGAGGATACTGTATAGTCTTTGTTTACTGAATGTTAAGGGCACACTATGAAAAGCAGAGTCATGCTTGAACAGTTTGTAAGTCTGGACAGCTTCAGGCTGCCAGATAGTAGATGAGTGCCAGGTGCTGCTGAGATAGAGTGGCCAGGACAGCTGGCTTTGGTCTTAATGACAAGATGGGCCTACAAGTGCCTGTTCTAAAAGGTAAAGGAGATGAAAAACCTTTGTCAGACAAGTCAAGTTGAAACTCTGATCAGGTCACTGGAGGATCATGAATTTTCACTTAAGTCGTTTTTTAATGCTCTGTCTAGCTCACTTCCAAAACGTCGCGCCTGCAGCGTTAATGAATGCAGGTGTCTGAGGAGATGTTCTGCTGTGAGGCGATTAGAGGAAATGGAGCTATTTGTTATAGGGTGAGCGCTGCAGAATTAAATCACAGCACCGTCAGCCGAGGGAGAATATGTATATAGCTCCTGAATATAGCTCCTGAATATATAGCACACATGCCAAGTCTGGGATCCAAACTGGAAGTCATGGGTCAAAGATTTTTACTTTATGTGAAATATTTAGAAATATTTGATCAATTCAGAATCTTCCACTGGGATTGCGGTACATTTTATTTCCTTTTATACTAAACTACACTTAGGGGGACTTGTCGCATTTATCGTACGATCAATAGAAGAGTTATTTTCGAGACCATGTGACTGTCCAACAGTTGCTGCAATATTCTGTCTTGTTTTCCTAGACATACATGTCTTGATGTTATAGTGCAACAGGAGGGCAGTCTCACAAATTCGTGAAACAATCCGAGCAGTCAGCTCGATAACATAACCATCCGAACAGCTGCATATACTTCTATAAATGCATGAGACAGATTTGAGTCTTTGTGCAGTTGGCATTGCTTAAAAATGCTTAGCCCAGATTCGCCAGAACGGAGGCCACAGTCGGGAACCTTGTCCAACAGAGGGCTCACTGTCCCGCCATCATGGGAGAACACAGATGAAGAAATAGCCTTATCAGACATTCTCGCTCACCTGCAGTATCT
Organism: Menidia beryllina; assembly: GCA_013363375.1. Lineage (NCBI taxonomy): Eukaryota > Metazoa > Chordata > Actinopteri > Atheriniformes > Atherinopsidae > Menidia > Menidia beryllina. Next base: position 11,950,663 of record JABUIW010000019.1, read on the forward strand.
CTCCAATATATTTAATATTTGAAGCAGCATTCAGAAAAAGGAAGACTACAAGACCCATGACCTCTGTGCTATCTCTGATGGCACAGTGCAACACATCCAAATAAACTATATCCAGTAGTAAAGTGAGATAGACAGGTTTACAGAATCTGATTTCATTCCATAACAGTCATCAGCAGAATAAGTCAAATGCTCCATTTCAGGGTGAGTGGAGATCAATGAAATGGCAAGACAAATGTTAGGACCAATCTAATGCTAGTCAGAATCAAGGTTCAAGTATGACAGGGAAAGGAATACGAAAAAAGATCATTTTCTTCTTTGAATCCAGGGACTGCATTCAAGTTTTCTTTAAATAGTTTGGTTTTTGAAAGAGGACATTTTAGAACAACATTGTGATTTGCCCAAAAAGCACTGGCAAATGATACAGTGGGTTGCCAGCAGCGAGGCCTAGAGGAACTCCAAGAATGTTTGTAGTCAATGGAGTCAGCACAGGGAGAAGAGTGGCGAGGGGAGGACAGTCAAGAAAAAGAAAAGATTTGCACATTATTATCAAAGGTGAGCGTGTTATTCAGGCTCAGTTAGGTGTGAAAGGGCTATTGTATGGGGATCAACTCATAGAAAGAATGCATGAAGTACAAGTTGTTTTTGTTGTGTTGCATTGTGTGATCAAAGATGTGACCACAGACCGGACCCTTCAATGGTGTCACACTGCATTGTGTTTGAGTAGTGAATGTGGCTAATGCTAAAGTGACTGTTGAATAAGAGGGTTAGTTGCTTAAAGGAAAAGTATTCAACTAAGTGGCTAAAAACTCACCTTTCCAAAGGTGAAAATTGGGTGATTTTCTCTTTTTAGCAATTATTCCGTATAGATGGCCATTGAATGGACAGATGACACAAGCACAAGACTATTTTATCTGAAGGCGCCTCTCGACAGATTAGCTATTGAACATTTAACCACAGTGTGAGAGCTTGTCTGTGATGTTGGTTTTTGTTTCCACCCTTCTCATTTGTCATGACTTATTCATAACTCTTTTTTTTTTTGCCCTACAGAAGGGTTAAGTCCAGGTCGAGGGGTTGTGGTGGGAGCAAAGTGTTATTTTTGCTGTAAGCCACACTGTAACAACAACAATATGAGAAATGTGATGAAAGTTGAGCTCACCACAGTCCCCAGGCCCCCCGCCAAACCCCGGATGAAGGTCACAGAACTGGAGCGGAGTGGGGCAGAGGAGCTGCTTTGTGTGTGAGAAACGAAGAGAAAGGCTGCGGCGTGCGTGTGAAAGAGTTTAAAAAAGAAGAAAATAAATAAACGAAAGGGACTTATGTATGGGTAGATGGAAACACAAAGTGGGAGAGACAGGGAAAAAGAGAAGTCCGTGTCGTTTCACCCTGTTGCAGAACACACTTGTTGTTGCTCTTGTCTGGGTTGTTAAAGGGATGTCGCCCCGATATAACAGCCTGTCACACACACTAGCCTAAACAGTCAAACTGCCCACATCATGGAAAGAAGTGGCACCTTGATAATCTCAAATACCAAGGAGAAAGTAGTAGTGCACAAATGTTCATCTAAATGAAAGCGTCAATGCAGACTGTGTGTCTTTTTAGACTTATCGAAAAGCTTTTTTAATAGTTGGCAAAACTGTTGAATAACCACAGCTTAGAATCCATTTTTAATTGTTTAAATCAGCAGTTTATCCTCTAAAAACAAAAGAGAAACAGTGCGTCTTATGTCTTCTTTTCGAACAGAATCTGCTCTGAAACATTAAACTCTAAATGCAAACGCTCACAAAATGCCACAAACAGAATGCGGGTGGTGTCTTGCTGTGAACGCTGGCCGTGGACACGTTGGTGTGTCAGTATTACACTTGCTATTCTGAGAGTATGAATGTGTCCAAACCGCATTGGGCTCAGTCCCAATCTCTCTTACAAACTCAACTGATGTCACAGCTGCAGGGCTTGGATTGTAAGTTTCGGGATGCCTTGAGCTTGTATAAAAAGAGGGAAAGGGACCTTCTGCCGTCACAGCCCAAGTTGCCTGGAAACAAAACGTTACCATTGAAAGAAGCGTCTTCAGCCCAGGATCCTGTGCTAATGCTGAATTCTGCCTTTCTCTGTACCTTTTGATTAAGAAGGAATAATGGAACTTTAGAAAAAGCCAAATAGAGAGTATGAGTACTTTACTGCCTGTTGAGATATTCTAACAGACATTCAGGGCTAAGCATTTACCACTGATGTTTGTCTCTCAGATTGAGACAACAACCTTTCTAGCACTGAGACAAATTCACTCAGAGATGTTTGGTGGCTCACGCCCAACTTTTTGGCCTTCTCTTAAGATTTAACCACAAACCATTTAAGGGTCGGAAAGCCAGCAGACCATCCAACAAACAACTTATATAGAGTATAAAGGTCTCCTGAATGTATCCACTGGCATTTCCTCTTTTTCTCTGCCGTTCCACTAAAGCTCCCCTCACTCCCGGACCATCCAAGTAGGGACAAACGGAGCCAAACCATGCTGTGCAGTGTGACAAACGCGGCCCAGTTCTCCCCTTTCACACATTCTCAGCCCCTGCTTGGTGGTGCAGCATAAAAGGACAACTGGAAATCCACCACAGTCACAGACACTCAACTGTAAATTTTAGATTTATGGTCTCTGTGAGGAAATAGCTTTTGCTGCATTAAAACTAATGAATTTTGCTAAATGGTTGAGGGCTGTGCGTGCTCACATTATTATTACTATGCTATAAAATCCACTTAGTAAAGACTAAAGCTCCTAATCTCTGTATTTCATCGCAGTTATCCTTCATAAGCAGCTGCAGTATTTGTTAGCATGTTTCTGCTGAGACTACTGGGACGTCGGCCAGGGGAATTGTGCTGTAGTATCTTACAGCATTTTTTAGTGGACCCGATCAGCTCCACTACACACAGCCAGCTTGTAATTGGTCTGAGTTTAAGGTTATGGGGTTACACGCGAGAGGACCAGCATTGTGAGACATGCCAGGATGCACTCATGCACTATGTATTGTTTAGCCTGTGGTCTAAAGGACTGGAATCAAAGGGATTGGCCCTATGAACTGAGAACATGTTTCTGTTGACAGATATACAGTTTTAGTTCAAAATGGATTGTGAGTAAGAGTTAACATTAAGATATAACTGGAAATTGCTCTACTTCCCTCCCTGTCTGATGTTTGAAATGGGTACACTGTAACAGTTTTGGAGTCAGGAGGGCAAACGGAAATGAATTGGCATGCCTTGGCTCCACCGCTATGTGAGTTGGCAGAATTAGGGCACTGTCCTGGTGGTGTTATGAAGACAAGAAGGCCAAAGCAGACGGAATCTGTGCCACTTCTTACTCTGCCTCTGTGTGATCTCTAAGCATGTAGAGCAAAACAAGCGTTAATGCAGGGTATCATGAAGGGATTATTACAGTGGCCACATTTAAACCAGTATTTAGAATATCGACCTTAATCTAAATGATGATTATAGTGATTTCATTTAACCTGTTTTAGGTCTATGTAATTACATCTTCCCTCAGAAAATGCATCCATTCAAAGTTTGAATGACCATATTTCTAGAGAAATGAGCTTTGCCTTTGTGTTTTTATTTACATAAGCCGTCTTGTTGCCTGATCTTATGAAAGAAACAAGCAGCCTAGTCTCTGATCACAAACCCAAAGCAAGAGGCTATGCTCGTAGAAATACACTGATGTCAAACAGGAGAAAATGGCTCACGCTTTCCTGACCTTTTTCTTTTGTCTTTCAGTCATTATCTGGTATCCTTGTTGATTCTCAGTCATGCATGTGATGGTCATCCAAAGAGTTTTAGTAAACTTGACGTCTTTTTGGATCTTGAAGGCATTCACCTCTAATCCTAAAGACTTCAGAACTTTTAGGATTATCTGGTACCTCTTTATACTCTTTATACTTTAAGGACAGAGGGTGTCGTTGTGGCTTCTGTCTCCAATTTCTGCTTTTAAATGTAAAAAACGGTGATGCTAAAAAAAAGAAAAAGATATCACTGTAAAAGGATTAATAATTGTAAAAAAGAAAAGTAAAATGCTTTTTCCAGCATATAAACTATGTATTTCATGTCATTTTAGAGGACACTGAGTTCACAATGACAGTTAAATGAATCACTCTCATTATGAGTATGCTATGAACAAGCAGTGTGTGATTAAAAAGCCTTATTTCATGTTCCGCTGGCTAGTAAACGCATGTGTGTAGTGAAGAGAAGAGGCTATGGTGCGTGATTATGTGTGAAGTGAAAGACGATGATGGGAATTCATGAATCGCTGTGTGTAGGGTAATACTTCTTTCCAGTGGCATATCCTGTAGTTTATTGCTGTATATAAACATGACTCAAATTAGTAGATGCTCAGTGGTAATATGTGTAATTGTGGCATTGTGCTTATTATACTGTAATGGGATGGGCACTCATGCTTTTCAAGCAGCTGTTGTTCATACTTTGCAGGTCTTGCAGTACTAAAATGGAATCCATCACCATCAAGTTCTTTTTCCACTCTCTGTCCTGCTTCGAGACACAAAAAGTTTACGGCAGCATTGTGTTTTATACTTAAACAGTTCCCTGCACAAACCTTTGGTGCACACAGCTCCAGCTTTTTGCCAGACCTCGTCTGATGTGCAGAGCAACAGTCTGAACCGCGCCGCGTCACTTTAACAGAGGTCAGCACTGGCTGCGTGCCAGTGGACTTTACATAAACCACCACTGGGAGGAATGTGTCTGGGCACACTTCACAGGAAACACACCTGTGCTAACACACGAAGTTCATGAGGAGTATTGTGTTTCTGTCTTTTTTTTTCTGCCTGCACCTTTAATTACTGATGTTTTATACAGACACGCATTTCAGTCATTTTAGTTTTCTTGGCATGTTTCTTTCTCGTTGTGAGCTCGATAGAGGGCTACAACAGGTGCAGCAGGTTATGCAGACACTGAGAGGATGATAAAAGCTCTGTGTGAATGGTGAGGTAAGCACTCTGTTATTCACGTCTTGCATGGAAACAGGATGGAGCTACAATTGCTACATCAGCTCCCTTGTTTCCCAGCAGCTGGTGACATCATGCACGCAGGCCTTTTTCGCTCTCGCCACAGCCAGCTAATGGGCTGTCGCTCAGGCCTGAGTGTTGGTCGTAACTCTCCGGGACTGTGGCTCAAATCAATATTAGAGGAGCCATTAAAACCAGGAGGAAATATCTAGCCGTCATCTGCTGCAGTCTCCAATGTCCACATTATCACATTGGCAGCATACTGATGTTCATTCACATTACTTCTTGATGCTCTCCAAATTGTATCATTTTCAGTGTGCTCCCCTGCTTCCTGTGTTCCTCCCCTCCGAGCCTTTCATGTTTTGTCTTTTCATCCATCTTTTATCTTCCGTCCTCTTGTTTTTTCACCCTTCATGTCTTCAGGTTATAACTCATTCTAAAACTTGAAGCGCTCATAGTTTAGATGAAACATCTTTATTTTATGAACTTAATCACCACACATCAAGATGTAAGCTAAAAACTTTGGCTTCAGGACACAGAATCTGCATAATTTGAATATTAAGATAGGGTGGTTCTTGGTTTGTGCGTGTATGTGCGTCATTCAGCACAGTTATTTCCCTTTCTGGTCAATAAAATGCTTATAACCATTAAGTCACACTGTGCTCTTCCCCCGTTTGAGGAAAACATGTTATACTTGCGTTTTACTCTATATCTGGATGATATTTTTACCCATTTGTGTGTGTGTGTGTGTGTGTGTGTGTGTGTGTGTGTGTGTGTGTGT
>JABUIW010000019.1:11973716-12019504 GCA_013363375.1 Menidia beryllina
ATGTATTGTAAGGATGTGTTTAATTCAGTGCTTGTGTGTCCCATTCTCTCCATAGTACATGAGTAAAGTGGAGCCGTGGTGTAAAGCATGTGGCGAAGGGGAGCTGCCCTCTGAACTGCAGGATCTGGAAGATACAATCCACCATCACCAGGGATTATATGAACACGTCACCACAGCTTACTCAGAGGTCAGATCACAAACTATTAAAAAAAATACACAGATAGTTTTTCCCAGCTTTTAAGAATGCAAATTAGGTTTGCTGATAATCCAAATCATCCTTTCATGATGTAGTCTGGTGAACATGTGCCATGTAAACTCTTGAACTGCCATTTATGTTTGGGTTTCACTTAATTGCATAATTTGAAACACAAATTGTGAAAAAGACAAAACTCAACTGAAGAAGTTCGACTGAATGCAGAAAATAATTTCTTCCATTTTTCAAAAAAGCTCCCAAAAAATTTTACCAAATGATCCTGTCTGATCTTTTTGGTTACGTGATACGAATCTTCACAGGTAAGCCAGGATGGAAAGTCCTTATTGGACAAATTACAGCGACCTTTGACCCCAGGAAGTGCCGACTCACTGATGACATCGGCTAACTACTCCAAGGCTGTGCACCATGTGCTTGACATCATCCACGAGGTGCTACATCACCAGAGGCAACTGGAGAACATCTGGCAGCATCGCAAAGTCCGACTGCACCAACGCCTGCAGCTGTGTGTCTTTCAGCAGGACGTTCAGCAAGTAAGAGAGGCCCGGAGACAAACACAAAGAAATTCCACTGAAATTAGACTGTTAGCTTCCTTCTAATTTTTCAGGAATGCTCATTGTATTTGGCTAATTGATTTGCTTCTGCAATGCATAAAAAGAATTCTCTAAAGGATTATTCCATTCTCTTTAATTCAGAATGCAATACGGACAATTCCATATTCCCTCTGCATCTGATGCTCTGTAGCTTGTCAGCACTTTACAGGTCTAATGGAGGAAGCTCTCAAAGCATTGCGTCAGCCTATCCTCTCAGTAGATATAAATCAAGGAACTTTTTTATGCTAACATCAGACAGAGCAAACACACTATAGGTCTTGTTTGATGTTGTCTCATTAGGTGCTCATGTCAATAATGATGAAAAAAATCTCTGCAAGGTATGATATGATGGGAATACAATGATCCTCTCCAACTCATTCAAGGCCTCTTTCCACCTCCTCAAGTGAGAGCCTCCAGTCTCTGCATGACTGTGTGGATGGCATCACTCCTAGATCAAAATCAGTGATTTGGTTTAGAGTGTCATCTCTGCATCTGCTCCCTTGGGGCATGAGCGCCTCTCTGCCCTCTTCCTCATCTCCTGCTTCCTTTCACTGTCTCTTGCTGTATCTTTGTGCCTCTGTCTTTCCCCACTCCCATCCACTCTTTCATCACCCTTCTCTCTTGGTAGTGGTTGTCATGGTGATGCAATTTACTGTCACATAAAGTGTTAAGGGCATTGTGCTGGGGTTCTCGTGTGTTTGTCCCATGGAAATATGCTCTCAGAGACCTTGAAAATCCCTTTCACTTCCCCACATAGAAAAAGGTGCAGTGCACCTATCTGTTTGATGGATCACAGGATATTAAAGTAAGAAGTCATCTAGCTTTTCACTGCCAAATAGGGAATGTTTACACGGTGCTCTGCCTTTCATTAACCTCTTATTTTTAGTTTAGACCTTAAATACTGCATATAGAGCTGAAAGATAATAAAACAGCAAGAATTTGCAAGATTACAGATTTTTGCTTAGATGGTCCCAGTTCTGTGATTCAATAAAGCCATTCAAAACAATTGCACCCCCTACTGCCTGAAAGTTGTATTGCATCATATTCTGTTTTTGTGTGTGTGTGTTTCAAGGTGCTGGACTGGATAGAAAACCATGGCGAGGCCTTTCTGAGTAAGCACACTGGTGTTGGGAAGTCTTTGCACAGAGCAAGAGCTCTCCAAAAGAGACATGAAGACTTTGAAGAGGTTGCACAGGTAAGTTTCTTTTTTAGCAATGCATTCTGCATGGTTTAAAATCACACAAAACATATTTGTGTTCTCATTTGCTTCATCAATTAGGCAAGTGTGTTATATTAGAAAATATGATATTTCAATAGATCTAAAGTGATCATATGAAATGTTAGTTAATGAAGTGCAGGAGATGCTGAAATTTTCCACTAAATATGTGCTACGTTTACATTTCAGAACACCTACACTAATGCTGACAAGCTGCTAGAGGCAGCAGAGCAGTTGGCCCAAACCGGAGAATGTGACCCAGAGGAAATCTACCAGGCTGCCCACCAGCTTGAAGATCGCATCCAGGACTTTGTGAGACGCGTCGAGCAACGTAAAGTCCTTCTGGACATGTCTGTTGCCTTTCACACGCATGTCAAAGAGGTACGTGCCTCTATTCCCTTCTGTCTTTCAAACTTTGACCGGTTCAGTACGCTCAGTCATCTTCCATCTGAAAGCAGAAAGAAAAAGACTAATGATAAATACAAACATATGAAAACCTTTGCCTTGTCTTTCAGTGCCACATTTTTATGGATAGTGTTTCAGGGAACCCAGTGGCATCTTACTGATGACTCTGGGGGAACAACCAGTGCTTCAATTCTTTTATCCATAAACCAGTTGTGGGAAACCTAGCTAAAGCCTACTCTTCCATCATGTGATCAATTTTTTAATTGTATTTCAATAAGTAGTTGCGCAGATATTGTATTTGTGCTCATGAACCTCCGCATTCCTTTGCCTGTTTAAACTTATGCTTGCAATCTATCTTCACCCACCTTCTTTATAACTTTCATTATGAAAAGCCTGCCTTTTTTTTCATTCTGTAATCCACCGTATTCCTCAGGGGAATACTGAAGGTTCTGCAAGGATGTGGTGTTAATCACTGTTCTGCTTCCTTAAGGTTAAATACATTTCGAGGTGATGCGGTTCACATCTTAGAACCTTTTAACCTTTCCAGACTGACAAAGAATTTGCTCACACTTTGTTCTGAGTACCTAGCCTCATGGAGAAAGTCATGGCGTTCTTACTGAACTAAGACTGTTCATTCTTTATACAGACTCATCTCACCCTAATTGTGTGCTAAATGTAGTTGCTGCCCACTATTAAAAGACAAATTGTTTCCTAGTTGAGACCAGAAAATAGGAGGATATTAATTAAACAATGAATATCCATATATTTCCAGGTAATGTGCTGCATATTATACAAATAAAACAGTATCAGGAGTGTATTTGGCCCGGTGTACGCAGCCTTGGTTTAACATAGCAGTGGTTGCCAGAGTCGCTCTCCTGCATCCTGAATCCTGGGCCAGGACTTCAGTATGCTGAGCCAGCTCATCCAGATGGCTAATCTGTGACAAAGATAACCATTCACAAAACACCAGCTTGGAGCAGAACTGGCTGAATCTGATTAATGTCTCTCCGTCTTGTCGTTGTCCGTTTTGCAGCTTGTAGATTGACTTTTACATGTGTTTAGCCCCCACAGCTCTGTGGATCAGCCCCTCTCCCGTTTTTTTTATCTTGCATTGCTATCTTATTATCAGCATGGCTGTTGAGTACTCAAGATTTTTTTCTTTTTTTACCCTGTCACTTAGAGGTGTATATTTCACTTTAACAAGTTTGTGATTTTTGGTCTGTAACTGCTAGCTGTGGACATGGTTGGAGGAACTTCAGAAAGAGCTGCTGGATGATGTGTATGCAGAGTCTGTTGAAGCTGTGCAAGATCTTATTAAGCGATTTGGTCAGCAGCAGCAAACCACCCTGCAGGCAACTGTCAATGTTATCAAGGAAGGAGAGGACCTCATACAACAGCTCAGGTGATTAAGCTTTCTAGATATACAAGTGAGGAGTGGAACTCCCAAAGCAATGGAGGTGAAGCCCTATTTCCAGGAATATATCAGTGGCTATTGGCGTAATCTTTGGTCACATGTACACTGTTCCACATCTTCTGTATTTGTCTTCTATACAGAGACTCTGCCATCTCAAGTAACAAGACCCCTCACAACAGCTCCATGGCTCACATCGAGAGCGTGCTGCAGCAGCTGGATGAAGCACAGGGCCAGATGGAGGAGCTTTTCCAGGAAAGGAAGATCAAACTGGAGCTTTTCCTTCAGCTCCGCATCTTCGAGAGGGACGCCATAGACGTGAGTGATCAGGAAACCGTTTTGGTGATTTTGTTTTTTGCATTGTTCTGTTATTGTTACGCAAAAATGGTGCAACAGAGTAGGTGTAATCTTTTAGTGCAAAGACATGAGAGATTAGTTTTCTTACTGGGACGTTTAGTGGAGGAAAGGAAAACAAAAGTGATTTAAAAAGAAATCCTTGAATCTATGGAAGCTTGGAGGTGAAAAGAAAATGGAGGTAAATGTTAGAGGTCGAGGTAAACAATACATAGATGACAGTGGAATGATGCAATTAATATGCCCAGCCAGCCACTTTCTTTTTCTCATGGATTGTGTAAAGCCTGGCTAAATTCACAGCATTGCTCTCACACTGGCAACTTAAAAAAAAAAAGCATTCAGTTCTGCTTGATGCATCTCATTTACTTACTCATCCCAGTTTTTTTACCCGTCTCAAACCAGCAGTTTGATCTGTTGGATCCTCTCATTTCCCAATGTTTGAGTTCATGCTTTTTTCAGCTGGTGCCCAGATATGACTACGGCTCTTTTTAAACGTCCTTTAACATGTTTTATGATGTTTTGTCATACTTATCCAGTCCTCACAGAAGGTCCATAAAAGATGTGCATTCTAAAATGTTGGTATGGAGCATTAGTGGGCTGTATTGTCCAATGTGTTTGCCCTATGTGCTCACAGAAGTTGTGAGGTTGATTTCAAGGATGCCCGTAAGGTCATAGAAATGTGGTGAATCTACTAATCACATGCTGAATAGCTAAATGGCCTGCGCACCCACACACACAGACACAGGATTAAAATGACACAGAGCTTGAGTATGAAAATGGGTGGAGTAGGCTTTTTTTCTCCTCCGATCCCAGCTCCCACATTTACTCAAACATGCACTTGCAATATGACACTCCCTCCCAGCTTTACCATGGAGGCACGTTGTGTAAGGTGAGGGCCTGAGTGGCAACGAGACATACCTTCATATTTCATCGCTTTCCTCTTTGATAATACGCTCTGTATCGCTTCACACAACCAAGAAAAAATTAGACAAAGTGGAGCCATACAGAATCTACTCCTGGATAGCTTTCTTAGGACGGAGATGGTCTTTTTGCACACAAAAGGTGTTTTACTCAACTGCAAGAGAAGAAGAAAGCAGAGTTCAGATGAATGCTTGGTAAGTTTGTCTAACCTTGTTGCAAGATTTGAAAAAATTATAGTTTGAGCAAAACGTTTAATGTGAATTTTATGGTGCAAAAGTGACACTAAAAAAAGGAAATCTAAAATTCTTAAAGCTCCTTGTTATATTGCAATCAAAGTGTCAAATGAATTGAGCATCTTGCAGTAAAAAAAAAGAAAAATAGAGAGTGATGGAATCCTTATGTCCTGTAATTTTAAATGCAAGAGGCCTTTTTGTTTAATGCTAGATTTATTTGTCATTCAGTAATCATCTGGTTCTGGAGAGGGATCAACTAATCTTTGTTTGAAATATTTTCCCGTTTCCAGTCATATTGGTGTTTGAAATAATCATACGGGCGGCAACTATAGTTGGCCCTGTGGTATTCAGAGAAACACCTGTGTGATACTCTAACAATGAGATGGATTTGCTGGCAACACTCACCTGATTTCCCAGGGCCCAGATATCTTTCAGGACTTACAATGGATAGAAAACCCCTCTGTTAGAGACTATGATGGAAGTCTGTGGCCATTAGGAGTTATTTCTGCAGCAGCTTTGTGTCTGCTGGTGTTTGGATGCCTGAAAATAGACAGAGACAGCTAGTGATGATGGCCTTAAGTTGGTGTTTGCTAAATCACGAAAAATCACAAAAAATAATAACAGTGCTGATGCTTTGTACATTATTTAAAAATACTGCCCATCACAGTACACAGTCTATTCTTTCACTCTGAACCTAAATGATCCAAACTGACAGGATTATTTCTTGTAATGGGGAAAATCCCAAAAGCTTAGACATGCTGTTGGCTGATAAGATCTGCATGTTGAGTTTAATGATAAATCTAACCTCCTTTGCTTCTTTGTTTTACCTAAGTCACATATGGTTACCAGCATACAAGTACGAACATTTCACCTTTCTTTATGGCTGTTTTTCTGAATCATTATTTTCATGTTTCTTCATGCTTGGAAATCTTATGAGACAATAAATGGCATTTCCAGAACTGAGGGGGGCAGCTGCCAAAGGATCTCATTCACCTATACAGATTCAATTTCATTGCCATTATAAGATACTTCAATGCATATTGGTTTAGTTCAGACATATTTTTTATTGCCAAGGCACCGTTACCCAATGGTTGTTTCATTGATAGTTTTTGAGCACATGTTTATGGGTTGCAGAACAGCTGAGAAGAGACAGTCGGCTCAAATCTATGCAGAGACTTCCTACTTGTTCAGCAGAGCAGCTGAGGGCAAAAGGGTCGATATTTGATCTACTTATTTTGTGTTCAAGTATCACGTTTCAGCTACTGTTCTGTAACTGTCACTCTAAAAAGGTATAAATTTCACATAAAACACATAAAATATTTAAGAGGATGTTGTGTTCTAAACCTATGATAGATTAGTATAATATGGATAAAATCCACACAAATGAGAAATTGCCATCAAGTAGTTGCAGAAAAAACTTACTTGTTTCAAGCAAAAACACGTGATAGGCATAAGTCAATGGTGCCTCCAGTGAAATGATTCCATCAACATGGGCAGTGAGAGACAAGCAGTGCTCTAGCAGTCATGCATTACCAATATGATATGGTATTCATTATCGTGTCAGCTGGAGTGTTGGCTGTCAGAGTTCTTATTTATGTATTACACTCTCTAAAGCAGCCTTGTATGTGCACTGAAGTCATGAAGTTTGTATTTCATGAAGTTTGTAGTCTTTTGTTGGAGTCTGTTCAAAGCTAATTCTGTCAAGCTCAGAAAATTTATGTGTCAGTAGAGGGGAATTAGCTGCACATAATTCTGCACTTCACATCACAGGAGATGAAGAAGAGCTTCCATTAGATCGATTAAAATTTGGATCTATATTGCAGTTTGCCTTCTGAAGTTTTTTTGTCATGATGTGTGAAAAAACCCCTCTTCTCTTCTCTTATTCTCTCTGCCTTCCACCTGGCTCCTCAGATCATCTCGGACCTGGAGTCATGGAATGAGGAGTTGTCCCAGCAGATGAATGATTTTGACACAGAAGATCTGACCCTGGCTGAGCAGAGGCTTCAACATCATGCAGACAAAGCACTCACCATGAACAACCTCACCTTTGATGTAATCCACCAGGGGCAGGAGCTGCTGCAGTATGTCACAGAGGTCCAGGCGTCCGGTGAGTGAACTCATGGAAATACCCATTAAATACAGTCATCTTAAATATGGTCACAGTCTATGTGGAAAGTTCAGAGTAATCACTGGTGTTATCCTGAATTTTTTTTTTCAAGTTTTCAGTATATGAACTATAGTCCTTTTATTATCCATCCTTGTATTTTTTGTTGTTCACATGGGTGCAAATGCATTTTGTCATTGTTGGTTCTGTTACACAGATTTAAACCACTTTTAAAGGATCGGTTACTCTACTTTACAATTTTATTAATAGTTTGAAGGAAGAAAGACGAATGAACCATATGAAAAGAAGTGCTAGATTGTTGTTTGGATCACACGGACATGTCTCCTTTTCGCAGGTGTGGAGCTGTTATGTGACAGAGACGTCGACATGTCCACTCGGGTCCAGGACCTGCTGGAGTTTCTTCATGAGAAGCAGCAGGAGTTGGACTTGGCTGCAGAGCAGCACAGGAGACACTTGGAGCAGTGTGTCCAACTGAGGCATCTACAAGCTGAAGTTAAACAGGTGTGCACATAAACAAGGAAATAACATAAGGTTGTGATTGGATAAGGATGTTGAACACAATCTTAAAGCAGATTTGATTGATCTGATGGTTTTTTTGTCTGACTGAGGCCGGGCTGATGAATGGAAAGATGCTGTGACAGTCAATTGCTACGGCATACCACGATGTTACTGCTAAATGTGTGTGTGGTACAAGGCAAGAGTGGGCTCTGCCTGTACATGACAGTGGATTGATGATTCAGTCTGTGTCGAGAGTCTGTCTCCCTCTGATTTTTCTCTTTCTATTTCTCTGTGTTCACTTGTCAGCCTTTAGTCTTTGTAAGTTCAGCCAATACTATACAGAAGCACTTCTATGTTTAAGCTGTTGCTTGGGTAGATTCAGTTGCTGCAAAGGAGGTTTAGACATGATTGAGAAGAAACATTTTGATTTTGATATGTTAGTTTATTGTTTTTTTTAATCAACGTGAGGATTGAGGAAGTGACCATGCAAGGGAAGATAAGCACAGCGACTCCCAAAACACTAAAATGATTTACAGATATTGAAGTGAATAGTGAATCTTTTCAACAGAAAAATCCAGTCTGTCTTTGCTTGCTGATGATGATCTTTATGCAACTACTTACTAAATGGATCGATTTCATAGCGGGCAGCTTCTTCTCTGTCGCAGGCATTCATGCTGTAATGGATGCATCAGAGGCAACCATGGGTTTAGTGTCCATCCGACTAGCTCCCAGTCAGAATATTTATGAACATAGACTGTAATACTCTCTGATCTCCACCTGAAAGTAGCTGCACTGTTGGGATTGAAGTGGGTGCAGCCACCATCTGGCAGTTGTGGCCTCTGATTTTATGCTGCTGATTTGTTCGTTACACACACTATGGTTATCAGTCCTGGCTTATGATTGTCACGCTGCTATTTTCGCCATTGTGGGTGTGTTTGTGTTTAGTCAAAGCTGGCTACTTGCTAAAAGTGCTCCCTGTATGCAGTTATGGGATGGTGAAGCTTAAGAACAAAGAGAGATCCTAAAACAAAGATTCAAGCATGTGGTATTTTGTTCAAATATAGCGGTTTGCTATTCTGGAAGGAGGGATCACATATTGTGTGCATGATTGTTGTTATTTTTTCATCTTTTTATCACAGGCATCTATTTTCTGCTGTGCATTGAAGTGATAAAAGGGGTAGATAAAACTTCTCTCTGGTAAGATAGAGTTGATACATGCATACCTGTCCCACCTCAGGACATTGCCGGTGCAACAGAAACTCTGGCCCTGTTGTAGCTTCCCAAAAGCATGAATCACTGTTGCGTTGCATCATCACTTTTAAAGCCAAGCTGTTCAGCCCGTCACCCACACAGCACAGCCATGAGCACATGTGACTTTTGAGTTCTTCTTGCAGTTTGAGTGCGTAAGTTAGGGGCTGTGGTACACTATATGAGGAGGTTACACACTAAAGAAATAAATTAAAGGTCAACGGTATAGCAGGGAGTTTGGGAAACTTGAGCAGAGTGAAACAAGGGATTAAAAGAATGAGGAGGCAAAAGGGAGGATTTGGTATAAAAGCAGCAAGGCATAAAATGAAAGGGAAGATGTAGAGCTGTGTTTCTGCTTTAAGAAAATTATGAAATATGGACCAATAGATAAAAATAAGAACTGAATAATGATAATGATTTAACAAGAAAAAAACACTTCCTGTGTTGATTACAGGTTCTGGGTTGGATCCGAAATGGTGAGTCCATGCTGAACGCTGGCCTGATCACAGCTAGTTCATTACAAGAAGCCGAACAGCTGCAAAAGGAACACGAACAATTTCAGCACGCAATAGAGGTAAAAGGATATTTTCCTTGCTTTTTGCTCTCTGTTTTTTCCCCAAACCAAAGAACATAGAAAGTTCTGCGTTCATTTTCACATGCTTGTTGCATTCTGCTTTCTTTTTGTTTTCCCCTTTCAAACTTTCATGATCCATGAGTTGTTTCTTTGTTATTCTTTTTCATCAGGCTTGTCTTGCCATGTCAGTTGGCATTCTTCATTTACCCTGCCCAGTGTTTTGCTTTTCCAAGGATTTTTGTTCTTCATCTTTCAACCTCTTGCCGCTCTAAAGCTCTTCAGCTTCTTATCTGTCTGCGCCTGCCCTCCTCATCACAAGTCACATGAAATGGAATTATGAATAACTGTTATCTCTCCCTCGTCCTTTCTTCCTCTCCCTGCTCACCTTTCTTTTTTTTTCTCTTTTGTGTCTCTGCCACTGATTATTCAGGTTGCATTTCTTTGAACTCAATCTGGGCCGACTCATTTCAATGCATATACATATGTCACATAGGCACACAGATTCATACTCATGCACTGTTCACGTCCTTTTGGAATGTTTTTGTTTTTTTCCTGAATTCTGTGACGTCTATAATGGGCCCTGTGTAAGAAGTACACCTTCCTTTTCTGAAAAATGGCACGGCGCCCCTTAATTTATCCTTCACCTTCACCCCTTTTTCTCATCTTTTGATGATCAAAAATGGTGAAAGCCTCACTCAGGGTAACCACCATCCTTTCGTCCTCCATCCCTGTGAACTGAACATGAACGAACAATTGTGATGTGTACCTTGGCGTATTTCTCAAATCCATTATTGTATGGATATTTTTTCTTCATTTCTATGTATTGTCTCTTGCAGAAAACCCATCAGAGTGCGCTGCAGGTACAGCAGAAAGCTGAGGCTCTTCTTCAGGCCAACCACTACGACATGGACATGATCAGGGACTGCGCAGAAAAGGTGCTGAACAGTTTTAGCTCACCTCCCTGTAACATTAACATGCGGCGCAGTGGTGTTTTTACAGCTGAGAGTGGAAACATGACAAGGGTTTTTTTTCTTGTACTTGAAGGTGGCAGACCACTGGCAGCAGCTCATGCTGAAGATGGAGGACCGACTGAAGCTGGTTAATGCTTCTGTGGCCTTCTACAAAACATCTGAACAGGTACTGTGTGCGTATGGGATAGAGAGAGAGAATGGGTGTGTCACACATGATCCCAAACCTGAAGGATTCTCATTCCTATAGAAATTTCATTTTCCATTTTAATCATCAGCATTAGATTAAAGCTTAAACTACAGTATGAAGGCCTTTACAATTATAGACTTTCAGCTGATTATTAAAAATGATTAAACAACTAGCCATAAAGATTCATTTGTCTTTTTCTCTTATTTATCTGTATTATTCTAACCCCAATTTGTTGCTGAGCTGGAGTCCCATTCATTGGAACAAATAAAGGAGAATTACACTCTCTTTGAGAATTGTCCAAACTTCACACACGGCACAGCAAATACAGTATTTCATGTTTTCAATAACTGTAAAGACATGCAAACAGTTGGTGGCGCTAATACTCCACTCATGGGGAGACTGACTTAGAAATTACTCGGGCAAGTACTTGAAAAAACGAGGAATGAAAGCAATTGTATTAATGCATTAATGCAATAAATGACAATAATCAGCTCAAATGATAGTGCAGATATGTACTTTATGTAAAAGGCCAAGAGATAATTACAAGGTGTGCTGTTCTGTTGCAGGTGTGCAGTGTGTTGGAAAGCCTGGAGCAGGAGTACAAGAGAGAGGAGGACTGGTGTGGGGGTGCTGATAAACTGGGCCCAAACAGCGAGTCAGACCACGTCACACCGATGGTCAGCAAACATTTAGAGCAGAAAGAAGCTTTCCTCAAGGTAACCAGGATCATTTTAAGCGAAAACATATGTATTCACCTGCTTCTTTTCTGCCCTCTGAGCAGAACTGAACCATTATCCCACTCACAGATATGTCTGTACTGAACCTTTCTGCATTTCTACAGGCCTGTACATTAGCCAGACGCAATGCTGATGTTTTCTTGAAGTACCTGCACAGAAACAGTGTCAACATGCCCGGCATGATGTCCCATGTCAAGGCGCCGGAGACTCAGGTCAAGAGTAAGTAAAAATATTGAATAATCTCCATCTCATATCTGTATCTGTAAGTATATGCACTGAAGCCTGAATGTAGATGCGTGGCTTGTTCCTTTTATGTAAATATACCGTGATAAACACTGTGAGTAAACAAAGTCCTTCTGTTGCTTCATCAGATATATTAAATGAGTTGCTGCAGAGAGAGAACAGAGTCCTCCACTTTTGGACCATGAGGAAGCGCCGGCTGGACCAGTGCCAGCAGTATGTGGTGTTTGAAAGAAGTGCCAAACAGGTCTGTGCTTTTGTAACTTCTGTGTGTAAGCATAAAATGATCAGATCGCAGGCCACATTTACCTTTTACTGGAACTACAACTTTTATTTGGGGGGTTTAGGTTTTGGAAAGTTTGCAGGCCTTTAAAAGCAGCATCTCCATAAAGCTGGTCAGTAAAATCTCCAGGTAGACGGCTGTGCAGACTACAGACTTTACAACACACAGTGCACCGACGCCGGCAAATGGCACAGCTCCTGAACACAGCACAGACTTTCATTCTGGACCTCCACATCAGTTGACAGTGTTGAACCTTTTCACAGTATTCAAATGTTTTGAAGCACAGAATTAAGTTTTTTTTTGGTGTTAATCAACCTTCAATGATATTCTAATGTACTGCGCTGCACCGGCCAGGATGCCTGAAACAACGGACACCTACCTCCCTCTTGTGGATTTTATATGACACAGCATCTACACAGAAACCTTTGGTTGGCCTGTAAAACTTGATGACATCATACTTTTTTCTAGAACAGAGCTATTCTAAGGCTTTCCAGGCTTTACCCTAAGGACCTGATGGTTATTGGTCTCTCTGTCTGTGCGGACCAGTTCTGCCATAGCTGGTCAGAGCCTCTGCAGGTCCAGCTTTAAAGCAAATAGGCCGTGGAAAAAAATACCACAAAATGAGAAGTTCTAAAATGGAAAGATAAAGTGTCGGAGAAAAAATTGGATACTGCATTGCATCTCAATGATACAGTTGGCATGTATCACAAAATCTACTTTTGTTAAGCTCATATATTCATCTTTAGATTCAGAGTGATAACAAAGACAGGGCTGAAATCTCTGCAGTCCCCTTGTACTCACTTGTGATTGGTTGGTTCCTCAGGCCCTGGAGTGGATCCATGACACTGGGGAGTTTTACCTGTCCACACACACATCCACCGGGTCTAGCATTCACCATACACAGGAGCTACTGAAAGAGCACGAAGATTTTCAGATCACAGCAAAGGTATGTTTGTGGATGTCTGTGTGTGCAGATTTCTGTATAAAGTTGAAAAAGAGGCTGAAGTGATGAGGCTTCTATGTGTGCCTCTCTGAACGTTGCTCTGCTACACGTGTTGTGTTTGCAGAGCCCTGCACTCTGCTGTGGGGCCCATTTTTAGGGCAGTTTATTGTTGTCTTTTCTCTTTGCTGTGTCACTGTTATTGTGTGTTCGAGAGCAAGCCATTGTGTCCATCAAGCAACACATGATTCCTAACTCTTTCTTTCTCTCATCGACCTTTTCTGTGTCGGCGCTGCCTCGGCACCCGTCCCTCTCCGCTCTCTGCCCCCACCCTTGAATGTCTCTCTATTGACAGCAAACCAAAGAGCGAGTGAAGCTGTTGATCCAGCTGGCGGATGGGTTTTGTGACAAGGGCCACGCCCATGCACTGGAGATAAAGAAATGGGTGTCCTCAGTGGACAAACGCTACAGGGACTTCTCTCTCCGCATGGACAAATACCGAACCTGCTTGGAAACGGCACTTGGCATTTCTTCCGATTCAAACAAGGCTGTGAGTGCATGTTTCTACTAACTGCATTTAGATGCTTTATCCAAATACCTGGGGCATACACCAGGCTTCACTCTGAGTATTGTGCAATTTTATTATTTTTTTACATTGGTAACAGTTTTAAAAGGTAAAGATTTCCATCACTTGTTCGTGTTAACAAACAATCCACTCCTAGACATGTCTCATCTCGAAGGAGCCAGAATGTGCCATCCCATGTTATATCACTGCCTCTTCCTGTTTTTTTTTAGCATGCTAACTCCTGAATGAGTGTTGGGCCTGTTGTGTTCAGTATAATAGCCACTGCGCGCTGTGTTTTCAGAGTAAAGACTTGCAACTAGACATCATCCCAGCCAGTGCTCCGGGGTCAGAGGTCAAGTTAAGGGATGCAGCCCATGAACTCAATGAGGAGAAGAGGAAATCAGCACGAAGGAAGGAGTAAGAGAAACAGATATTTTCTGAAGTCTCCTGATCACACCCTGTCAAAACAACTGGTTAGGATTTGCTATCATGCGGAGCTTAATGTCAAATTACCCAGAACATGAGCACATTATAATTACCAGTAAAATCTTCAAATTAAGTCAACGCAGTACAGCAAAATGGTGACACAGTGTGTGGTGCACTGTAACAATGAGGGCTGTTTTTCCTTAAGAGCATTTAATCATACAGCTATCACTGTTTCAATGGAATGACTGGGGAAGCACTTTAAATGACTTGTAGGTTTATGAGGAAAAATCATGCAGCAGGGAGCCCAGGAACAGCCTGTAAATGGCTGTACATATGTTAACAACCCACCAGGGAGTTATAATGCATCAACCTACGGCATCATTGGTCATTTTTCTCCTACGTTTCTGCCTCGTGTTGCAGTAGATCAGGTGCTTTGCATCCATGTAAACCAGTAAATTGAACTTCAAAGGGTGAAGAGTTCTGCTGATGATGTGACTATATGCAAGAGAGGAAAAAAACATTCTGTTTTAGACTGTAAATGAGATGTTTTGTCTTTGATACTCAATATTGTGTTGTGGATAGGCTTTTTACTGTCCCTGCTTCTGTTTAGTAATGACTAGCATAGGTTGACTGAATGTACAGTAAAACCAAAGTAACTGATTTTAAGACTTGTCCTTTCAGATTTATTATGGCAGAGCTGATTCAAACAGAGAAAGCCTATGTCAGAGACCTACGGGAGTGTATGGATGTGAGTATTGTACAGGCTGCACACACAGAGACTCAACATCCTCAAAATATTCAAATCACTCTTTATCTTTGATCTGTATTATCTTTTACATTCAGATGGGGTACATTTTGCCAGCTAGTAACCTGTTTCCTGCATTCGAATAGATAAATGAGGTGTATCTTTTGGTGTTCAATAGATTTTTCTCTCCCGCACATGTATATGCAGACATACCTGTGGGAAATGACGAGCGGCGTGGAGGAGATTCCCCCTGGTATTGTCAACAAGGAGCACATCATCTTTGGGAACATGCAGGATCTCTATGAATTTCATCACAAGTGGGTTGCGCATTGTTGTTCAGTGCTATGAAGAATTTCATATCAGCATCAGATAAAATAGTCTTAAATGATACGTTTGAAATGATATTGAGTTGTGTTGGCTTTATTTCTACAAATTGAGCTACTAAAATATCCCCACAGCATCTTTCTGAAAGAGTTGGAGAAGTATGAGCAGCTTCCAGAAGATGTTGGCCACTGTTTTGTTACCTGGGTAAGAAATGAACTGCACATTTTGTGTCTTTACTCATCATGCTCATTCTTTTACACCTATGCAATTCTAAATATGTCACGGCGTTTGTGGTATTTGTTTTGATTGATTAGTGACTCTTGCCTTTTATGATCTCTCTCCAGGCTGATAAGTTCCAGATGTATGTGAACTACTGTAAAAACAAGCCTGACTCAACTCAGCTCATCCTGGAGCACGCTGGACCATACTTTGATGTAAGTGCCGTTGAATGAGTATGAACTGGAGATGTCAGGGTGAGGTTGTGTCTTCCTGCCATTTCTCACATTGTTTCGAATCCATATCCATGTGAATCACAGGAAATTCAACAAAGGCATCGTCTTGCTAATTCCATCTCCTCTTACCTGATCAAACCAGTACAGCGAATAACGAAGTACCAGCTGCTTCTCAAGGTAAAGCCCACCATATCATCTTTCTAAAAGTGGTCTGTCTTTATTTGTTACGGCATTCTTTTGTTCCACACATCTATATTTAAATGTATTTGTACGTTTGTTTTTTGCCATTGCAGGAGTTGCTAATGTGCTGTGAGGAGGGAAAAGGTGAGATCAAGGATGGCCTTGAAGTGATGCTTAGCGTCCCAAAGAGAGCCAATGATGCCATGCACCTGTCTATGCTGGATGGTGAGAATACACCTCCTGCACACAGACACACATCTGTTAGTCATAGGGCTTCCGTGTTTTTATTTTTTTTATATTTTACTGTTGTTTAAACTTGAAAAACAGTTTTTTATCACTCTCTTTTCTAAAGTCATTGTGCACAAATCACCCAGCCATGAGTCAGAAACGTTAGTCAGATTCCTTCCGTTGTGATCATGATAATAATAATAACACTGTAAAATGTCTGCCTTCCTACTCGCCTACCTGTGTTTGCCTCAGGGTTTGATGGAAACATCGACTCCCAAGGAGAGTTGATACTTCAGGAGTCCTTCCAGGTGTGGGATCCCAAGACTCTGATTCGGAAGGGCCGTGACCGACACCTCTTCCTCTTTGAGATGTCCCTCGTCTTCAGCAAGGAAGTGAAAGACTCCAATGGGCGCAGCAAATACCTCTACAAGAGCAAACTCTTTGTAAGAACAGTGGTGTTTCATTGGAACATGTTTCTCTGATTCATACGGTCTGTCTTTTTTCCATTATAAGTATTTATCATCTCAATTTTATCCCACTTCTTTTTTGTCCTTTTAGACCTCAGAGCTAGGAGTTACAGAGCATGTGGAAGGAGACCCTTGTAAGTTTGCCCTTTGGGTGGGAAGGACTCCCACCTCAGACAACAAGATTGTTCTCAAGGTATTTATGTTCATATTCATGTGAAAACTTAACACACATAACACTGGCATACATTCTAAACTTAGAGAAGAGTTCCCTAATTACTGCACTAACACTTAAAATGCTGCTGTTTGGTTCCTCAAATGGAGGAATGGTCAAGACGTTTGTGTGTAGCCCACGCCTACTAAATCCTACTAAAGTTCATTGCCTGTAGGGAGATGGAGCGTTATTCGCTGCTATTTGTTCTGTCTTCGCACTGATATATTTGCATAGCAGTCGACAGGTCATTATTCAAACTTGCAGGCAACTTCATTGCCCTCACACAGTGAGTCAGATGTAATGTTTTATGCATGGAGTGTGTAGAAATGTGTAGTTATCCTTTTGTTTTTGAGTGTTAGGACATTACTCGTGGGTTGAAACATAAAGGCTTTAGAAATACAGCAGGGGAGAGAAGCATAAGGAGCTCCAGCAGCTATAAAGTGATCAAATCAGACTTGTTTTATTTCCACACTGTCACTAGTGTGCCATAATAAAGCCCATACATCGCCGTAGTGATCTTGCACAGTCACTTTAAGGCCACTGGGAATGCTGAAATGTTTTAATAGAGCTACTCAGTGAACAGATCCCATAGAATGTGTTAACACATCAGCATATGTGTTGTGTAGCTGTATCTTTTTTATTACATCATTTTTGTAGTATATCTTACACTGCTTCCTTTGTAACCCAGCTTCATAATCATATTGATGCCAGTTTTTCAAAGAAATGGTAGAACAGTACCCAGAACTGGCAAGATAAGCACATTTAATATCCTCAGGCTGTCTGTGGAGCGTTGAATGAAGCGGAGGACGCTCTTGTTGGAATGTCACATTGTGCCTGAATATGGATGTGTGAGTCAAGAGAAGGGATTAGAGGGATCAACACTCATGTGGGATCAGACAGAACTATAATTGCTAAAGCAGACCTCATGCTGTGCACTTTACACTGCGTTATGAGTCGAGCAGTCATTCATTAGAGCCAAGTAAAAAATTTAACTGCCACAGTTTTTCTTGCCATTGACACAGATGCAGTGTCACTCTGTATCCGAGACGAGGCACTAATGCAGGAGCCGTGCACATTTGGGTTTGTCAGACTCAGCTATGTGCTTTGTTGTAGGCTTCAAGTATAGAGAACAAGCAGGACTGGATCAAACACATTAGGGAGGTCATCCAGGAGAGAACCATCCACCTGCATGGGGCTCTGAAGGAGCCCATCCACATCCCTAAAGCCACGACAACCAAACACAAAGGCAGACGGTGAGCAAAGAACATCTTAGTATCAGCTTTAAAACTCATGTAAACGAGAACTTTTCAGAAATTTTTAGTTGTGAACATTGACTGTGTAACCACAGGGGGGAAAAAGACGGCGCAGTTCTAAGAAATTCCATATTTGTAGCAGTGGAGGGAATTAAATACTGATTTTTTTTACCATAGGGATGGAGAGGAGCTGGACAGCCAGGGAGATGCCAGCAGCCAACCAGATACCATCTCTCTCGCCTCTCGCACATCCCAGAACACTCTGGACAGTGACAAGGTTAACACACAAACACATATATACTGTACATGACCTTCTCTGTCCTTAACACATATTGAGCAGACATAGATGAACCACAAAATGTCGTTTTCCAGTGTGTTCTGAAATCCTAAATAACTGGGTAGCTATCCTGTCCCTGAGCTTGCTAATGGCGTCACATGTGATCGTCACAAGCTGTAAAACTGCTTGGATGCAGACAGGCACCCTGACTTTGCTTCCTTCTGAAGTGTCTGATGGTGTTGAGCGGAAGAAACAGTCCATCTGACAGGGCTAGAAAACATTGTGTGTGTGCTTGCTTCTACGTATCTGTGCCTGCATGAGAGAGAGGAAAAAAATATTAGCTCACTGGCAACAAGCATGGCTGGCTTCGGTTATATCTGGTAATAGCACCCCAGAAGGCTTATCCTCCTACGCTCAGTATGATCAATTGTAAAGCTAGCACACAGTACGCACAGTTTTAAAAAAAAATCACCCAGCGCACTGCCATTTTAATTATAAACTACAGCAATGGACTGATACATAAGGTTATTATTTTCACACTTTGCTTGGACTTTCCCCAGCTCAGCCTCCTGGGGTGGTCTGTTATCTGAAAATAAGAAATTGAGCATGCTTGGTTTCACAGTTTATTTAACTGTTGCAGTGGTGCAAAGCTCAGTTCTGTAGTTGCTTGGTGTGACGGTGAGGTGTGAAGTGAGTGCTGTGTGCTCTGGTGCATCTGTCTGCTTAAGTCAAAGCCGTTGCAGACGCTGATTAATTAAGAAGTGCTCTTTCAGTTTAGAGCGTGCTTGCGTGCATAGAGATTCAAAACACACCGTAACACGTGCACATTTGAATGTGCATCTCATTCTCACTTCGTGAATGCATGGCTCTGTCCCTCACTCTCTGTGGGGACTCACATGAGACATTTCATTCAAGAGCCAGGGACAGTGGTGTGTTTGTGTTAGATGTATGTGTGTGCCCTCCTGTTCCGGTGTGTTTGCGCTGAAGTGACTGACTTGTGTGTCAGTAGCTTCATCCTCCCACACGCTCTTCACAGAAGATGTTCGTCTGTATGCCAGACAGGAGAGCCCCGCTTCGCGTCCTCACAGCTATCGACATAACAAATCGCTTCAAATTTGTGGATACGGTCTTTTATTTTATTTAATTATTTTTTTATGAGGCGGACATTAGAGATATACCTTTTGGAAAACAGGAGTTAAAAGAAGGATGACTTAATTGCAACGGAAAGGAGATGTTGAAGAAGGAATCATCCAAGCTTTGGTAGTCTAACTATAAGGACTCAAAGAGTTGTGCTGTTCGCTGTTACTCTGAGAACAGTTTCTGAGATCTATTTTAAGCTTTTTGAAGGATCAGACCTTTAATAGAATTACTTCGGACTGTTTTACCTGGAAAATCACTTCACGGGAACAATTATTTCTTCTTTTTGTATAACAGCTGTAGTGATTGAGCATTTTCTCCCTGTGAAAAAGAACAGTTTGTGTGAACTGTGTTAAAACATAAAAAAAGAAGCTGCTCACTGTTTGACATTGTTCACTATGAGGGAGTGGAAAGCAATCGACAAACTTGAGGAGAGGATTTCAAATCCAGTTTCTCAGCTCCTCAATTCCCTGGCTTTGCCACACTACCAAAGGGTATGTTACAAATATTGGGTTTTTCTTTTCTTGTGTGGATTTGTAAGGTACAGCACCTTTTGCTATGAACAAATATAGCAAACTGCAGCATTTTCAGTCACATGTTAAACATGATTACCTTTTAGGAATCTGCGTAGAAAATGACTGCTTTTCTTCTTGTTCCATCTGTTATCCTGCTGTTCTTTTCATGGCTGCTTAGATAAATAGGGTCAGATCGTCATTGACATTTTGTTCCGTTGTTCTCAAATGAGTCACAAACCATAATTGTGTTAAAACTTTCACTTCACGGTGCTGCTTGAGTACTGCTGCCGTAAGCAAAGGATGTTGTTACAATTTACCAGATGCACCGCTGCAGGATTAGCTCTGCCCACATCAATATATGATGCTGGCCACTTTGAATTGGGGCAAAATACTTCAAATATGGAATTATGATCCAAAAAATTAAGATAATGTCTGTATTAAAAATGCATGGGCTCATGTTCCATGTTTTTTTTATTAATCCCTTGGCAATTAAGAGTAGCTATACACCTCTTCTGATATAAAAAGCTAATTTCCTGCAAATAAAATGATGACATTTTAGATATATTTTTTGTTTGTTTCTTTCCAGCTCTCTGGAGGATGTGAGCTGACAGTGGTGATCCATGACTTTGTGGCCAGCAATGGTGGTAGCAATGGGGAGCTGACAGTGCGCAGAGGCCAGACCGTAGAGGTTCTGGAGCGACTCCATGACAAACCAGACTGGTGCTTGGTCCGCACCACTGACCGCTCACCCGCCCAGGAGGGCATCGTGCCCTGCGCCATGCTCTGTATCGCCCATTCTCGATCTTCTATGGAGATGGAGGGCCTCTTTAACCACAAAGGTAGGACGACAGAAATACCTACTTATTCTGATCATGTGTTGACTCTAGATACGCCAAAACTCAAGGCACACTTGAAAAAAATATCACTCACAGTCATCATCCTTTATCCATCCCTTCCTAATCCAATTCTGGATTGCTGCAGCTTGTCCTGGCTGCCATTAGGCAAGAGGCAAGGTACACCCTGTACCTCACAGGGCCACACAATCATGCACACTCATACTCAACCTTCAGGTCAATTTAAGACCTCAATCAGCCTAACATACATTTTTGGATGATGGGAGGAAGTTGGAGTGCCCAGAGAGATCCCACACACACACACGGGGGAGCATTTAATCCCCTCACAGGAAGGCTCTTAGCGAGACTTGTGCCGAGATAACAACCACACACCACCATGTGAAAAGGAAAGCTGATGGGATGCATTTCTTGTTTGCAGGCATGGCCTGTGACTTGCAGAACCTCCACTTAAAACACAGCTGTTTGGGGAAACAAAAACATGTATCTTCAAGTGTTGCTATGCAACTACCGGGAACCCATTTAAAGCACAACTACCTTTTAATTTTCTTTAAAATATTTTGACCTTTGACTTCCCCTCACTTCTAAGAACGTCAAGTCTAATTACCTGAACGCTCAATTTGGTTTAAACATGCTACAGCAGGACCGACCAGTATAACAAACATGGCCATTTGTAGGTGAAGTTCTGGAAGATATGACGTCAGAACCTGCTCAGATTCTCTTTTTATAAAGGAGTCGTTTTCTGGTTCCCATTTGCTGCCCTGTGTTATGGAAAGAGAAATATAGTTTAATCACTTCCTGGCATAAAATGTACTGCAAATCCAGCAGATAGACAGTGGACAATGAGCAAGAGGAGGGGTACACCCTGGACAAGTCACTAGTGCATCACAGGAATACACAGATGCAAACAACACACTCAATCACCCCTAGGGGCAATTTGGAGTGTGCAATTAACCGAACATGCATGTTTTTGGATGTTGGTGGTCCTGGAGAGATCCCACACAGACACAGGGAGAACATGCAAACTCCACACAGAAAGGTCCCAGTCCCCACCTCTTGCTGTGAGGCTACGGTGCTAACCACTGCACCACTGTGAGGCCCTTGTTTAATCTGTCTAAATATTTATTAAATGTTGATCATCCTAAATGTTACCAGTGACTAAATAGGTGATAGACTCACAGTGATAGAAATGGTACAACCAGGCTCAAAGGTTTTGGCATTAAAAAAAAAAAATAAAGTCATGATGAAGGTTCTTTACAAACTGTCATTCCTCAAAAATACTTCAGCAAAGTATTCTTTGTCATTGTTCTCAATGACATCCTAATGTGTTTTTAAAAAAAACTTCCAAAGCATAGCAGTTGTCACACAAAGATGACTGTCTGCTTGGCTGTTGGCAGTTGATGTCAGATCATGAGTCCATCAAACATTTGCTCCTCCAGTGTTGTTTATCTATTTTATTTTATTTTTTGGGAAAGTAGGTGTTTTCTTCTTTTCATATCATCTATCCTGGAGTGTGGTGTTTCACTGAATAGAAAAAGCTAAGCAGGTTTCTTTGTTGTGCAGTGTACAGTCAGCTCACAGGCCATTGTATATGTCCGTCATGTCCTAAATCTTTAATGCATAAATGAGCCTGTTTGTTCTTGTGACCTGAACATTTAGAATCCTAGAGAGTAACTAAAGAAAGATCTTTGTTTTTTTGGGAGTTTGGAGTTACAAGCTGCTCCTATGGCTTGACAGAAGCTTCTTCTTGTGCCTTTCTCCTTTGGATCTGAAAGAATGGGTGAGAGTGGGACTGATTGTTTCTATGGAGACTTGGATTACAAATATTTTGCTCGCAGCGGCTTTGTAGTCAGAATGGGGAAGGTCTGTGGTGTACTTAAATTGTACATGCCAGTACTGCTCATCCATTATTGCAGAGCTTTGGCATGAGCTGTATGATTGACCTGAACCACCCAGGGAGAAAGGACAAATTTCCCAACTACTGATTTTACTCGTGCAACTCCAGCTGTGATGCTTCTAATCGTGTTTTGTGTCCACTGAGTCTCTGACTGCCCCAAACCAGCCAGTTTGTATTGTTCCTGTGGCCAGAGGGAATGATTAAAGGAATCCTCTCAGCAAGGGGTTGCACTAATAAAAAATAAAAAGGCTGTCACTGAGGGGAAGGGGGCGAACAAAGATGATAAAGAATGTCTTTGCTCCAACGTTAGACTCTTACTTTTGTTGAGCAGCAACTTTTGCCCTTTTGTTCAGAGGTAGTTAGGGTGGAACGCATCAGTGGGTTTGGGTGTTGTCCAGGAATTCGCTCTTGTTTTCTCACAAAAGGAATTATCGATCTGCAAAGAATTGAGTTGTTCTCATACTGAGAAGTTAGGCTTCAAAGTTAATTAGAGCAGAGATTACATGTTGTTTTACTGGGAAATGGCCATTTACATATTCAGCGTGTTTTCAGAATCTAAAACTTCTGCTGGGTATTACATAAACCTACATATTCCTTTCAGAATAAATTTGCATCTGTGTGCTATGTTCATGCTCACATGATTCTTTTGATTTCCCCATTTAACAAACAAGTTGACTCTCCATGCCACCAAGAATTAGATAGATAAAGACGAGCATACTTAATGCTATCATTGATAATGAACGCTGTGAATGGAGGTCAGTTTGGTGTGCCTGTCCTTAGAGGATGGGGTGTGTTCAGAGCTCAGGGAGACCTGGCGTTGTGGCATCTTTGTGCACCTAGTCTGCGCAATTGTTAGGAAGTGAACAGTGATTTTATATTTATAACGGACCTGTAATCATTTTATTGTTCACTTCAGTTACATTTTATAACCAGGTCTATATTTGGTCCAAACATACTGTTCAACTTGTATGGATCCTAGTTCCTGTAAAATATTCACCCGCCCACATAAACTGAGTAGGCGCCTCTACTGAGGGTAATACGGTAGATGTGCTGCCTGTTTCCAGACGTCCCTTTGGAACAGGAGAGGCACAGTGGAGGTTTGCCCAATATCCTCACGGCAGCCCACTCAAGAGAGTGGGAGGGAAGGAGATACAAAGAAAGAGAGAGAAAACATCCTACTCTCTAATGCTGCATTTGACTTGTTCCTTTTTCCTCTCCCTGGATTTCACATTTTCTGTCCCTGGAATGTCAGTACGATCTCTGAGCAGTGTCATTTTCATTAGCAGCTATATTTCATCACTGCAGCAGATGAGACTTTAACGACAGCTTTGATTCGATTGGAAATGCAATAAGGGAATATTTCTGGTTGGAATTCCGGAGGCTTGAGTTGTCGCGAACATGGCCCGTGGAATCGAGTCATTAGTCTCTTTAAACCCATTTTTTTCAATGGACTTAACAGGGGGAGAAAATCCTGACAACTGCAAGTTCTGGCTGCTGGATCTGGGTAGGTGCCCCGACCACATGGAACAAATGAGCAACGCTGTACGTTGCCGGATGAGTGTACATTTCTATTTCTGTTCTCATTCTTGTTCTTCTTAGATATATATTTGATGGAGGGGGGGCATAAAAAAATA
This sequence comes from Menidia beryllina, assembly GCA_013363375.1. Classification (NCBI taxonomy): domain Eukaryota; kingdom Metazoa; phylum Chordata; class Actinopteri; order Atheriniformes; family Atherinopsidae; genus Menidia; species Menidia beryllina. The sequence goes on from JABUIW010000019.1 coordinate 11,998,026, forward strand.
AAAAAGGTGGGAACTGTGAAAAATAGAAATGATAATATGTAATAGATTATTCTTTTTAACTGTTCGGGTGTAACTGTGTGTTCAAATAGTATTAGAGAATCTGATATGATAGTGAGTGTCAGTTCTGGGTAAGAAACAAGCCATGGTTACACACTGTTTTCTTATTGACAGCTTGTTGCTTCTCCCGCTTCCAGGGCTATATTTACACTTCACCTGTGGATTATGTTTGTGACATTTTGTCTCTAAAAGTAATTTGGTGAATGGATCGTTATGTGATGAGGTATTAAATCTCTTGCAATTTCATTCAAAAGATTATGTCTTTGTAAATATCTGCCTGCTCAGTCAAGCAGGTGCTGCACAAATGGTCAGAGGATGTTGCTGTAGACCCCAGGGACACAAAAGGAAATGAAGAAATGTGAATCTGTCACAAAGTTTTTCACATCCATTTGTGTCACCAATATCTTTTGTGCGCAGAAAACATAACAAAGAGTATTAAGTACAATCTGTCAGGGTGTTTGGCAGGTGGTGTCTCCTCTCTGGATCTCCCTTCCCGTCAGTACCCCCTGCTCTAACTATAGTTTTTGAAAGCAAGCCCACTCCAGCATGGTCTACATTTTTACAGTTTGACATGCCAATCCCTCAGGGCTTTCCCATAACCTGCATCCCTAATAACGGCTCTCCAACCACAACAACTGATGTTAGTGTGTTTTGCATCACTTCTCCTGGGGAAGACAAGACCAAACAAACATGAAAATGTTCCCCTGGCAACACCTCTGGAATCCCAGGCATGCCCCAGCGGAGCTGTGCAGACTTCTGGGAGTGCTGCAGTTGTGCATCTCTCTTGCTCTGAGAAAGATCTCACATGTCCTGCACAGCAGTTTGGATGAGCGGAGACTGAGGATGATTTAGTTTCGGCAGCTTGAGGCTAAACACATAAACATCTGTGGATGCTTGACAAACACCTGTTTGATTCTTGTTTTGTCCCGTCATGAACCTAGATAATATAATTTATTTGCATGGGAGCACTGGCCAATGACATCTAAGTTTGACCACTTAGATATGGAGACTCTGGAAGGTTTTTACAATCAACTTTTAATGTGTGGTTGCATCATCTATACTGGTGTAAGTGCATGCATTTGTGTACATTTATTAGAGGTTCACTGTTCTATGCAGTGAAGCAAATAATATGACAAATAATTTCAGCACACTCCCATCAGCAGAACGGTACTGATGAGTCTGCTGATGACTTAATCAGGAAGCAAGCCTTTGTTTGGATATTGCTCCTGGCACAGGGACAGCACTTCACTAATGGAATCAGGATAATAATTTTAGCAAAGATTGAAAGGCGTATTAAAACATACTTTAAAGCTTTTACAGGGAAACGCCGACCGCTCAAAACGTTTTGAGGATATTGTTTTTGATGGCAGATGGCACAGATAAGAGGAGGATTTTTTTAAGGGTTTGGGCTTTTTATATGCACATAATAATGCTGAAATCGGTTTTGCCGCAGCATTTGTTCAGCTTTGAATAAGTGGGCATCAGTTTGAATGTTAGCCCAGCACCCTAAACACACCTAAACCCTTTAACACTGAAATAGCATAATGTCTGGCATGATTACGGATTAAGTAAACCATACAGGGTAAAGGACTAGGATCATGCACTCTGTGAATGTGTCTTTAAACTTATTTCCCAGCCGGGAGGAATGTGTCAAGGCTGCTGACCCCGTGTTCCACACGTTTACACCCTTGTTCAGGCAGCCCCTTCAGTCAGAGTGTGAATAGGCAACTAAATGCTTTTCCAGTCACTAAACATGTAGTGGACGTTATGGATGTCTCTGTTCTATGTTTTTATAGCCAAAGGCGCTGTGTTTCTTCCTGGAGCCTATGTTTTATACTTATCAATAATTAAGCAGAAGTCACTCTCAGCTGGAGCGGGATGGATCGCTCCCCGAGGTTAACCCTTACAAGACAAGAAACATGATTTGTGCCCTCCAAACTTTTTCTGTGCAGTCACAGATCTACTTTCCAACATTGTGGTTGTATGCTCCCTTGTGACCAGAGCGTGTCTGCAGGAAGCACGGTCTGTTTGTTCTGCAACCCTTCTGACTTCTTCACGCCCCGATTTCTCTGCTCCTAAACAGCACTAGCTCGCCGCTGCCTGCTTTCTTGTTTTATTGGAAACGTTACATAAATGAACATTTATTTGTGTTCATGTTGAATTGTTTTTTACTTTGATTCATTTTTAGCCACTCAGTTCCTTTATTGCTTCTAAAAAAGGCTCAATTGAAATTTTTTTCAGTGTTTAAAACGTTAAATTATGCAATATATCATGCTCCCTTTGTCTGTGGTTTCCAGCCTTTACCACATGTTTTTCACTAACATTTTCTTACTACGGTGCCTCGATTTTGCAGTCTATGCAGGATACAATTTGTATGTGCTGATTTAGTAATAAAGCTCATAGAGGCAACTCACATTGTTCTCTAATGCACTCACAGTTGACACCGTTGCTGGATTTTGAACTTTACTCTGATAATAAGCCAAACAGTTCCTCTTCTCTTTATCCCTCAGCACTATGTGTATCTATTGAGATCATTTCAAAATTTGAGCACTCGCATAGCAATTTTCCACATCTCCTCAACACACTGATTCTTAGAAACCTAAAAGTTACCCCCCAGGATTCACTGAAAAGAAACAGAGCAAAAAATGTCACATTATATAGAGTGAGTCCTTATCATCTCTTAACAATGGCAACGGAACATTTCTAGACATTTTTCCTTTCATCCCTGCTTAACATAATCGATGTATAACTTTAATACATTTATGATGTCAACATACAGGCTCAAACTTTCGATTTTTTCAAGTTCTCATAAACAAGGAGGAGATTCATCAGTTTAAACTGATGAATGATTATACATTTGAAGCAGGATTGCATTGTTTGGTGTCTTTAAAAGAAACAGGAAATTAGTTTTTTTTTTAAATGTTATCATATGGTGGACCTGAATTTGGGCCAGTAAAATCCTGACTTGGCTGCTTAGGTATTTTAGAATAATTAAAAGATCCTGACTATGACTCAGAGTGTTCAGTAGGAGATGGTGAGAGCTGTCTCAGAGGAGTCTTTATGCTGCCTGATGTGCTTGTTTTTTTAGGAACTTCTCTGTCCTTTTCAGTTACATGCACTGTGAGAACACATGCTTCCTATAATAAGTCAGCAGTAAAAGTCTGAATAACTGGCACGCATGTGCACATGCAGATGCTTTTGTTCAGGCTATGTGAAAGTGTTCTGTGAGAGAAAGCAAATGTCCACACCTTCCATCTATAAGAGTCATTCAGCTGAGTCACATGGTTTATTCTTTAGCAGCTGCAGCTGTTTAACACTTTAAAGAGATAAATTATGCCAAGGCCAGAGACTTTTAAAACTAGTCATTAACAGAATTTAATTAGATATTTCAGAAGACACTTGAGGGAACCAAATTCAAATGAAAAGCAGTTAAGATATTTTGTCTAATGAATGCCACTGAGTGCAAAGCTTGGCCCCCATGTTACATAATGAGAAAAAAATCAAGAGATACTATCCATAGAGCCACTCGGATAACTTGCTGAGCCAGATGAGAATTTTATTTCCATCCATCTATTTGTGGATTGCAAAATCAGAGATGGAATTTTGTGAAAAAGGGGGTTGACATGAAGGAAGCAAGAATGGTGAGAGTAAAGGTGCAGAGACAGGTGAGAGAGTCAGTACGAGACGTCTTTGAAGTGTACAGACAAAGCCTCAAGCATCCCTGTATAATATGCTTTCGCTGCTCCATTTCTAGTCGACAAAAAGCCGTCCTCCTACAGATTCCCCAGGGCACTGTCATCACTGTGTGGAGGAGTTCTGCTTGCCTACTGAACATAACACAACCAGCACACTCTAATCTCCAAAATAGTGACTTTTTTCTGTTTTCAATAACTCTTGAACAAGTCGGTTGTTCGCATTTTGTGGGGTGTTTTTTCGGAAAAAAAAGTAAATGACATGATTGACAAAAGTTGGTCTTAGAAGAGATAACTGTGGTGACTGCTCCCTGAATAGATAAACTTTTCAATCAAAGCAAAACTAAATGAATTATTACCATCTTGTGCCTTTTAGATGCCATTTTCTGGTCTATGGTTTTCATTGAGGATTGAGGAATTCATTGCTAACATCCACCTTTGCTTTCTCCTGCTTACATTTAGACACCTTGTCTGTATCCAGTAATGATGCCCTGCAGCCGGGCTCCAGCCACACCCTGGGCCCACACAGCTCACCGGGCCCCAAACGTCCTGGGAACACTTTAAGGAAGTGGCTGACGAGCCCAGTGCGGCGGCTAAGCTCCGGGAAAGCTGATGGCCACGTCAAAAAGCTTGCACAGAAGCACAAGAAGAACCGCGATGGCACAAGGAAGAACATGGACACCATGCCAGGGTCGCAGAAGGACTCCGACGACAGTGCGGCCACCCCACAAGACGAGACTCTGGAAGAAGTAAGAGCAGATGCCATGAAAATGGTCAGACCTGTGAAACATGGAGACAGAGTTTGGATTGTGGAGCGCTTTCCGAAATTCACCCTTTGTCATTTTTATCCAGCGTATGCGTAACGAAGGGCTGAGCAGTGGAACCTTGTCCAAGTCTTCCTCGTCGGGCATGCAGAGCTGCGGCGAGGAAGAGGGAGAGGAGGGGGCCGACGCCGTCCCTCTGCCTCCCCCTATGGCCATCCAGCAGCACAGCCTGCTGCAGCCGGACTCTCAGGATGACAAGGTGAGCCACAGAAACCTGAGCCCTAAAACCAAAATGGCAAGTTTTGAATTGAAAACAACTTAAGCAAATATTGATTGATGGGTTTTGAAATATTGATAGATTGGGCTGTGCTTGCTCAAAGAAAGGAAAAAATCTTTCAGAATTCCTCTTTTCTATCAACTCGGAGCTAACAATCACACAACTAAACCTTTATTTTGCACTAATAATTTTTTTTTTCTTTCTCTTATTTTCGAAATGGTTGCATGTTGCCTCTCCAGCATTATGTTGATTTTTGTTCTGCCTCTCTTCTGTCCCAGTTTCCTTATCTGTCCATGTAAATAGACTAACCATTTCCATGTCCTTTGGATCCTACTTTATTTTCCCCTCTGTGGTTTAATGAACTAACAGATTGTCACTCCATTGGAATCTTGTTGTTTCACTGTTACCGAAGTGAACACTCCATTCGCAGGTTTCTGCTGTAGAGAGGTGTTTGTGCTACCAAATGGTTATGTTCAGAGAATCCCTATGACTTTTCCCTGCCATTAAGCGACAGACTGACCTCTGTTGCTGAGGCTTTCTGTCCAATGGAGTATTAAGCAACACTTGCTTGACCATATGTGAGTTTATGACCAATCACAGTGAGTGTGCCTAATTAAGAGCCATCCAATCCTATCCTATGCTCCTAACCACCCCCCACCTTATAACCCCAGTTTCCCTAAAACCAGCCTGTTATTGGCTCCAACTTGGCCTTCAGTTAACCATTTCATTAGGGAGATAACACACACCAACAAGTCCTTTTTGGACATGTGGAATATCGGGGGTCCGAACACATCAATGGTGAGCCTGATCGCAATTGAAAATGTACAGTTGCATGCAGATGTTAAAGATGAGAAATTTCTCTGTTATTAGATGCTAGATTATCACCGTTTTTTTTTTTAGATATATGTTTGAAATATTTACGTCTCCAGGTTAACAAAAAAGGGTACTGGCCCACATCAGCAGTGTCATGCATGGTCATAACTTTTCACTTCTAAAATATTTTTTTATTTCTGTGAGATCTGTGGGCTGTTTCTAAATAGTTGATGCCCTTTTGGTCAGGTCACAGAAGCTATCATACTGTACTCAATAGCAGGGAAGTTGAAGGCCCCTGCCTGCTCTGAATCTGGTTCCTGTAAGCATGCAGCATGCTATCTTTTTCATACGTCTGGGTACATATAGTAAGCGCATATTTACTCCATCTTTTCCATTGTGGCTGTATCTTTCAGTCTGCGTCTCGCCTCTCCGCTCGTCCCAGTAGTTCAGAGACACCCAGCGCTGCTGAACTGGTCAGTGCCATCGAAGAGCTGGTGAAGAGCAAAATGGTGAGTTACACGTCACCAACAACACCTACAAGTTCTTGCTAATGGGCCACACTTGAACACAAAACAATTCTGGTCAACGTACGCACACATATACACACACACACACACACACACACGTTTTCTCTGGTGTTGGTGACAAAGAATGGCTTCTGAGCCTACTTGTCATCTGTCAGGACTCTGACTAACCGTACCAGCTGTCCTCTGTTCCAAAAAACAGCATTGAGTTCTGGCAGATATCCCCAACACACTCATGCCCGCTGGCCCACATACAGTACATACTTCATTTTACTGTAGGTAAAGAACTGTTAAAGTAACTTGCTGTTGACCTCCTTTTCTTATTCTGTTTTTCACCCCCTTTGTGCTCTTCTTTTGTCTTCTCTCTATGCTCCTTAGTCGCTGGAGGACCGTCCCAGTTCTTTATCAGTGGAGCAGGGCGACAGCAGCTCTCCATCTTTCAACCCCTCTGATAACTCACTCCTCTCCTCCTCCTCACCCATCGATGAGGTGGATGAGCGCAAATCTGGTTTTCTCAAGAGAAGGCAGTGAGTTAAATGCCTCGTGTCATGTTAGCTTTTCAATGAATAAAAGCTGCTTTTGTCCACAAATAACATGTATCCGCAGGAGTTTTGTGTGAAACGTTGCTTTTGTTTACCACGGCTGAGCCTTACAGTTGCATTTAACAGTGGGAATTCCTGTGTTTTTGTCCCAGTTACGTGCTCCTGGAGCTGGTGGAGACTGAGAGAGACTACGTGAGAGACCTGGGATCTGTGGTTGAGGTAAAAAAGGAAGAAAAAAAATCAGCCCCATAGAAAGAGTTGCAGTTGTTTGTTTTTTTCTGTGAGTTTTACAGATGATGTTATTTTTTCTGCTTTCAGGGCTACATGAGCAGGATGAAAGAGGAGGGCGTTCCAGATGACATGCGAGGAAAAGATAAGATTGTCTTTGGAAACATCCATCAGATATACGACTGGCATAAAGAGTAAGCTAACAGTTGTCTTCCTTCGACACATTTTTCTTCAAAAAAAGTTGGGATTCAAACTTTTAATGTATGCCATAATCTCAGGACACGCACAGCTGAAATACAACAAAACACACAAAATAAAGAGGAATTTGTTCTTCATGGTTGATGAAAACACAAGTTTCTCTCTTGATCTGTGCAGTTTTTTCCTCGGAGAGATCGAAAGGTGTTTGGAGGATCCGGATAGGCTGGCTTCTTTGTTTGTCAAACAGGTAAGAGCTTTTCCATTTCAATTTCCATTTCATGTCATTTGTTTTATATGCAATGTTTTTCAAACTTTTTACTAACCAAATGTATTCCTGAAAATTAATAGCTAAAAAAAAGTTGTTTTCTTTTCCAATAACAGGAGCGGAGGCTGCACATGTACATTGTGTACTGCCAGAACAAGCCCAAATCTGAGCACATTGTGTCAGAGTATATTGACACTTACTTTGAAGTAAGATTGCTAAATCATTTCATACCTCTACAGTACTTTGTGTTATCTGGTAAGTGGATAGTAATTAATTACATATACATGACATATTTCTGTCCTTCCTCAGGACCTGAAACAGAGGTTGGGGCACAGACTGCAAATCACTGATCTGCTGATCAAACCGGTCCAGCGCATCATGAAATACCAGCTACTACTGAAGGTAAGCTCTTATTTTGGACCCTGCAGGCTGCATTCAGGCACCCTTCCCATTTACCACACAGAGTGGAACAGCACATACAATATAAATACATACATTTAACTTAATCTCTGACTTGACAGGATCTTCTCAAAGTTTCTAAGAAGGCAGGCGTGGATACGACAGAGCTGGAGGTACAGTAAGACTAGCTGTTCAGGCCTCAGCACAAACAAAACGCACTGTGACCTGTTTAATGATATATGAGTGCTAAAAAAAATTGTCTCCTGACTATCTTAAACATGGACCAATTTCTGTGTGAGGCTTCACCTGATTTTTAAGAAATGACTTCGTCCTGAAGTTTCCTTTACTCTCCTCATGTAGAAAGCAGTGGAAGTGATGTGTGTGGTCCCAAAGCGTTGTAATGACATGATGAATGTTGGACGCCTTCAAGGCTTTGATGTAAGTCTGCCCCGCATGCTCCTTGAGTTGTTTGCACCTTTTTAGATATGGTAGTGAATTTGTATCCTATAAGTAAATTGTAGTTCCGTTCTGTTTACACTAGGTGTCAGCGTGTCACCTGAGTTTTAAAAGAAAGAAACAGCCTTTGTGTTCTTTGTGTTCTTCTCAGGGTAAAATTGTGGCGCAGGGCAGATTGCTCCTCCAAGACACCTTCATGGTTTCAGACCAAGATGGAGGCCTCCTATCCAGGATGAAAGAAAGGAGGGTGTTTCTTTTTGAGCAGATAGTTATTTTCAGTGAGCCCCTGGACAAAAAGAAAGGCTTTTCTACCCCTGGCTACCTCTTCAAGAACAGCATCAAAGTGAGTGCAGCTCCATGAAGTCCCTGAAATCTGCTAAAACTTTTCCCAAACTGCTATTCCTGTTCTTAATTGCTTTTCCTCTGCTCTCTTTTTTGCCAGGTGAGCTGGTTGGGACTGGAGGAAAATCCTGATGACCCCTGCAAGTTTACCCTGACCTCAAGGTCTTCTAGTGGTAACCTGGAGAGGTACACCCTCCATTCAACAAGCCCTGGAGTCAGTCAAGTCTGGATCCATCAGGTCAGCCAGATACTGGAGAACCAGCGTAATTTCCTCAATGGTAAGAGGGTGTCTTATATTGATTGCACTGCAAATATAAAACATTGTGCAGATATGTTTGTTTGAGCACCAAATTACTGCAATTGTTTGGCCATGCAGAAATGAATGCTGTTGCGTTTTCCACAAGCTTTTATGGAAATGTGGCTTTCACGACATGAGAGGACTTTTTTTTTGTTTTTAATTCCGCTCCCGCAGCCCTGACGTCACCCATAGAGTACCAGAGGAACCATGTAGGTGGTGGAGGACCGAGCGGGCCACCCAGCAGCAGCAGCAGTACAGGAGGCCTTCCAGGAGGCAGCAGCAGCAACAGTACCTCCAGCATGGGTGGAGGAGGTGGTGGTGGAGGCTCTGGAGGATCAGGGGGCAACTCATCTTCCCTGTGTGGCCCTCGCTCCCGACCCTCCCGAATCCCACAGCCATCCTCACGCCTCCCACAGCCCGTTCACCACCACCATCCCCCGGGCCCTGAGGGGCCCGACAGATCAGCAGGTATGTGGTCACCCTGCCACCCGCAGTCCCCTCAGCCCCCTTCCCCTAACCCCTATTCAGACAGCACAGCAAATGGAGAACTTTTGGCACCAGAGATCCCTAAGATGAGGATGCTGGATGGCGCTCGTAGCAGTAACTGCAATAACAGCAACAGGCCATCAGGTAATAAGGACAGTAGTATCAGACAGGCTCCGGGAGGCTACGAGGAGACACAGAAGCATCAAACATCTTTACCACAAATGTCTGTGGTTCCTCTCAATTTTCCACACAAAAGTTCACGAGTCGGGACAGTTTCCCCCCTGGTTTCACCTCAGACCCCTGGAGGAAAGGAACCATTTGTCCCCTCAAGTCCAGCACACAAAGGGAACCCTTTCTGGGCCATGGTTCCGCCCGTACCTCCCTCTCCTGCCAGCAGGCCAGCTTCCTTCTCCTTCCCTCATGACAATAGTGGTGGGGGTGACTCTTTGGGCAGAGGAAGTCACGGGGCGTCCTCTCACCACCGCCACTCCAGCCACAGTAAGGACACAGATCGCATGAGTACCTGCTCCTCCACCAGCGAGCAGTCAATACACTCCACCCAGAGCAACGGGGTAAGATGCCAAATCGAGGTTTGGGCTTCAGTGAGCTCTCACCTTTAACTAACCCCTCCCTCACTGACCGGCTGGCCGTCAGTCACCCAGCCGCTGCCTCAAAGCTTGTACATGCAACAACTACTACTGCTGAAACACTGACTGACTGAAGATTAACGGCTATCTGCGTGCACTAACTCCACCGACAGTGTTTGAGGGATGTTTCTGCGGCCCTTTCAGCGTGTACTAACAGAGTGGATCTGACTCACAGAACACCCGTTGTTTCGGCTTTTAAAGATGTTCTCTGTGCACCTCAGTATGCGTTTGCTTTTCCACTGTACCTGTCAGACACTAACCAAATGGGCTCAAAGCACCATCAGTCTTTTCCAGTCATTCCTCAGTCTAAAAATATTAGTCTCATCTCGACTTTGCAGTTTGTCTGCACCGTCTTACTTTCTGCTTCCTGCAGCTTCTCTGTTTCTCTGAAAGTTTCTTCCATTTGTCCTCCTGATGGCTCCTCAAAGAAAAGGTTGTCAGCATCTTTGACCTGAGGATTTTCACTTTTGCATCAAAACCTTTTTACTTCATGCTTTGTTTTATAAAAGAAAGTTGTAAAAAACTTTTAAACTCGACCAGTTGCTTTTCGAACATCTGTAAAATTAGAGAAAGAGACTTTTGGTAACACCTCCATTATCGCATGCTATGAATAAACTTACAAGATTACTTATGTAACTTTTTCCATCAATCAAATCACACATTTGATTGGTGTGTTGAGAAAATACTCGTATACTTCATTTTCATTCATGTATGCACACTTTTTTGAGTGTTTGTGTGTGTTATTTTGGTTTCTGTGTGGGTGGAAGGTGTCAGTGATGTGCTCTGTGTTATTTTCTCAAGTTTAACTATCTTCTTCTCCAGCAGAGTGAAAGCAGTAGCAGCAGCAGCGTGTCCACCATGTTGGTGACCCAGGACTATGTGGCGGTGAAGGAGGATGAGATCAGTGTGGCACAGGGTGAGGTGGTCCAGATCCTTGCCAGCAACCAGCAGAACATGTTCCTGGTGTATCGGGCCGCCAACGAGCACTGTCCTGCTGCTGAAGGTTGGATCCCAGGCTTTGTGTTAGGACATACCTCATCCTCCATCACACCCGAGCTCCCTGAAGGAACCATAAAGTAAGAGGAAGAAGTTTTTTTTTTGCTGGGATGATTAGCACATGACAGCTGGGATGAGCTGTCCAATCATGAAGCACAGATAAATAATAACAGTGAAAAATGTTTTTTTTTTTTTTCCGGTTTGGTTCAGAAAATCATCATCGTGGCACACAGCACTCCGTATCCGCCGAAAGTCTGAGAAAAGAGACAAGGAGGGCAGGAAAATGGAGAATGGATACCGGAAATCACAAGACAGCCTGGGCAACAAAGTTTCTGTCAAGGTGGGAGGTGGAAGTTAACTTTTTTATGAGCTCAAATGAAGACCATTACAGTTTGTGCCAGAGATCTAATTTTTTCCATACATTTCCAGCTTCTGAACCCCAACTACATCTATGATGGTAAGTTGCTTGTAGTTGAAAAGAAAGAAAGAAAGAAAGAAAGAAAGAAAGAAAGAAAGAAAGAAAGGAAAGAAAGAAAGAAAGAAAGGCTCTCTCTAAATCTCACACTCATACAAACATACTTTTTATGGTTTGGGTTTAATGTGTCCTATGCTCTTCATTTTATCCAGCGCCCCCAGAGTTCATCGTTCCTCTCAGCGATGTGTCATGTGACAGTGGCGACAACGTTACTCTCAGGTGTAAAGTGTGCGGTCTGCCTCGGGCCACAGTGACTTGGAGCGGACCTGACAACGTCCCTCTGAGCAGCAATGAACACTACAGCATCACATACAGGTACGTCTGAATTTCCTCTCACTGATCTGTGAAATTAGCAGTTAGCTGGTTTTAATGGAACATAGCTCAGTTTGACCAAGTGTATGCTGGCCGATGAGAACCCACACGAGCTATAAAAGCTGTTTAGTCTTAATTTAGTTAAGTTTTTAAAAAAACAGAAGTGCTGCTGTGCATCTGACTTCACGTGTTTGTCATATTTTCTGTTCCCCTTGGCTCTGTATCTCTGCAGTGAGACAGGAGAGGCGGCAGTGCGTGTCCTGGGAGTGTCTCCAGAGGACAGTGGTGTGTACACCTGTGTAGCAACAAATATAGCCGGCACTGTCTCATCCTCTGCCAACCTCACAGTGCAAGGTGAGAACATTATTGTGATGGAAACCCTCAATTCTTTGGTGTACTAGACATCAGATTTGTGTGTTCCAAGAATTGTTGGTAGGGTAACACTAATAGCACAAAACAATGAATGTTCTCAGGAGTCCCTGATGATGGCAGTGAAGTTTTCTGGAAGAGCAATTTTGAGTCGTACTATACAGCAATCACTGAACTCGGAAGGTAAGGAGGCAGAGATAAAATCCACCCTTTACCCTTTAAGGTCTGTGTTGTGGGGCAACTTGGCCACATAAAAGTTAAGAAATCAACTGATTAACTGATCTTTCCATCTGCTGCACAAGATAGGTAAAGCAGAAATATTGTAAATATTTCCCCAAACTGGATGTTCTCATATTAATCCTTTGACTACATCTGGACTAAAGAACCTACAATGGTCTGCAAAAGTATTAGTACCAATGGAACGGGAAATAAGACAAGAGGGGAAAAACTAAAGGAAAATTAGAATTTCTCACAGTTAAAATGCCAAGGAATGCATGACTTAAGTCAAGTGAATTAATCAAAAACTACTTATAAAAAAATCCTGGTAAAGGCAAGAGCAAAATTATACATTTTTTAAAGGTACAGTGAATGCCTCATGATTAAGCTAGGGTGAAACCAAACATGTAGTAAGAGTATGCGTTTTTAGTTTTTAGTCAAAGTATATTCACTTTCAGAAAAGTAAAGCATCCACTGATGGATTTAGATTCGATCTTAAGTTCTAGTGAAACCTAAAGAACTGTGCGGAGCTGCTCCATGATATTAACAGGCTGCATCCCACCTCGGCAGGGGCCGGTTCTCTGTGATTAAGAGGTGTGACCAGAGAGGGAGCAAACGCACTGTTGCAGCCAAACACGTCAACAAGAAGCTGCTGCGTCGAGAGCAGGTCCTGCAGGAGATCAGACTCCTCCAGACTCTGGACCATCCCAACCTGGTCAAACTACTGGATACCTATGAGACGGCCAACAGTTACATCCTTGTCCTGGAGATGTGAGTCGAGTAGCCGTGATTCCCTGCTGTTTTACAAAAATAAACTAATCATCACAGCAACTGTTAACGTCCCTTGCCTGCCTCTGCCCTCAGGGCAGATCAGGGACGTTTCCTGGACTACATCGTGAGCTGGGGCAACCTAACAGAGGAGAAGGTGGCTCTGTACCTCAGAGACATTCTTGAAGCTCTCCACTACCTGCACAGCTGGAGTATAGCACACCTGGATCTCAAAGTAAAAAAGCGTTCTCATATTGGTGGAGTTTTTTTTAAATTCTGCCTTAGATCAAAATAGCTACATGTTCAAGGGCAATTTTTTAAAATTTTGGATGTACTGCATAATACCAGAAAAACAAAAGCAAAATTTAAGCTCTAGAGGCTTTGGTTTGTAATGGTATTTAAAATCCCTTCTCCTCCTCCTGTAGCCTGAGAACATAGTGGTGGAACATGCATCCTCCCAGCCTTTAATCAAGCTGACAGACTTTGGTGACGCTGTTCAACTGAATCCTCTTTCCTCCTACATCCATCCACTGTTGGGGAGCCCTGAGTTCTCAGCTCCTGAACTGGTCCTGGGTCAGCCTGCCTCACAAATGTCTGACCTCTGGAGCCTAGGTCTGTTGTCAAAACCACACCATACACTAGACTGATTTAATTTCTTTGTGAGTTAGGCATTCTACCACAAGTTTATTCATAGATAGCTATATTACGTTTTAGTGCCTAGTGTTAAAAAACTAAATAATTTTACATAGCAAATTTTCAATTATTCTTATTTCAAATGTAAAACCGAAAGTCACTTAGAGTTGAGTGACTTGTTTTCTGTTTGTGGACCCATTCATTTGCAGGAGTGGTGACCTATGTTGTCCTAAGTGGAGCCTCTCCCTTCCTGGATGAAAGTCTAGAGGAGACGTGTCTGAACATCTGTCGCCTGGATTTCAGCTTCCCGGAGGACTACTTCCAGGGTGTAAGCCCCGCTGCCAGGAACTTTGTCTGCCAGCTGCTCCAAGGTGAGCCGGAGCGCCGGCCCTCTGCCGCGTCCTGCCTGCAGGAGCCGTGGCTCCAGCCTCAAGGTTTGTTAAACAGAGATCACACGCCACCCGCACCGCTTCCATCCAGAAGTCATTACAGCACACACCTGGACACCTCCAGGCTCATCTCCTTCATCGAGCGACGGAAACACCAGAACGATATTCGGCCCGTGGGCACCATAAAGGCCTTTCTTCACAGCCGTCTTTTCAACCAGACCTGACAGAGAGGCCACCAGGTAGAGAAAACCTGAGGGAAATAATGCGAGTGCTGCTCTTGGTTGGGTCATTCCTCGGTAAAAACCTGCTGTGAGGACCACCAGCGATACGTCCTCTAAGATCCCCTCCTCCCTCACCAAGCCACAAAAGTCCTGCTGCTGCTGACTGAAGAACTCTTTGACTCTTTCTACCCCTGTCTTCAACCTTGGCATATTGTCTATATGCCTGCACAACGAACCAACTGTCGGGATCTACTGGATCTACTAAGCCCGTGACTCAACAGTTGGAAAACCAAGCTTTCTCAACAAGCCAACGTGAGCAAGGCTCACGTTTTGGACAGTGTTACACAAAGAAAAATAGAATACTGTATAATAGGAATTATTTCAGGCTGCTTTAGGTTGAACACAAGACAATGTTTTTTGTAACGAGAGATTACTTTTTGTAAATGAAACCATGTACAGTTGGGAAACAGAGAACTGTCTTTATTTAGACCTTTTGAAAAAAACAAAGTGTAGTTGATATTGAGAGTTGAAAGAGGAGAAATTAAATGTGTAATAGTGGTAATAGTGGCACCTATCAGCAGGGTCCACTTGTTCTGTACACAGACAGAACCACCAAAATCACGTTTTCCAGACATACGTTTAAACATGCATTCTCCGCAATAGTTACCTTCATTACACACCTCGGTTTGAAATGTTGAATCAAAAAATAAAATAAAATAACTTAAAGTAAGTAAAGACGTTCAGCAAAAAAAAAACACTTTTGGCAAAGCTTTCCAGATCCCTACCTGCATCCGCCTTATTTGTAAATAATGTTTTCCTGCTTTACACATTTTCATTTTAGAAGAAGAATTTATCGAATGAACAAAAGCTATTTTGTTTGCCCAGTTTTAGTGACTTGCAGAAAGGGTTAGACACCCCATACAGACCCTCAGTGGCTGGATTGTCATGATGAACAAACCACTACTAGAAATGCACTTGTATTTTGCATTGGTTCTCATGTGCAATGTTGCAGCTTTAACTTGTATGCAACTATTTATGAAGATTGTGTTGTAGCCGTATTCTTAAAAAGGCATGTATGTACCTGGTACTGCATTAGATGTCTGTATTGTGTTAACTCATTTGCATTCTGTTCAGTATTAGTATCAGCAAAAAAAAAACAAGACAGAGGAGGGTTTTTCTGAAATAATGTATAGAAATGTGTATCCACAAAGTACAGACACATGCTTTCGTTGTGTCCTTGTTTTGTTGTAAATTTCTGTTACAATACCAAAGTTGGCTGTGCTTTCCTTTCCTGCTAATATGTCCCCCCACCACCACCGATTTTTCTTATTAAATTATGACAGCCCATACTGAATTCAGACACATGAGTGTTTACAGAGGTTCAGTGTGGCTTTTATTTATTCCTATTATTCCTATTGTAATGAAATATAGTGGTGGTTTATTGCTGGAAAAAAGATTTAATTTGTCTCTTTTCGAGCTGTGCACAAAGTGGTTTGCTATGTGAGATTGTTTGGCTTTTGTGAATAGATGCCAGTGTCTGTCAGTAGATTATGTTTTATTAGATTTTGCTTAATGTTTTATTTAGCTATTTTTTTCTTTCAATTATTTTTTTAAAAGCTTGGTTTGAAATCATACGGAAAAATTAGTTTATACTTTAACCAAGCAATAGGTCTAAAGAAAATGCATCTTTTTGAGATTGCATCAGAGAATGCTTTTTATGTTTTAGAAGGCAACCAAAAATTTTACCACCAACATTTTAAATGTAACCCTCTGATAAATGGCGGAGGTCTCTTCCAGTTGTTTTTAGCCAGCTGTGTTGATGTCTTTTGGTCAAGAGGTTGTGGAAATCCTCATTTCTTGAAAGTGCCAGTTGAACGAGACAGGCGGATGAAACTTAAGGAAAAAAAGTGTATTGTTTCTTGTTAGCTTTGAAGGAAGTTGTCATCAGATGATCTGAGTATGAGTTTAATGCTTCTTGTTGGTCTTTACAGTCTTGAGTCTCGTTTAGTCGCTTTTTATTTATTGATGTGGGTCGGGGTTTCCAAAAATTGTGCTGTTAATAACTTTATCATATTCTCTCAAAGCCCATTCATGGAAGGATCTGATCTAAGTACTAAAATTTATTTTGAAACCTGAGCTGCTCTTGATGTAAAGATGTACAGAGAGTGTCGGGCAGGATGTAAACCTCATAACTGTCATATTTTAAATACACTTACAATGAGACTGCAGCAATGTCATCTTGAATGTCTTACTATGACTTATTTTTACTTTTGCATGTATATTTCTTTGTACAGAAGATTGTGTTTACATGTTACTACCGTACGTGTTGTAAATAATTTATTTTGTCTCATTATTTTGTCATTAAACGTTTAAGGAGCAAAAGGTGTTACTTTTTTGTTTCCTTGTTACAACACTATCCCACGCATGAGCTCATCATTTGTTATGAAGCCTTTTTTGATAATTTATTATTTCCCATTATTTTCACGTAGTAGAAGGCCAGTCATATATTTCTGGAATGATTAGTAAGTGACACGCAAACCTTATTTGACTGATTGGGATCAGAAGCATCAATAAGATCATGACAGCTTAGAACTTTAAAACTTTTGAAAACCAGGATGAGTATAACAAAAAAAGAATGCATGGTAATACACTGAGAATCATAAACCCGCTGAAGATCGACAAGCATGATAGACCATAAACAGGAACAAGAGAGGGGGCGTTTCTGATCTTATCTTTCAAGAACAGATGCTGAGCAAAGCCTGCTTTAACCTGTTTCCCCACCTCCGCTTCCAATGTTTGTCATGTATTTTTATCGAACATACAATCGTTAGAATTTTTGGTATGTATGATGATAATCATTCCTCTGTCCTTGATTGCATAAAGTGTCATTGTTAATATTCAACAGCTAAACAGAGATGGCCAGCTCATAGTGTGCAGAAATACTGTGCTCACCAATCTGTTTGCACATTGTCTTATCAGTTGTGAAATCTACCTCGATCTTTTCTTTTTGTAGGGCAGCAGCAGAAGCAACAGTTTTGCATGAAACCACAGAGATCATATCTGTGAAATCTTTTTAGAATGTCATGATTAAAAGCTCGGGGAAGGACCATGAGGTGTGAAGGTGATGCGTTCTGGGTTTTTTTTATCTCTCTTCCTTGCTTTGTTTGTCAGGCTTCAATAGCTTTTTTATCTTTCACAATGTGTGACCCGTAGAGGGCTTCACTTTAAGGTGACACTTATTGTTTACAATCATTACGTGAAAATAATGTTGACTAAAGGTATGCCATGTACTGTTATTGTAAGGTGATACAAGCTTATATGGAAATATGTCCTAATTGTTTTACTTCTGGGCACATAATTTGAAATATAATTGTAGAAAAATCAACAAAGTGACAAAAATAACAGAAAAAACTCTGAAATAGAAGAATACTGGCCATTTATAGTGTTACAGTCTTGAATTGGCTTTTCTTGGATGGATAAATAAATGTATTTTATGAAAAATAGCAATTTCATTATACCCGTCATGTCCCACTTTGATAGCTTGCTTCATGGCCCTCACCCACTCCTTTCAGGCTCATTCAGAAACAGAAATTTCTGTTTGACTTTCTGTCTGACGCCTTAAAATTGAGAAGGCTGAAATCACTAAGATATCCATTTATCTAAGCCCACTTCTAAAAGTGAAAGAACGCTTCTCAATACTTTGATCACTTCCTAGAAAGTAAGTTTCATCACAGATAAGAGAAGGTCACAAGCACTCACAGAGAGACCACAGTCAGAAGCCCTCTGGATAGTCACAGATACAGAACAGATCGGCCTAGGATGTGAGTCTGACTGTGTTGTATCACTAGATGGTGCTAAAGAGCTTACATTGTTTTTGCATAGCTTTTTGTTGATTATTTCAAATATTTACAACCACAAAGCAGAAGTTCAAACTGCAAACTTCTAAGAACAGTAGCACTTTGGTTGATTGAACAAGAACAACATGTGCCTTTTTCAAGACAAACAAAAAAGTGGGAAATTTTTTTTAAATGCACTCATGGATTAGCATTCCAGCAAATCTCCCTCCATTGCTTTGACTCTACAGTTTCAGAAGTGTTTCTATGTGTTACAGTGAAAACCAGAGTTCATAATCAAATTAAGTTTCCATTCCACAACAAACTGTAACCCTGAATGTGTTTGTAGCAGTTGTAGCACCTGTTCTAATATTCATCTCATCATTCCTAATGTTACCATATTCCGAGAATTAGATATGGCAGTCCACTTATCCACCGAGAATAACAGCAGATTATTCTTAAATGAGATCCCTCCTTACTGTTTGTCACCCCTCTTTTCACTGCTTTACTGGCCTTTTGTTTCAGTCATTTTTGGTGTTAATGACTTTTACATAATTTTAATGTTCTCACAACAAACTCAGTGAACATATTAACTCTGCTGCACGTCCAGATAAGGTAGGGATTTAATCCCAAACTCAAACTTGCATTGAAGTTGTTCTATCAGTACACTGGCTGTTGCCACTAAAATAACAAGTGTTTTTGTCAAAGGAAGTTGCCCAGCTCAAAGTGTTTGTTTTTTCTTTATGCAGTCATTGTTTTTAGTAATATATGGAAATATAAATCAGTTTTGTCTGAATGCAGTTAGGTAGCCCAACGTGTTTCAGCAGTTTACTGGCAAGTCTCTTCTGTTCACACCTACACATGTATTTCTATGTAGGCAGTTGATGAATGTGTTGCATGAGCCGGAAACTGAAATGCCTTTCATGTTTCAAGTAAAGTCATTACCTTCATGTGCATTCTGTCCCTGTTGCCAGTCGGTCCAGAGATTTTGTCAGCATGACATCTGATATTTTTCATGGCAAAAGTCCCCATGCATTGTTTAAAGTTCCCCCTGTCTTAATGCTCAGACTGAGCACAATCTCACAAGCAGCAACACTGACATGGAATATGTCAGTCATTTGACGTGTTTGGTTTTCACTTTCCACCTCCACAGTGAAAATCTGTCCTCTATCAGATTGCAGAATGGGCAGTACAGTGTAGGGAAATCCTTCAACGTGTCATTATTTGTGGTGAGAGCTGATTATATCACACACTCTACTGCACAATAACAAATGAGACTTTGTGTGTGTGCAAAGTAATTACTCATCTCATACTAACCCCGCATTCCAGGAAAACTTCTTCTATAAAAACAAAAAAGTGACGTGTTTTTTTTTCCTGGTTCTTTTTTCTTGGTTGATTGATTGATTGATCATATTTTAAGCTATTGCTTAACTTTTTAAAAAGCATCTAGCATTTAATGGACAAACTACTGATTATTTTTTATATCTGGAAGGCAACCAGTAAAAACCAATGACCTGACACTGCGGTGCCAGCAGTATGGTTAATTTAAGTTGGGTGTTTGACACAGGGGGAACATTAATTTCCTTTTTTCTCGTGATATCTTTATCTTTTGATTTCTAATCGAGATAAGTACAGATGCATGAGTTTGGGAACCCACAAGAGACAATGGTTTAAAAACCAGCTCTCCTTTTCTTCTTTGGAAAATGAATAGTTAAGAGCTCAGACAGAGACGGTGACAAATATGACAGTTTTTATGGAACAAGTCTGTGTGATTTATAACATATATGTATGTTTTTCATCAAAATACCATGAAATTAAAGAAAACTAAGGAAAAATGTTTGAAAAAGAAATGAGCAGAATTGTTAAAACCTGTACAAAACATCGAAACGTTCCCTGTACCTTGTAAATGGGCCTTTTGACTGACAGGCTCCCAGTAATGGTTCTTCTAGTTTGTGACAAAATTATACTAATAAAAGCATTGGCATACCTACTTCACAACATAGTGTGGTTGCTTATCTGACTGTAACTGTCAGGAAACGCACAGTTAGCAGGGTAGCTTGTGGTTACATGGATCACATGACTGCTTCTCAACTGATGAGTGCATAGTAAGCGTAACTCAGCCTTTGCTTTTATTTCTTAAACCTTTATTTTTCTTCTGCATATTTTTTAAGCCAACACATTTACAATTCAGCAAAAAATATTAGAAACATATGCGGAGTCTCCGCTTGCAAGCGGGTGTCCTGGGTTCGAATCCAGCCCCTGGCCCTTTCCCGCAGGTGTCCCCCTCTCTATCTCTGCCCCCTTTCCTGTCAAGCTACTGTCATTAAAGGCCACTAGAGCCAACAAAATAAAAAATATATATATATATATTTGAAACATTCAAACTGATTCTTCCTCATCTTCTTTCCATTAGCCATCCAATCACAATACTTAGTTAATATGTTTATACATTAAGCATATGAATGTAGCTTTTTTTTAATTAACTTTCAAGTCACCTGCTTTGCTTTAGGATTGCAGCGGGTTTCTTTAGCCACAAAATGTTTAGATGCCTACAGAGTCTGCAAAGGTTCATTGCCCTGCTTGGTTACACGTTTCCTCTATCTGGTTGTGCTTTTTGGGTTTGACCTGAACTTGCAAACCTGTAGCATCGCTGTGCAAAAACCGATGTCTGCACAGAAGGTGCTTGGCTGACTCAAGCAGCAACAGCCTGATACAAGATTTTAAAAACTGGTATAATGATAAAGTTAATATTTATTGTTAGCATGTACACCTGATAAATCCTGACTTCCTGCAGTTTCTTTGATCTGAGAATGATTAAAGAGGATGCATAGGTATTCAAAATGATTTCTGACTCACTGAAAAAGGTACATTTCTTTGTTCCCCAATTTAACACAGAATGTTCAGCCTGCTTAATCAGATTTACAGGATACAATATAAGTTCTTGCAGTATAGAGCTTGCAGCTGTATAACAAATATAAGACATAAGGTCATAAAATGCAGTGAGACAACAAACTACAGCATACTTTATGTACATGAACAAAATACAAAAACTTACCACATTGATATATTTTACTAAAAACAAACCAGATTGGCCAAAATTAGCATAGCTGTCCTCGAAGACATCAAGAGCAGTATCTTCAAGGCCAGATTTTACAGTCCAGTGCTCCTCTCATCCATGCTGGTATTTTGTGAGTACACTGATGCTGTGATCATATCCTGAGGCATGTACACTTTGATCACTTGACACAGTCTGCAGGAAGCTCTGTTCATCAACCTCAG
>JABUIW010000019.1:12030911-12045702 GCA_013363375.1 Menidia beryllina
GATGGATGGATGGATGGATGGATGGATGGATGGATGGATGGATGGATATTGTATTCTTCTAGATATATTCATTTAAAATCTGATAATGCAATGGGGACCTCTTGTGGTGAAAAAACAGGCACAACGCATGCTGAGAGAGAAGTTTTGCATTCTCAATGACTCATTGTTAAGTTAGCATCATCGCCTCACAGCACAAGTGTTCCAGGTTTAATTCACCTCTCTGTGTGAAGATGGAATGTTCTCCCCATGTCTGCGTGCCAGAGCACCTGGAGGGTTCCTGCCAGCCTCCAGAAAACATACATATTATGTTAACTGAACACTTTAAATTTCCCCTAAGAGTGAATGTGAGTGTTTACAGTTGTTTCTGAGTGGCCCTGTGATTGACAAACGACCCGTCTAGGGTGTAAGCTGCTCCTTGCCCAGTGTCAGCTGGCATGGGCACTTTGTCCTTAGTCTAGTTTTGTGTTACTGATTTCTCAATCTATTTGAGTTTTGTTTTGTCTGTCATTTTTCAGCATTTTGGATTGATATATTCCTGCATTTGGGACCTCACCTCTTCATCATTATCATCATCGTTCATTCTCAAATTAGCACTTTACAGGCACTGGAGGCATAAAAAATGAGCCGACCTCCCGTGAAATTCTGGACGAATAATGTTTTTCACAAGTCATAAGACGTGTTCCCTATATTTCAGTCCATATTTTAGGATTGTTGTTTGAGATGGCCTGAAACCAAAAAAAAAAAGAAAAGAAAAAACTCAGGATGTCCTAATTTGCGTTTTAACAGGTCAAATTAAGCTTTGCAAAATCTTAAAGTGTGTGTTAAGACTCTGGAACCTGTGAAAAATGATTCAACAGATTTTAGGCTGTTTATACAGGACCTATTCTACAGCGATTCCAGATTCCAGTTTTATTATACAAATTATACAGGACTTGTCTTTCAGAAAAGTGTAATATAGACATAGTGATTTACCAAAACACAAAGCAAACACAAACAATTTAATGAGGAATTCAAAAGAAATGTCTTCCCAAGACGTTCTACGAAGGTAATTAGACAACTAAACAACTTCCGGTTCCAAAGTCGTTGAACTTCTACTCAATGTAAAAACTTGACGAGTGTTAAGTAGAAAACGGCATCAAAACAAACACGTCATGACACTAGCGATGGAAATGTATGTAAGTGGAAACAACCGTTGTGTTTGTTCGATTAAGTTTCAATGGGGTCAAAGGGTCCAAGTTAGTCATTGGACTTAAATCTCTCCTCGGAAAATCTCTTAGTCCCTCTTCCCTTTATCGAAATGGAAGGGCCAGTTTATTTGGCCATCTGAATAATTTCCACACATTTTCAATTGAAGAACCAAGAAAAGTTAGTTTTGATGATAAGATAATTATGACAAATTATGACAAAACGAAATTCTCTTGCAATTAAACGATCAACGTTTATATTGAAATACTATCGGATCCCTGTTTTTTTAAAGTAATGAAATCCGTTAACTTGACAAAACCATGGGGACAAAAAAACTGTGGCACTTCCGGTAACAGTATTAGGTACTACAGTTATACAGAGGCATCTGGCTTTTAGTTTTTAGGTTGAAAGTTTGTGAAAACTGACATTTTAATAGTGTACCTGTAGTATTGAAAAATAACAACGTATACCTATATTATGTGAAATAATATCAATAATAATAAGTGGATGATAAATTGCATCTAAAATGCTAAAAATCCGTTGGCAGAATATCAGTGCCTAAATTCCCGAAAAAGAAGTTGGGGATTTCCAAGTGGCAACTCAAGTATCGGTGGAGAGGGTGTCTGGGGATCACAATGATGAGTTACACAAAAATAAGGCCAGTACATGCTATTATTTGAACAGAAAGGTTTATTGGAGTAAAAACATAATAAAGGTGCTGCAAGGCGAAGAGTAAAATCCACAATCAGTCACTTAACACCGGAAGTTACACAGGAAGTACCAAATTAAACAGGAGCTAAGCAGCAAGTCATGCCAGAAAACAAAAAACAAACAACAATCTTAACACCAATGTACAGATTATAACATTTTGAGTGAAAAATGTTATATTGTAAAGAACTTGATTCGTGTGGGGGGAAAATCTGTGAACACCAAATGTCCGTTTCTTTTGCTCGGCTCTGTCAACAGGCTGACTAAATTTGAACAACATATGGAATACCAATAAAAACACAACTTGTTAGGGTTCAGAATGTATCTGGTGGCTCTTCGGGAATATGGCACATTATCACCGAAAGATCTGGCAGCTACTCAGGAGCTTTGACTGCAGCCTAAACTGTGGCAGCTCGCCCTGCCACCGGAAGTTCCACAATGCTACGTGCCGCTGCCACAATTTGAGTTGACCGTCTCTCGTAATTCATCCACAGGGATTATATCAAGTGTATTTGTGAAGTGGCACGGTCGATGACAATGACTGAGTAAGGCTATTATTAGTGAGTTATCTTGGCTAAACTGATAAAAACAAACTATGTGTCGCAGTTGGTCGCCGCTTACAGCGGGCAGCCGTTGCGCTTCACCTCAGTGTGGACTGTTATGTTTGCGCTCTGTCACTTTGTGGAGCCTTTTCTACTAGAGACTTGCTTTGTTGGACACCCGGGTAGAGCTAATGTTCGTCAGGGCGACGCTCGAAATGAAATGAATTAATTCAGTTGTTGTTGTTATTGGCAGACGATAACGCAATGGAGAAACACTGCATTTAAGAGCTACGGTGGATTTTGGGAGCTGTGCTGGAGCGCCGCTTTTCAGAAGTGACACCGAAATCACTGCGATGTCCTCAAAACCGCCTTTAGGGTAAGTCTGGGAAACAGAGGTTCGGGGTTGAATATGATTCTTAATGAGTGTTATCCCGCTAAACGAAGTTTATGGATTAAACTAAAGCTTTTGATTATATATATATATATATATATATATATATACTGCTACTTGTAATCATTATGTCGTACATGTACAGATACCTCACGGTGAGTTTGGTCAAAATTCAGCTTCAATGCTATGCTCTGCTCGTAAGGGTTGCAAACGTTAGTTCAACAGGTGTCTTAATTGTTCAAGGAAAGCAAACGGACGGAACTATCTAGACGCAAAAGCACATGCGGGCTTTGCTCTGTTTTGTCGCCGACTGTTCCAGCAGGACAGGAATGTTCGGACCGACCGGCGGGTTTGACTGTCCAACACCTGGTGTGGGACCACAGCTCCTCAGCTCAGCTGAGTATCCCCTCCATTCGTTAAGATTGGTCCTGAATGCTACGTTAACCCCACACTGCTGCCTTTTTATTTTCGGGACACCTGAACCCAGTGAAGCCGCACAGGTTTGAATTTGTGCGGCAAAGCGGCAGCCAAACAAATCGTTGCGTTTTCCACCTCATCGATCCTATACTGTTTATTTTCACCCTGCCTGACAGAACAGGCAACCATCTCCAGGAAAGTCAACGAAAGAACCATTTGTGCCATTTCTGAGCATGTCAGTTTCCCTTTCTGGCTTCCAGCCCTTTTTTCTTTTTTTTTTCTTTTTTAAAGTATTATGAACATTGGATGGTTCTTAATGGCTTTAATATAACCAAAAATGAGAATGTGCTGTCCATGTGAAAGATCCCCTAACCAGAAATGGCCTAATCTTAGAATGCTAATATTTTCTAAAGGTGACATGATGTGGTTTAAAACCCTCTGAATAAAGCCATCTCAGCCATCTGTGAACTAGAGGTGTGAGGTTATGGTTCAACAGCAGCAGCTGTATGCGGCAAAGCCTTGGTGGGCTCCACTTATCACCTGTAGAAATCGAGCAGGCATGAAAAGCTGAAGATCTGAATCAGTTTTTGGTTTGTTTGGGGGTGTGTTTTCCCTCCTTATCATTTAAGTAACAAAGCTTTTAAGTTGATGGTCTCAATGACAGTGTTTCCAGACACTGAAGAGCCTTTTGGAGACAATTACAAAGTGGACTGGCTGGAGTCTGCTGGCACTGCAAACAAAATGTTTTTCATCACTAGTTCAGAGTGAGACATTTCTCTCCACTTAACTTGCCGCGATGATGTTTTCTGTGTAGCAACATCTCTTTTGTCATCATGCGAGTGGAGCTCCTTTTATTACACGGTGTGGCCCTAATGAAACAGCCCGTAAAATCTCGTTAACACCCCCCCAAACCCAGCAGAGTCTCTGAGCTGACACATGAGGAAAGATGAGTCAGCTCTTTTGTGGGAAGTGAAGTACTTTTGTACCTTGCAATTGAAATCCAAGCTGTGTGTGTGTGTGTGTGTGTGTGTGTGTGTGTGTGTGTGTGTGTGTGTCAATGCTTAGACGGCTTTCGTCTGCCCTTTAGTCGTGGAACAAAGATAGCCTGAATGAAAACACCAAATGGCTCGACTTCTTGCCTATATGAACAGGAAAGCGCCCTGCCATTAATTGCATTTCTACTAAACTTGTTGAGGTGTGCAGCATCTGAAACAGTCTTAATTGGCACACTGACGGTTCCTCTGCGTGTCTGGGCCTGGGTTGTTTGTGTGTCTGTGACCCACTGAACATGTGCTTGTTTGTGTGCTGAATCGAGATGTGTCTCTAATGTGGCTTTATTCCACAGTCCTGATTTGAGCTTCCACAAGCAAGAAGGAAACCAGATACTATTATAAATAAATGGGGAATGAATTAAAGAGGAACCACACAAGTTGACTTTAAAATTTACAACATGCCTTGTGAGTGAGTGTGTGTGTGTTTGTATATGTGAATGTTTCTGTTCTTCAAAGTGCTTTATTGAGTTGCCATGGCTTTACAAGAATTTTCTGTCCTTGACTTCTCTTTTGGAGACAGAATCATGTGAGGCATCAGAGCCTTGTGGGTTTACTAGGTCACATGGCTCACTCCCCAGTAACCAGCTAACCCATCCCCAACCTCACACATGCAGATGCGTATTTTCAGTTAGGCACGACACTTTTTTATTTCATGGTTTTGGAAGTGTCTCATAATAGAGAGAACAGATTTTAGTTGATTTTTTGTAGGTTACACCATTTATGTGGGAGTGATCTGTCATTTGTGGTCCACCTGTTCCATCTAAATGCAGAATGGGACGGCATGACAACTGTCTGTTTATCCCCAACAAACGCCCAGATAATTACTGGTTGGTCAAACTGTCTTGTCTGTGAGCGTTTGTGTGTGTGTGTGTCAGAATGCGCACAGTTACCCGTGCACACCGGAGAAGGAGCGACACCGGTTACCCGCTGCCTGTGTGTGTTTATAGATTTGGAATTGTACCCTGTGGATTAAACTATCAATCTAAGTTTGAGCATAGAAAACATTTCCTTTATCATTTTTAGACCACGCATATAATTGTGTGTGTTTTCCCAGCTGGAAGTTTATGTGGTCAGACACTAGGTCAGCTTTGCTGAGTCAGGGAGTTCCTGTTTTTCCCTCCCAATTTTCATTTTATTTATTTATTTGTTTCTGTTTTGGAGGCATATTCTGCATCTCCTTGTAAGCAAAAGGGAAATTGTGCATATGGCCACAACTGGATATTTGGAGTTATTTTATGATGAGTTAAATATAGCTTCCCTGAAATTGGAGACTATGGCTATGTGTTGTTGGCAGTGCTTCAGTGTGCATCTGGTGATATCTGCATCTCCATTTCGCAGACCATCCTGATTTAAATACATGGTTCAGAGGCAGGGCTTCCACAAGCTTTTTCAGTAGCTGTGAGACCATGGTCAAAGTACACATCAGCCTCATCAACAGCACACGTTATGTCCTTGCATGCTTTACGGCTCTAATAAGAGATCAGTACTGCACAAGACATTCCTGTGGTTATTCTTATTGTTGTTATTGTTATCATAGATTGTTTGTTAAACATTTATATGATTTACGCATATTAAATGCAAAATTGCTCAAGTTTTTCCATTAATATTGACAGTGTTTGCTTTTAGAGGTTTATTTTTATTATGGGAGCAGAAACCTTTGACATCTTGGCTCATAATATGAATGGGACTGTTTTGTTCTTCAGGCCCTGTGCCAGCCACTATGTCTGCTGTGTCTGCAGAACAAAAGCCCTTGTTGACACCTGTTAACAACAAAGATCTGCTGAACATTTGACTGTCAAGTGTCTGCATATGTGTTTCTGTCTGTTTTATGCAGCTGCTTGGATCTGCATGGATTTATTTTTGGAAGCCTGCTGTCATATGTTTGTCGCTGTGGTATGTGTACAGATCAGATGAAGTGCCATTACAGTTAAATCCTGGGTGTTTAAAGCTGTGCTGATTCATGCTTTTGTTGTAGCTTCTGTCTGCATTGCAGAGAAAGCAACAACTTTATGCCACTTGTCAGCAGATAAGCTTTCCAGCAGGTAACCTTTTCAAGAATCATGTTTAAACCTGGGCGGCACGGTGGTGTGGTGGTTAGCACTGTCGCCTCCCAGCAAGAGGGTTCTGGGTTCGAATCCCGGGGGAACCAGGACCCTTCTGGGTGGAGTTTGCATGTTCTCCCTGTGTCTGCGTGGGTTCTCTCCGGGTTCTCCGGCTTCCTCCCACAGTCCAAAAAACCTGCATGTTAGGTTGATTGGAGATTGGGGAAATTGCCCTTAGGAGTGATTGTGAGTGTGAGTGGTTGTTTGTCCTTGTATGTCCTGTGTGTGGCCCTGCGATGGACTGGCGGACTGTCCAGGGTGTACCCTGCCTCTCGCCCGTTGACCACTGGGATAGGCTCCAGTTCCCCCTGCGACCCCATGAGGGAACAAGCGGTATTGATAATGGATGGATGTTTAAACCTGTGGAGGGGTGTCAGATCAACTACCGTACATTCCCAGTTTATGCAATTGGTGCCTTTTAAGATGGCCTTCTACTTGGTAAATGCCATTAATTTTACAAGAGTAGAGAAACCGAAATACCTGTTTGTTTGCGTTTTTGTTAATTTCTCTTACCTCCAAAAACAGTGTTTTGTTTAAAACCTGAGAGAAAGTTTCCAAGTCTAATATAACAGGCACTTAACTCTTCCTTGTGGAACCTGGGGTGTCTACAGTAAAAGCTCTACCACCATAAGTGTTTTTCCTCAGGTCTCTCATGGGGGATCTGTGTCTAATTGAACAGGCAGTGTAGGGAATAGAGAACAGACTAATTACAGAGTCTCACCTTCCCATTGTGCTCATATCTATCCCCTCTCTTTCCTCTTTGGAGTTGGTCTCCATCCTTTTATTACCTCTCCTCTTTCTATGCGTAGATGCTTTGGGCCATCTGAGATTCGTCTCTTTTCCCTAAACATGAGGCCATCCCTTCTTCCGAAGGGCTTGTTATTCCCTTTATGAGTGTTACTCATACTACAGCTGGAACATACATTTATAACTATTAAAGTAAATGTTTTTCTGTGTATTTTAGATAGTAGATAATTAGTTACAGTCAGCTGCGTTGCTCCGAGCAGATCAACAAATTAGACGAATAATTAGATAAATAGAATTAATGATACTTACTGCACAGCGGTCTGTGTTGAAACTTTCTTCATTTGCAAATGCATGAAAACTTTTTTTTTATTTGAACCTACTCTGCATTAAGATTCCAATAGAATAGATAAAGAGGACAAAACTAAATTAAATTATATATTTTTTTCAAGGTAAATCAAATAGGTAGTTAATTACCTGGTTAATCACACTTATTCATCAAAAATCTCTCTTGAAGAAAAATAGACATGTTTTAAAGACTGTTTTACCCAGCTGTGTGGACACAGCTTCTGCTACATTTGTTTGGGAATAATTTTTGTCTCGGGGCGTGTTTTCATGACACTGTTTTTGTTAGTGTTATCGCCAGTCTTTAGAGGAGAACCAAGGGAAAAAGAAAAAGAGTCTGATCTAGCAGCTGTTGCGATTTCTGAGGCTTCTTATATTAAAGTGATTCTTGACAGGGTGGTGTCTGTGGACAGAGGAGAAACTATTGCTGTCTCAGGAGGCTTCCAGTCTCAGTTTACTGACATAGCAGTTGGGTGTGGTTTTTTTTACCACATGGCAGTAATATGAGCATCAAGCCATACACTGAATTAGCAGGTTGTGTCCTTAGAAACGGCAAACAAGTGTTTTACTGGTTTCACATGTCTTCATGTTTCTAGTTCCGAAGCAGAAAACCTCTCCCAGTCGCTCTCTTTCTCCCGTCCTTGTTCACTTTTGTGTCTTTGAGTCTCTCACCCTTTGTGTGAACGCATTCAAAATCCTCAGCTGCTGCTAAACTAAGGTCTGCTCTCATCTGCAGTCAAATGGGGTAAATATAGGTTGCCATGGGGACGCCATGACACCAAAGGGGTATGCTTGGGAGGTAGCACTTGTGTGTGTTTGTAGCACAGTCCGGGTGTTGCTCCTGAGTATTGAGTGTGTGCTCTGGAAGTGGACAGTTGAGGCGTTGCTTTTATTGAATTTGGCACTACAAGTAAAAATCTGTTACCAACTACCTGGTAGAAATCATTTCAGGATTTCTGATGTGAAATCATGAGAGTAAGAAGTTCATATTGAATCCCTCTGCTGTAAATATTGACTGCCAAATATTAGATCAACCTTATTGAGTGCCAAATAAATATTTTCAAAAGAATGTCTAAAAGATGTAAATATGCTGCTGCACATGGACCTGTCAAACATGCAGTATCAGGTCATGCCCTCGTTAGCCACCGGTCAGAGACGGCATTCAGCTTTTTTAGAGAATAAAAACAATACCTGCTGTCACAAACATTGCATGGGACATCTTACCCTCGGCCAGAAGTATGCAGGCTCAGGCTGCCTGTTTTAATCAAAGAGGAAAATGTGATGGATTGTTCTGACAAAGGTTAACCATAAGGTTTGGAGTAGAGAAAGTTAGGAATGTATAATGTTTACAAAGCGATACAGGTCATAGCAAAATTCCTGTTTCATTTTTTAAAGTTTATTTTTCCCATGAAATCTTTATTGGACTTGTACGGTGATAAGGAAAAGACACAGTTTACAGTTCAGGGTCAGCTGCAGTTTCATGATCACGACCATCCTACCTAGGTTACACCATTAAAAACAGGGTTATCAACTGCTGATAGGGCACAGCTCATCAGACCACCTGTAAATGGAATTTGTTGTGTTGGGGCTGGTGCCGTAGAGCTCTCTTTAGAGCATACACTAATACATTCCGAAGACCATTGTGACTGTGAGCATTTCAGGTTGTTTCCATGGCTGGGACCCGTACAGTCACTGAAGGGAAAACGGGTAGTCATCAGTGTCCCCAAACACCGCCTGCCAAACACCTGGAGTCTGTCTGGATTATAAATGCATATGCTTTGCTTGCAGTGCTGTCGCTGAAACTGTGATAATGAAATAACACCTGTTGCATCCCTGTTTTTTAGTGCCACTGTTTCTGTGTCTTTCTTCGTTTTATCCTGAACAACATGCAGTTTTCCACTTTGATTTGGTCATACAGGAGCAGCATGGGGGCTCACACCCAGGTCTATTTTGACCTCGATGTAGAGGAGGTGTAATCTTTAAAAAGATAAATCAAACATGGCATGTCTAATTTATTTTTCGAGTTAACATCTTAGTGGTAAAATGTGAGTGTGCTTCTAGATAACCATATTACCCTACAAGCTTCCCAACAGTTGAAGCTATTATAGCTGAACTGAGCTGTGTATTCCAAATTAAATTTATACTTCCTCTGTTAACTTCCTTTTCTGTTTTTATCTGGTCACAAGTACTGGTCCTGATGACTATTACATTTATCTGGAACTAAGACCAAATTCAGCCATTTGAGAACAGTTTAAGAACAATTAGTTGAATCTGATCAATCGGATTTTAATATTTATATAGCAAAACCTTTTATATGCCATTGGGAAAAAATGTTAAAATGATAAACCAGCAAATTCATTTTGATTTGTGGAGTCTAATGAATTAATTTGAGTTTCATAAATATTGTGGAGTTTGAACAAAGAAGAGCTGATTACGAGTTAATTCAAGCTGTTGGGGTGGAAAGGTAACATCCTTCATGCTGTTTAGTCAGGCAGAAGAAAGTAAGGGGTTCTGAAAAGTCCATTAACAGGCCCTCACCGTGCGTGTGTGTCTGTGTGTTTATGTGTGACTGAGCCATGTGTAATTCAGTCCCTCTAACAGCACAGCACTTACTGCCCCCCTGTGCCAGAAACAGGGTTTCTTGCTTTTCGTTCCTTTCGTCTCTTTTACTGCCCCCCCCTCTTTTTCTCCCTGTTGATGCTGATTCTGACTCGGTGGGAGACCAGGCTTCTCCTAAAAGCCTCTTTGTGCATGTTTGGGTGGAGGAAAAGAGACCGAAATGTTGTGATGGGACAGAGAGTGAGAGGAGGATACTAGCTCACTGTGTTAGGCCTGGCCCAGGACCACCGTTCTACAGTGCCTTGCCATGTTTACCTTAGAGGAAGAAGACTTACCTGGAAAATACCAGATTTCCACACTTTTGCAAGGAAATCTTTCATCTGAGTAAGTTGTGTGTTTTTAATGAACTTTCACTTTAAACAGACTTTATATTCTGTAACAATAACGACTATCTGTTATTTGACTCCTCCGCAGATTGGGATCAGCAGTGTCAAACCTTTAAGTGTCATTCCTGTCAATAGGAAACCGCTCTCTGCTCAATCAGTCTGTCAGCGTGAGCTCGAGATAGTTGATATCCGACGTAGCTGTTAATGTTTAACCTCAGACAGGTTAGAGTCCGATCTATGCACTGTTTTCACCAGCACTCTTCCTTTGCTATGCTGCATTTGCCTTTGCACTGGGCAGGGAATCCTAAAGGATACTGGAGTATTCTGAGCACAATAAAGCTCACACACTTTTTCTTTTTTCGGGAGGTGTATAAAATCCTTGGAGCAGCATTTATAAATGTGGAGTGATATCTGAAAAAACACTCTGAGCATTTTTTCCCAAGGACTGTTTCTGACGTGAGTGCAATACTTTTTCTCCTGTTTTCTTTGGCTGCAATTGAATCGGGGGGATTGTTTTCTAAAACATGGAGATATAGACTAGCTGTTTGCCAGTGTTTTGAGAATGAAATGCTTGATTCCTGCCCAATCGGCTGTTTCAGTTGGGCACAGCTGATGTGGAGGTAAAGTCAGCCAGGATGTCATGGACATCTGTCACAAGCCCAGCAACAGCATGTAGCATGTGCTATGTTCTTAGCCTGCTTTCATATAGCAACTGTCAATAAGTATGTACAATTTCTACACAGGGTTTCTAATTCATGGTCACAGGGGTTCTGCCCAGCCCAGCTGCCAGGCGTGGTACAGCTTAGATAAGTTGACATTCTATTGCTCCCAATAACTCCAAGGGACAGTTTACAGCCAGTGAATGTGCATGTTGTTGGATGCTGGGCATAAGGCGGGTTGCCCAGATAAAAGCCAAGAATACATGGGGAGAATATGGCAGCAATTGTGGTGGCAACGCTACCCACCACACCACCGTGTAGCTCCACAGCTGCCCACACATCAAGTGATATATGGTTTCCCAATGCAAGAGCAAAAATGACTGACAAAATATGGACACTTATTTTGTCATGCAAAAGTTGTTCAAATGCCTAATGATGATCTTTTTTTCCCTGCAAATGGGCCAATGTTCTTGGTAAAGCTGTGCTCCGTGTTGGGACATTACTTGTTATTACATTGCTTTTATTTTTTGATGCTCACAGTACAGAATCCACTTTTAGGAAAAAGAATCTGAGTACAGGATTATGACAGCATGACTTAAATGGACCAAGGAGTGATAGCTGAGCAGAAGTTGACTCAGGAATGGGTGGAATCAACAGCTGTTTGAGGCTGCCTGGTCCTGATGGTCAAACTTATCATCTCGGCTTATCTTTAGACTGTTATCTAATCACTGAAACCAAAGGTTCTGTCAGAATCGGAGGAAATGTGGTCATTGGCATTCAGGTTGTGACCTGAAGGGGAGACAGTGACTTTTAATCAACAAGTCTGTGAGTTGTATATCTGAAACAAAATGAATCTAAATAGATAACACGACTTGCATAATATGTTTTTTTTTATGGGACAATTAAACAAAACAGTTTTTTGCTGTTTTATTTGTGAAAGAAGCGCAATGGATCCTGTCTTGGTGGATCCTTCACTTTTAATTTAATTATCAACTACACAGCATCAGAACAGTCTGTGCAACCTGTCTATTTTTATTCTTATTTCTTATCATTGGGCTTGTAAACTTGCAGGAGGAGGATGAAGGCACATGCTCCCCCTCCGCCTCCGGCCCCTCAACCTGCTCCACGTCACATCTTCAGAAACTCTGAACCTGATGTGGGAAGGACATCAGCCATGGATGTCAAGGAGAACATACTGAGGCCCAGTGTGGACCTATATCTAACCCTACCACATGGAAACCGGATTTCAGTAACTGAGGACGGGAGGTGAGTTTAAAAGAGAAGCCACACAAGCATAAATTGTATTTCTGGAATTCTTGCTGGTGTTGTTCTCTGGCTTTGTCTTTCGTATGAACATTTTGTAAAATGTGCCACAGCATGAATGTTCTGCTTACAAAGGCTGTGTTGTATAATAACAAGATGCTGAAATGTATTCCTCCACTATCATTGTTAGGACCAGGCAGACAATATTCAACCTGTTTGTGCCTCTGTTTTGTTTGCCATGTTCATGGGGCCTCGGCCAGGGGGCCTGTGTCCCCTCTCAACACAGCTTTGTCCCAAAGAGTCGGGCTGACCTAATGTTCCAATCTCTAATGAGATTCTGCTTGTTGGGTTAGAGGTATTAGTGGTAAATAATAAACTTAATCATAGGTCTTCGTTAGACCAGAATGTGTCAGTAAAAATCAAAACAAAAAAACACTTCCATGTATTCTAGAGCCAGCTGAAGTTTAGTAACAGCAGAGGAATGTCATTCTGGTCCAAGAAAAGAAAAGCCTGAGGTGATATAAACAAACAGCCGTGTCATAAAGTGCTGATATTAAAAGTGGGACAACTGACTAAAGGTTTTTTCATACATGGTTGTGAAAGCCATTGCACAGTTTAAGGTTATTTCTTTAATCATTTGATTTTCTGTCCATTGATCCCATTCAAGAAGAACAATCCTGGAAAAGAAAAGTTGTGTTAAAATCACTATTGTCTAATTCTATTTATATCCACCCATTCATTTTCATCAATTTATCTGTATAATCTACATCTGGTAATGGGTTTACCCTGGGGTTATCTCTTTGAGAGAGCACTGCGTTCTGACTCAGCTCCCCATGTCACCTGTCCATCTCCCAGTCAACCCAACCATCTCTCATAAACAAGACACCCAGATACTTAAGCATCTCCCCAGGGGCAGGGCTCATCCCCAACCCAGAAAGAGCATTTCAACCATGGCCTCAGATTGGGAAGGTACTGACCCTCATCACACTCAGCCGCAAACCACTCCAGTGCGTGCTGAAGATCCTTTCTGTCAGATGCTGACA
Source organism: Menidia beryllina (assembly GCA_013363375.1). Taxonomy (NCBI): domain Eukaryota; kingdom Metazoa; phylum Chordata; class Actinopteri; order Atheriniformes; family Atherinopsidae; genus Menidia; species Menidia beryllina. The sequence continues at coordinate 12,044,308 of JABUIW010000019.1, forward strand.
GAACCACATCATCTGTAAAAAGCAGAGGTCCAATTCTGAGGTTCCCAAAACCATCCTCTCCATGGCCGCACCTTGAGATCCAGTCATAAAAATTACAAACAGGATCAGTGACAGTGGGCAGCGCTGCTGGAGTTTAAAATGAACAGGATACAGGTTCAACTCGGTGCCAAGAATGCAGATACAGTTCTTGCTTTGGTTATATAGAGACCGGTCTTATGAAGGGGTTCCTTGTACCCCATGCTCTCAGGAGTCCCAGGAGCCAATGCTCAGCCACCAGAAGCTCATCTGTGAGCTCCCCCTGGGCCTTGCTCCAAATGGGGTGCTCCGGTTTCCCTTATTTCTAGGCGACCTTTTCTTCTTTTTGTTTGCGACCGCTCTTTACTTTTTTTAATGACTTGAAGAAGCATTTCCACTCAGTTGAGCAATCGTAAACAAATTGTGTCTGTTATGTAATCACACTTCTGTTCGTCTTTATATGCTTGATAATAAGGTGTGAGAAAAAGTTTTTATAGCTGTACAGTTACATCATATTATTGATCTGCATATCTGATTGACACTTATGTAAAATGTTGTAACCGTTGGGTTTTGATCAAGTTCAGTTGTTGTGCTCGTATCTTTATTATTTGTACAATGACTCCTTTTGAGAGGTTACCCAAGTTAAAATAGAATAAGTGGTAATCTGAGCTTGTCCCATCAGGTTTGCCTTATTTGGGATGCATTTGATCTTCTTAAGTAGAATGAACACAGTGACTGATTGTACGTTTGCAAATGTCCTCTTTAGTAGTAGTAAGTCTGTATCCATGACTAAGTGATTGTCAATGGTGTCCTTTGTAGTTTTCTTGCTTAGTTCTGTCATCTGATCTGGCTGTTCCCACAAAACATTGGCGACTGAAGATTGACAGGTAGTACTAAAGGCCTCGTGATCAGCTGCTCCCAAAAACTCACAAAGCATTAGAGTAGGACACAGAGTACATTTTTAAGCCTGTGGGTTTTGTTTTTAGCTGTTTTGGGGACTTTTGAATCTGTTAGGACAAACCAGGGTTTGCATCCCAATTAGTACACATCAGTACATGTTAATTATGTACCAAAGATGACTCTATTTGTTGCTTTGTCAGTTCAAGATTAGATGTTTTGCTTTTACTGCAAGAAGACAGAGTTTTCTGGATTTTAAAAGTGGCATGGAGCACTGGCAGTTCATAACATTGTAATGTTATACAATCAGCCTACAATGAGAAAGAAGGAGAAAAGTGAACAAATCTAAATGGGGTGAGAGTGTATCTTTTCTCCTTAGTGGAGCTGAGGGCAACTGCATAGTAACCCTATCTTCTTTTTTTCTTCGCTCACTCTCTCTCTGCTTCTATGTTTTTTTTCTTTTGTGCACACACACACACACAC
>JABUIW010000019.1:12045712-12094725 GCA_013363375.1 Menidia beryllina
CGCAAACATTTACCGGCCCACATTCACACACTTTCACTCCTCTGTCTTTCCCCATCTATCAGTAAAGCTCTGATGGACTTGTTGGTTGAGCTGTGCAGTCGCCATCACCTCAACCCTTCACTGCACACCCTGGAACTTCTGTCCCCCGAGGGCCACTCTTTGGGCTTCAGGCCTAACGCATGCCTTGGCTCCCTCAATGTGGCCTGTGTCCTCATTAAGGAGAAAGCCTTGGAGGAGAAAGTGCCACGCAGACCAGCGCCTAAAGTGCCAGAGGTGAGTTGAACTGGAGTCGACACTGTGGGATCTGAGTCCTCTTCTGGTTGTAAGTGCTTTGTATGTTGGAGTTTTTTCTGTCACAACTGTTTTAAAATCTAAACTAATTGTGTGATGTTTGGATGCATGTGTTTTCTTGTGCACAGAGATATTAGCTCATATTTTAACAGTTCATACTGCAACATGTGAGTAACAAACATTTTAAAAGAATAGAATTGTCCAAAGTTAGCAAATTTACTTTCTGTTCTGCGTCAAGCTGTGAAGCGAATGTCAGTCAAAGACCACTCTATACTATCATAAACCTTTGCTGTCTGCATGTACTCTAAAAGGCTATTTACTTATTCTGCCTAATGTGTACTTTTTACTATAACTGCTGGAAGAAGGCAAGGCCAGTGAAACCTGTAAGGCGTTCTAAGGTAGGATGGTAATAAACTGGCCTTCACCATGGAGTCAGTTTTTATTCTAAGTGTGCCTCTCTGCTTTCTTTACGTTTGTTTCTTAATTACTAATCTTTTACATTTAATTGTCTTGTTTCAACTTTACACTTGTCGCAGTCTCTGCTCCTTGTTCTCTTCTTCTCCTTCACTGTCTGCTCACTGTTTGAATATTTGATGATCTCCTTACCTTTAGTTACCATGCATTATTTCTCTGCTCTTCTCAGAGCTCACTGGCAACTCTGTCTTCTTTTGGCCTCAGCTGGCCTGAGGCCAGAGGCTAACACTATTTCAGACACTGCTGTCAGTTATCTATCTATCCAAAAGAACTGTATTCTATTTGTCTCAACCAACTGTAAAGTTTTGTTGGGACCATTTGAGATTTGGTTCTGATTTAAAATAATCATCATGTAGCAGTCTGTTGAATGTGGAGCTGATGCACTATATGGTGTTGTGTGTTTTCTTTTCTCATGCTCAATTTTGATACAAGATTAAACACAATGCAGCAGTCCCGGAGGAAGCAGAGTACATCCAAACAATATATTATATTATACACTTTGTTGTATATGGACCATATCTATTTGAATTTAAAATAATTATGTAATTAATTAATGTTCAATCCGTCTTGATTTCCATTCATCTCCCGTTATAAAGCCACCCATAAGCAGTTAAATAGGAAGGATTTCAGTTTAATGGGATGAAACGGAGAATATTTTCCCATGTCTGTAGATTAATAAGCACACGGATATTAAAAAGTACAAATAGGAACCTTGATTCCAGCCATGTGTTTTGTAAGTGTGGTGCTTATGGACAAGTTTTACCAAAAAACAAATTAGAGGAAAATACTTTGTTCCTGCTTTTAGCGTTGGTGCTCTTAGATATCATTGTTGTAGGGTAAATACCCGATGGGTCAAAATCTGTCTAGACTGTAGTGAGATTACAGCGTGAAACGGCAAGCCACTGACCTCCTCTTTCAGTTCAGACAAGAATAATAAATGGGTTATCTTGTTTTCCCTTTTTTTGACAAATCCTTGTAAAACATAAGGATCTTGCATTTTTGTCTGCGACACTCCCGTTATGTGGAGAATTCCTCTAATGCAACTGTTCAGTGACCACGACGCTTTGCTTTAAGAAGACTTTTATATGAACCACAAATGTGATCCAGTGATGAACTGCATCCACCATTTCCCCCTCTGCGTTTCAGAAAACGGTGCGTTTGATGGTGAACTACCACGTCAGCCAGAAGGCTGTGGTGCGGGTCAACCCGTTGGCTCCACTCCAGGCCCTCATACCAGTCATCTGTAGCAAGTGTGACTTTGACCCTGCACATGTCCTGCTGCTGAAGGACGGCACGAGTCGTCATGAGCTGCCGCTGAACAAGTCTCTGACAGAGCTGGGGATCAAGGAGCTCTACGTGCATGATCAGAGGACAGGTAACCTCAGCCACATAATCCCATCCACCGTGTTCTGTATCTATGAAGTGCTGTGGTGGACTTCTGCAGGGTATATACTGAACTCTTAGTTGAGGTTTAATAGATTCTAACCTTGTTTATGGTCTGTTGTCTGTTAGCAAGGGCAAGCAGATGAAGGAAACAATGTTTATTACTGATAAGTGCTTTGGCTTGCTCAGCTGTAGGGTCATTACATCTCAGCGACCTGCATGTAACATGCTTAAAGTAGAAATTAAACATATGAAAAATAGCTGTTTAGAGTGAATCACATCCATAGAAAAACACTGCCGTCCTTTGACAACTCAAATATACTACCAGTTCAACCATTTGGCCTGTACAGGAAGGCCAAGTGCCAGCTTGTTGTCACCTGATCATAATGTGCCATCACACTCCACATTAAAGATTTTGGAGTAGCTTCACCATCAGTAGGATGTACTACTCCACTATCCTGTGACATAGTTGTGAATGGATATGGGGACGGTCGGATGATAGAGAGCAAACAAACACATAGAAAAATCAACAAAAGAACACTGTAAGATGTGGTGCACCCTGGCAGGAGGCAGTCATTTATTTTTAACACCTTGCTGATTGTCCACACCCACCTTTAGTCATAAGTTCAGTTGTTTTCTCAGTGGAATTGATAAGACTTTATATCGCCTTGAAGGATACAATCAGGGACATGGTAAACGTGATATCATTCTTGTGGTCAGTCAGTATTGTGCAATAATTCTGTCATAAGCCAGGCTTCACCAGTGGCAAGTATTCAGCTACTACAGTTTTTAATGACAATCTATAGTTTTGTTAGGATGGATAGGAATGTTTACATTTTCGCTTCTTCTGGGGCAACACTACCTTGTATGGAGCAAATACAGCAGATTCAATGTAATTCAGAAACTTGTCATGTTTTTCAGTTTTCCAGCTTAAAACAGCCTCTACACCTGCACTTAACTACTCAGGTATTAGTCCCAAGTCCTGACTGCCTTAGTGCTGCCTGCATTAACCCCTCTGCTGCTGCCTGCTCATTGACCCTGCTTTGTTACCTCACTGAACCCTCAAGTGTTTAGCTGGCCCTCTTCGAAATGACTATCATTCAGTTTAGTGTGTTAGTTTTGGTGCCTTTTGTGAATGTTTCAGTTCAAGATTTATCAAATCAGACTGTACATATCCCTTTAGAATATTCAATATCTTTAAACTAGTTACGTTTCCTTTTTTGTCCCCTGCTGAGGGCAGAAGTATTCCTAAACATTCATAGTTGCCCTTTTGTAGCTTTTGAATGATTGGTAGAGTTAGACTGTAAAAATAATGGTGCAATGACTCCCCCTGCTGAAGAACATGGGAATATCAGAGGTCTGAGACTAATATTGTATCGAGATGGTCTTAAAATATGTGATTTAAAACTAACACATAATGATTTAGACATGTTGATTAATTCAAAGATTTAATAAACTAACATTCATTTGTTTTATGTCCACTGTTAACACTCAAATCTTGACAATTATGACTAAACTAATCATGGTTTTTGTTTTTATTGTAATTTTATGCATTCAGAGGTATTTAGTCTTTTCTAAATCAACATCCAGTATACTGTCATCAAGAGACTCATTCCCCCTCCCATTATTTATGACCAGTTTGTGCTGCCTCATCAAAATTAATTTGCCTTTGCTTCCCTTCTTGATCGTTTTGTAGATTCCATTTGCTCCAGTACTGTCAATTTGGGAAGACCACAAAAGAAAGGCCTACTGGGTATCTTTCCATTCAGCGGCCGGAAATCCAAAGTAAGCCTCATCTACTTTTATTGTCAGGGACTGGATAGATTTTGGCTAAATTCGATAAAAGACTGGATTGTCTGTCAGTTAAAACATTTCTTGATGTTCTCTGCTTAAATTTCTTTGTTTTTGTTTTTTCTATGGTAAAATGTTCATTTAAAAAATGATACACGAAAAGTTCAGATAATCGAACAGAAAGAGGATCAAATTCTTGATTTACATCCAGAAACTGAGACTAGGTTTAATCCTAATATTACCTGTCATTTTGTTGATGCTGATAGATGGTCTGTGTCATTTAGGCACGTTGGTGCTATTTTTGTCACATGTATGTTTTTTTTTCTTTTGAATTTCCTTCTTTATTTGTTCAATTAACTAATACGATGTAAAAACATGTTCTTAGGCAATTGTGAAAGCTTTAGAAATACTTTGATACACACAGTTTGTTACAAGATTCCCTTTCACCAGAAAAACAACTAACATTGAGCAATGCATGCTGCTGTGTTTATTAAAGCATGGCTGGACAGTTGAAAGCTGCATGTTGGTTGTGCCTTCCATTTGCAGACAGAGACCACATCTATGGACATGGATCACTGTGATGATAGAATAATCCAAAATTCAGTCACTCGTTCCAATGTAAGTATTACTAACATGCCTCACCGTGTAGATTTTAAGAGAAACAGGATTATTATCTGATCTAAACTCTGGAGTATTCCATCATTCTGAGTGGAATAAGAAAGGAATTTTGATCTGTGTAAAAATAAATCAAGCTACAACTTCAAATTATAGAAGGCACTTGTTGCTGTTATTTAGATTTGATATTTTTAAATGTTATTTTTCTGCCTGATGCATAAAGAAATTAGGACATCCTCAATTAAAAAATAGTTAAGAGACAACATAAATTCTGATGTGCTTTAAAGACAGTATGTGTATGAGCACTGTTATTCTACCACACAGTCTGAACCCTCTTGGACAAGCCTTTTCCTTTTCGTTAAGCAGTCCTCAGGAATAGTTCTCCTCTTTTTTGGAAGACACCCCAAAGCTCTTCTTGGCTCTTCTTTTTTTTCTGTTCTCTGTCAAATGATCTCACACTGCTTGAACAATGTTGAGGTCAGGCCTCCAGTCAGGATCCGTCTCAACTGATTTTATGTCCAGTTTCTTTTCTCCCTCGTTCTCTTCTTTAAAAATGCCTCCTTGACAGCCACCGTTTCAGAGGCTATTTCTGACAAGGCCTCAGTGAACAGACTCTTTAAAAGGGTTGATTAATTGGTTGTATTTACAAAAAAATGCATTCATTTGAAAATGAAAATAAAGAACCATTTTAAAATGTTGTTTTGTAGACCATCAGAAAGCCAAGAGACCCACTTATCCGAAAGGGACTCATCAGAGGCCAAATCTGATGAATTTAGTTGTGGTTCTAAAGAAATCTTCCATTTTTAAAATTAAAACTTGTAGATGAACTGTTTTCATGTTGAACATGAAATGCTGACAGACATGTAAGTAAACAACAAAATAACTTCCATCAAGGCAAAAATTCTTAATTTAAGAGAGCTCAATTGGAGGCTCAGCCTTTGAGCTGTTTCTGTCTCCATTCAAAGTAGTGGTGAAAGGTCTGTGTGCAAATCTGTTATTGTTTTAAATTCATACACATCTAGTTTTAAGCTCTGTGCCAGCTTCATAATTGGACACCATAATGCCAAAAAGAGTTGTTGCAGTTCACGCTGAAGTCCTCTAGAGGGCAGTGTCTGTCTAACCAGCTTTAGAACTCTTAGTCATGACCATCGTTAACTTTTATTTCCAACATATGAGTACTACTTAAGGAACCTCTTTAAACATCAATCAACAATTATTTTCCTGAAATCTTTTAAGGACCAAGGGGCACATGAGTATCAGTAGGGAGTATCAGGGTGATTTACATGATTTACATTAATATAACACTCATAACATGCCTTTATATCTCTGAGTCTGTGTGGTATTCAGCGTTTATCCCAAACTCCCCTGAACCATCTCAGTGTAACCCAGACACACATTTAGATCCCCCATTAGATCATTCTTTACCTGCTTAAAGCCATAACATAATCAAGATGGCACGTAATTGTATTAGTTAAAACACTAAACAAAACAAAACAAGGCCCTCTACTTCATTTAAGGTTTCCTGCAAGCTGAAACCTTTGACTCAGCCCCTCTGCGTCTTTGTTAGCTGATATCCTGAGCGTTGAGCATTGCCCACGTTATTTCCCCCTTTTCCAGCTTAGAGTTGCTCTTTTTGTGTCCCTTTATTACACGCTGCAGATTGCATATTCTCCTTCATTCATTTTGAACCTTAGATAAAACTTTAAAGAAAAAAACACCTGCAGAGCATGAATGACACACATACGTAAACTAGTGGAGACAGCTCAAATCATTTTCTGTATTTCTGACAGTTGGTGGGTTTTTATTTTTATTTTTCATATTTCTGCTTCTCAGACATATTATAATTTCCAGTGGGCTTTAATGCAGCTGGGCCTTTCCCTCTCTGATATGATTGTTTTTCAGCCAGGGGCTGTTATCAGACCACACGCATGCCTTTGTGCACACAAGAAAGCACACAACCACACACACACACACACACACACTCTGTGTTATCAGCCTGAAGGCATCAGATTACCCTACCTTGGCTACATTAGCACTAAAAGCCCAGTCTCTTATCTCTAATTGTTCATTAAGAGCTAATCTACTGTGTGGGTTATTGTAAATGTGTGTGTGAGTACGTGCTGACTTGGTATCACTAAGGTTTGGTCAGAGTGCTCCATTTAGGAGCAGTGCATCTTGTTCTTAGCACTCTACACTAACTACATGGCACGTCTTTGCTCCGGTTGACACAAATATTGAAAACAAACTTTGCTCCAATCGTCAACCCGCAGCATTAAAATAAAATGACAGAGACCACAGTTTCTGAATTTTGCACTGAGTGGGATTTCAAAGCTCCTACATTTCCTACATTTTTTTAGAAACAAGAATGACTGTACTCTTTCGCAAACACAGTTATAATGTGACGAATGGTTGATTAATTAAATGAGGAGGGTCTCCATACAGGATAAACCTCTCATCTCGTTTGACTTCGAAGAGCTCTGAGGTGAAACCAAGCATGCAATATTTTTAAAGATTCCTTATTTCATATTTATAGATAGAAGTGTTGGTACACTTTTTATGAAAGCACCTCAGCTCGAGATTCCCTAAATTTCATTACTATGCCTGAACTTGAATGCATTAGATTTTCTGGGAGAGCATCCATCAGCTGCCCCAGCTCCCTCTCCGAACAGCTGAAGTCTTTAAGGAAGGCTTTGAGACCCGTGTTTCTTTGCAGCATGTCAGTAAATATCTCTATAGAAACAGATGTTCAAACATGGAGTTTTTCAGCTAAAAAAGGGAAATAAGAGAATAAAAGCTGAATTGGAATACTTCGTCTGATGATCATTACGCTCCAAACTTCAAAGCCAAACTTGAAATATTTTTTGCAGTCTCCCGTTTGTGGATGAAACGGACTCAGATCTTTCAGTGCACACTTCTCATGGATGCAAAACCTGGTACTCCTTATTTAATGGACAGGATGCCTGATTATTATCACATGTGGTATCTACTATTTACCTATTTTTTTATGATCCAGTTTGTTTCTGCTCGGTTGTGTGGATTAAGTCTTTGGTGCGCTGACATGTATTCACAGGAGAAACAACATGGAAGACTCATAGTTATGCAGATCTTCCTTCTGCCCCTTTTGTGTTGCTCACGTTGCAATTATGAATGCACTGCAAACTTGGGTTCCCCCCAAGTGCTGGAGTACATTTTGTTCTGCTTTTCTCTCTTGCTGTTTTGACAGGTTTCACGTTGTTTACCAGGGTAGGAAAAAAAAGGATGAGAGCAGGTGAAAAAGTCATATAGAGTTCATGTGAATTCTCCACTTTGATTATTATATTCATGTGGAGTGAAAAACATGTTTTTTGGGGTTTTTTGTGTCGACTCCAAATGGAAATCACATCAGTCCTTTCTTCCAACATTCCTTTTTTGTTCTGTCAGCCTCCATCTACCATCTGCCTCTCTTCCCCCTGTCCTTCTCTTGCTGCTGTCAGCCCATGAATGTATCAGCCTCTGCGCATCATGCATTTTTTAGACACTGTGCTTGTTTGTCATTACACTTTTTTCCCCCTGCGGTTTAAGATGGGTTTGTGTTTGAATATACGGTTGTTGGTGTTATTCTGTCAGATTTTGGGATGTAATTTACGAGTAGTTTAAACGGTTGTATTTCTTGTAGGTGAGGTTCATATGTGTTCCAGAAAGCAGCCCCCTAAATGGCACTTTTTCTAAATAGTCAGATTTATTTTCTTTTTTTTTCCATTCTTGGCTACCATGAAGTATTTTAACCTGGGCCGAAAAGAATTCCTTTGAGCTTAACTTAATTCTCCGTTTTGCTCTTTGATGTTCTATTCAAGCATTGTCTGAACTCATCAATTAATCTGCTTTAAAACACTTTCCTCCGATCATGGGGGTGCACACCACAGCGCAGTGCTCCCGTTGTGCCAAGACTCTGTATCAAGCTTAGCCGCAGGAAAGCTTGGATTTTCAGGGACACTCAAGGCTCTCTTTGATCAGACATTGAAAAGCATTTTTGTTTAAATGCTTTTAGTCAGGGGCAGCCACCCTTTGAAAATGAGCTTGCACTTTCAGTTTGATCAAATAAACGTAGAAATAATTTTCATGCCTGAAGAGTGGATGATGTCTTTACAAATGTGCCCGTTCATTGCATGTGTGGTGTTTAAATCAATGCTAACAATACAGCTCTTTGCTTTTATCCTAACTTAATCCCTGCTAATTATAAGGATTTCTATCCGTAGTTTACAGTCTTATCGGGGCTTAAGATTTTCATTGTTTCTGGGAGATTTTATTGGAAATTCATTCCTAGTCAGAATTAAAGCAATGTCTTTGTAAACTTGGCAGTAAAATTAACTTTTTAATTTCTTCTTTTTTTTTCTCAGGGTCTGACTACACTCTCAGAAATCCACAGCATAGAGGCTCTGTCTGGCACCTTTGACCAGTCGCAGTCTGTCACTAATATTTCCAGGATTTCCACTAAGACCGAGACCAAAAAAAGAAGAGCCCCTGCACCACCTGGTGCCCCAACACCCAGCATGGGACATACAAGCTTTGATAGCAACCAGGTAAGAGAAAGCAAATGACTTTGGCTGTTTTACTCTCATTCAGATAAATAATGTAACAACTTCACTAAATAACACCATAGTGTAATAACTGTAGTAGTTTATTCTTAAAGTACCGGTACTCCATAAATTGCTCTAAAGATTAAACTAATGCTCATATGAAGATTTGCCACATAACCCCTTCATTCCTAAATCATCTGAAAATACGATTGACACATTGTACACCTCAATATTGTCATTAAAGGGGAGCCTAAAATCTGCTGAGGAGTTGAAGTCACTCAGCCTAATCGACAGTCTGAGGTAGTAATGAGAGTGCTGCGATCTGTCTGCTGCACCCTTTCCTTTGGGTAATGTGGCCTGTGTCCTGCATTACATATATTAGAGGAACAGCTCCCCGCTGCCTCATTATAGTGTAATGACGGCATGCTGGGAAATGTTGTGTAGCAACCAAGTTTCTTGCTTCCTCTGATAACAGGTCTTGTTTATGTTAAAGAGCCTGTGTTCCTGATAAATGTTATACTTAGAATGTTGATTCTTGTAATCACATGGAAAATTTGTCGCCCAAGTTAGTTTGATTATTCAAACCCTCTGCACGAAGGTGTAGACTTTTTTTTTTTTTTTTGAAGTATCACATGAGGAGAATAACCGAAGAGGTCAGAAGGATTAAAGCCACAGAAGCACTAGTCACATTTTCTTCCAGTGTGTCTAAAGAAGCTCTAACTCGTCCAAAGTACATTTATCTGGGCTAAAACCAAATGTTCCACATGGATGCATTAGTGTACCACACCGCTACTCCAAAGTTGTTGTTGTACATACTGAGATTGTAATTGATCTGTGCACCTGTCAAACTCAGAGTTATGACTGACACTTGATCCAAAATACAGAGACACTTCTGGGACTGGCAGGGGCAGCTAAACAGAGCAGTAGCTGGTAAGGTTATCTGAAGACCCGATGACTGGTCCAATAATAGATCGCTCCATTTCCCTCTTAAGTCGTCTTGGGACCCGTACCCCACTGCACACAGCGTTGCGTACGTATTTATGTGCATCCACAGGCAGGAGGCCACGTCTCAGGTTTCAGCACTGTTTTCAGAGACTGAGCACAGACTGTCAGCGGACACAACTGGTCCTCTAAGCAGTTCAGCCTCAGTTTGATCATTTTGGCACAAACATCTGTACTCTCCTCTGCAGCAGCAGAAGAAACTTAGATGATCAGAATAATGACAGTCAAATGAAGAGATGAAAAGAGGTCTCATCATTTGGTAGCCAGAGTCATCTGAGGATACAATAGATATGTGAGCTGTTCACACAGTGAGGTGTACTGTATGCCTGGCCTGCTTTTTTTTTTCTTTTTTAGGTGTGCTATTAAGAAGAATTTAGTTTCATGACAGTGAAGAGTGCCACAGCAGCCAGGACTGATCAGGATAGTTTCTGAGGGCCATTGACATTAAAGGGCACTGCATGACTTGGGTCTACAGAACAATTGTACATGTCGTATCAAATCAAATCACTTTGAGATGTTTAAGTACATTTTTTGTATGTGATTGTAGTGCCTGGAGGCAGTTAGATAATGGCACACTTTTGTTGTCGGTAAAGTAACTCATCACCCTCTAAAAGTTTCAGCTCCACTGAAGATAAATGTCAACACCATATATTTTGATTAAGAATTTGTATAAGTGGTATTTGCTGTTTCTTTTGTATTTAACATACTTGCTGACCTTAAACTGTTCCAAAAACATTTTTATTATTTTGCTCGCACCTTTGGCGTGTATATACAGACCATATGTGCGTGTGTGTGTGTGCGTGTGTCTGTGTGTCTGTATGTTTTTAAGAGAGAAGATGATTAGGCACATAATCACAGGTCATCTGAGGGCAGCCCTTTGTCATCACTGTCCTCATTCTGGATGTCCCTCTGTGTTTAACAAGCTTAGGTTGTCGACTAATTACGACTGCAAGATGCAGTAATGGGCAGTGACATCGCAATACAAGCTCAGAGACTGACGAGATTGTTATAACGAAGCCAAAGTGCTTTAAATGGCCATTGAAGTATCAGAGATGACAAAGGGCGGTTATTTAAATCAAAGAAGGAACATAGCTATGTTAACATTGGTGTCAAAATCAGTAGTGTCAGGAAAAAAATAACGTTGCAATTCAAATGTTACATCAAGCCGACACAGTTCATGGCAACCCTCATGTGAACAACAAGTGATCAGTTTACAATTACTTTAGGTCTCTCTGCATATAACATTCCATAAAGACTTGTTCCTTTTACTTTAAGCTTTCTAAGAGGATTTTAACTTAAGCATCTGAAACATTTTTTGGTAAACTAATGCAGAAAATAGGCCAGCAGAGGCTTGTTGGATGTATTTTGTAATTCCGTGTTGTAATGTGGTCATATTAGGGATCCTTCGGTAGTTGTCTTTGATTCATGTGGTCTATTCAATCTCAGAGGAAAATAAAAGAAGAACAGGCCAGAAATGAGGCTGCGGTCTCAAAAATTGAAAGCAGTAAAAAGAGAATGATGCAAGCAAAACACAATCTTGCGGTTATTGCCACAACCTGGTGCTAAATGTAAAGCCTGATGCAACACAACAGCCCCACAAAGCTCTGCAAAAGCACACCTGAATGCCATTCAGAGTGGCACAACTACTGTGATGACATGGGAGACTATTTAGTATGGTTTGGATTGATGAGGGCTACGAGAAGTATTGTTGTGCTATGGTGAATCAGTTATGCTGTTGAACTGTTAAAGAGCAGAGAGTATTCTCTCCTGCTTATTAGTCTATATTCTTTCTGTTATCTTGTTTTTGAAATAAAACTATGTCTACTCTGACAAAGAAAGTGAGCAAAGTTTTTTTTTTTTTTTTTTTTTTTCCACAGCCTGGCAAAAAATAGTTATTCATAAGTTTTTCTGTGCTGGTGAGCGAAGAGTTAATGTAGACAGAACAACTGAAGGTAACAAGTGTTTTTTTCTCATTTTTATCCTGATTTCCTCATCCCAAATAGATGCAGCACTTCTATTGCTGTACAGTTTGGTCAGTATATTAATGAAAAACAGGTTCAGTGAGCATTTCTTACTGTTTCGTCAGTGTAATATATTAATGTCCCTTTTGTGCCTGGAATTGGGTTTTTTAAATCTTTGAATTCAAACGCTTGAAATGAATTTACACAGCAGGTTTATGTGAAACCAAAGTGCAGAGAGTGTGATCCAAGCCAAAGGTTAGATGAGAGGCATTAGGATAAAGTCATAATCCACCTCAAGTCTTGTGTTCAAGACAAGCAAATCTTGATGTCTGCTGGCAAGAAAGTGCTTAAAAAGTGTATAAACGTGTTTTGAAAACAAGCACAAACAACTGTGCCAGGAGAAACACTGATGCTGAATCAGGCCTCCCACTTCTCTCAGCAAATGAAATCCCCCAAAGTTCTGACCGTGGATTGTTTAGTAGTAGCAGGGCTTTGTTGGGCCAGAGTATAGTTTTAGGAATTTCCAAAGTATGTTCTTTGTTCAGTCCAAACCACATGTTCTTTTTCCACCTCTGGCGCAGCTGTTTGGACCGTTTGTCCACTTAGGGATGTGAAATTGTGAAGATGTATTATATGCACATCTTTGCACTTGGGTCTTCATTGCCTAAAAGTAAAAACTGCTTTTGGGGGTATTTTGGTTATCCAGTCTGGTTTTCTGAACCCCCAAACTTGCATTTTTTTTCTACTGACCTCCTCTTGTTCCCAGCACAAACATCAAGCCTATCGAGGTTGGATAGTGAATTGATCCGCGTTCGTCTTTGGGCCTCCCCAGCAGCGCTGCCCTGGATTCGGGTCAAGGGTCAGGCTGTGCCACGCAAGAATTCTGTAGTAAATTAGTAAAGCCTACCCGGGGTATGACTTGGATCACAGGTGCCTTTTGGCAAACCCTGGCAGATTGTATTCATCCTTATTTTGAATACGGTTTGACATGCTTTCTCTCTTTGTCCCTTTTTAAAGTCAGATTTAAAAAGTCAGCTGGCTTGGCAGGCACTTGACCCAGGTGGCTCAGTTTTATTTTTTTAATGTTCTGGTTGCACCAACTGATTGGGTATCATTGTTATTCTCTGATATTTGAACTCATAATGTAACCACCCAGGAGAAGAAAGCTGTTCCATTTCAAACAAATCCTGTTAGAGGCGCAACGTGAGTGCTCTGAACTGGAGTAGAGCCTGGTAACTTAATATTTGTTCTGATATATTCAGGCTTCGTTCCCAGGTCAACTGTGGGCAGGCTTAAGCCCTCTAGCCGTATTTATTTATCAGCGATAGCAGACATGCAGGTCTTAATGAAACAACTGCTCTCACCATAAACAACGTAAGACACACTGGAGGACACTTGAAGGAGTTGATGGAAACACTTATAGAATTTTTTACTGTCTGCAGTTGACTCAACCATGGCTTGTTTTTCCCCCAGACATCCTTCATCCTACTTTATGGAGGGAGTTGTGCTCACTTAACTCTGTTCATCACATTTAATTGGACCTGTCCAGGCTGTATCTCGCCTCACGTCCAAAGAAAGCTGGGGCGGACTCCAGTCCTCCCCTGACTCGACTCGGAATAAGCGGTTATAGAAGAGGGATGGATGAAAATTTAATCAGCAACAGGGAGACTGAAGTCAACTTGTAGCAGCAACAGTCATTTGAAGCGGCATGCACCAGTTGCAGGTGTCCTCACAAAGGTCTGAGTAGTAACAAAGAAAGCAATAAAGCACTTCATGGAGATGTTTGTCAGGGTGAAAAATCTCTGTATTTCAGAAACAATGTGAAATACCACATTGTAAAAGGAGTTGAAACAGTCACTGAATGTGTCAGTTGATGTTATGTGTGTTTCTTTATTTGTGCTTTTTTTTGTCTTTCCTGTTGAAAAGTGTCACAAATGATTTTTAAGGAATGCTGCATCTCTGCCAGTGCCTATGGATTTTATGGAGTGATTAATTTTCCTGAGCAGTTCTTCATGGTGAGCCGTCACTCAGCAAAGTAGAAAGTTGGCAGGAGAGGGAGGTCTTTTTTTCTTCTTTCTTTCGATTGATCAGCCGGGTAATTCTATCGAATGGTCGCCAGGTTTCAATCACTCTAACCCACTAAAATGATGTTTCAGCCAGCCTGAGAAAATGGAGGCAATGCTGATGCATGTGGGGCACTGTGTAGTCTTTTTAAGGGTTTTGCTGTTTTCCACAAGCCTTTTTCTTTCTGGGCTCAGCTTTAGTTGGATGAGAGAAGCCAATCAAGGCAAATGAAATAATGACTAATACGTAGGATAAAGGACGGACGTTATATTGTCAGTTGCTGATGTTACGTCAAGAGAGTTTTGTAGAGACGGATGTTTACCCACTCACTGAATGATTACACTGTATCACTCCACATATTTTGAGGAAATCTCCCCCCCAAAAAACAGTGGAGAGTAGAAAAACTCCACTGTTGCCTAATACAGCAAGCAGCACTTCCTCGTTTTGGTTTTGCTGTGCGACAGCTGTAAACAGCAGGTCTTCGGACTCAAGCACTGCTGTGCACTATTAGGGGTTTCTCTTCAAAAGGATGCAAATGACCAAAGTGGGTGTTACAGCATGCTTTATGATCTAAGATCCTAAAAGATGAGAGTTGCTGCATCAATAAAATCAACCCGAACCTTTGACTGAAAAGTAAATACAGTAAGTCACTTTTTATTTATTTTTATTTGAGTTAGGCACAAAGGTATGTTGTGGGGAAAAAGGTTAACTATGGGTAGCTGCCAGCAGGTTTTCATTTTATGCACGATCAGAAGAGCTAATGTGTGTTTGCTTCCTGTTTTAGAGAGGTCATCATTGAGCTGACATTCAGTTCATAGAAAAGCAGTCGACTGTTTCTCAGTAACGCACCTCTTGTCTCCATAGATTAGTATCTGACTACACATGATTGCTCATGCTCAGTTGTTATGATGCCTTTGCTTGTGCTGCCACTTTGCCACTGCACTGCTGACCCAAAGTGAACCGCGCCTGATCACAGTTTCTGAGGGAAAGGGTGAAGAAAACATTACATTTCAGTAGGTTAGTAGGACAAGCTGGATGACAAAGGATCTGGGTCAGCCTTGTGTCTCAACCTCTTCTCCCCCCTGCCACCCTCACAATCATTGTTAAAACTTTTTAACATAAAACTCCTTTCATCAAACGTGCACACCCACACATCTTCCTTATAACAGACCCACAATAACTAACACACACCAACTGTCTGCCAGCCTGCTGTTAGTGTTTATGACCTTGGTGCCCTGAATGTTGATACAGTTCAGCTGCTATTATTACCTCTCACATGCACGTGCACACACATACATGTGTGCGCACTCATGCAGTTGTGAATATGATCATACATTCTGCCATGCTTCAGAACACACAAATATAGCATCACCTCCTCTCATGCTTACACATACTTTGTTTTGCATTCCACATTATCACTCTAATGTTGTTCTGTCACTGAGGCCCTTAATCAACAACAGTCCCTCAAAACAGTAGATGAATGGTCACGCAACCAGGTTGAAGCCTCTATGGATGACCCCATCTGATCAACATGCTTCAACATGGGGCCCTCAGCCTAACAAACCATAGAGTGAAACATTTAGTGGACACAGAATATCCCAATCTGGTTTTAGTTCTCCAATCTCTTTTGCAAAAAGCAGTTTCCTTTAATTCCCATGTCATGCAATTAGTCATAAAAGAAGCATGTTCCTTGATTTGAAAAGTGGCAGACAAAGTCATCATCATTTAACCTTCAGTAACTAAAGGAAGTTGTGTGACTTGACTGTATTTTAATTTCTTGGATAACAGAATGGATACCAATCTTTGAAACCAGTACATAGGGATTATTTTATTTTTACATGTGTATATTCAGGATGCATGCTGACTATTAAGCATTCTGTCATCTCCATCATAATGCCGTCCTTTACAATATAATTACAAGGACACTCTTCGGTGAGCTCATGATCCTCTTCCGCAGCTGTGGATTGATTTTATTTGACGTTGTTGCTTGTGATTTAATGTAAAATTACTCGAGTTTACTTTAGGAGTACAAGAGTGAGAATGATGGAGAGGGGAGTGGACATTATTTTTTTTTAACTTAAAAGACCCTCAACCCTGATGGTGGACCTTTTCTTTTGTTTTGTTTTTGTTCCTGTGTAACGTAAATTCGAACATGCTCTAAATGGACAACAAACATTGCAAATGAACATCATCATTCATCATCAGTCCTCACAAACATAGTTCAATTTCATACACTTGATTTGACTTTGAATGTGGTCCAGTGTAATTTTGACTCTACTGTAACATGGTTGAATGCATGCTGCGGTCCCAGTCATGGCGCCATAACCTCCAGAGAGCAACACAGATTTAACCCTGCTAAACAACCTCCTAATCGACACACTCCAGCTCAGAGTGAGATGGGAAACAAGCTGCTCATACTAGAGTGTGCATGCGCCTGTTCAGACACACCAACGGGTCCGCATGCAAATACCGATACGTGAACGTAACTTTTATGTTCTTTTCACAGTGTGGCTCGACTGTAGGCTGTTGTTTAGCTGTGGAGGGGACACAGGAACAAACATAGGCTACACACATATTACATACATGTTCCCAGGACACTCGCACAGGTCCATCTTTATAGGCAAGTCAGTCATCCATCGCAGTTTCAACTTTGGCCCACTTCCAGTGTTGTGTTCCTATTCATATATAAATGCTAAGGAGGGATAAAAGCAGGGGAGCGATGAAGGGAAAGACAGCCCATTGGGGGGGGGCATTTGGATTTCTATAGTATGCCCTGCACTGGGTTCATTGAGTTCACATGTGTGAACCCAGTTCGCCTGCTGAAAGTTAAGGTGGCCTGATCTCCTTCTTGCTGAATGATGCAACAGTGTATGCAGTTCTGGGCACGTTCTTTGTTGAGTTTCAGGGTGAGGAAGAGTTGAAAGCAGAAATGGTAATGATTGTTTTTTTAGAATTAGCATATATGTTTTGTTGTAGCCTGCCCTTAGCACTTTTACAGGGATTTGTCATGGACTGACTTTATTGAGTGTAGTCTGTTTCATATTTTTTTTACTCTTAAACTCTTTGATTTGTCACAGATATTCCCTCCAAACGACTGTTTAGATTTGTGTTTCTTCTTTTTCCCCATCAGGGTGTTCTATCCATCTAGTCAATCTGGTTCCGTTCAGCTGAATAAATGTTTCAGTTTTTCCGTGGTTTGATTTCTTTCCGGTGGGACTTTGCTGCAGAGGTGTGCAGAGAAGGAAAATAGGAACATGTAGTCTCAGAATGTGTTTTTGTCATTGCTATTTGCATTAGTTTTCGAACACATGAGCTTTCACTTTCAACCTTTTGCAGTCGCTACCATTTTGTGGAAAAAGCAAATCAGCACAGCAGCATTAGATTTAAACATTGATGGGCCCGTAGAAAAACTAAGAATCATTACACAACACACAGAAAGCTGTTAACGCAGCGTATTAACTGCAGTCCTGGCTGACCTTATTTGTCTTCTTGTTGGATCATTTAAAAGGAATGTTGACACTTGGATGGAATTTGAAGACCCATACCTCTGCCAGAACACCATTTGATTTGATTGCTCTGTAGTAAACTTTATTTTAATCCTGGCAGGCAGATTCTACTGCACCCCCCTCCCTACAGGCACACACCACACACACACAAATGTATAAGGTGTTCATGTGAAGTAAATTTCTCCTGTCTTCCACCCTCTTTTCACTTCTTTTCTACCAGGTGGGCCTTGGTTCAGAGAGCCAGCTTAGGAAAAGAAAGGCTCCTGCCCCTCCTCCCACTCCATCTTCCATCACCCAGGAATCTGACTACACTTCAACTCCTGCTGCTCCTACTCCCGAAAGCCCCACTATTGAAATACCCAACCCGGTCTACCACACCAAAGTGGAACAGTCTGCCACAATCTCAAATGCCTCTGTGGGGGTTCAAATGGTAAAACCATCTCCTCTTAAAATAGCAGTACAGCCTCCACCTGTGCATGAGGCCTCTCCAACCCACAGTTGTCCATCCACAAGCAGCAGCACCTCTGACAGCCTGGCCGTGCAGGATTCCAGCTCTGAACTCTGCCAGAGTCTCGACGACTCAGACACTGACCTGGAGCTGTCTGGTTCCCGCTGCAGCACCACTAGCACAGCAAGTAGCTCTGTGAAGGTCCAGCCTGCAGCAAAAAGCTCCAGCAGCACAATGCCGAAATCACCCAGCAGCACATCTGCCTACAACAAAGACGGAGACACATCAGACAGCAGCTCAAGATCGGAGACAGAGTCGGCCTTAAATCTGAAACTGGATGAAGTGGAGAACAACAGACACAGCGCGATAGGTAAATTCCAGTAAGATTACAATAGACCACAGCAGTTTCAAAAACCTCAGTTTATATGTGATGAAGATGATGATGGTAGGCACACAGATTATAAAACAGCATCTCTCAGGCCGCAAACAAATAAAATACCCATTCAATTGCTCTCGTGTACAGCAGTGCTAGGAGTCATTCTTTGTACCAGCACCTGCTCTCTGTTAGCCTGTGAAGGAAAGCTAGATTCAAACCACATACACATCAAGTGGAACAATAAGCTGGGCTGCTGATCCCTGAGTGCCAGAAAGTATTTTTAGAGACACACTATGTTAAAGCAGTGGGATGGGGACCGTTTGCCTGTAAAGATTTCCCTGACTGTCTGTTCTGGAGAGCAGACCTGTCGCACTCAAGCAACATCTAAGGCCAAAAACTGCCAAAAGTGACATGCATATCCCTCTGAGAGGGAAGAAGCCTGTGTGTGTAGGTGCTGATGTATTGTGCGTCTACGGCACGTCACGGCTGAGGAGCAGGATCTAGTGGAGCTGGTTTCTATCATAGCTCCTGAGACAATAGAAGCCTTGTTTCTCACTCGTACAATCTCTAACACTCCTCTGTCTCTCCCCTCAAATCTTTCTGTTGCTATCTTTGTTCCCCCTTCACTTTCTCTCTCACACATGCAGTCAACCATTCACAGATCTCTGAGAGTTGGCAGATCCAAAGGAGGATAGATCTGTCTCAGATTTAAACAGGAACTACTTGAACTTCAGTTGGCCTCTTATTGATTTTCCATATTACCCAGAAAATTCTCAGTGGAAAATGAGTGCTGTCAGGTCTGACAGGGTCATAGATGAGAGAGCTGTGGGCCTAAGAAAATTGGATGTGAAAGGTGAGAGTGGCAGAATGAAGTGTAGAGAACAGAGCATGGGAAGGAATTGACAGGGTAGAAAGGATATATAAGGCAGACTAGATTAGCTTTAAGGCAGGAAGTCTGATGGAAAGACAGATAAGGGGTAAAAGTGCCTTAGAAAGGATCAAGCTGCTAGCACAAACGTTTTGAAAACTTGGCAACTTCTCTTCATCTCAAGTGGACACTGCTGACATACTCTAAAATTCTCAGAGATTGAGCAGCCTTTTACTTGCTAAGACATATGTAATTAGTTCAAATGTGTCTTTTTACTGGTATAATCAGCGAAGGGCCTTTTATCAAACCAAAATGCCTTTGAAAAGTTAAAAAAACGTTGTTGCAAAGGGGAAAAAAGTGGGTAGGCTGTGCAAGTCTGCATAGAGTGAAAATAAACCACTGTTTGGGGGATTAAACAGCCATTGTTTCTTTAGTGAATGTCTTCCACAAAGGCACAAGTACAACCCCAGGCTCTCTCTGTAGGTTATGTCATGTAGTTTATCTTGCATACCACTGCTTTATGTCTTTGTCAATGACCTCGCAAACGGAGAAGGTAGCACATCAACAAGCACCTGCTGACTAATTGTTTGTATGTCGATAAATAACAAAGTAAATCGAGGTTTCTGTGCCTTTCCACTGACTGTTACTCTGACTTTTCCTAGCATGGTATCCAGATGGATTTCTGTCTTGTTTGTGTCTTTACCTTTCTGTCAGCATCATGCTGATCAAACGCTTTGTTTTTCAGATGTGCAC
This sequence comes from Menidia beryllina, assembly GCA_013363375.1. NCBI lineage: Eukaryota > Metazoa > Chordata > Actinopteri > Atheriniformes > Atherinopsidae > Menidia > Menidia beryllina. The sequence goes on from JABUIW010000019.1 coordinate 12,065,801, forward strand.
ATTTATGTCACACATGTGAAGCATTGCTTTCTGTTTAGCTGTTAAACAGCCATGTTGCTATATCAACAAGTCAGTTTGCTCCCATTCTGGATTATAGTAAGAACCATATGTAACATTTTAAGTTCAGCATTATGCTTCTTGATTGACTCACAACTCAACGATTAACATAGCCCACTGTTGATCTTCCTGTAAGAACTGTACTCATTGTAATTTTACCCTCTGCAGGTCTCTGCTTAAAGGGTTAAAACACTGACTTGTTAAAAAATGTAAGAATTCAGAGTTTCATAACAAACTCCTTCCAAACAGCATTCCTGTTTTGGTTTTTGTCAAACAGAAACGAGTCTTCAAACCTCAGCTGTTGCTATGTTTACCTTGCCAAATTTTTGCCCTTTGACCTCATTGTGAAATTCCTCCAGAGTAACAGCAGAGCTGCTTGTACTTGAAGGGATGTATTTTTGTGGTCGGGCTGTGACGGCCATTATCAGATCTGCAACACTGGTATTTTCCCTTCCTATGATTTGGTGTTTTGGTTCCAAGCACAGACAGAACAAATTAGATAAATGAGCCATTAAGAAGCAGTTATTTTGACAGAGGGATCGACAAACTTTGCACTGACAACTGACATGGCACATTATTAACACACTGCTAGTCTGCTAATTATATCAACAGGTTTTAATTATTACATGGAGTAAAAAACAAATGGAAAGTTCAGCAGTACATAAATAAATCTTCAACAAAGGCACCTGCTGTGTCAGGAGCCTCTCCTCTTTTCAGAACTAAGAATGTTAATTGCGGTGAAACCAGGGCTCGTGGTCACTGAGTCTGAGTTGAAGTATTAATCACTCTGTCAGCAGCTTTTACCTTCAGGTAAGAAACGTTTCACATTTAGATCACTAATTCCTGCAGCCCTCAAGGGTGGAAAACCTAGCAGCTCTGCAGTGGAATTTCTGTTTTCATACAGCTCTCAACTGTCTGCTTTCATTAGTTTAAGTTCAGTTTGTGCTCCTCACTGCTGCCAAATGTCGATGCTTGTTCTTGTGGTCGTCAGACTCCTCGGTTCTGACTTGGACGTGCATGCTCTCTGTTTGTCCAGAAGATGGTGATCGACAAGTGCCTCCAAAACCTCGTCGCTCCCCGATCAGAGACCCACCTCAGCATGACCCATCCCCCACGTTGTCTGTTCCGCCCTTTCCTTCCCCTCCCATCGAGCCCACGGACAGCATCCCTCCACAGGATTCCTTGCAGGTGGAGGAAGCAGCTCCACAGTGTAGGTTCCACATGGGCAGCCGCTCTCCTGCCACTGATTCTTGTTTTTGTTCCTTCCAGAGGCTTCTTTTCTGCTTTTCTGGCTCCTATTCGACCTGTCCCAATCAGTATTTGGCCCTTTCATGACCGCCATATCCATTTAGACCTGCGGGTCTGTGTGAATGTTGAACCCTATACTAACATGCTTTCCATTTCTCCATCAGCTTAGTGTTATACTGGGTCCACACAGGGTCAAGGTACTTCATATCTGTGAATGTCAATATCTAATCCGTGCCACGTTTCCTGGGTACACAGGGTCAGGGCTAAGGTCGTCACCAATCAGCTGGAGTGCTTTTTATGCTCCTGCATTTCAACTGTTCATTGGCGTTTGGTGGATGTATAGTGGAGGAGATTCCCATTTGTAGAGTGCCAGATGACTTTTCTTTCCTCAGTTTTTCTCTGTGTTGGCCAGGTTATCTCTGACTTATCTAATTTTGAATTATTCTCCACCCTGCTCGCAACCCCCCCCCCCCCCCCTTCCCTCTGTAGTGTACTGCTGCGGGCCTGTGCGTCTGCGCTCCAAACGCTCCTGAAGGCTCTTTCTGGCTTGAGCCTTTCTTCATCCTGGCAACCCTTTTTCACCAGCTCTCTTTTTCTTCTTCATGGCCTGTGAAATTGTTGTTGGACTTCACCTTGATAATGCATCCCCCCCTTCATTTCTGTTGATAATCCAGTTCTGCCATATGTGATTGCATTTCTGTGACTATATTTTTATATGGTTGTACATGCATGGTGTGTTTGTAAGCAGTCCTACTTTGACAGAAATTAGAGCAAGTCTTGCATCCAAGTTTCAACTTATAAAGAAAAGCAATTTGGTGTTTATTTCCTTTTTCTCTTTTTTCAATAGATGTAAGCACATTATGTTCACGGTTTTACTTCTCACAATGATCCACTGGTTTTGATTGGTTCAGCATGACACCACATTTTAGTATTAAGAGGGCACCTAGAATGTAGTCATAAATTATAAAGGTGTTTTTATATACGTGTGTGTGTATGTATATATATATATCTGAAAGGCTGTGATTTGTTGTATGATGGTTGTTGCTATGGGTGTTCGTGCCTCACAACTGCCTTTTGTGGGAATCAACTTGTTAACACCTTTAAAGTTTAAATATTGAAAGTGGCGTCTTGTCATGTAGTAATTATGCTCAGTCAGTCAATCACTTCTTGTTACAACAGGCCTGGTTCAGTTCTGTGAGGGTGCAACTGCTGCGGTAACCTCTGTCTCTATCTCCACTAAAGATATATGGAGTGTTTCCCAGACTATTATGAGGTAAAGACTTATTTTAGATTCTTCAGAAGTTGTAAGCTGTGATCTGATTTACTATTCAACGTACAACGAGCTAGTTTAATGGCACATGAATATGATAATGCAAATGCAGAGCAATTGTGCTACGATAAACACAGCTTGCCGTAGATGTGGATATGTACTTACTTAATCTCTGGAAATGTGTTAATGGGTTTTTGTCCTTGAGAAACAGAATGTTTATTTGAATTCATCTCTCAATTAAACTTTAAATGACTGAAAGAAGACGGTAGGATTTTGATTTGGCTTAGTGAATGGTTTGCTGTGGTCAGATCTAGTAACATATGATTAACAGCCTTGGAGTGAAGGCATCACTGTTTTTGGCCATAACAGAAGCATGTGCTAAAGGTCTTTCCAAGTTAAAGATTTTGAGGTGGATGTTTACTCATTTGCAAGGCAGAAGGAGAGCATAATGCCGTGCATGTGCATTTCTTTGCATCTGAGTTTGTGTGTGTGCTTGTTGTGGCTGTAACTGGCATGACTTAGCAGTTGCTGGGAAAGAGCTGGGAGGACAGCCCTGTGAGTCATCACCACATCTCCAGGAACTGACTGTTCTCCACACACCATTAGGACCAGACCCAAAAATGCCAGGCCTAGAACTCACACACAGAGAGATGAAGACATGTTTAAGCAGCACAGTGCAGCTCCAAATTCATACCCACCCTCACTTCCACCTGACGGTAAACCGTAGAAACAAGGTCACTCACCGTTTAACTCGTTTTAAAGAGAACCTGTTGAATTCACAGATTTGTGCAGGCTTGCTTTGTTGCCGAAATCCAAATAACAAATAGTTCATAAGTTTCACAAAATCCGCAAGACTGACCTGAACATGAATGTGTCAAAGAGATAAGAGGGTATGAGGCATTACTATCTTTCCCTTGAACCTGGAACAGTTTGGATTGAATTAAATTAAAGGGGTTTGTTTACAATCAGCCAACCCACACATCAGTGAAAATTGTTTTATATCAATTCATAAGTAGTTGTGCTTCAGGCTTGTTCATATATCAGGCCGGGGCTTTCTGGTTTCTGTGTGTGTGAGTATGTGGTTGCAGAATGTTTAAACACATCCTCAGTTTTCTTTTCCTTCTCTGTCTTTTATCACGTCTTACATCTGCATCTTGTGCTGCTTGAACACATGCAAAAACAGTCAAACATTTGAGCATACTTTTGCCTACATTTTGAATGAGTGGATGTGACAAGCTTTTGACTGGTAGAAAATATCTATTTGTTCTAGTCTTTACCTTTCTATGTTTTTTTTAACATATCTCAAGTTTCCACTTGACTTGTGAAAGATCAAGGCCTATATTTAAAGTTATTGCATTATATCAACAGAAAATCTGTGGCCTCAAGGTGTCTAACATTGATAAATACACTTTGTACGCTTTTTCCACTTCCTTCCTTTCACATCAAAAAACCACTGGAATGTCTTTGATGTGGAGGTTCATTTTTGCTAACCACGTCTAACACTCTAATCCAGTGATTACAGCCAGACCTGACACAAAAATTGCATTCTGTCTCTTCTCAGCTTGGCTCTATTCCATGCAGAGTTCCACAGGCCGGGACCCAAAACACCAAAATGAGGAACCTGAGACTCTGTCTCTGGACAGCAGCAGCCTGCCCGACCAAGGTTATGCAGCTTCTGAGGGAATGGTAGAGGGCGAGGAATCAGGCCCGATTAGTTCTCCATCTCACACCCAGCCTACATCCCCAGATGGTAGCTTTTCCATGGATGGAGGTAGAGCCAGAGGAGAGAAACTGCTGCAACCATATCGGGATAATTCCAGCGACAGTGATGAGGGATGTGCCTCCTGGAGATCAATACACAGGTATGGAGGAAGTCATGTATGTAACGGAAAAGAGATGCATCAAAGGGGATGTTGGTCTTATTGATGTTCCATTGCAGTGTTTTAACTTGTATTAAACCAGAAGATTTTAGTTCTCTTTAAAGCCAGGCTGTCCATGTGCTATCCATAGAGGCAGCCTAACCTAAGATAAAAGCGAGCATGGAAGTGTATAGACTTGCATTCCCTGTGGGAAAGATTCTATATAACACCTGCATTTTCACATGAACAATTCATGACTCTTTCACCTTATTCAAGTTTGGCAACATCTTTTACTGTGCCAGCAATGGGCTAATATCAGAAAGCTCCTCCCACCGTTTTGTGGCCAAAGCTGGCCGGTCAACTTTTTGTGCTTGGTGATCATATTTATGGCTCTAGGCCCCTTTTCAAAGGTCTTTTTGGAAAATGAATTCTGCTCCAGATCACTTTTCGCCTTTTAAGTTGTTGTGAAATGTGTATGGTTGTGTGCCCAGGGTTCTGGGGTGGAAGCTCTAACTCCAAGAAACATAATGAATCCAGAGTTTGGCTTGGTGCTTCTAGCTTCTCAGTGTTCCAGGAAAAAGACTATAACCCCGTTTTCTCAGAACCATTGAGGAAAAGTGAATCAATCCAAGTCTCTTAGAAGATAAATACTATTTGGTTTGGCCTCCTTTTAGCAATTTGTTATGGCTAATATGACACTAATTCATGAGAATGCTCTGTTGAACTTTTGAAGAAAGTAGAGGAAGTTTAAAGTGTGGTAATAACATCTTAACAGCAGCATGTTTTAAAGCCTCCAGGCTCCAATAAAATTTTGATTTGCTTTGAACTTGCACAAAAATATTGTTTCAGTTACTAAACTCTTTTAATCCTTTTAAAAAAAATCTCCACCATTATAGTAAATAGAAACTATACCATTTTATTTTACTTATTTTTTTATGTACCGTTGGCCTTTTGTCAACAGTTCTTGTTACCTGTGTCTTTCAGGCACAGTGACACCAGACATCAGACACAGCCGGTCGAGAGCAATGAAGATGAGTCGGAGCTCACAACCCAGCTCCATCAGACTCTGGCAGACCTTGACGAAGACCTTGCAGGTTAGGGAGACTGTTACAAGGCGACAGTCCAGCTAAAGCAGACTTATTCATCCTCCACACTGCAATCATGTACTTTTTTATAAACAAGAATCTATTGACTAATATATACACAGAGCAGTTCTGTGAGTTCTGTAACGGTTAAATCAGTGACTGACATAAGACCTTTAATACGTTAAATGATTGTACTCCAAAATGAGAAACTCTTCCAGATTAGATCAGTTTTTTTATTTAAAAAAAAATGCAACTACAAGTCAAAATTGAACCATGTAGGGTGTACCCCGCCTCTCGCCCATTGACTACTGGGTTAGGCTCCAGTCCCCCCGCGACCCCATTAGGGAATAGCCGGTTACGAAAATGGATGGATGGAAATCAAAAATTATTTTGATGGCGAACATCAAATATATTTTCCTCTTTTTCAGATCACACAGACATTGTATCAGCACAAGACTCCTCGTACACCATGTCCACCAACAGCGATGAGGTGCCTGTGTCTGTCGTGGATGTGGACGTGCCAGTCACAGCCATCGACGAGGTACTGGAGGATTATGAGCATGATATTATACAATCTGGGGTGAAATCTCTTACCAGGACTGAGTCAGCTGGCAGCAAAGGTAGGAAGGACACTCAACAAATCAGTATGAAATACTAAAACTTAAAGGTGACCATCATGCTTTTCTCGATTGGATTAAAGATCTTTGTCTCCCTCTCCTCCTCACAGGTTCAGCGTTTTGCCATAAGTCCAACGTTGAGCCACAGAACAAAAACAATAATGCTTACACAACTGCTGTCAGTGATAAAAGAAGCTTAGAGCAGTCTGAGCAGCACAGGAGACTTCTGCATGACAAATCTCCAGGAGATCTAAAAGAAGAGAAGATTACTGACAAGAATTTAATTGATACCAACAGCGTGAAAAGTGTTAACGACACTAAAAAAACGGCGTCAGTGAAGTCTGATGTCAAAATGAAGAAAAATGGCATAAACGGTGAAAAAAACCCTGATCGTCAGTCAATCCAACAGATGACACCCGTTCTTCCTCCAGTGACTCTTGGACTGAGCTCCACAGAAAAAGAAGAAGTGATGCACAGAGAGTACCGTGGCACTTCCCATGGTAAAATCACTTGCAACATGACGTCACGCCTGGGCATGAAAACATTTACTGTGGTCCCTCCAAAGCCTGTTGTAACGCCCGACGCTACGTTGCAATCAGCTGTCACCCCAACTGCTGGTGCCATTAAAATAGACGATCAAGGAAATATGGTGAAACTGGGCATCTTTAACTATAAGGTTAGAAGGTCATCTGAGTCTGAGAATGATGAAGATTTTTCTCTTCCAAGGAAAGCCAAAGCTTTCTGGAGCTCAAATGAAAGGCAAGAGAATGCCATGGCCCAAAGGAAAACTCAAAGGACAGATAAGGTTACAGAGAGCATGAATGACCTGGACAGTGGTCCCACTGGAGGCATGGAGGCCACATTGAAGAGCAGTAACACAGAGCATCAGAAGACAAGTGCAGTTTCTGTCCATGCGCAGATGTTTCAACCTAAATTGGTAGTGGAGGGAGAGGTTAAGAAACCACCTATAGTTGTAAAAGTCACAAACAAAAGCTGGGCTGGGGTAGAGGGCAATATATCGACGTCCAAAAATAATTCGAAACCTACCGTTCCTCCTCCACCACTTCAAGACTTGAAAATGGACCTATCTTTCCTCAAGCCACCAAGGCGAACCTCAAGCCAATATGTTGCATCTGCCCTCACTAAATACACCCCAAAGACCTCAGCTAAACCGAGCAGCACCCCAACTATCCCTGACTTGTCTTCTTCGAAAACACAGACAGCTACTGGCTTCCAAATATCAGGTCAATCCAGGGAAGTGACTTCAGCCACATCATCAGATAATAGGCAGAATTTCTCTTCATCTTCACCCAGCCCAGGTCCTAAGAGGTCCATGAGCTACCCAGAGTATGTTTCCAACTGTCAAAGGGGTGTTGGAGAAGTAAAACTGGAGAGGAAGGGGTTTGTTCATTCAACCGTATCCACCAAAGAATGTTCTGATGTGTTGGTCTCAGAAGCATCCAGGAATAATCCCAATCATTCCACTGGATCCACCCAAATGAGAGTGGCAGCCAGTAACAACATCAAATGTCAAATTAAACACACCCAACCGAGCAGCCCAAGCTCAACAACAAGCAGTGCTCCACACTTTTTCTCAAAGCCTCCCACAGCCCCTAAGATCACATCCCCAGGCCAGGTAAGCATGAGTAAGATTCAAGTTAACAGTCGCAGGCTCTTTCAAAACCAACACTATGAAAGGTCTTTTTCAACAAACTTTGTGTATATTACAGGGCTCGAGGGTCGTAACTAAGGCAGGCCCTGATGTAAGCTCTGATGGGAATCCACAAACCACAGTCACAATATCAAACAGTGATGTGACTTCTGGGCCTGGCGCAGTGACGGTGTTTGGCCCTGTAAAAAAGTTCAAACCAGTGATCCAGAGATCTGTGGAGAAGGACACATCTCTGCACAGCAGCCTGATGGAGGCAATCCAGACGAGTGGAGCCAGAGATAAACTGAAGAAGGTGAGATCAAGCTCGGCTTAGCCCGTTGTAGCGATGAAGAAATTATTAAAATGAGGAGTGATGGCGGTGCTGCTTAACACTGTTAGCATAAAGATTGTTCAATTAAAAGGTTATTTGCAGCATGAAAAAAGATTCTGATTCGCTACACCTTGTTTCATCATCAGATATCCACCTCTGGCCCCAGCACAATGAAAGTGGCTTATTTGGACGATGAGACTGAAAGATCTGCTCTGCTAGCCGCCATTAGAGCCCAAAGCAGCATCGGCAGACTGCGGAAGGTAAAAAATATCCTACGGCTGTAGACAATATCACAGAGCGCACTACTCTGTGAGCATGTGCTGGGACAGTAGGGGGGGAAAGAACACTTCAGACTTTGTGTGAAAGCATTAAATATGCAGTTCTACCCAAATTCATTGTTGCTTCTTGAATGGGATGTGTTTATTGGGAAGTCTTAGTTTTCACTTAGTTTTTCACTTTTGGAATGTTTATTTTATTCAGAATTGTACTCTGACACCTCTTTGATTGACTCCCTAACTCTGATTCTCTAAAGTTTACTAACTTTTATTGCATTTTTAGTAAATTCTACACCCATACAGTTTTTGTCACGCTAATGGTGGCAGAGCTGGTTCATCATCAAGTTGAGGCTAGATTTTTAAAAGCGTATACACAGATATCCTGTGTCCCCAGAGTCATTCTGCCTTTGATAATGTCCTGTTTGTCCACCACCACAAAGACAAAGTGCTGTTAGCCTCTTAGCATTATGAGACGTGCATAAAGGGGTGTGTGGACTGCGAGTTGTGGTTTGCTATAGTGTAAACCCACAATGCATGACAGAAATGTGCTGCTGTAGGTCAACCAGCTGTGGTTTTATTCTGCAGGCTCCTTACCAGAAGTAGAATCTCTGGAATGTTCCTTGATTCAAAATTAGACCCCAAATCTATCTTGTGTTTCCTAATGAAAGTTCTAAAGAAAAAAAAAAGTAATGACTTTTAGACAACTGGCTCTTATGTGAAGGTGAACATATGTTTTTTTGTGATTGTCTGGCTAGACTGACTATTACCTCATTACTTTGTGTCCGCAGACTAAGTCTGAGGCTGCCAGTGAGCTCCAACAGTTCAGGACGGCAGCTTTTGAGGAGGAGAAAAGCGTGGGCTCTTCTCTTCTCCCTCCTCCGTTGACCTCCTCTTCCCCTGTGTTTAACCCAATACCTCCGCCATCTATGGTGGCACCTCCACCTCCTCCACCTGTCCTGTCCCAGAATAAGCCCACGGCTGTGGCGTATCAGAACGCTCACACCCCCATGAATCCTGCCTCAGCCAGAGAGGCCATGTTGGAGGCTATTCGTTCTGGATCTGCTGCTGAGAGGCTAAAAAAGGTAAAAGGGACAGCTCAGAAAACACTGTGTTTTATTACACATTAGAGATTCTTTTTTCTTTTTCTTTGGAACACTCAACAACAATTATCTACTTTAATCTAGCACCAATTGATTTTTATTTATACGTTGCTTCATGAAACCACAAATATTAAGGTAAGAGCTCATATTGTTAGTGATCCCATTTGGGAAATAAGTACATCCAGATATTTATCTGTCTCGTTTTTTAATCTGCAGACGCAAGAAAAATTCATAAAAGCAGAATCAGGGTGAGGCAAGAAACCAAGAGACAGCAAGAGAAAGACTTATTGAGTTGAACCAGGGTCCTCTGTCATCTCACAGCTCTGCCTTGGTTTCATATGTCTTCCTCCTGCAGCCCAGCAGCCAAGAAACTGGAGATGAGCTGCAGATTGTTACAGTCTCACTGTGCTGTTGCGTGAGCACTGTCAGGAGGGTATAGTTCAGTTTTAGGTCAGCAGCTGTGTGGAATCAATAAACAGAAACACGAAGACCCTTGAAGTTATTCATTTTCATTTTAGTGCGCCATAAACTGCTGCTCCTGCCATTACCTGTGTAGAAGTGCTAAAGTGACAGGCTGTGTTTCTTTGAACCAGGTCTATGTACCCAAAAAGACTGTCCAGGTGAATGGCAGGCTGGGGACGGTGCAGGCAGCCACATCAACGCTCCCTCATCACTAACGGGGAGTCCAGGAATCCTCCCTCTAATGGAATTTCACCTCCACATTTTGCAACAAGCCCTTTGAACATTTTTTGAGTGATGCCGTTTTGTACCATAGATTTTACAACCATATAAACATACAATACAATAAAGCTGTATTTAGATAGATTTAATAGATGGTGGGGCATATGCTTAAATTGATGCAGTTTATTGTAAAGGAACAAGGGAGGAATGCCTTCTTTTTTTAAATTTCATTACCCTTCCGCTTTTGTTAAAATAATGATAATTATCGAAATGGACTTTTGATCTTGAGAGGAGAATATTTTTCTGTTATTAGCCAAGAACTCGTATCCAGCTGAGGAAGTTGTCATGAGGAGAAGGTTATGGTTAATGCCGCCCACATTGTGGGAACACTTATCCACTGACTGTAACTTTCTGAATTTATTTTGCCACGTGTACTTCAACTCAACAGTTTAAATCATTCTTCCCAAAATGTGCCAATGAAAGCTAATTTCTTGGTCCAGAGGGTAACAGTTCATTATGTGTTGATCTGTTTTTTTGTTTTTTTATTTAACTTAACCACATTAAGTTATGGGTGCCTTATGCTGTTGTTCACACAGTGTTATGTATATGTTTGTTATACAGATTATTTACAGGGTGCAATAAGTTGAACACGATTCTTCTAGATATGGATTAATTATTTTTCCCTATTTAAACAAAGTAAATCTACGGAAAGCTTCTGTACATTTAAAGAAAAACAAAATAATGCCTACAGTCGTTGGCAGTGCTTGAGGTGTAATATTGTATGCAGGATCAAGTCCATAATGTTGGTGCCAACCTCTGAAGTTCTTGGCTCTGAGGGGCACTAAAATGGTGAACGCTGTCTCTTGCGTGTCGGCTTATGCTTCTAACCTTAATTTGTGCTGCTGTTAAAAATCTAAAGATTGTCAAGCGTAATAAGTAGCCCACAGCAGCATATTCTCTCCTTTCATCCTTTATGTCAAATAATTAAGCGAGAAGTTTTGATGAATCTACCCTTTTTGTTAATATTTAAACAGCTTTGAAGAGCTGTGACTGATGGTGAAGCTCGCCGTGAGACTTTCTTTTTTCAGTGGATGAGACAGTAATAGTGTTTCCTGGACATGTTAGATGAACCAAGATCGTAGGAAAGCAATAGTATAGCCAACGTGCCGCCTTAATTGTAGCACTCTTGCGTTTCACTTTGCTCCTCCAAAGGTTTACCATGTGGAGGAGCCATGGCTGAGAGCTGATATTGCCATTAAATGGTGTGCAGTCGTGGAGGACGCATATCTGTGCTGAATGATTTTATTATGAAGATAAAATCATTCAGGTTTCAATGTTTGCTGCTGTATACTTGGAAGCTATTTTGACTAAAGGGAGTTCAGTTAGCAATAGAAGTTTGTTTTGCTGCAGTTATAAAGATCAAAATCACTTTCTGAAGAACTTTTCTGATGATTCTTTAATGTTTATTTCATGTCTGTGAGATGCGTACTTTGTTCCACGAACACGAGAAGAGCATACTTTATATTTTCTAATCCAAAGGAACGCTAATAGATATGATTTACATCACCAGTAGTCTGAACATTTTATAAGCTATTGATTTTTTATTGTTTTTCTCCACTTGCACAGTTACTTTTGTTTACCCTGATTTTCTTTTTTTATTCAATAAATAATTTGTTATCGAGCAAAAACTGAGCTGCAGCTTATTTTAGAATTGCCACTTTTCGCTAGCAAACAGTAATTACACTGTGGTCACCCCGCTGTCCTCATGAAATATTATAACCTCTGTGCCACACCACTGATGAGCCACTATTCCGGGCAGCAGCTCATTGCCCTGACTCATGACTACGTGGTCACAAAAAATGCCTGTCAAAGAACAGAACCTGCCTTCTTGATCTTCCAGATTCTTGAAAAATGATACACTGTTCTCTTCCACTTTCCCAGCATGAATACACATGATGCAGATATCCACACGGATAAGCAGAGTCAAGGACTTAAGTGACATACATTATATTCCTCTGACGACACGATAAATAATGTTTTTGAATGCATATTTTTTTGTATGGTCAAAGTGTTTCCAGATAAAACACGAAATTGAACTTTCAGAGCCTGTTTTACATTTTGTTGCAAGCTGACAGGTTGATGATCATTCAGTTCTAATGGTGAAATCAGTCATAGCAGAGGGGTGATCTCGGTTGTGTTGGTCAGAGGGCTGGAAATTCCTACAGCTTCCAAAGGCCCCTTGTGTGGGTTCAAACTCATGCTCATTTTACAGCCATTCTAATTTGCCTCACAAATATGTGAGAGGGTGAGTATATGTGGGTGGGTGTCCATGTTTGGGGGTGGATGTGAGTGATATTTTTGTAATAAGTATGCACGTGTTTGTGTGTGTGTGTGTGTGTGTGTGTGTGTGTGTGTGTGTGTGTGTTTGGGCTTGTGCCTGCATTGTGGTTCCAAACCATCTGAACCAACCTGCCAACGTAAATAACCTCTAAATCAAGAATTACCAGAAGGGCTCGCCACATAAAGCAACAGGAATATGATCAGCGGGGTTTGGCTTTGTGTCCTAACTGCCACAGCAGTTGGCACAAATCAGCCCGTGTCAGTTGAGGGTGAGATGGCTCATGCCACTGGTCTTGAACACCATGCTGAGTAATAAAATGTTTCCACTTGTATGGATTCTTAAGGCCTGGGTGCACAGGCAGGAGTACACACGTTATGGGTGAGTGGCCTGAGCTAAATACCCTAAATGTCGCTGTCACCGTGGACTGAGCGCGCGGTTGTTCCAGGTGTCGCTCAGGCTGAGGCCCAACTTCATCTGACGGTGGCTCAGGAGTCACTACAGGTGGTTACCTTGTGTTAGCACTTTTCCTGAGTGAACCTGCTCGCACACTGTGGTGGTTGTGCCATTTGAGCCCGGGTCTCAAAAAGCACATACGCTGACTCAGCAGCACATAGGTCGTTCTTAGGCAGATTACAGACATCACAGGGTCTTATGCAATGCGTCAACGCTCAGAGGAATGAAAGCACAACAGCTCTGAGAGGTAACTGTAGTTCAGTGAGATTTGACCCCCCCCCCCTCCTTTGCGCAATTCGCATGCCTCAGAGCCGATTTTGTTTTTATTACAAATTGTGCTTGTCAGAGCAGAGATTTTATGATGAGTGGAGTGTTGCCCCAAACTTTAGGCTCCTGGTGTTACCACTATAGAGTTATATACAGGCAGCTCCTCCAGTTCACCTTATCAACCCTTTAAAAGTGTTTTTTTCATCTATTTTAATCAGTTAACAAGAAAATACTACTAAAAAAAGTGTTTTTTTCTCCAACTACTACTCTCCAACTACACGTCCTACTGATTTATTAGAGAAAAAGGACCTCTGTGACATAAACCCCGTCCCCCCAATCCCCATAAGACCTGAACGCCGCATTAATCGACCCTTTCGAGTGGGCGTGGCCTCGCGTAAAGGGGGGAGTGGCCGTGTCCGCGCGTAACTGTTTGTATGCGTGTGCTGGTGTGTGTGAGCGTCCTCCTCCGTCTGCCGTGTGGGATGAGCCGCCCCGCACTCCGCACCGCCGCCGCCGTGTTCGCCTCCTCCTCCTCCTCCTCCTGCTGCTGCTCCCCCTCGCCTCTGTCCCGGGCTCAGCCAGGGAATGCTGCCCGGCGTGGCCTGATCCGGCTCCGTGTCTCCGCTTCCGCAGGCTGCCTCCGCGCGTTCCGGTCCGTGTCCGTGGCTCCGTGGCTCCGCGGGTCGCGTCCCGGCTGTGAGGTGAGCGCATGTTTACCGACTCCGTGCTTCTTGTTTGTGAGTGAGATTTGCTGGGACTGAAAAGGTTAGATAAAGAAAAATGAAAACAAAAAGTGTTTGTTTTTTTCTGGTAGTAAAAGTTGGATTTGCCGTGAGGATGACGTGTTGGTTGGGGTCACATGTGCCCGATGCGCGTAACCGGTCCGGGACCTGACTCTTCAGGGTTCAGGTTTATTCACTAGATCGGTCTGAGGCATTCACATCTACTTCAGTGGAAGCCCACAAGTGGAAAGCTTCCCCTTGAGACACTTTAGCTTGTTCCAAAGTCTCTGAGTTTGCCGTTAAGATGCCGAACCTGAGAGGCTTTCCTCTATTTTTCACCCAATCTGCCGCGATAGAAGAGTTCAGGCCATTCCTCCCGAGAGGCTGCTCGCTTTACAGCTGTTTAACACCAAAACACAGCCACCATCGCTCAGGCTATCCAGCAGAACTCTATATTGCCATGTTCCCCCCCCCCCCCAGCCCCCCCTCCTGCTGCTGAGGGAGTTTCACCAGTCTCGCCTTATCGCTTTATCCTTTTGGCTCCATTTGCTGTGGGGTCGGGGAGGGGGCGTGAAGGAGGCGTTTTCCCAGAGACAACCATGCAGTGGTTGCCCAAGTGGGCTCCAGGGACCCCTGGGGGGGGGGGGGGGGGGGGGGGGGGAGGTTCCAGTCGGAATTAAGTAAGGAACTGTTGAATTGAATCGGTTTCGGAACCACCTCAGTCCGACTCATTAGGAGGAAAATCTGTGTTTGGAACAGCTAATAAGTTTATCTATTAACCATCACAACATGCTGTCAGTGCCCTGTCTGAGTCTCTAATGTGTAAGACACACTTCTTTCCACTTTAAAATCTTTTAAAGAAAAATCTAGCATTGCTGCACAAACCACAGCAGACACACAGGGTTTTGAATGACTGTTTTGACAAACTTGTTGGCCCAAACTCTAATAGATATGGAAAAGGAAAGTGGATGAGAAGGCCCGATCATTAGATCTAATCAACTTTAATGTGAAAAGATCTTGACAAAGCAACTCTCCATAGATGGCCGTAATCTGCACCGTCATTTAGGCCCTCTTCCAAATCAATTTCTTTAATGGTGGCATGTGGTCTCAGCAGAAAGTTGCGTAACCCAAATTTACGATTCTTGGAACTCCTGATGCTGGCCTGTGTGTTCTGAATGCAGATCAGTGCTCTCACTGGCTGCCTGTGAGCCTGGAAACGGGGAACGGGTGGGGGGGGTGGGGGGTGGGGGTGCCTGCTATGGTTTTATCTATTGTAGATTACTGTCAGTTTGCAGTTTAAAGAACAAGTTTGATGCCCAGAGGTGGCAGTCTGACCCAAGTTTAGATACATTTAGGATTTGTATTTCATAGAAATTAGTTTGTTGATTATATAATTTAAGTGCTTTGTCTGTTTCCTTATATAGAATTAATGAATAGCTTTAAAGTCATTAGCCATTGTCCCGCTACAACAAAATAGAATTACTTTTATATGTTCAATTGAATAAAGTCAAGTAGTATCTTGTTACCGTCTTTAAATACAAATTCATTTAGTACGTTTTTTTATTTTTAACTTAACTTTTACCAGAATAATGACTTTGCATTGATTAAAATCCAGTATAGAAAGCTCTGACTGTGGCATGTAGTGACATCTAGTGGCACAAATGATAAACTGCTTCAAAATCAAGTTGGTTGTAAAATAAAGAACGGGATCATGTTTACATGAGAATTTAGGGAAAGAAATGTCACTCAAGCCAAACTTTCACTTGAAAGTCAGTCCAGCATGATTAGATGTGAGCTCATAGTTACTTTAAGGATTTCCAGCTGTTGTTGAGCTCAGGTAAATTCTGTTGTACCCAAACAAAACCATCATCAAAGTAATCTACATGTGTCTGTTGAGTCGAATTAGCTTCTGGTTTCTGTATATGTTAGTTTATAATATGTGCTCACACAGTCGAAGAAGGCACAACAGGGGGAAGTACGACTTACAACATGGCCATTTTGCACGTACGTTTCCTACATTTCCCTCTGGTATTACGGTCACCTCTGTGAGGATGTCTGGTCATGTGACTGCTGCACAGTGCGTGCGGGGATGTGTCCTGAAGGATGCCATTTGTTGACGGCTTTCCATTGGATAAGGAAGACCTGTTTTCCCTGCCCTGATATCACCTGCTGCCTTCCCTATATCAGCGTTGCGGTCACATCGCTGCACACATGGCAACCGATGGAGCTGTGGTTTCTTTACTCTCTCCCAAATGTCTTGCTATTTGAAGCACATGCTTAGTAAGCACAGGCATGATGGGGCATGAACTCTACAAGATTACAGGCTGCCACAGGGCTGCTGATTGCACATATTGCAAGGACTCATACAATAGGCCACATTCAACCTATCCCAAGATTCAGACCATCATTTTTTGTTTGTTGTTTTACTCTTATTATTACTAATCGGCTTGTTGATGTGCTGTTATCACAAAACTTTAGCATCATCTTAAACTTCATTATTTTCATTTCCGTAGCAGTTAAAGTGTCTTTATCTGTGTGTACCTGTGTGCATATGTTCATATAGCTGCATATACTGGTATCCAATCCCATCCCCTTGATTGCCTTCGTATGTGTTTAGCTGTTTGCTTATCCATGTGGAAAAGTAGCTGAGATCCCTTGTTAGCTGCTGCTGGTGGTATGAGAGCTTGTAGTCATGCTTTAGGCAGCATTCCATCAGGTCTTGCGTCAGCTAGCAGTCATTCAGCACTGGTTAGTCTGGGCTTATACACTGTTAATACCCCCTCATTGATGTCATGACACTATTAACCCAACCCTACTGCCGGACCCCTGCATAGTTCACTGGCTAGGTCTAAAAGCAGATTCATGTCCCCTTTAGTACCAGAATGTTCACCATGGACTCATTTGTGGGGACGTAATGATCTTATTGTGAACTGGACTGTGAAACGAATACATTTTGTATTTCAGCTATGGCGAGTTATTTAGTATTTTTAGTAAAAAGCTGTTTCAGATAGTCCCCCCTTTCAAATGCACAGACACACCCCACCCACCAACCTCCCTATACTGTAAATATGAACCTGTGCAGACCTGATTTTCACTGCTTACAACTTGCGACCTGAGGTGATGCAATGCTTGCTTGTCAAAGTAAAGGGGATTGAGTTTCTCTGTGTCTAGTTTTGGTCTAAATGTGGGTGACAGCTTGCCTGACAGGCAAGAATGTTGCCTTTATTCTGCAGGTAACTGAACACCTGAGGGACCGCGGGCTCAGGCCAGTGGTGTGGATGCAGGGTGATGATGAAACGCTACATCCCTGCTACATATACACTCTGTTCTGCGCCCCTCTCCAGTTTGTTGGTTAACCGTGAGCCACCTTGTTCATACTACTACCCGCTGCTTCTCAGAGCGTCCCCATTTTTATCTGCGTCTGCCTCGCTTCTGTTGATCTTGGTCTGACTCAGCCTATGGATTCTGCTGTGTGAAGTCAAAACTAACCATGGGTAGTGTGCTTTAGCAAATGTACCATACTATCCAAAAACAAAAATGCCCCCTTTTCCCCCAGAAGTATTTGTCAGTATTGAATTTCTGAACCATACAGGTATTTGTCTTCAGCTACAGCTCTGTCCTTGTTCGCGCTCGTACTCAGAAAACGGGACTTCTCTGTACATGACTTAATCCCCCACCCTCTGGTTTGCTGGTATTAGTCCCAGGTTTGGAATAGATTAGAGCCTAAAGAGGTGTACTTTGGAACTTATGAATAGGATTTCAACTAAGTCTTTGTTAACATGCTTTTTTTCCACACCAGCCAACTAAGTTTGTTAGCATTCCTTAGAATAAGAAATGCAATTAAATCCTGCTACACGTTTTCCCTTGAGTGGTCACATAGTTCTAGAACCCGTTTGATTTTTAAGTGAAATCTTTCAGTTACAAGGTCAGTTTTGTTTGGGTTTGATGTTTTGTTTTGGTGTGGATGATGAAGCCCTGACACTTGCACAGCCTCATCTCTGGTTTCATCAGCTGAACGTTGTGGACAGTGGGACAGTTTTTTGTGTCTCGCAGCACCATTGCGTTACACAACTCCAGTGCTGCGACATTACTCGAAGTGCGGATGGTGTCATATGAAGACTAATCCGTCCAGTGTAGCCGTACCAAGGGAGCACCATTACAGCCAACTTATGAACAGGCATCACTGCTCCCAAGCTTTCTCCATTCATCTGTGCCATTGCATAAGAACGGTTCTCCCATTCAGCTGAATTAAATCCTCATCCAATTAGGCACCATCCACATTTCCAAAAGGCCTTTCTCTGGTTGACTGGTGCTATTCAGGCTCCCCCTGCATGACATCAGGCGATCTCTTATAGGCCCACTTTACGCTGCTGCTCCCAAATAATGAAAGCTGCCAATTAATGACTAATCAACATGTGCACCAAGCACATCCAGTGAGGAGTGACTACCATTTAATCTGCTGATTAAAACAGAACACAGAGATGCTCTGTTCATGTCTCTTTCTGGTTTTTGGTGTTGCATTGCTGCATATGACAACAGTCTGCTCCAACAACCTTATTTGTCAGCACAGTGAAAGTTGATAAGTAGAATTATCAGTTCTCATGATTTTACCATACAGTAAAGAAGTCATGTTTTTTTAGTTCAGGGAGGGGGATCTTCAACTAGCAGCAGCACCATACAGTACACCAAGAGGGAGTGTCTTCCCCCATGCACCCCATCCTCACCCTCCCATCCTGTCCCTTTCTTTCCTTAATCATGTATCGTAAATCTGAAGAGATTTGCCTTCTGTGGGCATGGCATCTACCTACATATGATTACATAAGGTGTCCATCTTGTTTGAACATACACAGTGGAATAATTGAATCCCCCGCCACACCTCCTCTATTGAGGTGAGGGTGACAGTCAGCATGTTCACTTCAGTGGGTTCCTCTCAAGCCCCAAGATGCTGAGTTGGAGCACTGCCATGTCTTGAATTAATACACCGTTTATGTTCTGAAGACAGTAGGATGAGAGGAGTTGTACGGCTGGGGTGGACGGGGGTCTGGAACTCCGGCTGGGGGAGAGCTTTCCAAGGAGACGGTTAGCCAGTGTGGGATGGTGGAAGAAATGCCAGTGACCAGTTTGGATGTAACAAGGCAGTCAGAAACTTTGATTGGGGAAAAAAAGACAACATAAGTGTATTTTAGAAAATGAATAAAAGTGTATTTTCTCATCCGTTAACAGTACCGTTGTTCCCCCAATGTGTGCCGCCAAGTCAAAATGGTGATCTCAGTGTTTTTAAATAGCTCAGACAAATCGCAGAGAAACGTTGGTCCTTGTCAATGTGTTACATGATCCATCTGTTTTAAACTCCCTCCTCGGCCTGTTGTCAGGGCTCTGATCCCATCCCAGCCGTCACCGTTCGCCCTTGGACATGATGACCCATTTTTAACTTTAGTTACAAAGTCACAAAGCACATAGCTAAACGGCTCTCTGCCTAATTGAGATGTTTTGTAATAAATCAGCTATCCCCTTCCAGAACTGCTGTGGATGACACTAAACTGTAGGTAGCACCAGATCATGGTGTCTGCCCAGCTTCTCTAACTGCAGCAAACATTCTTCAGCCAGCTTCTTCTCTCCACCCCCTGAGTGCAGCATGGTCTCCCTTGAGGCCTTTGCCTCCTTCTATTTGAAGATAAGTCATGTCAAGCTTGTTCCAGCTGTGCAGCCTGGGGGCCGCGCTGCCCCAGGTATCCACAGGTCACATGGGACTGTCATATGATCAGCAGGGTGTATAAAAGTGTTGGCTAGTAACGTGAGTGGGATCACTGGGTCGAATTTGAATTACACATACCAACAGCATTAGTGGTTTTACTTTTATTGTGCTCGCCCGGCACTATTGTACATCATTTAGTGGTAGAAAGCTTGAAATAGATATGACCTGTGAAATCTGCAGAGTACCCTTTCAGGGAAATCTATTGATAAACTGTTCTAATATCATGTTATTGGAAGCACAGAAATGATCAGAAGATCTGCAATTGGTGGGATGGTATGTCTGTGAAAACAAACAGAAAGAGTGGTAAATACTGCAGTAAAAGTTGGGTTTAAGATGGGGAAAAAGCAGTCTTCTGCGACCTCTAGCCAAGATAGATCAAGAGGTAAAGCACTTACTTTTATCTGTTTAAACAGTCAGGATATTACCTGACCCCTGGAGGCATAAAATGTCACCTTCTGACCCGATGATACCCAAGAAGGAAGCTTACAAACTCAGAGTGTATGTGTCTAAGGTTTGCACAAACAGGCCTTCACATAATCCACTGCTCTTAAGCGTCCACTCCGTGCATGTCCGGCCCGTTAATCAGCGCAGGCTGTTGCGTGAGGTTGGAGTTCACAGTGTTGCATGTGTTTTTTCACTCAGTAGCATATATGGAAGGAATGTGCTCTCTGCGTTCCAAAGATGACTGAGCAGAGCTGAACAGCTTCACATTAAGCTGTGTCCAGTCCAGTCATCTGAAGCGGAGCTGACTGAGGTGAACAGGGTTTACAACTGCACACGGAAAAAGTTGACACAGCTGAGCTCTGTGTGCTCGTGGTTTAGGATTTTGAACACAGTGATGCATACCGCCTTATGGCTGTTTAACTAATAAAGTAAAAAAGACTGCTGTTTAATGGGTTATTTTCTTAGAACACCAAATCGAAACAGTTTGTGGACGTAAGTGAATCAGACTTTTCCTGAAACATTATCACCGTAGGTTTAACCTTCATGTCAGTAACGTAACCTAAGCTTTCTGGGGCTAAATACTTCATGTTCTGACTGTAATCCAACTTCTAAGGCAGTAAAGGTGCACAGTCATGGCTTTTGATACAGCAGATTTGCATCATAATCTTTTTCTTCAAAGATTACATGCCATGAGTTTAATTGAGAATTATGGATAACGTTTTAAACATTTTTTTTGCTTCTTAATGTGCTTTTATAAACTGTAACATCTGCATTAGAATTAGATTGACCTGTCTAACTTGCACACTGCAGAAAGTTTTTTTTATGCCTCAGTGTGTTTCTGGATGCTCTGTTACATGTAAATGCAGTGGGGGTGGGAGTATACAGTGTGTGTGTGTATATATATATATATACACACACACATACAAAAGATCTTTAAGATGAACAGTTTTCAGTTTGTTTAGTCAGTTGCTTCGTACTAAAGCAAATCAAGGTAGTTTCTTTATTTTTAAGTTGACCCTTTGCTATACAAGGCTCATGTGGGGATGCAGCTCACAAGATGCTTTGATTTAAGCGGTTGACTTGTGCCATTGCGCTTCTCCATACATGTGTTGATTATCTTCTCGTGAACGGGGGCACTGTCTAAACCTTCTAAAGACGGTCGGCTGAGCTCGTCAGCCGCTAATTCTCCAACATGTGCTGGAGGAGAACTGTTCACCAAATGTTTCCACTATTCCAATTAGGCTTTACTTGAAATAGCTGAGGTTTCTGTTGATCCCCGTCCTCACTTTTGGCATCTCGACAGGGTTTATCACCTTCGGATGTTAAAGCTGGACCTCTAAGATGTAAGCACATATTAGGATATTAGCTTGTAAAGTGACTAAACCCTCAGGGCTTGTGCTTCTTGAAACGTGGCTACTGGTTCCCTATTCTATTTTGTGTTAAGAAAACTGGTGATCATGCTAGAGCTGTCCCCGCAGAAATAACTGTCATGTTGGTCTCCTGTATGAATCAATGTAAGTAAAATACTAACTGCTTGCTTGTCGTACCCCTTATGGTCAATCACCAAAACTGCAACGCTGTAGAGTATTGTGCAAACTTTTTTTTAATTCTGAGGTTTTACAAAGAAAAAGGAAGAACTAAAAATGCAGAAGCTGTTTGAACAAACCAGGATCGCCACCAGTGTTTTATTATCTTTAGCAAGAACAATAGCTACTGTCATTTTCTGTGTGACAGTAGAGAAATGAGATGAACAGTCTCTCCCAAGCTGGTGGAGGAGCTTTTAGACTGTTCTGCTTTCTGATTTTTCTTCATTTTAGTAACATTTTGAAGATTTCACACCTGCTATCATTCTTTTATACGCAGCTCTCCTAAAATCCCATGTCAGCATTCTAGTCAGGTTGTCATCTGGACGTTGACTGGACCCTTAAAAACATCTTGATTTATTTATACTTCTTTCTGTTAAAGAATTGTAATTTGGCTTGAGATTGCTATTATGTCAATCATAGCATTGTCCAAGTCCAGTGCCTGCTATAGGAGACCAAACCATTAGTCTTCCACCACCATGCTTAACAGTTGGTATCATGTGTTTTTGCTTCTATTTAATATTTGATTTTCTCTGAAATGTGCTGCTGTGCATAATGACCAAGCCTCTCCAATTTGTTATTGTCAGTCCAATGGACATTGTTCTAGAAGTGTTCAGATTCAACTAGGCAAAAATGAGCTGTGCTGCCCTGTTCTGTGAGGATAGATTTGGGTTTCTTCTGACAAATTGTGAAAAACAGATGGGCATATTTGATTGCTTAACCAAGACAGGTGTTAATGTCTGCCCCTCTGAGCACTGTGTGTTATGAAACTGATGATTAGAGTTGCTCACACTGACAAGCGGTTTAACATGTACATTACTTATCAGCCCATGCCTGAATTGTTCTTTTATATTTGAATGACCTTTTCCACCTTGATGTTTTGTCCTGACCCTTAAAAACAGCGTTTGCAGGACCAGGCTCTGCAGATTGCACGCAACAGTCAGCAAACCAATCTAACATTTGGAGTTTTGCCACTTCCTTTGAAATAGTTTGCTCTTTAATATTTTGGTTCTCTTGCTTTAAATAAAGACATGAACAGCCATCAGTGAATCATTTGACAGTATAAATTCTTTTGAAACTCAAATGACAACTTTTAATGTTCTGTATTTTGTCCTGGAGATATTTGTGGGTCAAGATTAGCAGTATAAGACCCTTTTGTTTGATTTCCACCATCTAACATTCTCTCTCATGCTAGTTTGGGCAAAAATCCCTTTAATGAATCCAAAGGCAATAATTGCACTGCTGGATACAGTCACCGTGCCCCAAACCACCATTTATCCTGTGATGGTAATTGCATTGTCAGGGTCATAGATGCTTAGGTTTCACTGCACTTCAAGTGGACTAAACTGAATGGCTTTGATTGTATCAGGAGAGCAAATAAGGTGTGCCTTGGTTTGGTCAACATATCTGTCAGTGGGACTCAGAATGGCACATATGAGCAATTTTTGACACCGAGTGGTATGAAACGGCACATGTGAGGCCGGAGCTTTTTTCCCAGATCTTGTTGTCAGCTGAAAGTGAGCTGACAATATAAAGCTGTGACGCTGAAAGGCAAAGTGATGATTACCGGGTTAATATTTAACCCTCAGCAAATGAGAGGGACTGTTTTGACAAGGATTCAATCTTGACACACGCCTTTTTTTTTCACTTCGCATCTCACTAACTTCTGTCGCCTCTGCACAATCTCCAAACTCCTGAAAAATAATCACTGTCCATTTTTTGGCCAGAGATCGTTGGCGAGTTTGTGGCGCTTAATGAGGGGCTGCTTGGAGGGCTCGGGCTGACGGTAATTTGCTTAGTTTTTGTTGTGAATCTTGTGTCTGCAAATAATGTCTACATGACAAGTTGTCTTCTCATGCCAGCCAGCCTGGCCACACACATTGACTGTCTCTCTCTCTCTCACACACACACACACACACACACACTCTCAACTGTGACATTTTCAGTGGCCCCACTGATTGTAGTGCCAAACTCTTTGTTTAGAATGTATTCATGGGTTGGTCATTACTTGGAAGCACAAATTTGAAAGTATTAAAAAAAAAAATTCCTTTCAGTTTTACAGGCTGCGGCAAGGTTGAAAGATTATTCTGACAAAGAGAAGGTCCAAACTGTAGGCTGCAGCTGACACTCAGACTGGGGATATATTCTTCCTTTGGGGCAGCACCGCTGACCACTGCACGGCCATGTCATTATTCATCAAATACAATTTCTGTAAAAGTATTCACTATAATGCCGATAGCTTGAAAATGAAGAAAAGATACAGTGTTTCAAATAATTTTTAGTTACTTTTATTACTTTTAGTTCAGTTAAATTCTGCTCTTCAAAGCAACCTCTTTGTTTTTCTTGCAAACTTCCATACTGCGGTGTCTATGAGCTTGATGTCAAGCGTTCCCTGTTTGCAGACGGTTGGGGGGCAGCTGGTATAAGGATTAGTTTGAGGTCATGGATCTAAGCTGGAAAAAAATGGGGACAAGTTGAGAACACGACGTATCTTTGGATCTTGTTGACAAATGCGAGAAACTAGAGCGATAGTGTTGTGACGTGGATAACCTTTAGTTTACTGCTTGCTTCTTACCCACACCTCAGACAACAAGCACTGGTAGTTCACTTAGAGAAGAAGACCGAGTACAAAAGCCATGGATATGAACCTCCTCAGAAGGGTCTCAGTGCTAGATAGAAGGAGCTCGGCACACATATTATATAGAGCTGTGGGGTGATGAATGTCACTGCTAATTTCCTCATGCTGTTTTGTGTAATGTGCTCAATGAGGATGCAGTTGGGACCTTCTCTAAAGATCTCATTGGTGCTACTGCCTTCATTGCCTTAGCTGTCACCTCATCTTATACAGTTGTCATGACACCTAAAACTAATATAAAGATAAAAAATGTGAAGTCTGTGTCCTTTGCTCCGGGGTTGTCTATGCTGATGACAGTGATGTCTGGGTGTTGTGGAGCGGTCGTTATTTGGCATCGGTGATTTTAGCAGAACAGAGAGGGTGATATGAAACGGTTTTAGGTACCAGGGGGATCTCAACAGCATCTTATAGCTGTGTCATCTCCAATATGGCTTTTGTGCAGTTTTTCAAAATTTCTGAGAGTTTTTGAATGTCAAATAAATCCAAGGACGTCCAACTGCTGCCATCAGTTCAAGTGAAGGTTTTATATTTCTGACACAGGCTCTGTTGCGGCTCCGGATAGTAACGCACCAAGCTGTTTGATAATGTCTGTACAAATAAGAGGAAGGGATTGCTATTTGAATTGAATTGTGTCTATTTGTCCACTCCTCAGACGGTGAACACTCTACAGCCATTGGGATAACTGTTGACCTCAAAGCTGGACAAATCTGCACACTTAACGTCCTATTGTGACTAATCTAATCCTTCTGTTGACGCGCACTTGTGCAGCTGGAGCTCGACTCATTACTCAAATGCACTGCATTCCCACAACTGCAGTTCCACCAAAAGAAACCCAAAAAACAAACACACACACACACCCACCTCCTCATTTCAGTTGGATGAAAAATGTTTTCAGTGCACTGAATACTTTCTTTGTTTTTAATTTTCAGCAAAACATGGCTATCCCCACAAAGCAACAGATAGTCACTTTCTGTAAGTTTTCACATTAGACAGTTGGTGTGATCGTTGTCAGTTACACATCTGTCACAGGCTGTCTGGGGTGTGTGAAAAATAAGAAAAAATGGGTCCAATCATCTACACAGAACCACTCCAAATGAGTGGTTCTGTGTAGACATGCACAGTGTGTGTGCTGGTGCTTCTACATAAACATCAGCACACACACTGACACACAAGTCCATGCGCAAGCAAAGATGCACACATACAGTACAAACAGTGTGTGTCCACAAGGGCAGCTCACTAACAACCACAAACTCAAACACGAGATAATATTAGCCGTCTGTGAAATGGCAGTTCATATTTTTAAAATATGAACTCGGGGTCATGAACTGCCGCATAAAAGGCCGGCACAGTTATGAGCCTGAGCTGCTGGGCTCTAAATATACCCCTGGGCCTAACTTCAGACCTGGATGTGTGCCTGCTGGGTATTTTGGGGTAAGTGTTTACAGGTGTTTGTTAAGCAGCAGCAGTGCCAAGAGGTTAGTAGGATACCCGCTTAAAGAAGTTCAAATACACTCAAGTTCATGTCGCTGAATACATGGCTATTTGGTCCATGTTGTCTGACAGTTTGCCCTCTAGGTGCAGAAAAGCATATTTAGGATCTCTTGAGTAGAACGCATGTTGCAGATACGTTACCAAAGTCCACATTTCAGTAGATTGTTCACTTCAATTGCGGTGGGTCAAGATATTTTTTTTGTTCATGAGATCTGGTTTTAAAATGTTCCTGCACAGCCAAGCAAAATTTCCCCATGGCACGCTTCTATTTTCTTTGTCAGCAGAACTTGGTATTAGTACAGGACCTTTCAGCTTTTTAACATTCTTTGATGATTAATTATTACAACAGCGTGAAGTGTTCAGATTCAGAAGTTCTAAGTTGTTTAAAGTTGTATTGCTTAAATAAACAATGCCGATCTCAGTGTTCCTTTCAGATCAGTCTGAGTTAGCTACTAAGTGTTTACCGTACTGCGTCTCTAAATGCGTTTCTGCTCCAAAGCTGCATTTTTTTAGCCATCATTTACGAACAGAGCTGCATAACAAAGAGAGACAAAGAAGGGATGCTGATTATAAGTAAGAAGCAGTTATATTCCTTGGAATGTAGATATTTCTCTACCAACTACAGTTTATACCCAATTGCTTCTTGATGTTGTTTACTATGAACTTATGTAGGTTAAGATGAGCTCTGTGCTTTATCTATCCTCTCAGAACATGGACTTCATTTTCCCTTCACTGAATTATCCTCCTCACTTTGTATCATCTTTCTTCATTTTGGACGTTTCCGCCTTCTTGTCCTTCTCCTACCTTTTCTTAAATATTTGACTAAACTCCATTCATATGCTTTTGTCTTCCTATAGGTTCTACTTTGTCCGTCCTGTATTAGAACTGATCCAACCATACAAATTGCTCGTAAGATCTGAGAAAGTCAGAAGATGGCTGTGGCCGGGTGTCCCGATTACTTCCTGCATCATCCAAATTACCAGGTACTTTACTGTTTTTTCTGTACTATTCCCTTGAGAAAATACTGCCTTTCCCCACATTTTTTTTCTTCAAACAGCAAAACAAACAGCAGGACTTTTTTCGTTTAAGATCAAAGATGCTTTCAGGCAAAGCATTGGTGTAAGAGGGTTAGGGTTAATACACTAATGCATAATAAGCTGACTGGGATGAACAACAGTGGCAGATGGACATACATGCCTTTTGATATTTGTGGTCATATAAAGAGTGAATTAACAGTGACCGCGTGTCACCTTTTCCCCTTTAGCCTCACCCTCTTATCAGTATCAAACCTATTTAAGGGATTTGCATATGACTACACAAGACAAGAAAAAGAAAGATCCAATCACATTCATTTGAGGAAATGCAGAGAAACACTGCCGCATTGTGCTTGGAAAAGAGTTTTGATCTACTTTTTTTTTTTCCTCTTTGAAGTATGTGAATAGTTAAATGTTTCCATTTTAAAGACATTGACTGTGCACCACAGAGTGATTATGTACAGTGGGATGCTCAGCACTTGAGGGTGGGGGAAGTCAACGCATAGAGAGTCTGTGGGGTCATTCACACCTTGAAAGTCACAAAGGTTGGATATGCCAATCAGCATGGCTCACTGCACAGTCTGCCGTAGCCACAGTTAATGCTTAAGTGCTCTCACCGGCTTTACATACACAGAAAAATTAATGAACAAAGTGCGTCTGATCCTATGGACTCTGTAAAAAAAAAAAAAAGAAAAAAAAAGAAAACACTATAATACGCCAAATATTCTCAACTCGGGGATCTTTTTACATTTAAGTACAGCTAAATCCACTGCACAAACATTTAGAGGTCATTTTTGGTTTTGATTTTGCTTTGAAATTTCTGCTGTATCTGTAAGACAGGAAAGGTGGCTGTTGAAAAGCTTGGCATAGTTGCTATCTCAAACCCTCTTAATGAAATAGTTATAAATGTGTTCTACAGCAAAATAAAAGTCTATATAAAAGTCCTTATCTGGAATGAGTTGACCTCTGATCTCAGACTCTCTCAATTTAACATGGGTCACGTCACATTTTTAGGTTCAAATACAAGCAAACAAGCACAAGTAAGGAAGAAAGGTTGACACTGCTATTGACACTTTATTAACTGTTAATAGAAAACCTCTCTAACCAGTTTGGGCAGAAGCACTTTCAGCCTAATCAGAAGCTGCTCTGTGTGCCGCTTATGTGGGTCATGGTGTTATCTGTACCCTTTGAACTCAAGAGTGAGAGGATAGAGTTAAGTCTCCACACCTTAAAGAGATAGAGAGATTTACGTAAAGCACTGTTTGTGTTTCTATCTTGCAGATGGTTAAATGGATAAATCAATAATGTTTCTATGTCTGCTTTTTGCCGCGATGGATACATTACATGACCATTTTCAGCAGGTTAATGATAGAAAAAACAAATAGAACATTGTCTGCGTGAGTGCAGTAACTCGCAAATGTTTGGACACCCCGATCAAGTTCTTATAAGATACTGTACCTTAAAAGTAAAATGCCCCATTTTGAATTATGGCCACATGCATATTTATTTATAGATGTTTTTCTATTCACATAATTATAGATCATTATGATAATTTCAGCCATGCACTAGTGCACAATTTGTGGCTAACAAAAGGATGGACCAAAGAGAAGCAGTTTTTTTTCTCTAAGTTTTATAATTATTTTTATTTTAAAGCGTTGTTGAGAGTCTAAAAAGAGACAAACGTGTATGGACACGAATGGCAATATGGTAACTGCATCCTTTCAAACACTGTCGTCATTCCAAATGGCAGATTCTTTGAAAATCCACGCAGACAAAAAAGAAACATTTATGAGAAAAAAAGTATCTGGCTGCAAAGAAAGTGTTATTATTCAAATGTAATTTGATGAAGCTGTAACCAAGCAGGGAGATTAAACATTGATGGTTTCAGAGTTGAAAATTTTGAGTGCATGAAGGCATGAGATTTTTTTACTCCTTTTTTTTCATATTTTGGAGGCAGTATGGATGGGGGCTGGAGTTTCACTATATGGACATTAATGCAAACTTAAGGGTACACAGAAAAAAACCA
>JABUIW010000019.1:12099725-12169280 GCA_013363375.1 Menidia beryllina
CACACATGCAGGCTTGTGCACAGTAATTTCCCCTCCTTGATCAATTCATGTGTCAAAAACAGAACTTAAAATTCATATATTGCCTGTTTATGCTTATTTATCGTGATCCCTCAGGAAGCGATGACACTTCTGGCTGAGATGGGTTGAAACTGTGTCACAAAGGTCGACCCCGGTGACCATAGTTATGCTTGGATGTGATACACACGCTTACGTTCACTCACTGTTAACTGTTGCATCAACTCTGTTAAATTGAATTATTTGAAACTGCCGTATGGAATGTAGAGCTCTGGTCCACAGAGTGCTTTAGTTTTGTCTAAATTATTTAAATGTGGTCATGCAGATACACAAAGTTTATCAATGTCTTTCCATTTCATTACTTTGCAACTCAGCAGGACAAGATAGACCGGTCCTCCAATCACAGACAGCCTGACCTCATTCGTCCAAGCTTCCAGCAGTCGGCCAACCAGAGCTCTCCGCATCATCAAGGTTTGGCATCACCTTTAAAAAAAATATTTTAAAAGTCTTTGTATCGCAGCTGTATGTGTATTTGTGAACAGCATATGTCAAGTAAAGAAATAAAGGATGTCTTGGAAAGCTAACTACCATTTCTTTTTCGACTAATTTTAAGGGAAGACTGCTGTTTAGAATTCTTAACTGTGCCAGGAGTGGATTTAGGGCTATAACTTATATTTGGGTCTCTTCCGCCGTAAACATTTCAGCTGTTCAAAGGGTGATCTGCATAGACACGGGGTGTCATTATGACTGCGCTGTCTGTCTAATTGTGCCATGCGAGGTTCATCCATGACAATCGGAGCATGAGATTTAAGCACAATATTGGCTCAGCATGGGAGGTAAGGGTGGGGAGTCTGTAAGGGCTCGACCACTGAATGAGAACGCTTGGCCCTGGCATGGGAAATAAATGGAGCAGAAATTGCGTTTTGTTTTTTTTCAGGATCAGACCACATCGAGGGAACCCAAAGCAAATAAATTGAGATGACTTTATTTTGGCAAATGTTTTGCTCACGCAGTTTAAAAAAAAACATGATCTCAGGGTGTCTTGTACAGTAGATTATGGCGGGCATGTGTTGCAAGCATTAAAGTTCATCCTGCATCCATGCTTCGCTGTTTATTCATTTCACATTTGGCACTGCACTCATACTGTTGGTTCTTTGACCACCTTAGCCAATGTCATAAGTCACATTATGTGTTCTTTGCAAATCTTATAAGTAGAGATTTTGAATTTGGCCTCAGTAAATGGGGTGATTATCCTTGCTGACGTTAGTGAGCTTGTTTACCAATAACTTACACATTCACATAACAGAACATTATAGCAGTTATGCTATGAGGCTGGTGACTTTGGAGTAATTTAGAGCAGTTGTAAGTCTATTAAATTTTCAAGGAACAGTGCAGCTTTGTTGGAACATGATCTGCTTTTACTTCTCATGTTTGGAAAGAGACAGTCTTCAGCATCGCAGAGATTTTTTTTTTTCAGCCCCAAAGCATAATATAATTTATCTCGGGACACTTGACATTTTGTTGTACAACAGAGAGAAAACAAACAGTTCTCCCTTGAGCGGCACTTGGCAGCACTGTGGAGGAAAAGCAGTTGTCTGCCGTGACTGATTGGGGTGATATGGGAGCAGAAAGTGAAGAAATGCGCTTCTATTAAAGATTAAAAGCACTGGTAACTATCTGAAGAAATAAAGTAACACTGGTTTGTGTTAAACAGAGGTGCTCAGCAGCATCAGTCCGTGGTAGTGCGTTGTCAGTGCTTGTTAAGGGTTAATGAAGGACAGGACTACCCATGATTATGGTATAAACAGAACATTTTTAAACCTTGTTTTAAAGAAGTGAGGGTTAGGGTCGTTTTTCAGATGGATTGATGGCTGTTTCATTAGAGCTTATACACTGTCTAGAAATGTTCTGTTTCATAAATATAAATGCATATTTATAGAATAGTTTCTCACAGCCTCCTATAGTGCACCACAAGCATGCTGCTGAAGGGGCCCGCAACTACCTTTCATGGATCAGTCAGGCAGAGGAGCGGAGGTGTGTCTCCCGCAGGGCAGACATCACGCTCTGACGGGCGTATAAATCATCCCAGTGGCAAAACTGTTGGTGTTTACGTCCTCTTTTTATGCCACGTGATAGGTGTCTGAATCTTTTTCCATTATTACAGGAATTTGTGGTTAAATTGGTGTAAAACTGGTACATCTCAGCCTTATGCTATGTATTTATAATAAACAGCATAGATATGAGATTGATGACATCGTAGAGAAATTGATAAACTCAGAGATATTGGTCCTGACTACTACTTTAAATTGCTGCTCATGCTGAAATTGTGTATTTTCTTGGTAACTGTTATGGATGCTCCATTAATGAAGCTTTCAAAAGGAAAGTTTGACTTCCTATAAGTAAAAAGACTGAGATTCGGGTTACTCTTGGTGACTGTTTAATCCAGACATATAATAACTTCTTCTGCCATATGATGTAACCACTGACATGGTTGTTCAAGAATGAGAGGCTTTTCATTGCATCAGTTAGGACTGAATAATATCTAGGTTGTGCGTTTTATTTAGCTTCTGTGAAATTTTCTTAACTCTGTCTTAAGTTTTACTTTGAGAAGCGGATCTCTGATTCCTGCCAGTATTAAAGCTGCGGCTTTTCATAGAGACAGTTGGATAACGTTATGATAAGAAATTACAAGAGTCAAGCCGAGGGGAAAATTCATGAACTAATTTATCTGACTTTTCCAGCTTTGTTTTTACAGTTAGAGGGTGATTTGCCCCAGTCAGGCCAGATAGAGATGGAGGGGGGTGAGGGTACAGTTTGTATATTCACAGACCTACACACACACATGCATCGTAACCCTTAACCTTCTGCACCAAAAACAAAAGTAAAGGATGAATATTTCTTTGCATTTAAAAGAAATATATATTTATAGCAATTATTACCAGATTCAGTGCTTTTATTCAAAGATGGTCAATGGAATGCTTTTGGGTAAACGTGTAAAATTTTAAACATGAAATATCATAACTCAGACTTTTTTAAACTTAATACGCCAAAAGAAAACTATAGAGATGGAAAAGAAAAAAAAAACATTTCTTGGACCCTCCTCCTAGTATTTGAAATGGAAATGTTTGTGTCCTACGTTAGTAAGTGTCTAAGCAGCTGAGAGAAGGATATGTAAACAGACAAGGAAAGACTTTTTTAACTTTCTTATCATATTGTAAGGTTGGGCTGACATGTTTGTGCAATAGCAAAACCTTTAGTTTACATGTGATTATTGGCATTTCAGTGCCAACATACTTAAAGTCAAATTTGTCAGTAAGAAATAAAAGCTGCTGTGTATACTATTAGATAGATTTAGAAATTGGTTTAGAGGCATATATTTGTAAGGTTGGTCCAATAGCAAGACATGGTTATCTGTAAGTGACAGTGCTTATTTGGTATTAGAATATTTTCTACGGAGATCTCTGAGATGAGACAGTCACTTCCTGTTTCATACTGGCCCGAGTCACCATATGTTCTGTGCAGACTGTGTTTTAAAGCTACATTCATGGAATGATAAGGCTGTGGCGCAGTGTGTGCATCTGTCCCTGTCTGTTAACTCCCACCTCTCCTTTCTGCTCCTGTTTGTTCTGCCTGTCTCCCTCCCCATGTTTTCCTCTGACCCTCCCACACTCTCCCGCCCCATCAGGAGGCTTGGCCTTCAGTGGGTGTGTGTACTGTCATCAGATGTATTGTGCTCATCATTGCCAAGCCCCTTTTTACAGTGTACTTGCTGCGGGTATCCCCCCACTGATCCCTTTCATTTGAAATCCCTCCACTAGGCTGGTATTCAGAGCCAGTTTATCTGCCGTGTGTGTGTGTGCATGTGTGTGTATTCAGTTGATGTTCTGCGTATGTATATCCCTGACATTCCCCATTTTTTTTATGAAAACACACCACTCCCTATAGTTTTTTTTAATGAGAGGAAACATAGAATACAATCCCAACACTAAAGTAAGCAACATTATACAAAACAGTTTAATTGCAGCTTCTCATCAGACTACACGAGATAAATTAGTCTTATCACGGTGTTTTGAGTGGCCCAAATGGACAGTATTGGAGGTAGGACTGTATTTAATTTCTATTCAAATGGGTGTATAGATGTCAACAAGGGGTTGGAGGGGCTAGTTGCTGTCAGAGAACTGGAGTAAATGGATTCCACCCATAAAAGAAATGAATTAATGGCAAAACAAAAGTTGTCATGTCATTGATGCTTTGGAACCTGTCAGTTTGAAATGTGGAAAGATATGGGTTTCAGGTGTATGTTATAGTTTCTTAATATGGCACCTTTCACAGATAAAGGTCACAAAGTGATTCAAGGAAAGGTTGAAAAACAGAGTTTTGTACCTTAGATGAGACATTTAAACAAAGTCCCGTGATAAAAGTCTTATTCATGTGGTGTGCTGCTTTTTTATTTGTACAAGCACTGCAAAGGTTAGCCTTTATAATGACCGAGAAGCCACCTATTGTCAAATGCTAAAAAAGTGATTGTTTGAAGTCACATCCATATGAATCCACATTGTTTAAGATGATAGGATTCAGGATAATCAGATTCCTTACAGGAAAAGACTTATCAACGGGAATGATTTGTTAATGAGGTATTTTCTTCCTGTGTCTCTATCCATTTACAATGCAGTCAGACCCCCTTTTTGTACATTAGGTGTTCACACCCTGTTCACACCTTAATTAATGGCACTAACCAGTTTTTGTTGCAAGGAGAAGTCCACCTTTCAGGTACCTGCAGCTTGCTCAAAGCCCTTACCATCTGTTAGTTGTCATACATTTCTCCCTCCATGTCTGTTTTGTCGTGTAAACACACTTATGAGGTGGATTCTCAGACAATTTTCCTTTAAACTTTCATCCTACTATTTAGAGCATTGTTATCCTTACAGCTTGGGGAGATTGTGTCAGTATCAGCAGTTCTGTCTGTGTGACTTTATGTGCTCTGTGCTGCTCGAGCTGGGTTAATCCTAATAGTAAAATCTGAATGCATAATGGCAGGACTCGCATATGAACAGGGATGCTTGTTGTTGCCACCTACTGTCTGACTGGTTTGGATACAGGTGTTAGACAGGTTATCTCCTCTCTCATATCTGCCAAGACCTTGTATCCATAGACATGCCTCAGACCCATGTCAAACAAAGTTATCAGATATGCTCCTCCATGGTCCAAAACTGCAGTGATTTTAAATCCTGTGCAGAGCTCCATACTGTCAGTGTCATTAGGATGACTCATGCCTTTGTTTGCAGGATTGTGTCATAACCGGTGGTTACGATCATATGTCTGATAATGACGCATTGGTGTTGTATCTGTGCGTAAGTGTAAGGGTCATGTTTCTTTGTATGTAAACATGTTTGCCAATGCTCTCTGAAGGCCAACATCCACATTGACTTATTTTCCCTCTCTGGCTTCAGGCTGCATGTGTCACTCAGTGCGCGTGATAGATGTTGAGCTGTTGATGTGTTGAGGGTAATTGAACTAGTTTTTGGAATTTTACTCACAGTTGATGCCGCTAGCTTGCCTTTGCACCTTCAGATTTGTTTATTCTTTAGAATTATGCTGCCCGCAAGTTCGGTTTTCCTGTTCTGTGTTGCAGGTGTCATGCCCTGCTCTTAGCCTTCTGTCCGGCCTTGTATGCACTGTGTATCCTCTGGTATATAGCTCTTTAGCTTTCCAGAATACCTATAAGTAGCTGCTCCAGCTTACCTGTCACTATTAATACCTCCAGATTAACCGCCTGTGATTCACAGGCACCTGTGATACAGCTATCTGACACGTTTTCTGGAGAAGCTCCTCAAAGGTGACGCTTCACATTTATCTGGTTGCTGGAAACAGCGTCAAGATTGCTTGCAGTGCTCCTACCCTGGATTTTCCTGGGAGAGTTTTTTCTTTTTATCTGAAAAATAAAAACAAAATGAGATAAAAATGGTGTATCTCCACGGTAAAGAGATTTCTCACCAAGCTAGAGGGGCTCCATTTAAAAATGTCCATTAGTCAGTCTGCTGTTTGTGTTTCCAAAGTTAGCTCTCCGCTAAGCTGCAGGACTTTTGGCTGCTTTAGAGTGGCATGACACTCTCATCACCTCGTATGATCCAGCTGTCAGCTGTTCTGCACCCTGAGCTGTGAGGATGTCTCATGAGCCATATGTGACACATTTTAAGCCCTGAAATTCTGACTCGCAGCCATGCACAATAAAAGTTTAAAACGGGAGCTTAATATGTTTTCAGTTAGCCGGTCATTTGCCCTAGATGTGTGTTACTAAATGTAACTGGAGTTGCTGTATATGCTAAAGAGAGGAACCGGAATTTAAGAGAAGTTCTGTTTTTTTTTTTTCAGTTTTCATCTCTCTGAAAGTCCCTCTCTCAGACAATTAGAACTTGTCTCCCCCTAGTGGTATAGTTGCACAGAACTGCAGAGCTGTGAGATGTGGACTTAAAGATTGAATAAAGTCATAAGAATGTTTTCACTCATAATGAAGAATCAGCTGTAAGATGATTCACAATTGAAGGTTGTAATGTGAGAAAGAAGTAAGATGCCCATTTTACTCAGGTGATGAAATTTGTATTACATGAAGCAATTAGATGACTTTCCCTTCAGTGGAGAATTCCCTTCTTTGAATTTAAATGTGCTGAGAGGGTTTTCCAAAGGGCTTTGAGGATGGCTCTCTCTTCTGAAAAGAATTTCACATCTCGTCTTTAAAGACATTTAGAAGCTGAATGTTTGAAACATGCGGTGAATTTAGAGCAGATGCTGTGAGCGTCAGTGGTATGAGTTGAAAAGTGTAAGGGGCAGGTTTGTGCCTGTACCTGATATCCCAGGAGATTAGGCTCACTGGGGCAGGACAAAGGATGTAGTCAAGAAAGTCTTTCTGATTAATCTCTTTGGCGAAACTGGTTACCAGTTAGTTTGTGTGTGCTCTTGTGCACATAAATGACATAGAATTGAAGTCAACTTAGAAGTTTTTTAAGGACTTTTCTTTAATGATCTTTTTTTTCCTTTTATGTCTCATCAACAGTGATTTGATATGATCGAAACCCGTCCTGGTGCATCAGTATGATGTGCCATGCTTCTTACTTTTTCTTCCCTCTACCTTTTCTCTGTCAGAGGATGATGTGGACTTAGAGGCCCTGGTGAATGACATGAACTCTTCGCTGGAGAGCCTCTACTCCTCCTGCAGCGGTCAGCATACGGAGTCGTCCCCGCTACTGCACAACGGACAGACCTCCTCCATACACAGCTATCACCAACACCACTCGCAACACAACCATCAGCGGCAGCATCAGCAACCCCAGGGGTTAAGCCACGTGTCCCCGGAGCAGCCTTCCTCCTCCTCTCCCTCTGCAGGGGGGGCTCATGCTGGCCTACGACGGTCACAGCCCATGCACATCCTGGCTGTCAGGTTGGTAGCTAGTTTAACTTGGTTGAACTTCTTTGTCTTTCTTCATTGATTTTTTTTAGCAAGGAGGAAATTAAATAGCATATTATTTGATTGATATTGTAAATGTTAGATGAAAACCTAAGTTCACTCTGACCTACTTCTGGAGCTGCGATCAAACAGAAGAGTGAGATGATAGATTATGGTCAAAGCGGTGACAATGGAGCAGTTCCACCTTAGGGATAACATTCCGGATTTAGGGCAGGTGTTGGAACAAGGTTTTGACTGGTTCCACTTATGGGGTTTCTAGTCACCACAATGTTCCAAGCAGTGTATATAAACAGTTATGCTAAATCCTGGAAATAGTAGATAAAAAAAGCAGTTCTTTTTCAGTTTATCAATTGGTGGTACTTTATCTCCAGTGATCCATTGCTTTGGCAGTTGAAAAACCAAGATGTGGTATCAAGAAGTTAGGTTGTGGCTCATAACCAGCACAAACCACTATGGTGGGTAAAAAAAATAAAGATGAATAGATATTGTCCAATTGGGTTAAGGTTCAAACTCTGGCTTTATTTATTTGGTATCGACATTGGGTCTTTGCCTTGAATTATAAATCTAATCTCATGTCAAAAAATATTATTATTCCTAAAGATATTATTCCCAATATCCTGATTAGTTTTCCAGCCTCTGGCTCAGAAAAGTTCTCCCCAGCATGATGCTGCCATCACAATGGTAGAGTGTTGTGGTTGCCCACAGGAGCCAATCTAAGTGGGAATATTGACCAAATATTTCTTTGGTTCATTGGATTTGAGGATTTTGCTTGAGTTTACCTTTTCTTTGCTCGCCACCATTGTCGTTGTGTGTTTCATACAGGCATTATTTGTATTTGCCCAGTTTTCCATCGATGTTATGATTACAAAACTACTGTTTTGGTGTTTGCCCACGCGTAAGAGTTCCTTCGTCACTAAGACTCACACCTGGAGTTTATTTGCTCACCTTTAAGTTGTCAGTTCCTTTCCTCATGAAGTCCTATTGTCCTCTATTACTCAACAAAGCCCGATCTCAGAAGTGTGTTTGTGTGTGTTTATGCCTAATCCATTTCAGAAGGTTGGGAACCACTCTGCCTTTGAGTGCTTTAAATAATGCAAAAATGTTTTTGCTTACCTTCCCTGATCCCAGATGCCTTCACACATTTAGCCATTTCTAACTTCACAGACCCCCCCCCCCCCCCTCCTCCCCCACATTGTTTTGGAGGTTTGTGCACATTTTTCTTGAGGTCTTGTCATAACACTTGCATCAAAATGAGATCTGGACATCCAATGAACCATCTTGCTTTTTTTCTTTTTTTCAGCTAGCTTGTTGTATTTGTATGCTCCTGTATTTGGGATCATGGTCCTGTTGCGTGACTCAGTTAGCTGTCAGACAGATGGCCTACATTTAGGCATTTAGAGTACTAGAGCTCCAGACTCTGGAGCACTTTGGTGTACAGAGGAGTCCATGATGGGCTCAATGACTGTGAGCTGCCCCGATGCTGTGGTCTCAAAACTAGTATGAATGGGTCAGTCACCCCTCCAGCACAAAGTTTAACGGTGTATATTATGTGTTAGTGCTAAAGTTTAGTTCTCAACAAATGTGCATGCTGTTCCTGTTCAACTTGTCTGCTTTGGTTTCATCAGTCCAAAGGACATTGTCCCAGAAGTTTG
This sequence comes from Menidia beryllina, assembly GCA_013363375.1. Taxonomy (NCBI): domain Eukaryota; kingdom Metazoa; phylum Chordata; class Actinopteri; order Atheriniformes; family Atherinopsidae; genus Menidia; species Menidia beryllina. Next base: position 12,108,855 of record JABUIW010000019.1, read on the forward strand.
TTCAGAGGCAGCTTTTCAAACACAAGCTCATCATGTTTTCTTTGACAGAAGCAGCTTTTTATTGTTAAATCGTCCATACTATAACAAGCCATACTTGTGTAACTGTACTGTCGTGAACTTTTACTATTTAACAGGCTGTCTGAAGCATGTAGAGCCTGAAATGTAGCCGTTTCATTTTTATTGTTTTTTTTTTTTTTTCAGTGGACAGTTGTTAGGAGGCTTCAATGTTAAAAAGGATGTTAGTTGTCTTAAGAATTTCCCATTTGAGAATTTCTTGCCTAAAAAACAATAAACTTCAGATTGTTTAAAAACTGCTTCAGCCCTCAAAGATCGAAGGGCTGCAAACAGTTGCTTCAGTAAGATCACTCAGGTTTCTTTTCTCCTTGATATTTTGTTGCCGCTAATCTGAGAGTGAAATTCATCAAGTTTTAAGTAAGAACCCAATTTTTTTCATTATTAAGTTGTGATGCCAAGAGTTTGAATTTAACCAATAGTATGTTCCTTTTCACTAAATGAAATGAATTCTTGATTTGCTGATTAATCATGTGATCATTTTGATTCATCTCAGCCTTAATTGAATCTACCAGTTCAAGAATTTGAGCTTTAGTTGCACCTTTGCCTACAAACATAAGGCACCAAACTGAAAGCCTGAACTCTTTTTGCCCTCACACTCGTTATGCAGAGCCACATATTCATGCTGAGCTCAAACCCTTTTTTCTCTTTGCATTTAAGAGAAAGGTTTTACAGCACCCTATCATGCCTCCACACCCTTTTTAATAATTGGGAATAAAGTTTCCTCTCCGTTTCCAGTATGTAACCTGTGAATGACCCGTTCCTCCTTGTCACTCCCTCTTTTCCTCACCAGTTGAGGGGGGGGATTCTCATTTGTTCTAGTTTCATCTCTCACAATTTAAACTGCACTAACCCATATCATTGTTACGGCTGTTATTGTCTGCATTCCAATTGCTACGCTCGCTCCCACACGCACATATGCATACATTACACACAAACGGCTTCAAAGCAGAGCTGGTGTCAGGTCCCATTTTTCGCCCTCAGACTATATGACAGAAACAGTGGAGGGATGATCAGGTAATGGAGTATTCTGTCTTATGTGCACTCAAACACACACTCACACACGGGCCCCGAAGTTCTTATTATACAGGACTGACCTCTGGATAACCCTGTTCTCAAGCTCATATGGGACAACATCAAAAGGCCCGATCCCTTTTGAACTCACTGGGTTCTACAGAGAGACGGAGACACAGAGGCTTCGTCAATGTTTTTTTTCTTTTCTTTTCTTTATTTCTTCACTATGAAGTTTCAAAAACTGACCGGTCCATTTAAAAATGAAAAAGATACATCAAAATCAGCTGTCAAGTAATCATTTGAGGCTCAGACTGCCTCTGCTGAATTCAAACACTGCTTTAATGTGATGTCTTGATTCAGTGTTGATGCGTGATAAATATTGCAAGAAATTAGCTGGCAGGCTGCGGGGGTCTGTGATTTCCACTTGCTGGGAAGTTCATTAAGGCCAGATCAGACAGAAACAGACATGAGGATGAACACAGTGCGGCAGTGCTTTATTAACTCTGTCTCTCAAGCACTTATTTCACATGTGTCAGCAGCTCTTGTCGTAAAGTTTTCCCTTTTCAAAAAAGGCTCTTCTGCCTCATTTCAAATAAAACAATTGCTGCAAAAAATAACACATGAAACTCCACAAAGCATGTTCCGTACATGAAACCTCTGTCCTGTCCCTGTTGTCCAGGAGGCTGCAGGAAGAGGAGCAGCAGCTGAGGACATCGTCTCTCCCATCCATCCCCAACCCCTTCCCTGAGCTCTGCAGTCCAGCTAGCTCACCTGTCCTCAGTCCCGGGTCACTACCTCCTGGAGAGCCCTCTTCAGGGAAATATGTAAGTACAACCCCCCACACACATGAAGGACGCCTTAAGCTGAAACAGACCTGTGGCTGAGGCCTTTTGCTCCTCTGAGGCATGGGGGATGTCTTTCCATGTGATGGTTGATGTCTTGTGCTGCCACTTTGTTTGTGAAAATGTAAAGAATAGAGGGCTTGAGTGTTTGTGTCTTCATGTACCCCCCCCCACACACGGGGCTGCGTTTTCCGTAAGCCTGTTTGCATCTGTGTGATCCAGTGTTGACAAAGATTGAGAGACTGTCTGTTCCTGGAAGTCAGACTCCCTCCATCCTCGCTGTTAATGGTCTTCATATGGACGCAGCCAATACTGGTTACGGCAACGTACCAGTTTACAGTAATATGAGGGCGGACTATTCTCATAAATAACCCCCCTGGCTGTGATTTGAGCCCTTTCATGTCATCGCTACTAAGGCACAAGATCATAGGCCATAGTGCGAGTTGAGTCATTTCAAGCCAAAACACAAATGTGAGTTTAATAAGACCTGCTTGGCTTTCTTAAACTTCTGCTTATGATTCACTTGGTGGATTGACCTGTGGCATCCGGTAAATGCCTAAAGAGCTAGGAAGTCTAGGCTTTGAATTGCCATCTGTTATCCAAATAAATGGTCATAGTTAATGTTGGAACAAGCTTTGGAGGCTTATGTTTCTTCCCGATCTTTATGAGTGAGAAAGTTGTTCTTTCTGTGTGGGAATATGTGTAAGCTTGAATTACAAGCGGTGGCATAACTTCAACACTTCGCTTTGTTTATTTAGTAAATAGGTCAAAGATTCATGCACTACGGGATAATACATGGATGTGAATATCACATGCACTTACACGTTTTTGCCTTCACTCTGACTCTAACCGAGAGAAGCAGGCCTGCTGGCAAATAGTCAGCAGCCATTACACTGCGGGTGTGTGTGTGTGTGTGTGTGTGTGTGAGAGAAAGAGAGACCTGCTCAGAGTGGGAATGTTGTTGTTTTTAAAACTTATAATAATGATCCCATTTTTGACTCACTGGTAGACTATCTTTATAGCGCACCTAATCCTTAGGGAGATTTATTGTTTAACTCCCATACAGTGAGGGTTGAACAATATTGCTGGCGGTTGTAAATGTGTCTTCCTGCACATTCTGTACATACAAGTCTTCGCAGTGTATTTAAATGATCAAATATCTTTTAGTAATTGAATGTACTGTTTGATATGGATAAGAAATGCATGGTTTCTATTGATGTTTGAATTTTTTATTTTGTTTTATTGAACATTACATTTTAAGTTTTCTAAAAACTTTTTTAAATGGAACTTACCAAGCTGGCCCTAGCCAAATTAAAACTTAAATACTCAAAGTACATGTGTACTTTGGAAGTATGCTTGACAGTACACAACATTCTAAAACTTTAAAACTTTTGTGGGTGCTTTGTTTGTGCTATTTGGGAATTAAAATAGATTAATCAGGAAATAAAAACAGGAATAGAACAATGCACTTTCATTTTTTGCTAATACATGTCAGTCCCGTGCAAATACCAAAATCTCAACAGCAGATTTTTTTCTTCATTTACAAAATAATTTCTGCCTTCTCAGTTTTCTGTGTTTACATCTATCACAATACCAACCTTATTTTCCCCTTACAAATATTAGAAAGTGTTCATCGGTCCTCTTTCCTCAAAGCAAATTAACTCCAGACTGAAGACACGTTTGCCAGGAAGCGTTGTTAGCTGCAGCGCTGCATGTGGTGCACTCACAAACTGGAAAATAAATCAGAATTCTCACAGCCACACATATGGTGCATTTACTGACTAAAATAATTGCCTGATTTGCCAGTCACAGTTCAAAGCTGATGTTGACAGCCGATTTTGCAAGTTTGCCAGCTGAATTATAAACCAATATAAAATATATTAAATAAAAATTTTGAGTCAAGCGTCAAGAGGAAGCCCTCACCATACCTTAAACCACGCGTAGCTTCGCATCTGTTCAGATTTCGCTGAACCTAAGACGTGCAAAAAAAAGGGAAATGTTTAGAACGAAAACAAGGCAAAGCAGCAATTCAATGGAAATTTTAATTCTTTGTATATATTTAAAGTGGAGCGCGCTCAAACCATGTGCGACCTCATGTGTGTTTCCCATTCGGCCATGCATATGGATGTTTGCCTTATAGATACATGTGTGTTTACACTCATGTCTGCCTCTCTGTGAGCTCTGCAAACCATTCCCAGAGCTGGCAGTGTCTCTCTGTTGTTGATGGCAATGGAAAATATGTCTCATTGTAGTTACTTCTCAGTGGAAATTCAATTCAGCACCTTTCCAAAGAAAAAACTTGCATGAAGCTTTCTCTTCACACGTGTAGCCAAGTTCTTTGGCACAAGGAACAAAAGTAATCAGAATCAGAAATATTTTAATAATCCCAGAGGGAAATTGTTTTAATTTGCTGCTGACTTTGCTTTTTCGTGGTCCAGAGCCTTAAATAACTGAGGGGAAGTGGTGGTTTGTTTTGGGTTTGATGAGTGGGATCAGGTAAATAATTGCTCTCCCTCTTTTTCACCTTTGACCTTAATCATTTGAACCATATGTGCGCTGTTTTGCCATTCTTTCCCTCATGTCTGACTCTATCTCCCTTCTGGACAGCCTTTGCCTGCTCTTTGTTTACCCGTCTCCTGCCCTCCAAATATCCACAGCCAACCTGCTCTTGAGTGTCTGTGTTTAAGTTTACTGAATTTTCCATCCTCCAGGCACTTTCTGACAGACTCTCATACTTGTCTCTCTGCTCCTCCTTACCACATTCCTTGGCCTCTGTGAAGGAGGCATGAGGATGCAGAGCAGGGCTGTCAGAAATCATTGGGAAAGCTGTTTGACATGGCCATATGATTTCCAGCTACCCAAGCCCACAAATGTCTTTCTCCATTTCTCAACTCTCAGCCTTCCTCTTCCCAGCTTGTCTTTGTAGTGGCCCATTTCATAAAGGAGATTATATGAGAAATGGATGCACAACACATTTGGTTACTGGAGTTTTTCTGTTTTTTGGTAAACAGCAGTGAAGTAGTAGTTGTTCATATGTAGTAGTCTACATATGAAGTAGTTGTTTATAACATAAGCTTCCTGTGTTTATATATCTTTTATTTTTCTGTAATATTTACAGAATTGATTTGTAACAAGTATAAGATGTGAAGTTTTGTTTTGATATTGTAAAATAGATTAGATATGGACATAAAATTGTAATGCTGCCAATCCAGTGTGATAAATTTAAAAATCTACACAGATAAGACAGTATTCTGACCTCCTGTTCCACCTATGGATAATTCCCCATATGATTTTAGTTCTGTTTTATTTAAAACCAACATGCACCTCCTTTCTCATGGCCATTGGAAAAAAGAGCATTTATTATAACATTGCTACAACTCTCTCGGAGCTTTACCTGTGTAATCCTTGTTGTGCAATGGAAAAACCTATAAGGAGCCTTGAATGCACGGAGGTTATCTCTAACTTCTTTAAAATAAGTTGTTCTCTTGAAAATCATGCCTCAGCAGTGTGTTAGAGAGTGCTGTTGTGTCGTGTACTTTCAAGTGTACTTTTTTTGGCCCGACTCCCTCGCTGGTTGTAGTGTGGGAACGCAGATTTGATGAGTGGAATGCTAGATTTTGTTGGATTTAGTGTACTTGGACATGATGTCTTGTAACTCTCTTTGCTCTGTTGTATGAAAGAATCCCCACGCCCTGCCTCTGCTTCCCCAGTCTGTTATTCATTATCGTCCTAATTGTTGGTCTCTTTCTGTCTCTTGAACTGAATGGCAATATTTATCTTCCTGTGTTTCTCTGTCATCACATTTACATTTTCTTCCTCTGCTCCAAACATTTAGTTTATCTAAAGTCACTTGTTGATCATAGCTAAGCAGGAACGCGGTGGAATGTTGCGTAAAACTCTAAGTCTCTTGATTAACACTTATTTCACATTATAAAGTAAGAGTCCTAAAAATAGAGCATGGTGTCAGACAAGCTGGGGAAGAGTGGTTAGCTCAAATGGCAAATGAGCTGCTCATCCACAGGACCAAGATTGTTGCCTGTTTAGCGAGTCCGACCAAAATAGTGCTTCTGCTTTTAATGTCATAAGGAAATTTGATATCGTCTGTCCAGCATCCCAGTAACAACTGGCAGCTTTGACAAACTAGTGTTTGTTTGTGCTGTGCTTGGGACTGAGATATAAGTATGCATGCAAATGTGTGCAGGTTCTACAACTATTGCTGATATAATGAATAAATGAACGAATAAATGAAAATAAATGCAGCTCCCCCTGTAAATATAGACTTTTTTGTAAGTGATTCATTAACAGACTAGGTGTGCACAGTGTATAAATGGAAACCAAATGTACAAAAGAACACTCTTCCTTTTTTTGGAATAATTTTTGTATGCATGCATTTTTACAAAATGGCAAAAGCTTTCATTTCTGTTGTTTCTCTGGTGACTTTTTTGTAATTTTTCTACCCAAAGATTTATTCTTGGGAACTGTTAATTTACAATGTGCCTTAAGGGATCTTTATCATTAATCTAATTATGGTTGTGCTGGTAGTTTTTCCATCTCATGTCACTTTTCATCACCTCTCCACTCTCTTTCCACTTGACTTTGCCTCCAGTTGAGTCAGCCAGATTACAGAAGTGGGACAATGTTTATCGATGAAGCATCTTAAAAATGCTGCTTAAGTACTGCGGTGGAGTATCATTGAAGTGGCAAACTCCTGATGATAGAAGCTTAACTCGTCAAAGACGAGGAACCAGTTCAACCTAATTCTGTATTTTGAATAATTTCTCTTCATATGCTGCACAATTAGTCTTGATGACTGATACTTGCTCTCCAAATGCCTCATTATATCATACTCTGTATTATGTTTGTTAATGTGGAACCTGCGTGAAGGTCAGGCCCAGCATCATATTTACTTTGTTGAAATCATACTTCAGTTTGAGCCTCTGAAGTCTTTCAAGCTAAGCTCAGATCATTATTTTTTTCCCGAGTAAGTCAGCTGGCTGTGTACCTAGATAAGTGGTATCTAGACACCAAGAATGTGATCACCAACAACTTTAACTGCTTAAAACTGTTTTGTATGTATTCTCTGTAGCACAGATGAATGATACTGAAGACAAAACGTAGTGTTCCAGACAAACAACTTCAACTTGCTTACTAAAAATCCAGAACCAAGGAACTTTAAGTTCTACCATAGGCATGGTACTCTGTATGCATTTAAACATTATGCACTAAAATTAGTAAGTGATCAAGGGCCTTTGTGGTAGATAGCCTGTGCTGCTGTCCTTCGCTTGTGAATGTTTGTTGGATAACTGGGCCAGTCTCTTAGGAATGAGTCCATGAGTTCATCATAACCAAAAGGACTCCTCCAAGTGTTGACTGCAAAATGTAATCCTTATTTTTACAAACAGTAAATCATTTTAACAAGAGCAGTTGTACACCTAGAAAATGTTTGGCATTTGGTTTTTGAGGTGAAACTAGCAGCATTCATCTAAACACACCTGACACATAAACAATGGGCATCGATTCATTCCTCCTTAAAGCGACGAGACGTGGCATTCCATGTCTGCTGCCGTTGTGCATGTTGGAAATACTCCCATGTCAAAGGGCAGATTTTTCCACCATAAAACAATGGAATGCTGTCAGTGCCCAAACTGTTGGCCTCGATGTGTGAGACCGTCTGTAGCCATGTGCACAAGCGTGTGTATATAAAAGTAGGGGTGTGCCTATGAGGTGATTCTGTTTTGTGTATCTTGTGTGTTTATGTGAGTAATGTGTACGTGCCTGTCTTTACAAGCAGGAACACTTGAGCATGTGTCTCTGTACGGGTGTTTGACAGTATGTTTATATATGTGTATGCTTCTCATTGCAGTGCTGATATGTTCTGCGAGCCGCTCTGTGCAGAGATCAAAGGTGATGCAGCTCCATAAATCTGCTAGCTCATGCATCCAGTAACCAGCCTGCTTTTCAAGGAACCTTAAAGTTAAACATGTTACTCGCATGCAGTGTCCAGTCAAATCATTCTTTGTGGTTTACTTTTGTGTAATATGTTTCATATTTGCTGCTTGGATAGTTTATTTCTTTGTGTTCGGATGCTGTCCAATTGGATGTTTTTTGTGTTTGTGCACGCGTGCGTCCATGTGCACATTTTTGAGTAATGTGTGTACCATGCATGCCTGTTGGCCTTTACTCCCGTCATTGCATTGTTGCTCTGCACATAACATCTTGTCTCCAAAATGTCCAAACCTGCTACTTTTATGGCAGAGGTAAAAAGAGCATTGTCAGCATGCATATCGCAGCTCTACTCCTCAGTCTTCGCACACTCGAGCAAACCAATGCACCAGATGAATTGAGTGACTGATCGGATTTGCAGCATTACATACAAATTGTTTGGCTGCTGTTGAACAAGTGTGACCTGGAAGAGAGCCAGGCAGGTTGTGGTTTAGTCTGGAACATCTCATGTGTCAGCACCATATTTATCCCGGGCTGCTAAATAGAAACATGCCTCAACCTGCAAGTAAAGCCCGCTGCTGCCACATTGCCACAGAGACACACTCGCACTAACAGACACAGGCACACTCATGGCCTGTTTAGTTGGGTTGATTAGTCTGGGCACAGGCTTAGTTATAATGAATAAGACTTTATTAGCAATGGACCAAATTGGCAATGGACAAATCTTGCAGTGAGCGGAGCAGGATGTGACGGCTTACACTGGGACTACTGTTGCATTTCAGAGCAGCATCAAGCACACTTCAGACCTTCCCACCTCATCATTAACTCTTTATTTTTTCCAGGTGATCATTTTTACAGCACTTTATTACATTGTATCACATTACGTTTTATTGTATTCTCAGAGTAGATGATTTAAACAAGAGTGTTTAAACATCTTACAGCTCTCAAATTCTTTCCATTCTTTCCTAAAATTGTCAAAGATGCAAAGTTATCTGCTGGAATTTATCCATCATGGCTGTTGAGATTCATAGTACTTAATTTATGATCAATTAACAATTTTTTCATTACTCATTAGATTGGTAATGCTTGAAAACCAACATTTTACATATCAAATAATAATTTATTAACTTGTTCATTTAGTTGCTTTCAAGATTAGATTGAAGCTGTTTTACCTAATGTATCGAACTCTTCTGATCTCTGAGTAAACAATGAGTTACACTAGTTTAAAAAGGCAAAAAAAGGATGAATTTAATGTTAAATGAAAATCCATGTTGTCCATGTGCACATTTTTAAGGACATTTTTAGATAATAAGAGGATAATGTTGACACAGGTGAAGCAGGAGAAGGTCTGGGCCTTAAGACTATTACTAAAGCTATAAATATACTGTATTTAAAATAAATGTCTTTCTTTGGCAGCGTGATTGGACCACCCAGGCGCTGGTCGATGATGCACCTTTTATGGTCCATCATTAACTCCTCTCTGAGAAAGCAGGCAGTGTAAGATTAGAAGCTGCAGATTTGTCCCAGCTAAAGGAGATCCCATTACTCCTGCAACTAATGGAAATCCCTAGAAGTGTTTGCTCTGTTGCTTTCTGTATCTTAACTTTAGCTTCCTCCAATGCATATGAAGATATTTCCTTTTTATTATTCTTTAATGACAATAGAACCTAATTAACAGTATATGGCATATAGATTCCAAATATGCAAAATATATATGAACTGGTTTGAATTTTACATTTTTTTCGTGTTCCCCACAGCTCAACATGCCTTAGTATGCACATGCGTCTTCATGTTCCTTCATGTTCAGGTGTTATACAAAGACAGCTGTGTGTTACTGTCTGTTGGCACTTTATCTGGCCAAAGCTGAATAGAGCTGTTGGACTCATGTAGGTCATGCAGACTGCATTTCCATTTCTTTTTGCCTGTCCTCCTCCTCTCTCTGTTTCTCTTTTTCTATGTCCCTCTCCCTCTGTCTGGGGAAAGTAGGACAGCTCAAATTTCTGAAAATGCGTCTGTAAAAATAAAAAAGGCCAAAAAGTGGGAAGAAGCAGATGGGGGAGAAAAAGTTAGAGGCAACAGAAGTGGGGAGGATTTAGTTATGTTATAAAAGTAATTGAACAAGAAAGTCTCTACAAAGATGATGCTATCATACAATGTATTTTTAGGCTGCAACAAATTGATGTTGCAGCCTAGAAATCAGATGTTGCACATCAGAAAAAAACAGCAGATTTAAAAAGCCGATTTACAGAAAAGTGAAAGGAATAATTTACTATTTGCAAGTTTTTTAATTGTAATTAAAAATGCAATGAATAATTTTAGGTTTCGAACAAAAGAAAGAAAAAAAGAAAAACTAGGGTTAGAATTTCTGAAGTACAAAGGTGTGCAATTCACCATAATTTAGCCTTTTAAAGGTAATCTTTCACCATGCATTAACACAGCCTCCGTGGCCATTAGACCATTTCCACCTTATTGCCAAAATCTGGTCTGTGATGTCATTCTTTTATTGCCCGATTACAAAAGGTCTGACCCCTCCTTTCACTCTACTACTGTAATTGGACAGTGGTTCCCAATAAGAAGCAGTCTGAGTGGATATTTGCTGCCCAGAGATCTTTGGCTGTCAGCCTTGGTGCACAATTAAGCCTTTGCTCCCACTGTACGTCCTGTCGGTAAAATTTCTGGCATCATTCAAAGTTATTCTGGCCAGTTAGTCTCAGAAAAGACCACAGAATAGCTTTGCATTGTCATACACCAACCTTGTATTGTATGTATGACTTTGCCTGATCATGAACCTTTCATTTAAATTCTGCATGTAGTAATCCAAATTCAACGTGTCTACTTCTATATCTGAAAACTAAAAGTTGGAGCTTTTGAAAATTTTCAGTCTTCTTTGACTTGCTGAATATTCTTTATTCGCATCAAAACTTTTATTTAAGTCTTCAGCTAAGTGTACATTTCTATCTTAAAGCAAAGAGAAATAAGGTGCAATTCAACCAAGATTTGGAAAATGGACCACAACCCTTCAGAGTAGCCATAATTGCAATACCGTAATTTCATTTTCTGTTCATTTTGTCAGAATGTTTGACCTGAATTTGCACAGTGTGGCCTGGATTGTTAATTGGAGCCTGCTCTGTTACAGACTCTTTCTACTTAGTTCAGAAGTTTATAGGTCTGATTGTGTGTTAAACCTCTATTGTTCACAGACTGAGCACGCTCTGTGGGCTAACCAACTGCCCAAGATGCAGTTTATGGTGTGCTGCATGGCTGCACCGTGGCAGCTCCACACTGTAAATGACATTTTATTGTCAGTTCACACCCATCTTATTTCTCCCGTACATTTTTCCCCATACATTCCCAAAAGGCATCATGCTCCATCTGTCCCATTGCAGTCTAACCCTGTTTCACGTCTCTTGGATAAAGCTGCTGCAGAATGGAGACGTATGAATAAAGTTGTGAAATACTGCACATAGCTGAAAGGTTAACAAGCAATAAACCCAGAGTTTCCCTTTTTATCATTTATCCCGTTTAGTTGTTGTGTAATCATGTAATAGGTACATTTTGTTAGTATTACTGAACTGCTTTGCTACTCTGCACTGACCCCAAATAGGCCCCTGTATCTCTGGTTTAATTTGACGCTGTAATTGGGTGACAAGAAACAGCTCATTGGGCCTTCTTCATGAGTCAGCAGAGTTTTCTTAGCTACTGCTTCCCACTCCTGTTGATTGCAGGCGCTAAGCAGGAACAGCCAATTGTCCAATGCTCATTCAGGTTTTTTGTGTCTCCATCTCATCAGCTGGGATGTTTCCAAGGGCCGCTCAGACCACACACACAGCACCACATCACAGTCAGAGGGGGCTTTCATGAAGGGTTGTTGTTAGTGGGAATTTGGGGCCTGGGTGGGTCATGTGAGCCAAAGCAGACAATCAAAGGTTATAGTTCTTTTCTGGAAACGCACTGGGGTTTGGGGAGTAGGGACAACTGATATACTGCAGTTAAATGTTGAGGATTTTGATAAACGTATGCTCTGTGAAAAGCCAGGATCTTATGAGGGTAATGCAAACTGTACATGCGATTACAACTGAAAAAGTTGATTAAGCCTTGAAAACAATACTTTGAACCTGAAATGGAAATAAAGAACTTTGGGAAAGTGGACCAATGAAATATATCTCATACCTTTTTCAATTAAATAATTATCTTAATTCTTGACCAGTTGTGATTTGAATTATATATATTATTTATTTATGGAATAGATCTTTATAATTCCACCTACTATCACCACGCCTGCTGAATTCCCCCACCCTCGTTTTCATGAATATACAGTATGTGCTCTAAGAATACATTGGGTGAATGTTTTTAGTTCAAGGCGTCATGTGCACTGCCACCAACAATCTCCGGTCAGTCAGATGTTGAGGTCATATGTGGTGAAAGACCATTTAAGAACTGCAGTTACGGTTAGAGCTAGCCAGAATTATACATAACCTGGAGTCCTGACCCAGGGCAAGAAAGTCCCTATGTGACTTTATCAAAAATAATTCCCCTGTTGTTCAGCTTTTCCAGGAAGACAGTTGGGGCTGGCTTTGGCAAGAAAATTTACATTTGATTAGATAACACTAGACACGCTTATCTTTTTTCATGCTTCTGCTGTGTTTTCCAACAGTGACATGTTTCACTTGCACAGCTGTTGTCCTTCTTTAATATCACACATATAGTGGCAGCTGATATGTGTGCATGATTGTATACTTAATGGTTCATAATCCCTTAGTAACTCCTATCTGATGTAATGGCTTGTAATGTGTACGTAATACCACTGAAACTATTTATAGACCAGGAGCCAAAATGCAAAGAGATTGGTGTGTGTGTGTTTTGTTGCTGGGCGTGCGCACACATGCTTGCATGCTAAAGTTTCCCTTTGTTTCCTTGTTCTTGTCTAGTCTCGCCATGTCATTTCTTGTGTCTCTGTGCAAGGGATCTGATGCGTGTGCACAAAGGGTAATGAAGGCCAAATGAGTGGTATCTGCTTAGTAATGTGAGTCTGTGTTTCTTAAAATGTTTATGCACGAGCTAGCACATCTGGGTGCCTGCGTGTCTGTTGGAGTGTGTGCGTATACTGAAGCTTTCAGTTTCTCCCTGAGGGATTACATCACAAGCAGTTATCAGACCTGAGTCATCAGAGTGGTTGAGAGGCCCAGCTCTGCTGCCTCGTGTTAAATGAGGCCTTGTTTAAAAGTACTGAATTATCTTTTTTTGTCATCTTCGTGAATGCCAAAATGGCTGTCCTCTTGCTTACTGGTGAAGAAGTGTCACCCTGCAAAAATCCATAGTTTGAGTTTGATTTTTTTGAAATGCCGAAATATTAGCTCTTCTGGTTCTACATAGAGTTTAGCTTTTGCTCATCTGTCTGGAGACGGTCTACTCCTCTAAACTGAGGAAGTTCTCCTTGCTGTCTGGAATGGATCAGGGCTTCAAACAGTCCCCCTTCAAATAATGTGAAATACTTATTTTTCTCTCAAACTACTAAAATATTACTCACTCAATGAGTAACATAACATGAAAATGATCCAATATCATCTCTGGCTTATATACACATCCCTATTGGCTCCAAACCCCAGCATGATAACAGCTAAATATTTAACTTGAGACACAGAAATGTCCACAAACCTGTGGACTACTCTATGGTAGCAACTTGTATGTTTTATGTGCTGTTTACTCCTACCAGCTGCCTACACTCTATTCAGATTTTCGCTCCACCACGGAAGCCCTTGTGTGATAGTTTGATCTTTTGTTTTATGCATTATGGTTATATAATCTATATTTCAACAACAGCAGATTTTACAAGTGGCTTGGGTATAAAACTACACTATATTAGATCGTACCCTTAACTGGGACTTATCTTAATGATGCGAATCACACAGAATGGAGGGTTTAATATATACACTACACCAGTGTTGGGGAGTAACGGATTACATGTAACGACGTTACGTAATTTAATTACAAAAAAAGAGTAACTGTAATTCGTTACAGTTACAATGAGAAAATATGTAATTGAGTTACAGTTACTTCCGAAAATATTAAGAATTACAAATTTAGTTACATTTTTTTAAAAATATAAAGAAAAACCTTTGCAAAATATGCAACTCACTGATAGACGAAGCGTATTGATTTACTAATATTTGACTGTTTGGTGTTGATGCATGACAAACGTTTATCGATGTCTATGACCTAGCCTAGCCTAGCCTACCTAGCCTACCCAACTCCTCTTTTTCCCGGACATGTCCTACATTTCAGACTAGGGTTGTCAAAAGTATCGATACTTAAAAAAGTGTAGATAGTAAAATGTTGTATCCGGATACGACTGACCTGCCGTCGCTGCGCCCCTTGTCTGCGATTTATTTATGTATTTATTTACGTTGTTTATGATCATTAACGTGACGTTAGCCTTGAACTGCTAGCTGCGGCCAATAGCTAATACTAACATGCTAAAATTAATCATGGGTTATTACTCATTAAAACCTTAAAGTAATCAAAAAGTAATCAAAAGTAATTAGTTACATTACTTTTTAAAAGTAATCGAAAAAGTTACACTACAATTACATTTCAAACAAGGTAACTTGTAACTGTAACGGATTACATTTTTAAAGTAACTTACCCAACATTGCACTACACTAATACACACTACCGAGGCAGGAACTGTAGTTAGTTTGAACTCTTTCATATGTTTCCAATCACATTTGTTTCTTTAAATCCAGAATAATTATTTCGTTCTTGTTGCACACCATTTTTGTTCCGGCTTTAGTGAGGGATTCAAGATGGCTGTATTAGGCGGCTCTTGCTATCCTTTAGAGCAGAACAAGCATTTCCAGCCGATAAACTGACTTAACCCTTTATGCAACCGGCAACACTTCAGCCTTAATTGTGGCGAAACAAAGACTATGAAGCAAGCTCTGCATTATGACACTACCGTCGTCGGTATTTTGAATAGAAACAATTGTTAAACCTGTTGAACCTCTCATATCATACCAGGTCATTGTATTGAGATTCTGTGCTGGCTTGCTGTGGTATAAAAGGACCAATAGAAATCCTGATTTAAAAAAATATTTCCTGCTTGCTAAAGGTAGGCGTGGGATTACATTTCAAATTTCTCGGTAACCAGCTAGTGTGAATGATGGGAAATTGTGTATAAATCTCTTTTGCACCACTTGTGATGTGTGCAGTCTTCTTTGGGCTTTCCCCTCGTCGGGGGGAAAACAGCTGTGCAGGCTAGATGTGTAGTTAACAAGAGACAGTATTCATACTACACATTCTGCTGCAGTGTGTCACCATACTGAGTCTCTCCCTCTGCTTCCCACTCTTTTTCCTTCACTTCTCACATTAGTGTGTGTCAGTTTCTCCCTTATCCCACACACTCACCCACATACAGTACGTGCCTATGTGCATGTGCAATTGTACACTTCCTTTTCTCTTTTTCTCTCTGCTCTCTCTCTCCCAGCCCAAGACTTCCTCCTTTCATCCCTCCTCAAAGTTCCCTTTGGTAGTAGTTCTCGTTGTCTTTTCAACTGCTTCCCCTTTTACCACTATTTCCTTGTGACTGCTGTGGCTTCTTTTACTGATTACACCTCACCCACTCTTGCATAAATGCCTAGACCTTTCTTTCCGAGGAAGTTGCTTCGAGGGCAACTTACGGTAAAGCTCTTTTTGCTTCTCCCAGACGGGGTGTGTCAAAGCTTTTGACCGTCTGATGCTGTATTAAATATCAGTTTAAAGGAGGGGTAGGGGGCTGAGAATATGTGTGTGTTTGTGTGTGTGTCCCTCTCTAGCTTTTTTGCTCTTTGGAAAGAAAATAATGTTGACATGAAACTAAGCAGCAGAGACAGGGGATGAAGTTTAAAATCCTTAAGAGCTGCTGAAGTCCAGCTTGGTTTGACTTAATTTGCTCTGTAATGATTCCTGTTACTTGCAGTAAGATCGACTTGCATGTGAGTTCAAAGTTAAGCCACAGGAAGGGAGGAATAGAGTGGAGGGAAGAAGGGAGGATGGGAGGAAAGAGGAATGAGAGGTAAAGGCGCAGAGAAAAACATGCAAGCCAACAAGCCGACTTGAAAACTTGGAGGCAGGAGGAGCAACACGCCCTTCTCAAATGATCCCTCATGCGTCGAGCTCGAAAAAGAAACTGAGGCAGAGACCTTCAAGTAGTCTGAAAAAGTTGGCTGTGTCTGTGCATGACTGTATGTCTGTGTGTCTGCCGGTGTGTGCGTGCCTCTCAGGGTGTGTGTGCGTGCCTCTGTGCGCCTAGGTCTGTGTGGGAATGATTACATCAGCCTGCTGGAGCTTTATGATTGGTTGTTGAGCGTGTGGTTTGATTCAGTGTGCCTCGGAGCTGGTGACTGAGGCTGTAACCCTTTGTGAGGGGGAGGGAGAGGGAAGGAAAGAGAGGAAGAACGATAGTTGTCAGACTGAGCCGGCACTGGAAGCGCTGTACTGTACCTGCTGCCTGCCATCCACTCGCAGACTGTCTCTGTCTCTGTGCACACGCTCTGGGTCACACAGGCCCTTCTTCTCCTGTCTTGTTTTATCTTTTTATGCTGCCGGTGGCCTGGAGATAGACTGAGGCTCAAGCTATATTACAGGTAGCACAACTGTCAGTTGTTGGTCAATTTTTGTCTTCCTTTCTGAGGGAGACAAGGCAGCAAGCTTTTCCGTATTAAGGACTGCGTGCGACTGAGTGTGCATGTGAGTTCCAAAAATGCCTTCTTGTTCCCCGGATTGTTGCCTACTGCGGGCAGTGGAGGTAAGAACGCTCTTTTTCTGGGTCTAAGCCCTCTCCTTTTACGTCTCTGCCTCTCTTTATCTCCATATCTTCTTTCCAGTTCGACATTGCTTCTGGTCAAACTAAAACCATACACGAGAAAAGGAAATAAGAAATCTGTGTGTGTGCACCACGAAGGTCCATTTTGCCTTTACGAGATGTGACTAATGTATTCAAAGAGTGAAATATGTCAGCCGCTCGAAATGATTGAATCTTGTCTTGAGTTCTTTTTTTGAGGGGGAAGCCTTGGGCCTGGTTTTTTTGCAATCTGTGACGCTATAATCCAGATCTTTGCATTGGAAGGGAACAGAATTTCTTTGTGATGATGCATTGTAGGAGAAGCATGCATACATTACATGTGAAGGCTTAGTACACTGGATTCCTGTGGAGGCTAATGAAGCTGGATTCCTCTGTAGGTTAAGTAGGCTGCTCTAGTTTTCTCTGAGCCATTTGATACGTATATCCTGTGAATCCTTGTCGAAAGAAATTAATAGACACTTTTCACAGGCTAAACTTAGGAAACTTTGCCTTCATATGATTAGCATATATACAGTTGCTTTTACTGATGTCCTAAAAGTGTAGATTTAAAAAAAAGAAATAAAAATTCTTCAGATGAAACGTATGTTACTGTCACACAGGAAGTGTCAATTTGCCTCAACATATAATTCTGGATACAAATTTTAAACCCCCCATCACTGACTATCAAGTATGACATTTATAAATAAAAACTGATTTCCTTCATTTTGCCTTAAAACATAGTCCAAGGTCAAGTCTTAGGACTCGCTTCTTTGCTTTAAGTTGCAGCACAGAATTTACATGTATTAAGACTTTGCATTCAGAACAGCAGATGCTTGTTCTACACAACATTATATGTTCTACATTGCAACAGCAAGATGCCGTAAAGGATGGTTGTCTGTGATTTCTAACACCACAATTACTGCATTGTCTTGGATTCTTTTCTATTGTGTGTTATATTTACAGGCTCTGTGAAGGCTATAGTTCAGTGGTTCTATAGACTGCATATTTTTTGAGTGATCGAAGAAAATGTATGGCTTCATCCACTTATTAGGCTGATATGCATATATATATATATATATATATATATATATATATATATATATGTGTGTATATATATATATATGTGTGTATATATATATATATGTGTGTATATGTATACGTGTGTGTTTTATTGGTTATTTCTTCGTCATCGGTTCTCACATGGCAATATTTCAAATAACCTTCTCAAAAACCTCCATTTTATTCTGACTGAATCATCATTTTCTTCTCCAGATTGTGAAGATCTTCAGTGAGGACGGTGTTGGCAAGGTTGTCGAGATCCCAGCCGACATGACAGCCAGGGACCTGTGCCAGCACCTGGTCTACAAAAGCCATTGTGTGGATGACAACAGTTGGGCACTTGTTGAACACCATCCGCTGTTAGGTCTAGGTAAGAGGCTAAGCTCTGCAGACCTAATACACTGTTCAATTCCACATAAAAGCACCAATCATCACACAGGAACAGATACTCGCACACGTATTTACCCACCCCAAAATCCAAGGCTGCTGGGTGGGCCAAGATGTGGAATATAATCATTTTTTTTACACAGGTGCACTCTGCTGTATGTACTCATGCCATGCATGCCTGCACACTTGGCTAGGCTGTATAGGCACATATTCTCACGAAGGCATGCATTCAGGCATGAGTTCATGGAGATATTATATAGCATAAGAATGCACAGAACCATTGTTTCTAATGATCTAATCAGGCATAACACACTGGCTGCAAGAAATGACTGTGGTAAAGAGTAATGTTTTTCTACTGCTGACAGTTGGTTGTTTTACAATCATTATCATACCTCACACATACACTTGGTCTTTTAGAAACTGAATAAAGTAGAAATTTAGAACATAATTTAAAAAGTATTATTTTTATTATTAAGAATGCATGTAAAGGGTATCATGCAAAGGATGCAGAAAATAACTCAAAGCTGTGAGTTTTACATTTTGATCTTTCCAGCTCTGGTCAGCTGACTGATGTTCACTTCTTAAAATCAGTCATTTTTCATGATCCAAATTAAAGGTGATCATTCATAGGAACAAAGAAGATTAGACTGTTCCACTCTGCATTATTACAGGACATGCACCACTTCTTAAGCAGGATTGTTGTCAAGGAAGTGGGATGTATGGTTTTGCCTAATCTCTCACTACAAAGGTATTACATGAGGGGTTCAGGGTGTTGCTCGCAGCTCAAAAGAAGCAGCAGAAGAGGGTGATAATTGATGGTTATGGCTTGGAAGACGTTGGGATGTATGTGATGAGCTGTGTCACAAAACCTTTCTAGACTTTCTCTTCTCGGCGTCAGAGTTGGTGTAACACATTAGATCTACTGCTGTAAATAACATGTCAGGAAAGGGATGATTGATGACGAGTTTAAAAGCCTTCCATTCACTTTGGAGGCTCCTTTAGCTCTGCGGTGGAGCCTGAAAATAGACGCACTCACTGCAACGCCTGCTGACCCCCTGACTAATGTGTTGTCAAGGTGACAATGGCTTTCCCCCCTTTCAAAAATTTCTAGTATTCAACATGAAGGACAAAGTTCAATGTAAAGAATTCAATTTAAGCATGCTTTAAGACACTGCTTGGTATTTTTAAAAGGTGTTGCGTTGTTTCTTGCTAAACTTAGCACCCCATTTGCTAAAAGCTGAACTCTCACTGTTCTGAAAAACGATAAATGTTCAAACTACCAGTAATTTAGTATTAATTTTGTGCAAAAATGACATAGAAATTCCAAACTGTAGGAACAAATGCCTTAAAAATAAATGTACCGGTACTTGATGTCGCTGCATCATAGGAAACAAGCTGTGAGCTTGATTCTGTGTTAGACTTGGCCGTATAATAGTGGCTTTGGAAATTTGTGGCCAGCTGAACGTTTAAAAAAAAAAAAAAACCCAGCCTCCCCCTCAGGAGAGGGCGATTATAAAGCACTTATGGAAGACAAGTTGAGCCCGTGCCCTGTTCTCATGTCTGCACACTTAAACAGATGTTGGAGAGAAGTGGGTGTCATTTCATACAGAGCAGTGTTTCTGGTAGTCAAACATGGTCTAAAATAATTCCATTTCTGCTGTCTCGACTTAAAAACTTGCACCAGGGAGTTTTTGTTTTAATTTTCCTACATTTTTGAAGGGTGATGTTCTTTAGAAGCCAGAAAGCATTCCAATATGCATATAGTTATGTACACCGATAAATATTTTGCATTGTCTAAGTATAAGTCTCAAAGCTCTCACCTAAAATGTCGCCATCTGTCATAATATGCTTGCTTTTCTCATGCCTGCTGCCAACTCAATACTCTTAAATACATTTAGGTTGGTTGGCGAATGACATCATTTTTGGCTTGGAGTACCCTTTTTTCAATCATAGTTCTACAGTGGAGCACCTGAGCAGCAACTGTATTCTTTCGTGGTCTACAACAACCATCCATTGTACTTAGTTTACACAAAGCAGGGGAGAATGTAGTGTTCGGGCTCGCATATTTGACCAGAGAAAAATAACCAACTGTGTCTGTAGAGGTGTACGCATGTGGTTTTGTGGACTAAAAAAGTAACCAATCTGGGTTGAATTCTCTCTTACAGCGTTTGTGTGCCGTCTATGCCTGCTGGCTTTTCTCATTTCAATTTTAAATGCATCACAATGAATTGAAAATACTCCCTGTGTTCAATTTGGTTTATTGTTTCTTCACGGTTCTGCTGAGATTACTTTGCCAATATTTATTGATTTTGTATTTTAAAGTCTACATTCAGCGTTTCAATAGAATCAATAGTTGTTCATTGTCCGTCCATCATTTACAGACCTCTGACTGAAGTAATTTTTCATGTATGTGCCTGTGTGAGTGTGCACAAATTATATTTGTGCACTGCACATATACAGTATGTACCCCTGTATTTAGAATGTGCACATACAGTGTTAGGTTAGAGAAGTTTAGAAGAACAATGCAGTGTATGAACACACTGCACAATTCCCACACTTTGTCGTCCATTACTGGTAAGCGGCTGAATGGGATGAAGCAGCCATTGGAGATGAGTAACACTGACCTCTGCTTACTAGTTTAAAAAGGTTAACAATTATTACAGGGAGAACTACAACCATCAGGGTGAGTCGTGGTCTCTTACACGACTGACTCATCAGACGGATGAGTCAGAGAAATATTAGACGTGACGGGCCGATGAACAGGAAGGGCTCTGACATGAAAAGATAATTCACTCCTCTGAAGTTTTCCGCACACAAAAAAGTGTGCCAGTTGTTTCGCGAATGCTTAAGATAAGTCTTGTCTTTAAATTAAATGTATTGCGAATACACATAAGTGACACACTGCTGGAACTGACAGGAATGAGAAGTGTCCATCTGTACAGTTAGAGAAAGTAAGCGTTCATATAAGGTCACATGTTGAGTTGGATGAGTACCCCCGCACCAAACTCATACTAAGAGGCATTTTCTTCAGCATGAATGGTCACAGCTGTTTGATGTTCACAAATCAATTAAACCAGTCTACAATTTTAGGTCATTTTAGGCTACTGAGCACATCAAAAGAAACTAGGAATTTCTTAGAAAAAATCTGTGACCCGTACGGGCACCAGTTTGAATTCATTATTGCCTACAATGCACATGATTGTAATGTGTGGTGACACCATTCATATCCATGCCTGTGCTCGAAGTGCAAGTCTGTAACAGCGCTATTTGTTTGTTCAGCATTTAAACCGAAAATGCACTGATTGTAAGAAAAGCTTGATTTGCATTCAGTGAATAAAGACTGAAAGCTTACATTTTGACCAAATCCCTAAAACATAGTTACTGGGCCTTTTCATTATGTTTTTTTTTTTTTTTTATTTATCTGAGCTTTCCGTTTCTGATTTATGAGAAATGATTGTCCATTCCTGTTAATATACAACTAATCAAGAAATGAAGTGTGGGGTCTTATATGAGTGCTGTGTAAGTCCATGATAAAATATAAAATAATACATTACTTGCTTAGTCTGCTTTATGTTATTTTTACTCAAATGTAGTCAATCATACTTGTGCTTTGATTTTCCACTTTGAATTCCTGTTTCCTCAGAGCGTTGTCTAGAAGACCATGAGCTGGTGGTTCAGGTCCAGGCCTCAATGAACAGTGACAGCAGATTCCTCTTCAGGAAGAACTATGCCAAATATGAATTCTTCAGAGATCCTCTGGTAATTACTTTTTCTCAGACATTGTTGGACTTGCCACATCACTCAATATGTCACTGCTTGTAGAAAGTCACACCTTAGGCACCAGCGTTTTTGCTACATTTCCTGCGTTATTTGGCGTCATTGCTTCCAAGAAACTGACTAGCTAGTGTAATGTGTGGCATGATTACACAACAGCTCAGTCAACGTAAGAGGGAGGCATAGCTCTAACAGTTTTTATTTTCCATGCAGTGTGACCTGTTGTGACAGGCATGCATCTGACAAAGTGCCTGTCTTCTTTCTGTTTTCTTGGGGAAATATTATGAACGCCCAACGTGCTGACATTCGCATGACGTCTTTCTGTCATAGCATTCCAGCCCTATAATTACTGTCACAGTCACTGACATTCTGTCTCTCTCCACCTTTCTGCTCCAACAGACATTTTTCCCAGAGCACATGGTTGCGTGGTGTCAGGAAACCAATCATACTATCCCACCATCTCAGCTCCTTCAGGTACACACTGCACGCACTCCTCTCTCTCTGTGGGTCTTTGATTGTCACTCCTCCTGACGTGCACACAGTCTCGTTTGCCTCAGAGTCAGCACCTGCTACATACTGTACAATCAAGCTGGCATACCTCAGCCCTGACCCTTAGACAGTGTGTCTTGTCAAACCCAGCTATTATAACTACTGTTGATCCCCTGTTAACACACGACAATCTCACACACACTCACACACACTCCACACTCTCACAGCACATAGTCCTTCATATACCTGAAGTATGTTTAAAAAAGAGCAGATTTAAACACATGTGCCACATCTACCTTCATGTGCCTTAAAGACCACTCCTTGAGACTTTTGAGGCTCTTTGGTCTTAATGGATGAAGGTTGAAATGGAGTCTGGTTCTCTTGTATCATGTAATGAGGCTGTCAGAGAAAGAGCCACAAGTGGAATCTTTCTCTTCATCCTTGCCACTCACGCAAAGCTTTTAACTCCCCTGCTGATCTTATAGATGTGGTGCTCGACGTAGAATGGGAATGGGGAGACCTGGAGCCGCGTCAGTAATTCCCTGTGTTTGACTTCTTCTAAACACAAGATCTTTACACTCAATTAGAGCACTGTCCAAACCCAGGCGCCCACTGAACTGAGCTCACCCAGGTGTTAGCAATATTCCACATTACGCAAGAGGCATTTGTCAAGGCACAGCAAAGCGCTGTAAGGTGGAGTGGCTCGGAAAGAGAGCTGTTTGAAATATCATTGCGTGTGAACGTGTGCTCTGCAAATGCTGGAAAATACATGAGGCCTATCGTGAGATTAATTTTCCAAAACACTGAGAGACATGTGCTTCAAATATTGCAGAGGCTTCTGGAACAGTTTGTCTTTCAGCCACAAACCGCATTTTCAGATCGGCTCTATGAACTTGACCGGACGCTTCATGGTGTGATGTGTTTTTGGAAACACGGAAACTACAAACTACAAATACTTGGGACATCCATAAGACAATTAATGGCTTTGAGGAGTTTCAGTAGGAATGGATTCCATGTTAGTAATCAGTATGGAATTATTTTTGAATTTGTTTCCCTTGTTTTGTCCCATGAGCATATCCAGTCTTGGCTAGCACAAGATGCAGAATTTGTTCACAAATTTCAAGTGTACAGATAACATTGTCCAAAAATAAGATAATTTTATTTATTTATGTGTTTTGTTTTGCACGCGGTAGCACAATATCTAGTTTCGCTCTTGCTACTGTGGCAAATTTGAGCTTGTACCCGTCTCAGCTGTCAGTCATGCTGAGGCGGCCGCCTCCTTACATTACTGCCTTACTAACAAAACAGCCAAAATGAAGTGAAAGTGAAACTAATAACTGATTTACACTTCATGGCTGCTCTTTCAGAACTTCCTTGCAACCAGCAGCTGTCCAGAAATCCAGGGTTATCTTTACATAAAGGAAGTGGGTAGGAAGTCTTGGAAGAAAGTTTACATGTTTCTGCGCCGCTCAGGACTCTACTGTTCTACAAAAGGAACCTCAAAGGTGAGAGCAAGTTATCTTTCCATCATCAGATTAATTAGTTGTTATCTTCAAAGAACCGTTCTTGTATTGATGCTGGTCTCACCACGTAAGTCTCTGTCTGTCAGTACACCCTGGGGCTCTTTTTCACTTTCATGTTTTCCCTTATTAATTATATCTGTCTCCAGGAGCCCAGACATTTACAGTTACTTGCGGACCTAGAGGACAGCAACATCTTTACTGTCATCACGGGCAAGAAGCAGCATGGTGCACCCACAGACTATGAGTTCTGTATCAAAGTGAGTCTTGGATGAGAGGAGTTTGACAAAACTGGTCTGTCACACTTTTGCCGAGGACTTTTCTATAAGCTGTGCACTTCCCTACATGAGCGCATGCATACAAAGCAGAAGTTCTACTCTGCAGCTCTGTATTCAACTGTGTGTGCTCTGTCTGTCAATGAGCTTCTAAAGCATTATCTCCATCTTGAATTGTAATAAAGAATATATGTCATGGTATATCTCTAAACGAGCACTGTACTAAATGTGTATGATGTTGATTGGCAGCCCAATAAATCCAGAGGGGAGATGAAGGAGTTGAGGATGCTGTGTGCAGAGGATGAACAAAGCAGGACCTGTTGGATGACAGCGTTTCGACTCTTTAAGGTAACTCGCAGAACTCTTAAAGATGTCCCTCAGCTTGCAGAACACAACCCACTTCAGCGCATCCATTTTACCAAAGTAGATGACACATTTTAGGAAACTTTTATTTTTTGTACAAAAACATGTGCTGGGTGAGTAAATCCTGGCACAAAGTGATAAGACATTTGGCTTGCTGTAAATGTGCCCTTTAATAGTTTGATGTTACTGGTGTCAATTGTGCTTCTTTTTGTGTTTTTACAGTATGGGGTTGTATTGTACCAGAATTATAAGATTCCTCAACAACGAAAAACCTTACTATCACACTTTTCAGGTCCTGTGGTAAGTTTGTTTTTATTGGCTGAAATACAGTTAAAAGGTCTCTCACTGTGGCATCATTATTTTTAATCTAAAAAACAGAAATTGCTGTATTAACACTTTGAGCTTGTCTTACTGCCTTTGAATCCACATTTCTGACTGTTGTGTGTCTCTGCCTCCCTCTAGAGGAGTGTATCGGAGAACTCTCTTGTGGCGATGGATTTCTCAGGGCGGATAGGCAGGGTGATTGACAATCCAGTAGAAGCTCAGAGTGCTGCCATGGAGGAGGGGCATGTTTGGAGGGTGAGACTTGGACTTTTGTATGATTTCAGATCTATAAAGTCAGCATGATAAAATGCACCAGCTGACACCAAACACCAGGTTTACCTTTTTGGAGTGTGGAGGAAATAATTAATGTTAACATTTTTCTCAAGTGCTAGGAAACACAGTATTGTATGTGAAGCATCTCGTGAACATATCATGACCTAATCCTCGACTTGCTCTCTCTGTGTGGCATCTCTCTCAGAAGAGGACTCAACGAATGAACGTATTAGGTTCCCACAGTCCACTGCACCACTCCTCGCTAAGCTCGGGTAAATGTGAACGCTTGAATTAACTGTCTATTACATCCTAAACTCCTCCCGCGCCTGTTTTCACTTTGTTTTCTGTTTTCTCTGCAGTTATCCACATAGCTCAGCTGTGGTTCTACGGTAAGATAACCAGAGAGGAATCCCATCGCATAATCCACCAGCAGGGACAAGTAGATGGGTAAGTGATCTGGAGTATTTGAAATATCCAGACACTGAATACGTCCACTGAGTTTTACACTGTGTTGTTGTTGCCCGTGCTGTGCAGGCTGTTTCTACTGAGAGTCAGTCAGAGTAACCCCAAGGCGTTTGTGCTCACACTGTGCCATCACCAGAAAATCAAACATTTCCAGATCCTACCGGTGAGAATCTCTATATATCAACTGAAGTTTTAATAATATTGCATCTATCATGAGAGAAAGTACACTTACTTATAAATAATATGACCTTTAAAGCTCAACTAAATGTATTGTCTTGATTACTGCTGGTGTCTGTCATTAATGTTGAGAACGCTTTGGACTAAAGCTCTGTGATAATAACCTTCCAAACTGTCACCAATACTGAGGAATATATGTGAACCTTTGCTAACAAACCCCTCATTTTGAAGGTGTTTATTTACTTTTGTCTCCTGAAGAATAAAGTCTGTTGTTTGTCCACGCTAATTTTCGTCCCGTGTCTGTTGGCAGTGTGAAGAGGATGGCCAAGTCTTCTTCAGCCTTGATGACGGCATAACCAAATTCACTGACCTGATTCAGCTGGTGGAGTTCTACCAGCTCAACAGAGGAGTTCTGCCTTGTAAACTCAAACACCCGTGCACCATTGTGGCCTTATGACATCATCTGATCACGTCACCCCATGACACTTGACCTGACTCTGCCTAAAACAAACAAAACAAAGAGGATCTCCCCATTGGTTGGCTCTCTTTGCATATTTCTAAGAAGCTGGTGAATTGACTGATGTTTTGTTGTTGTTGTTTTCTAATGTTGTGAGTCTGCTGGAGACCGCTGACTGGTTGGATAACTTGCAATTTGCATGGAGGTTTGAGGAGGTTGGATGTGCTACTTGCTCATGAGCTTCCTTGCTTCAGGAAAGCGAAGATAAAGGAAATGAACACTGCCATTTGTGTCAACACCGTTGCGAAATCTTCCACAATGTTGCAGATAATATTCGTTAATAAGCAGGGGACCCCAAGGTTTCATCTTGCAGCTCAAGAAAAGACTTTTACCGTTTAACTGGACAATCAGCATGACAGTTTAGATATTTATGTGGATCACTATTTTCCTTAGTAAGAAACTGTAGTCTCTTTAAAAGTTTTGATCACATGTTCTCAAACAAGATGCTATTGATGGAGAGTTAAAATTCTTGGTTTTTACTCATTGAAGTGGGGCTTGACCTTCTTTGGTGTATGACATTTCTTCTGGAGTGTTACCCAACCATCAGGGAGCCACTGGCCTCTAGTGTCAGAAACATGCATGGAAATGTCTAAATACAACATGGATGGCAATTGGAGTCACTGACAGGCCTTGATTTAGATTCTTTTCAGACCGAGGCATTCAGTTATGAGGAACGTTTTAAGCAGTGTTTCCTGACAGTAGATTCTGCACTGTTCCCCTTTTAGATTTATTTGCTCAGTGCTAACCCCACAGGGTTTATTGGCCCTATTATTTATTGTATCATTAGCAATGTTAATGTGCATTTAATTTCAAGGTCCCTTTTTACAGTTTGGATATTTACAATGTGTGGATCATTTACATAAACTACAGTGTGGCCGTTGGGTTACTTCATCTCTCTTTGGTATTTCCCCGGAAAGCTCCACAACAACAAATGCATTGCTTGAGTCATGATGTTATTCAGGGTTAAATAACTAGCAACAAAGCTACACTGCTTTTAAAAAGAAAGACAGCGGTGCTGATTGTACTGTTAAAAACTGCATTCAGGTACAGTGGAAGAAACTGGCAATTGCAGCTGTTTGTAGATATGTTATTTCTTTCTTTTTACAGCAGGCAAATGCACAACCAACTGAATGAATTCAATTTAGTCACAGGTTATCTTTTTTTCTGTCATCACCCAGGGAACAGTAACCACTAGCATTTCCCTCCAGAGTTTTACCCAAACATTAGACACTCAGTCAGAGGAAACTGTCTTTGTTGCTTTGTGTCTAACAAACTGTGGTAGTGGGAAGCTTCTGTCCCAGGTCTTTGCAGTCTCCTCACGTATGTCACACACATTACCTCCTACTTGTTTTAAAGTCCATGACAAGCTTTCAACATACACAAGTCTGGAAACATAGTTTAGCATCCTCTGATTTACATTCAATATAACGTGGCCTTGTTTTCTTTTTGCCCGCGAGCTCATGTAAGCAGACACAGTACACATTTACAGACCAATGGATGACACGCTCCTTATTAAACCATATGAACTGTCCCATAAAGCCTACAGTAGCTGCTGGTACAATGTGAATGATGTGTATAAAGAAAATACATTTGTGAAGAACTGGATTTTGAATTGTACAGACAATGCAACTATTTTCCCTCTGTCCATCTCATTACATTTTCTGTAGCCTGCTGTTTTTCACACATCAACAGAAAAAAAACTATATTTTGAGATTTTGTGACTGCAATAATGCCATATGGAAAATTTTGATCAGTATAAGCTAAGACGGTCAATATGAGTTTAATGAGCTGTTTATGAGTACTACGAACATCAGCCTCATAACATACTAACATACTATGGGTTTGTGTTAAGCCTCTTCAGATTGGTACATATGGAGACACTGTAAGATTAATATAATCTAACAGGATGATATCAAGCAGATAACACATTAAGGCCAAAATCAAGTTATTCCAAACTCTTTGAGTATGTCGGTAAATGCTATGGGATTTCTCATCCATGTGTGTCAATTAACACAAGCCACTGACCGTGTTCAGAATGACCTGCTCTGGAAGCTTTCCCCTTAAAAAGCAGTTGTCTTTCTTTAACTCTCCTCCCCTACCCCTGTCATTTTTAAAGTCTTTGTCAAAGGTTTGGTCGTTTCCTCGCTTAGTTGAATAGACTTGAAATTATTAGGAATCCATGCTTGCAAATATCAACAGCCATCTTTTATTTACCAGCTTGTTTTCATACGGTGTGTTAAGCATCTCAGATGCAGAAAAGCAGCACTATAGTGACACTGCGCAAGGTCAACGTTATTTATCTAAGAAGCTTTTTTTTCATGCAGCAAATTGTATTTATTTATCTGGATGTGACTGATTACTTGAAAAGTTTAGACTTCTGTTTTCTCAGCGCTGTTCTGTACTGTCATAACCATAAAATCATTGTGACTATTATAATTTTTAATAACATAGCCTATCTTGATGTTTTTTATTTTTTTATTTTATCTTTTATCATTATGATCTCCATGAACTGACATCAAACACTCTCACATCGGAAATGCCATTACGTTAAGAGACAAGTAGAATGTGACGCTTAAATTGGAGTTTCCCAAAGCGTATGTCATTTAAGAGAGCTTTTAAATCCTTCTTGAGTGTTTTCATTTTCAATACTAGGTGTCACGCTCAAGCAAAAGAATATCACTCCAAAACAAACTGAGTCAAAGTTAAAAAAAACCAGACAACTTACCAAATTATAACTCATTCATTTCTATATCTTTAAACTGACACACGTACCTAGATTGCATCCCTTTGAGAAAGTGAAATCGTAGGCTACAACTTAAAACGCCAAATGTTTTGTCTCTGCATAAGACAGCACCTCAAACACAGAGCGTTGAGTCGTAGATCAAGCATGATGGCACAAATCGAATCTCTACAGGCAGTGAACTAAACATGAAACATGAGCTGCAAAATATCAGAGAACCACCCAGAAACAGGTTGCAGCATTGGCATCAGTTTTCATATGAAAAATGAAATGCTTAATGATTTGCATGAATGTGCAATTAGTGTGGTGGGGTTATGCCACAGACATTGCCACCTGGATATTTGGACAAATGCTTATTTCCTAACAATGCATAATTTCTTTTGCAGTGTCAAAAAAGTTAATCATACCATAACTTATCCAAACAATGCATGTTAAAGTAGTTGCAAAGTTTTCCACAGATTCAGTCTAACTCAGTAATGTTACCTGAATGGTAAGAAACATAGCAGAAGCTGTCATGTGACAGACACGTTAGGTCAGGTAACCCTTTAAGGGGGATATTCATATTTACATAAAACTCTAAAAGGAGTTATCGGAGGAGGAGTTTTTGTAAACTCTGTTTACAGTGAGGGCAGTAAATGAACACGCGGACAAATCAGATTTTTTTCTGGGTATGGATGACTACATATTTACACTTAAAATAACTGAATGTAATTAGGTTGCTCAGGGCAGATTTCAAGTAAACTTAAAACTAATTGTCCATTAGAAAGCCTGCCAATAAGAGAACAAATAATTAGTTTCAACGTGACAAATTATTTGTTCACTATATCTACTACTTGTGATTACTTGAAAATATATTTTGGGGCGGGGGGAATTCACTTCTGTTCAGTCTTCATGATCTACAGTATTCAACCAACATGCTGGAAACTACAGCTTTCAATTGAAAAAAAATGGCACCAGTTCCTAAAATGCGGACTATATCAAATGTGATTTATTTAGAGTTATTACAATCCAATCCTAATAATGAATCAATCAGAAGGTCAGAAGACCATAAAAATCACTTAGAGTACATTTATCTATTTACTTACGTGCTCAGATGATTTGTGATTTCTTCTTTTTCTGCATAACTGGACATGATATTTGGACTGAATGACAGAACATAAGATAGTAACTCAGTATATACTTGATACATAAAGACAATTGCACCCTTTGAACCTGGTTAAATCTATTGGGAACTGCAATGTCAATGTGGTTTTGGAGCTCATCAGCACTGAGCCTGCGAAGTTGGATTGGTCTGATCGGTCCTGATTCTTGTGCTTTTAGATAGCAATGTCACACCATGGTTGATGGTTGTACAAATTAGGTAATTAAGTATCTCTCTCTCTCTCTCTCTCTCTCTCTCTCTCTCTCTCTCTCTCTATATCTATATATATATATATATATATATATATATATATATATATATATATATATATATTGAGGGAATGCAAAATTAAACAGTAAGTTGTCTCTTTTTGTAACAGAGGGCTCCTGTGTAACAAAATGTGCTTTGCTTCAATCTGTAAATAGTTGGACGGCTTATGAGTCTTAATTGTGACTTTGCAGGTATTTTTGTACAAATAAGGGACCGATATATTCTGTTTATTGTTATTAGAATAAAACATTAATACATTGATATAAAAAAAGCTACACACAGTGTCTGTCCTTGAGCAGTGGTGGAGCTGGTCTTGTATTGTTGGCGTGGCCAAAGTTAATTCAGAGGGTGCACAGACTATGACAATGAATTTGTTTCTGGAACAATCACTTGCAATTATAGTCTCTAACGTAGAAATATATTTAAGTACATATTAAGCACAGGAGATGAGATTTAGGTATATAATTTACAGTTTAATAGAAATGCACAAAATGTAAAACAACAATTTTTCAACAAACCATTTTTACTTGAGTGAAAATACACAATTCACCCACATGCACTTACTCACACAAAAAACGGCATCAATCAGTAAAAAAAAAAGTAAACCATCCTTTGCTTAAAATCATAGTGCAACTTTTTTTTTTATTTTATTTTTTTTTTATTTTTATTTTTTTCATAGTGCAGCTTTAAACTCAGCCTGAGGTTCATGCTCCTTCTTACTCCTCTTCTGGGGTTGGCAGACCGTGCTGACGTGGCTCTAGCGCCACCCGCTGGCCTGGCGGGTGCCTCCATTGCTCTTCATGGGTTGGCAGACCATGCTTATTTCCGCTTATTAAAAAATAAAAAAAAATGGAAAAAATGTAATCATTGAAAAAAAATCTGTAAACTAAAAAACAAATATTTTTCTTTTTTTAAAAACATTTTTCTCTTTAAAGATTATCAACGCCATTTTGACTTCATTTGCAGTTAGTCTAATAGACAGTGGATGACGCTATGCGCTATCAAAATGCCCCTAATAAACCAATGACCACGGGATTCTCATCCCTCACGGCCGCATTTGGTCCGTTGCCTTGGTTACATACAAACACACCGCACTCTGTTAGACTTTTTCTTCTTTCTTGAAAATAATTGAACACATTTAGGAACGATTGCTCCTTGGAAAAATCTGTAAATGGATAAAACAAATACATTCTCTTTTTTTAACATTCATATCCTTTTTAAAATGTCACTAACGCGATTTTCACTTCACTTGTAATTATTCTAATGGACAGGAGATGGGGCTATGTACCGGGTGTGACCATGTGCCTTATTTTCAGTGGGAAAACTCTCTTGAGAGCACTGTTAAAGTTTCATTTTGGAAAAGTGGATTTTAGCTGCACATGTGATATTACATTTTTTTATATTAAGGAACATTTTGGATGATGAAATAGATTATGATTAAGCCTAATACACTCTGCCGAGTGCCATAAATGACATGGCTCACACAGCAAAATGCTTACTGACAAATTAATTAAACTAAAAGCTTTAATTTCCCTTAAAATATGGAATTGGCAGTAACACAGGAAGAGGAAAATAGTGAGAAAAAAAGTTTGTGAGGGGAACACTTTAAGATGACTGAATACTGACCATTTGGGTGTCACACTCTTTGGATTATTAGTCATGCAAAGTCGGAAAGGTCCAGGGCTTAAAGTTTCATTGGAATCATGAAGAAGACCAAAGATTGAATTGCCTGAAGATTTTCACAATGTGAGTATATAAACATTAACACAGACATTCCAACACTTGGGTCAGTGCCTATACTTTCATTAATGTATGTTTCTGTACACGCTCAATAAAAAATAGTATAATCTTTTGAGTTAATGCAATTGCCCTCAGATAAACACAGCCCTTGTTGTGCTTACAAAGCTTAGTGTCTTCAGATAATATTAGAGTTCTTTATTGTCAAAGATGTTGTCAGGCCTAGACTTCGTCAAACCTTTTACATTTCTTTAATTCTGACTGCACATATTGAAGTTCACCAAATGACTTCTTTCACAGTGAACAAAAATCTTTTTATGAATTCAAATTAGCTAATAAATGAAATATCTAAATATGGGAAAAAAACTGAGTTATTTTAGTAAAAGTCATGATACAAATACACTGGTTCACCATGACACTTGTTAAACCTCATGGAACTTACATTCCAGGCATTTAGGGCTTAGAAGGTTGTTAGAATACAGAAAGACTGATGGATATAAATAATTTGGGGAAAGTTCTGAAATAACTTAAACAGATTAAAGGCACACATTCCCTTTAATTATTATTCGGTTAAAAATATGTCCTACTAGAAAGCCGATTTACAAGACTGATATTGGAAGTCAAGTTTTGACTGTAAAGCAATACATTTTCTCTAAACCTCCCATCTTAAGATGAAATTTTGGCTTTATGCATTAAGATGAGTCTTTTTACCGGTCCTGTAACTACACAAAAGGTTGCTCCCATTCAGGCAAAAATAAAGAGTGTACTGTTGCAACTGTTGCAATAGTAGTGATGCACATTCCCTCTCAAATGATCTTCCTGAATGTTTATAGACTTCCATATGTATATACATTTGAATTTAAATCATTACTGTACTAATTATCTCCATCTTACCCTATCATTGTTGATAGTTTTTTTTTCTTTTTATCTAAGTGTTAGGTTGTTTAAAGTTTGTGTGTTTCCATTCCTCAGACTGAATAGCTATGAGTGTATTCAATTACAATGTTTTATTTTCAAACAAGACATAGAATTTCTCCGATTTACTCATTTCTTCCACTGTCTCTCAATATTCATTTGTCTCACCATTTGTATTAGATTTTAAACACAATTGATATTAAATGTGTTGGCATCCATGAGTAAAATCATCTCAGGTCCCATATTAAGAGATAAAACTTGTCTAATTACAGATTGTTCAGATTGGGTAATATATTAAGGTAACGAACTGAGAGAAAACCGAGGGACACGACTAAAATGTGTATTTAAATAAAAATGCTACAGATTTCTTTATAAATTAATATAAAACATAGAAGGGAACAGACACTACACCAAAGTGCAAAAAAAGAAAATCTCCAAATCTCAAATCTATTTACCAGTGACCAGCACAACTGCACATGTGAAACATAAAACGCACCAAACACCTCTGATTATACAGAAATTCACATCACTATTCATTGAGCCCAGAATCTAGTCAGCAAAGTCTAATCTACCCAACCCTGTCACCTGTAGGATATGATGTCCAGTAAGAACTGCGAGAGTAGATGAGTCATATTTGAACAAATATTTCTGTAATGATTGGAATTTTGCTTCTACACTACACACTTTCAAATTCCTCTGTTATATTACAGTGACATACAATTGTTTAAAAATCCCCAGCCTCTTTTTAAATACAGCATATTTTCTCTGAAAATCACATTTCTAGCTTGTGATATAGATGCCTTTTTGTATTTCTACTAATTACTAATTACAATATATGTTGACTTTTTTGCCAACACTGTGTGTCCAATTTTGTCCATGCGTGTGTATGTGTGGCTTTAGATACCCCTTATGAATCATTCTTTCTTGCGTTGCCAATGAGCCCCTCTCCTATTGGCTGGCGTGGTGGGGGTTGGTGGGATTGAGGTGCTAAGAGGCAAGATAAAAGGAGCAAATGTCTCTTGTTCTGCTTACTCACAGAAACACACTCCCCACGTGCCTGGCTGTCTGTTTGTCTGTCTGCAAGTGTACACAAAACGAGGAGGCAAGGATCTAATATATAACCAGCGCTGCTGAAGCTCTCACCTGAAAGTGTAAGTAAGACATGCACACACAAGCATCCATACAGGATATCTAATCCTATTTGAGATAAGGCTAAGGATAAAGGCTCTGCCATTCAACAGGGGAAAAAAGACCTGCGCGCTGACACACTTGTTGAGCGATACAGCAGTAGAGTAAAGCAGGGGGCAATGTTCATACACCTTTGTCCTGTTTGAATGGGCAGTGTGGTGCAAATGTATTCTTGATTCAATTCCATTTATCCCCACCGTATAGTAATTGTTTTTTATTGTGGAACTGTGAGGGATTTGTTTCCAGACTATGATATCTTCTGTATTTGCAGTCAATTTAAATACATATTTCCTTATTTGAAGTCATACATTTGTGTATTGAAGTTATCACAGAAGGATATCTTGCAGGCTCTTTTTTAAACTGCTTACTGTGGTGTGACAAATTGACTGTACAGCTAATTGACTGTGGGGATTGGTTAGAATTTACTTTAAAATATAGACATGCTTTTTGGTCACTAAGGTTTTCTGTTCATGTCAGACTGTAGTGAATGTAATGAGTAAGCTCTCAGATGGCTTAAGACTGGGTTAGAGGGTCAAGAGTCCACACATTCATTCCATATGTGCGGGCTTATGCAAACTATCAGCAGTATGGCTTAGGATCTTTCTGCGTTTGTCTAGCAGCTCATGTATTATCCTTGTCATGAAATGCAAATATCATATTCCTCACATTAGGGTTAAATCTTGTCTATAGGCATCATACCTAACCAATTATTTTTGATGATGTTATCAAACTAAATAACTTTTGAAAACATCAGTCCTGACAATTGTGTGTATTTTTTTATTAATTTATTTATTGGACAGATAAAACATTAGTTGAGCAGGTTACTTCAATCTGATCTCGATGTCAGAGTACAGCATTGTAAATACGTCTGGAGTGTATAAGAATGATGTGTCTACATGATAAAAATGGGATTTAAAGGATTTGAGAATCATTACAGATTTTGAAAAAAGTCCTTGGAAACTCCATACAATATATTCATACATGCTGTCAACAAAAGCAAATGCTAAAAGACTGCAGAATTTCTGTGTTCTCCATCAGACCTATCATGGATGCTGCAGAATTCCGTCGCAGGGGGAAAGAGATGGTTGACTACGTGGCTGACTACCTCGAAAAAATAGAAGAACGCCCAGTGTACCCAGATCTGGAACCAGGATATCTTCGTTCTTTAATCCCCACTGAGGCTCCACTGGAACCCGAAAGTTATGAGGACATCATTCAAGATGTGGAGAGGGTCATCATGCCAGGGGTTTGTGGACATCTTTTTCTTTTCTTTTTATCATTGCAACATTAGTCACTCATGGCATTTACTTGTGGCATAACCCCGATCCTTTGATGGTTTTGTTCTTTACAATGATTAAATTAATTGTATGTTAATTGTCCTACTATAGTAGTTAAATGCTGATGAAAAGTAGCATTGTAGTGATTCCCAGTGGAGAGGTGTGGGGCCATGGCTTGGTTTCTTATTGATTTCTACATGTGTTATCTTTCTCCAGGTCACCCACTGGCACAGCCCAAACTTCTTTGCTTACTTCCCGGCAGCTTCCTCTTATCCTGCCATGCTGGCGGATATATTGTGCGGAGCCATAGGTTGTATAGGATTTTCCTGGGTAAGAAATACAACTCTATTTCTGTATATCTATAAATCAAGACTGTCATGCATGTCTTTATTGTAACAATAATCTTAAACATAATCCTTTGGGAGGGCAGCACGGTGGTGTGGCGCTTAGGTCCCGTTGCCTCAAAGGAAGATGGTTCCTGGTTTGAGTCCCCGGGGGGGGGGGGGGGGGTTGGGACCTTTTTGTTTGGAGTTTGCATGTTCTCTCTGTGTCTGCGTGGGTTCTCTTCAGGAACTCCAGCTTCCTCCAGTCGTCCAAAAAAATGTCCATTCGGTTAAACAGACACTCCAAATTGCACCTCTGATTGAATGTGATTGTGTGTGGTTGTTTCTGTGTAGCCCTGTGATGGACTGGTGACTTGTCCAGGGTGTACCCCGCCTCTCGCCCGTTGTCAGCTGAGATAGGCTCCTGTGACCCCATGGGAAAAAGCTACATGGAGAATGGATGGTTAATCCTTTGGATTTTTTTCTTTTTGCGCTGCAGGCTGCCAGCCCGGCCTGCACCGAGCTGGAGACGGTGATGTTAGATTGGCTGGGGAAAATGCTGCACCTTCCTGAGTGTTTCCTCGCTGGGACACGTGGACATGGAGGAGGTGTCATTCAGGTAAATGTGTTTTTCTGTATGTACATTTGTTTAATGTGTTCACAACCTGCACTGATGGAATGCGCTGACTGATGCTCCAAAGTGTCTCTATTATGCACCGGAGCGGGTGGTGGTGAGGAGTTGTCTCTCGATACTCAGACTATAATAAAAAAAGATGTTAGATATGATCCAGACGCAGAAGTGAGTTATTCAGTAATGTGGGTGTACTCAACATTAGAGACAGGAGACCAAAGATGAGGACCAGGGATCCAATTTTGAGTTCTGGATGCCTTCTCTAAAAAGAAGTTTAGAATCTCAGCTATGTCCTTTCTGTTCCTAATTGGCAATTACCAAAACAATAAAACAACTGGCACAAACATAAAAGTATCTCTTATCTTATGGTGCCTGGCACCCACGCAGATTAGATAAATAATTGTCAAGAAAAGTCAAAATGACAAGCAAAGATTACTGGATGTATTACTTCTACACAGATATCTATTGAGGGACATTGGAACTCGGGTTAATTCAAGTGGATAGCAAAACTGTCAGAAAAATAACTTCCCACCATAAATAAGAGAAACAAGTGACCCATTTGTCCTTCCACAATTTCTCAACTTTTCATGTCAGACTGATGTATTTTGATGGTGTTTGTATGCACAAAAAACTCCTCTGAGCTGTTGTGCACATAATTATCGGCAATTTGCGTGCTATTGATTTGTTGTCCCTTTCTCTGATGCTGGCTCAAACCAGCTGGAAATTGGCAGGAAATTGGCTTTTAATGTGTCATTCCCAGACAGACGACAGATATATGACAGTGATGGTGCTGAGATTGTTTCGTGTGGAAAAAGGCTAAGCATTAGTTTAGTGTTCCATTGACAGAGACAGGGAAGCAATAGCAGGGCACACTCCAAATGTGTGTGCGTGTGTGTTATTGAGATGGTGAATGGTGGAGCATGAGAGTGCACTCTGATGACAGATCATTTCATGCCTCCTCTATTGTGACCACCTGAGTGTGAGGACGTGTTCCTGTGTGTCTGGCTCATCGTGTTTTTGTTTCTGTCTTGCCACTCTCCTTTTTTTTGAGAGCAGCTTACCAGCTCACTATGGCAACGAATGGGGTCTTCTCAGTGCAGCAGGGCTAATGAGTCTTGTGGCAATCTATTGCCAGCCTATCTCTATAAACGTTGTGTCAACTAAAAGGGGAAATGGGATGATTTTTTCTTTTTTCAAATGTAACCTTCGAGGTCCCTTCTTTTACCCCTTTATGAGTTGGCGATGATGCCAAGAGGAGTAAAAATCACACAGTCTGCCTCACTTCAGTCTTTTGGAACAAATAAAGAGCTGCCTCTCTTCATGCATCACTCTTGGTTGTTGGGTACATTGCTTCCTATGGTGGTTCTGTTTGCTACTGCTAAAAGAAAGATTTGCAGTAGATTACAATGCTTATTGTGGTTCAATGTCAGCTCAATTACATTTGAGACAGAACAGGCTGTAGTTTAGTGTGCTATGCTAGAGGAAGATGGATAACAGCTGAAACACTGTACAGAGCAAAGAGGCAATGTGTGCTGGTAATCACATATCAGGGTAGTATTTTCTGTAAGACAGGAAGTGGACTCTGATATTTGGACTGAGTTGTGCTGTTGAGTTTTCAACTAAATGTTAGGTTTGATAAACTGATTTCTCTTGACCATTAAAATCACCGTGATGGTATGGGAGGTTCAGCGATCGCTGTTTTGTGGATGTGAAAAAAAACAAAAAAAACATATCACATCAGAAGTTGATCAGACGTTTTCAAAATTTGCCATGCAAGTTTCTTCTTGTGGGTGTCTGTTCTCACACCAGCTTCATATCTTATCTCCCTGATAGTGCCTCAAACACGTTGCCAGTTATTAGAGGTGCGGTCACATTTGCAAAAGGGTACGTTAGTTAACTTTATTCTGACCAGTGCTTCACATGCTTGAACATTTATTTCCTAAATTGGTGTTGCAATTGAACTCTTAAGCTCATAACAATACCATTTGTCCTCCACTTTGAAACCAACTTTTTCTACAGAATAATCTTTGATAAACAGTTTAGATAGCACATGCACATTATGCCATATTTAGTTCTGTTTATCCCTCACAATGAGGATCTCAATATCTTGGGAATGAGGATCTCATAAACATTTACAGTGTTCGAGCAAGAGTCACACATCTCCTTAAAACTGAGACATTGCATAGCCATTTCATCAAAAAAGACGTTTTGTCACACAAAACACTTCATTTCTACAACATGAAGAAACCTGACATGGTATCTGTTAGTCGGTCTGCTCATTTGTGAGTATTGACTGAGTGATTTGAGCTTTTCATTGACTTTCCTGTAATGATGTCCTCAGACACGTCAAGAGCAATGCTTTGAGTCACCATGTTGACAAAAAATCACAATGGAAATCACATCCATCACATTAATCTCTTTCAGTATTAAAAAATAACCTAAATTAAAATTTCAAAGGAATTTTCAGGTTAATCTCAGGTCAATTTATTTGTTACATTTTAACTAGCTTTAAGCATCATGGTTACTCACAATTTGGTGTAGGAGTTCATATAAAAAGATTCAAGGTTTGGTTGGATATTAAATGGGAAATGTACTCATATTATGGAAACCCTACCTTTAGTGAAAGATTTGTCCAAATAAAACATTACCATCTACCATTTTAGCTTATTTTCTCTGTTCCTCTGATTATTATGAAATGTGTCTATCAAATTAATTTCACTTGTAATTTTCTATCAGGGCACAGCCAGTGAGGCAACCCTTGTGTCATTGCTGGCTGCTCGCTGCAAAGCAGTCAGATGTGTCCGGGCAAAGGACCCCAAAAGGTCTGAGACTGAAATCCTCTCCAAACTAGTGGCGTACACCTCTGAGCAAGTAAGCGATGAACATCCTTCCTGTTTTCTTTGCATCACTTTTTTAAACTGCTTTGTTCTTACTTAACTGACTTACCATAAAAAGACCAAACAAA
The DNA here is from genome assembly GCA_013363375.1 of Menidia beryllina. Taxonomy (NCBI): domain Eukaryota; kingdom Metazoa; phylum Chordata; class Actinopteri; order Atheriniformes; family Atherinopsidae; genus Menidia; species Menidia beryllina. The sequence continues at coordinate 12,148,354 of JABUIW010000019.1, forward strand.
AACACAATAGGTACAGTAAGCTTCTCACTCATACAACAGTACTGTGCATTTTTTGGCAGTCAGCAGCAGTCCATGTAAGTTTTTCAGCAGCTGAGTGAACAGAGGCTCAGTGAGGCGGCACTATCTTGCTCTGATCAGGTTTAATAGCAGGCTGACTGTGTGATTGGATTAGGGAGTTGCCTGGGGGCGACTCAGACCTTTACACAGAGTCCAGTTTTTATTTCTCGACAGGATGTTCAAAAACAGTGTTCTATTCTCAGTGACGGGCATTACATAGGGAGGTGCTGACCTCATCAGTTACAACCTGTTGCAGATTACCAAGTTGAAGTAAAGATGGAGGTACCTAAATAAACATAAAAAACTACTTGATGCCTGTCAAAGTCTAGATCTAGTTTAAGGGATTGATTTATTTTAGACTCTTCAGGGACATAAACCCTTCATTTTCATTTACAATAAATTCTGGCTGTTGTTAAGAGAGAATATTGTTCTCAGTAAAGTGTTAGCTTCTTAAACAAATGTTTTTGGATTAGCTATCAGTCTCACTGTCAACTTCTCCTTCCTTTGAAGGCTCATTCTTCAGTGGAGCGTGCTGCTCTGATTGGAGCCGTAATGATGAAGAAGGTTCCTACGGACAGTCGTTATGCTGTCAGAGGAGATATGATGAAGAAGATGGTGGAGGAAGACAAAGCAGCTGGACTCATCCCTTTTTATGTAAAAAAAGGGCTAAAAAGCATTGCTCTAAGTCAGCTGCTTTAAAGCATCATTGTTTTCTCTGAATCCAGACTTGTCTTTCACTGAAACTGTTCAGCTACATGTTAAATGTTTCATCCAGACACATAATTGCTCTTCAAGCTTGCAAACACATAGATGTAATTTTCTTGTGCTGCAGCTGTGCTTACCCCGAGGCTTCTGCTGAGAGATAACAATGTTTGTGTTAACTTGACGTTTGTCTTTCCGTTTAGTAACCAGTTGGTAACCGGATAGACAAATAAGACTTATTTGTGTTATTTGCAGCTACATATCCCTATTAGGGTTCAGTGGTCGAGCAGCTCTGAGAATTTGTGTCAAAACTCAAGCATCGATGCCTTAATCCTACCTTTAGTATAATTTCAGAGTGCAAGATGGTGGAACAAACAAAACTCCTCAGGATGTTGATGGTTTGCATGACTGTGTTTCAGTTCTGTGCAACACTTGGTACCACTCCATCATGTGCTTTTGATCACATCACTGAGCTGGGGCCCCTGTGTGAGTTGACAAATCACAGACACCACACATACACGTCTCTTGATATAATTTGTACTATGATGTTTTTAATGGAACTCCAGATTATTGATTCTGAGAATGAAAAACAAAAATAAATGGAGTTTTCCATCACACTTTAAAAATATAGATTGTTAAATACAGAATATGGAATAACATTTATGTAGAAAATACTAACCTACAATATCTTATCTTTTGTAGGTAATAAAGAAAATATGTGGATGCACATTGACGCAGCCTATGCTGGGAGCTCATTCATCTGTCCTGAGTTTAGACCTCTACTAAACGGCGTTGAGGTGCGTGATATTTATATATTTCATCACTTTGCCACAATCAGTAGCTCATTTACAGAAATTCTACAATCAGGATGCACAAGAAGTCTCACCGCAAAATAGAAATCACAAATGGTCTATTTGAACGCTTGGGAATATTTTGGACAACAATAATACGATTTAATTGTGGTCAGAAATTTGAAGTGGACATTTAGATTTTTGGTGCTTGTTAGTGCTGATAAACAGGATGAGCACTTTGTGCTCAATTGGATGTGAAATATCTGTCAATCTATGAAAGGAAATACTAACCTTATACTGCTTGAAAAGGGCATAACGTTAATGTCAAGGAGGAAGCATGCGAGACTGAGCAATAGGCCAACAATCGGAGAGGGGAGCGTTAATCTGCCTTTTGAGCCAGCCGAAGCTGCCGTTGCTCCCCAAGCTGTGCGAAAGACACAGAGATAAGGACACAGTAATTTCCTGAGGCAGCGTTAGACCTTTATATCAGTGTTTATTAGACACCCCAGTTCAAACAATGTTGTTAGGTAAGACTGAGAAGACAGGCTTGACCGTAAAATAACCAACATTTCTCAAATCTCCTCTATAAATTGTACTATAGGGAAAGCGACTCTCCTGTTACATTTTCTTCATATAATCTTGTTGTTTTTGGTCTTCTTGAAATACTCTTCTAATGCAATGAGGTAGATTTGAGTAAGGGTTCTTCCTGATTTGGCCATTTAAAGGGGAGGTGTTTTAAACCATGTTTAATGGTTGTTGAATCTATATACTGCACAGTGCTGATGTTACATGACTTCGAATCGTTGGGAGTTAAGTGAAAATCGCTAACTGAGGACATGAAGGAGAAATCCGGTCCTTTTTGGATGAGAATACTGCCCTGCTTAAAGGTTGGTTGCTAGGATATAATGTGGCCAGGCCCTTTAAATCAGTCAGCATGGCAATTGTCAGCCAGGAGCATGCATCATATTGTCTCACTACGCTGTGTTATTGCATCCGTGGAGGTAGAGAAAAGGATATGAAAAAAGATAGCTAACAAAAAGATTGGAGCAGATTGGTAATGGCTTGTGAATTTGAACAAATCCTGCCAGGAGGGGGGTTATTTCCAGGAAGCCCCTGGTTGGATGTCCCTCTTTTGCATTTCAAACAAAGTGTGCATGCTTTAGTCTAAAACATATTTCTTGTGATGAGGTTTCTCCTGAGCTAGTTATCACAAATAAGAAAATTCTGTTGTGTCTGTTCTTGCAAGAATAGTGAGAAAAAGGGCAATGATACTAGTGGAATTAAAGTTTTCACCCGAATACAATATTACAAAGTTCAAAGAAACACAAACCAATATGGCAATTTTTTTTATTACTGATATGCGTAAAAATAGTGCACATTTAACTGTATTTTGTCTGTAATATGTGTGTTTTTATTTTAAAGCATGCAGACTCATTCAACTTCAATCCACACAAATGGCTTTTAGTTAACTTTGACTGCTCTGCCATGTGGTAAGTTTTCCAACACACACCAAGTTTGGTCCTCAGCTTGCGCTTTTTGTTTTATTTAGGTGCACACTGCAGAAAGAATGCAGGCAAAATTAATGTCATGATGTAGTAAATATATCTTTGGGAGAAGCAAAGAGTTTCTATTACCATTTTTAGCATTAAGCTACGTTTACACTGTTTCTGTGAACATTTCCCAGTTTGCCTGAGCAGTGACTCATGATCCAACACAGCAACAAAGAGTGCTGATATACAGTATATCTACCGATCTGTCATTTGGATAGTAAAAATAGAATCAGATCTTCCACCTGCCCCTTCTGTCAACATTAACAAAAGTAGGCATGCCGCACAAAAGCTGGAAACATTTTTAGACCCCGGAATAAAATGAAGTGGAAAAGGCCATCGTAAAAACCTTATATAAACATTTGGCCTCAGTCTGGCTCTATGGGATATGATTCTGAAGTCTGAAATCTGGCATATTTATATATATTTACACATATTCAAGGGAATATTTGGATAAAATGGGTTTAGATATTCAATAAATTAGAAAACAATCTAAAATTCTTTTGCTTTGGTTACATAACAGTACTTTGAAAGCCTCCTTTATAATGGTGAGAAACCAGTCTTGATTATCATGGCTATCCAGAACAAATACACATATTCTGAATTTGAAAAAGAAGAGCTGGCTAACTGCTACTGTGCATAATCCCTATATGGTGTATCCTAAAGTGGAATTTGGAATCATGTTTTCTGTGTGGTGCTTACTATTGGATTATTGGTGAAATGTTCTTTGCTGAGTGGCAATGAAGTACAGGCCAGTAGCTAAATAGAATATCATTTACTGTGGATCAGTGTAGCCCAGACATTCTGCCAACTCTTATCTGCTTTAAAGTGGGTGATTAAGACCACATTCATTCCCTATTTTGTGGGAAAGATTTTACAAACATGTCTCCACAAAATGTACATGAACAAGAAGCCTCCTATAAAAATACCATGTGGCTTACAAGAACTGACTGACTGTGAATAGCATCATGTAATACTATAAATACAAACCATCCATCTACATTTGACGAGTTATGGAACTTTTTAAAGGTAGAAATTGAGAAAGATTTTTGCTCTGATGGGAAAACTCTGATCTGAACCTGCTCTGAATGTCTCTCATAGGAGAAATGTTACCAGGGATACAAGTGTGTCCTGTTTAGTGATTTAAAGAAAAAACCCTTTTGATTAATATTTGTGGAAGACTTGGATTTCAATTAATCGATTCAGGCCTGGGTAAGGAAAAATGACTTGTTTAAGACTTTGAGACAAGATCACACGGGTGTGCTGGCTGTTATGAATTTGATCCAAATACATACGACTTTAGCACCAACGTTCCATTGAATGTTGAGCCTATTGTTGGGTCCATTGTTTAAATTGCAAAAAGCTTTTTTTCAATGTTATCTCACTGACATTTTCATCATCAAATATTATAGCCTCTCTATTTTTCTTCAACAGGGTGAAGGAGAGAACAGACATCATTGGAGCCTTTAAAATGGAACCCCTTTATCTGAAACATGAAAACCAGGAATCAGGTATTTTCTTTCTATTTATGTACAGCATTTAGAAATAACAACAACATATATAATCCTGAAAACTTTACAAGCAGAAATCTTATACAAACACAAAGTGTTCAGATTATTGTCCCTCGTTGAAAACTGTCTTGTCTAAGACTGCAGATGGGCTCAGATTTGTACTATAATTTGCCCGACTCAGAAGGAGACAATGAAAGACAGACAGCTACCTCCCACCACAGCGAAGCACCTCACAAAAGCGCTTGCTCACACAATCTGGACTCTTCAATTTAATTAGTGCTTATTAGCTCAAACTAATACAGGCCTTCGTTCTGCAGAGATGAGGTACGTTTAGCCAAGTGGCCTGTGAGAAGTGACAGTGCTGTGATCAGAGAGATAGAGGAGGTGGGCATGCTGATAGCGAGCAACACCTGGACTGTGTAAGACAATCCCATGTGACCAAAGTAAAACGTTTAGAAAAGAGAAGTCCTACTGCCAGAATCACAACCTTAAACAGTTAGAGGAAGTTAGATATTGCAATAGAACCCCAGTCAACTCTATAACATAACCATTAACATTAACAGCAGCATGTTTTTTTTTCTTAACAGGGCTTGTGACAGATTACAGGGTAAGAAAAATAAAATCTGTCCTTGATCATGACATCAACAGTAGCAGTAATCACTCTCTGCTGTCGTCCTGAAGCACTGGCAGATTCCACTGGGAAGACGCTTTCGCTCACTAAAGATGTGGTTTGTGTTTCGCATGTATGGACTTCATGGCCTACAAGCTCACATAAGGAAGGTAAGAATGTCGCACCTTTTATTATTCAACCCCTATGTCTTGGTCTCAGCATGGAGAGTAACCTGAGGTGGTCAAAAGCTGTAACGAACTGTTTTTGAAATACTCTGCTCTCTCTCCATCTCTCCATCTGAAAAGCATTAATTTATATTCTATTCTAAATTGGGGCCCTCACATCTAGTCTTTCAAACAAAAGTCCCTTCTTCCCAACTCTGTTTCCATCATTGTATTCTTTCAAGTAAAGCATTTTGAGAAATCCAATACAAATGAATGTTTCTCCTGTATTATAAGTAGGTGGCAAAAATGGGCAATGAGATCACTCTTGTTTATTAGGTTGGAAATAGTGGTGTTGTGTTGTTAGAAAAGAGTAAAGAAGATCCTGGTCAGTTACTTGCTGCTAATTTGATCCCAGTGTCTGAGGAGCTGGCACGAAAGAAGAAATAAAGACTGCAGTAGAGGCCGGCCCTTCTAACCATGGTGCTTACTTCACCTTTCATCCAGTGTCTCAGTGGCTCTTTGATCTTAAGTGGACAAATTATGCCGTAGGACCATGTTTGATCACACAGTGCCATGAATCAAACAATGAATAAGATATATTTCAAGCTAGTAAATGACATTTCCTAAGAGCAGAGTTTGATGATGGCATTTTCGTGGCTTTTGAGTTATGAGTTTGAAATCCTTTGATATGTGCCCACCAGGAACTGCCTCCTGTTGAGATGCGACCTATCACACAGTGTGATTGTGTATAAGATGCATTACCTCAGTTACAGTAACTTTTAGTCCAAAGTATCTGGACACCACACAGATTGAGAGAGTTTTGTTCTGGAGTTGGTAGGAAGCAACAACCAGTTTTTATGGTTACACAACACTGCCATCTAGTGAAAATCATACAAATTACAGCCCGTGTGTTCCTGATGGATATGTTCTGTTCACAGCAAGTGGCCCTGGCCAAAGAGTTTGAAAGTCTTGTGCGAGCAGACAAGAGGTTTGAAATCTGTGCAGAAGTCATTTTGGGATTGGTCTGCTTCCGGCTCAAGGTACTAAAACAAAGATGATCATGTCCCCCACTCAGCTTTTTCTTGTATTTTGATGAAATACAAAACATGTTACCTAACATGTAAGCAAGACAAAAGTTGTGAATCACGGTTTCTATTCCCTTCTCGCTCCGGTCTCTCAGGGCTCCAATGAACTGAACCAGGACTTGCTGAAAAGGATCACTAAGAGTAGAGAAATTCATCTGGTGCCCTGCCAGCTCTCTGGCCGCTTTGTCCTGCGCCTGGCCATCTGCGCACGCACAACTGAGTCCCGTCACATCCACCAAGCGTGGAGGCACATCACACAGCTGGCCTTTGAGCTTTTGCAGGAGCATCCTCAGTAACCAAAAACCCGAGAAGGGGCTGTCCACTCTGTTGCTTAAAGGAGAACCAAAATTTGGACAGAAGTTTTGTGATATTTGAAATGAAATACCTGTCCTTGTCCATCTATTTTCAACACATCCTATGAGACATGATTTAGGGGTTGACGAAGGCCTAACCCTTCTGTAATCAGGCAAGAGCTGACAAATGGGCAAAAACAAAAAAAGATACAGGTCCAGCTTATTTCATTTTAAATCTGCAACGTCTTCAGTCATTGTATGTGCTTCTATTTCATTATTTGGCGATATGTCATTGTTCTCATCATAGTGCTCTTATCTCCCTCCAGTGGCCTGTCGTGTTCCCTCTGGTGTCAAACATGAACTGTGCAGATGAACTGAGTGTGCGTCTTCAAGTTTTGTAGGTACTCGTTCAGACCCAGCTTCCACATGTTTAGCTCTGTACTCCAGTATGTTAGTTATTAAATGGAAGTGTCAGGTTAAACTATTTTATTTGTGAGGTTATTTATTCTCAATCTAAGTTGAATTGTCTGAAAGGATTGAAAAAGGTATTATGCTTTCATATGGTGTCTAATGCACAGTGAGCCAGAATTTTCCAAACTGTTACACAAGACTATCACTCTATAGTTAATGGGAGTTAATGGGATTGAGATTGAGGATATTTGGTTTTGCATATAGAATAACCAGGTGAGGGTTTCCTATTCAGAGACTCTAATTATAGATCAGCGTAGTTTATTTCAAGAAAAAGTTTCAAGCATGGCTTTTGCATTATTTACCTCCTTGGCTATATGCAGTTTTTGAGTGCCTGTTTAGCCAGTGATGTTGATTGCTGTGTGCACATTTCTGACACCTTCTTATCAGATAGTATATAATTAAGATGTTTAAAGGATCACGGTTTATAAAAGATTATATCAAGAACAACTGTGGATAACGGATAATGGCATGTTGATTCTCATCATCACCACATGTAATTCATTCACTTGACTTTGTGGAGATCACCTTTTGTTTCTGATCTGCTATTTTTTCTTTATCTTAGCGGTGGACTGCATGCACTATTATGGGCTTATTTGAATAAAGTCTGCTGTAATCTGGATGGTGTGATGGTGATGTGTGTATGATCACACAGAAATTAAAATTTATCCTGCACTTGAGCATATATTACACAACCTATGGTGTACCTTTGTTCTTTTTTTATTTATCAGTGGTTCGGATGGAGAGTAGAAGTGAATGGGCATAAGCACAAGAAAGAAAAAAGTCCTACCAAACGACATTTAAAAAGCCATGGTCTGCATTATCGAACTATTACACGCTATAAAGAGTGTTCCCAAATGTTATATTGAAAAAGCAGCATTTGATTGTTTTGATGCCATTCATCTGAAAAGTGCTTGATTAAAGAAGACAGGCAAAAACTAATTCTCGTACCATACTGTGCCAGTCAGCCTCCTCTAAGCATACTAATCCCAGAGGACAAAGGCCAGCCTTCTATAAATAAAGATAAAGATTCAGTATTAGACTAATTCTTAGTCCCTGATTAATGGCTGGCTCATTCAGATACTCCAAGAGGTGGTGTGACTAAAGTTGCCGGACAAGATTGGTCTTTAAAATCAAACTAAAAGTATAATTTGGTGATATGGAATCTATCCTTTCTCAGAACTTGATAAGAAATCAGCAAAATAAAAAAATGTCATGGTCATCCTTTTGTTGTTCAGACTAACTGGTTTCAACAGTGATGAGACATCCATCCATCCATTATCAATGCCGCTTATTCCCTGTTGGGGTCGCGGGGGGAACTGGAGCCTATCCCAGTGGTCAACGGGCGAGAGGCAGGGTACACCCTGGACAGTCCGCCAGTCCATCGCAGGGCCACACACAGGACATACAAGGACAAACAACCACTCACACTCACAATCACATTCACTCCTAAGGGCAATTTCCCCAATCTCCAATCAACCTAACATGCAGGTTTTTGGACTGTGGGAGGAAGCCGGAGAACCCGGAGAGAACCCACGCAGACACAGGGAGAACATGCAAACTCCACCCAGAAGGGCCCTGGTTCCCCCGGGATTCAAACCCAGAACCCTCTTGCTGGGAGGCGACAGTGCTAACCACCACACCACCGTGCCGCCAGTGATGAGACATTAGGGACATAATAATGCTATTCCAAAGGTCTGCATTCAAGTACTTATAATGATGTACTTAACCCATATAACCTGTATGAATAAAAGATGTGCTTTCACCGGACCTTTGTTGTGCTTAGTGAAATGCACACAATAGAAATGACACACTGGAGGGATTCATTCTGGGCAGGTTGTCAAATAAAAATATATTTCATCCCACTCCTTTTGAATGAGATGTGTGTACTGTGGTGTAAAACCACATTTTCTGTTCATGAACAATTCTTCTAAAAACATTATCATCTTAAAGAAAATGTTGCTCTGTCGATAGAAACAAAACCAGTTCCCATAGAAGTTACAAAGTATAAGAATACTGATATCTGAATGTCATTTTTATAAATGAAAATAGCTGAATGAAACAAGATAGGATTCTCTGGTGTTGACTGACATAAGTGCAAACATCACCTCGCTTTTCCCCTCATCCCTTAACCCTCAACAGTTGGAGTGGTGTGCTTTTATGGCCGTGCCATTACTGACTCTTTTAAGTGATGATCTAGGGCATCAAATGCTTTTAGAATTATAACAGAGCCACTCATTACAATAAAATATGTATTTGAGCTCTTTAGGCTGAGCGATAATAGATGTTACGAAGCACTCTATATTGCTCAGCTGCAGTAATATCTAACCGATGCTATCTTTTGTGCTTTTTGTTTTTAGCTTCAGTAATACTGTTATACTGCGTAGCTTATTTATGCATGTAGCAAAACTACCCAATTGATATACAACTTGACAGTCGTATTTTCCAGTTTGATCACAAGAGGACGCCATTAAACATGTAGTTCAGGCATATTTTATCAACTGAAACCTTACAGCTCATAGTCTTATTTTAAAAAGCACGCCGCAGCCTACAATATGAATTCAAAATGTTTAACTTCCGAGAAGTGCAGCCCTCCAAAAATCTGACAGCGCTATTCTTATATTTCATGTACAAAGGTTAATCTAACTAAAGCCAGTTATATCTCAGTGTTTCTAAAAGACAGTTAGCATTATACTATCCCTATTCATGGTATCTGATAACTTTCCATATATCTATTGATATAGTATTAATGGACATATTTCAGACTGCACAGAATATATCCATTAATGTCTATTAATCCCAAATTTTTAAATCACAAACTGAACTCAAACTGCTTAAAGGAAAGAGCAAGTCTAAGAAAAGCCCAAATTACCATATTTCAGTCCTTGTAACAAAGATCAGTGTGATGCAGGTTGCCACTGCTTGGCTTGTGCTGGGTGGCCCTCAGCCATCTGATGTTTGAGGTTATGTACAGAGAGCTTGCCCAAGAAACTTCTTAATAGAGTTGGGATTGTTTAGATTAAAACATTATTATCCAGCAGCCATCACCACATAACTGCATCTAAAGTCAATTACACTTGATACCTCAGAGATTGCATAACACAAGCAGCATTTAATGCCTTGTGTTGAAGTGTACTGTAATTGTACTTTTTACGCTGATACTCATAATTCTATTAGGATGAATGTGAAAATTCAATATGAGTGCAATAAGTGTCTTTGCTGTTTAAACAGGAAAGATATATGAGATTTGATTTTTGAGGAGGATCTCTATGTAGTGGTTGAGTCTTCAAGCATATCGTGGTAGCACTTTGCTGTTTACTCTTTTGGTGTGACAACTACAGAGCTACATCCTCCCTCAGACAGGGGGAGTGGGGGGGGTGGGCATAAAGGGAAATGGAGTCGGCTGGATTTAAGTGCACCAGCCCACACATTAGAAACCCACACATTAGAGGCTTGAGGGATAATTTTCTGCTAAATTGATACAGCATCATCCTCCCATTAAGTCCAGTACATGTGCACATATGAACTAAATGTATCGCACTTGCTCTGATGATAATAAATAAAAATCATGACTGACGTAGTGGGACTTCTAAAACAGAACACAGCTGATATAAAGTCACTGTATTACAACAAGATCAATGTAGCACAATAGCATGTCAATTTACTTAGATAATATCAAATAACTGTGCCCATAAGATTGATGAAACATATGTCTCTGCATTTGCTGTACATTGTGGTTGTGAAAGTGAGTTTGTTAGCAAGAGAAAAGCAAATAGAGCACAGCAACTGGAATTATGTTAAAACATAAGAGAGCTGGCGAAACCACTGCTGCCAATAAGATGCCTTGAGACAGCCATGCGCCTCTTGCGGATATAAGGTTAGTCTGTTGTATGATTGCTGTGACCACAACATTTCCTCCTGAGATGAAAAAAGCAACAACAGAGACCAGGATGCTGATTACATCTTGAAAGCAGACATGAAGCACATTTGCTCGTATTTAGTGAGACCATTTCTAGGAAGATCTTTATATTTCAATGTACTCAACAGTCCTAATGTGCAGTGAGAGAGGCAGAGAGAGCTTGCAGAGAAGGCAAACACCAGCATGTTGTTTAATATCAAACAAAATAATCAGCAACTTATTTTTCCTCAAGAGATGGATTTATCTTGTTTTCATATTTACAATTAGTTGATGTGGTTATTGTTTTTGTTAAAAAATTGACAAATTGAATGTTAGATAATCCTGATGAAAATGTAATGGTAGCAAAATAGCCAAGCCATTGAAACAAGGGTCTTGCATTGACACGTATTCCAAATAATTGGTTTTGTCAAACAGAGAAACGCATTGGTGTCACCATTGTACTATTCCTAATCTCACAGCAATAAAGTTAGGGTATGGATGAAAAAATACATATCAAAATGCACAGGAGCATTTAATGATGGGTCATTCTAATTATACCCTTTAGGTCCTTTGAGCAAGTGTCTCCAAGGAATAGGCATGCTAACCACAAATACCATCAGCTCCATTCAAATTGGCTCCTATGGGGTTTGGAGGCTTTGGATGTTTGAACTTCTCACTCGTTTTTTCTGTTCTTTTCCTGTTCTAATACCGTTTTTGCGAGGCCCATTGCAGATGTGCTCAGGGAGGCTGTTCTTGTAGGAGTAACAATGTGGAGGGTTTGACAGGTCTTCAAAGATGTTTGGGTTTGATGCAAATGCCTGTATGCATCCATGCACTTGCATGTTAATGCCTATATGCATCCATGCACATGCATGTAAATGCATATATGCATCCATGCACTTGCATGTAAATGCAAAAAAGCATGTAAATGTCATGGCACAGGTTTTGCCAGCAAAGCACTGCACCTTAGGAGCCTATATAGTGGTTTTGATTCAGTATACTTGAAGTATAGGTTTACCGTTAATAGCAATGGAAGGGAGGATATTCAGTTTTCTAGTGATGTTTGCCCTATATTTAATGTATGTTTTGACATCAGGCAAAGTAAAAGACAATATGTTTGTGGCTAATGTGTATCACACATTTTCTTCTAAGATTATACAAAGAGAGGGCAGTAAAGACACGATGCCTTCATTTTTCAAGTTCCCTTCATTAGAAAAGCTGGAAAAACTTTGCAACATCTTTGGGAGTGGATTTGTATGACAGTGCAATGGAAACACACTCAGTATCTTTTGCTCTAACAGAAGAACCACAGCAAGGTGGCAGTGGAAAATGTATGCAGGCAGGAAGCTTCCTCTATATCCTGTCTTTGTGCAAATCTAATTTTGAAGGTATTGCCTTTCCACTTCTTTGTAAGAAGCTGGTTTCAGGTCTCATGATATGTAACTACAGAATACTCAGTATACTGTACATGAAGTCCATGCTAAAGTAGTCAGGTAAATCACTTTCATTAAAGGATCACAGCCCAGAGTCCAGAGTACAACTTATGTTGATGTGTTATGGATGAGTTATTTATTCAAATCAAGAAGCAAGTCATACAATGTATTTTGGCAGGTGTAGAAATAAAGAAAAATACAGGTGAATATCAATTGCAGGTGATGCCATGACAACAAAAACTCTTTTAGTAATTTTTAAACCATTGTAAATCTGACCATCATTTTAATGGAAACCACATAAATGTTTTTCCTAATTTTCAATATCAATACTTAGATTTGCACAAAGACAAGCAAACCAAAACACAATTACCTGTCAAAGTCAAACCTTTGATAGTTTTTTCTAAAACTGTGAAATGCGTAGTAATATATGTGCTGTTCTTTGGTAATTCATAGTTTATTGCATGGTTTAGCTTCCCCCATGAAAACTAGTAACTGATTCCTAAATCAAAGTGATTTCTAAACAATGGTGCAGGTCTGCTATTATCATCTTTGGAGGATTTTTTACTTCTGAGACTCATTTATACCAGAGACTCCTTTCATGAAGTGATCACCAAGAGACCTGCACCCATAACTATTTCTCATGCATAAAGTGCTAAACATACAGATGAATCCTGATGCTCATACAAAAACATTTAATTACCATAAAAGACTACTTTCAGCACTTTGCCACCAGTCTTTGGTATCTAAACAAATATCCTGGAGTAAAGCACAGCACCATATTTTTCTTTTAAAATAACCCCATGTGCCAGCCACCATGACTCATGTTTTTCACATCAATGACTCACAGCTCCATGGTAATAACTTCATCCATTCACAGACAGGGGAGTTTACAGGTATTACCATATCTGTCTTAAAGGCTGCTCTCGAAATGATTTGTGTCATATCCTTTGTCCCTCGAGTCAAGCCTGGCAAGTCGGAGCAGACTTAGTGATAATCTGTGCAGCAGATACTCATCCATTCTGCACTTGGTGTGACTGATTATATCAGTTAGCTCCCAAACTGCTTCTTCTCAGCTCTTTCTCATTGTTTCATTCATGCTCTCAAGTGCTCCGGCTGTACTTTATCACCAGGCACTGTCAGTAAACAAGGTGCACCCTTGCAGAGCACTCCAGCCTGGCTGTTCTGCTATGCCAGTAAGTGGGGAGTGGTGTGCATATACTGCTCCTCCCATTTCTGCTCTCACCCCCATTCTTGATCGTGTTAGTGTGCGCCACTTGTGTGGATACTCACTCTTTTGATGTGTCTTGCTCACAACACCCTCTCTAGTGCTCTTCCTCACTTCCTGTGCAGCATCACTGCTTACAATTATTGCTTCCAACCATACCAATTCTTACTTGTAAAGCAGCTTTCCAAGGTAAGATACAAACACACTTCATCACAACCTGAGATTTATCTATCTATCTATCTATCTATCTATCTATCTATCTATCTATCTATCTATCTATCTATCTATCTATCTATCTATCTATCTATGCTTAATGGCTTAGTTATAAAAAAGAAGTACATATGCTTCTAACATATACATACATATGTGTTTATGTGTATATATGCATCACTGTTATATGCATCACTGTATTATAACTACTGTTATTGTGTAAATGTGTTCTACTCAGCCCTCACCCTGACAAGCTTGTACAAGCAGAGGCGATAACATGTGCAAAGACGCATGGGTTCGTTGACGTCCAACGTAAAATTGCTGTTTACATGGATACTGTTGGTATATCCGATGCCTAGATACACTGCTTTTTGGAACTTGTTGATTATTTTGGCTGTTGCACAATCTCATTCAAATGTGGTCTTGATTCAAGAGCAGTCAAACAGAAAGCGGGGCAGAAGGAGAGGGAGCAGTTCTGCAAGTTGGAAATAAACCTGGCATACTGCAGACGTAAAAAATGTAAATGTAAATTAATTATAATAATAGAAAATTCTAGTTACAGTTTCAGGCATGATAGTCCTGTTATAGTAGGTGCCAGTGTACAATTGCAAACCATTTAACCTGAATGCCTAGCAGAACTTGAAAATGCATAGCAAATCATTCAGTAAACCACCTTAAAGACTCAACACGGAGACTTAACAGAATGACTGAACTGGGAATGCCAAATAATTATATAATGTGATGCGAGGAGTGGCAGAAAAAAAGTACCTTTTATTACTGTACCTGTACTGTGTGCAGAAAGACATCTGCCAAGATAACCGAAAAAGGCAGCGGAGTTTTAGTTTAGAAAAAAACGGCCAAATTAAAACTATAGATTGTCAAGTTCACAAAGCGAAGGTCTTTTAAATCCAAATGACAGACTGAATCTGTCATTAATGATGACAAGCTCTTTTGTATGAAACATGGTTGTAATAACACCTATATGTTCTCATAAGCATTCCTGTGGTCTCCAAGTGCAATACTTTCAAAGCACAACAAACAGTATAATTTAGGTGTTCTATCACCCTGTTAATAATAGTATGGCCAAATATCAATGTTTTTTTTCTAAAAAAAAATCTCAAAAAGGTATGCAGACAAACTTGTGGTAGAGAAAAAGATGTGAGAGCTATGTGCTTCCTGATTCCACTTTCAAGTGTGCTTGGCCGTGTAAGGTGCCTCTAGAGACGGCCCTGCCTAATACTTGCTGTCTGACTCGTAATTAGAATGACATGTAATGCTTGAAAATAGTTATTCAGTGATTTCAGATATTGAAATTACAGGAAGATTTCACAGGAAGAACATTTATGTCTTTTTTCTAAACCGAACTTTCAGTTCCACAGTTCAATTGTGCAGAGTTAGCGTTTCTAGTTCTCTATAAAGGAACTTGATTATTTCAATCAAGTTTCCACACATCAACCTTCTCTTGAAGCACACTAATGAAGATTTTGTCGTGTCTTTGGCAGCATCCAAATTTAGGTTTTTATACACACATATAAATGTGAGAGGTTTTCTTCTAAATATTTCTGATATTTTTCTCATAATGTCTATGCACACATCTCTCGTTACATAATTGGCTGAACACAATCTATAGTATAAATCGACCCAATGTCAGGCTTAATGTTTGAAAAGGCTGCATTTCTAGGAAATAGGGAAAGTTTTCTTTTAATGAGCGCCCCATATGCGTAATATCAGAGTTCTACAGAAGAACAATCCATCACAATGGAAAGGCAGAGGGATTTCTCAGCCTTCCTTCCTTCCATTTCATAATTACATATCAAGTGGAGGGCATAGTTACCTGGAAAAAAAAGTAGCTATCATCTTTCAGTAAACTCATGCTTTGTGGGAAATGGTTAAATTAATTTAAAGAGTGCTTGGCAGCTACCTACTTTAGAAGAGGATTCTCAGCTTTTTAGTCGATCATGAGGATGGGATTTTTGTGTCTTCTTTGCTTTATATATATGAATGTCTATGTAATTTATATTTATTCAAAACTAATTTGTCATTTATGAAATAAATAGAGCATGTATCGATTTTTGCATGCACATGCGCTAAACTGGTGTACAGTTAAAGTATTTAGTTCTAATCTTGCTGTAGGAGTTTCTAGAGTAAAATGAAAAGAGAGTGTTAAGAAATACTGAAAATTTGGATTTCCCAGCTGGGAAAGGCAAGTTCTGCACCTGATTGTTTTTGGTTGATCTAGATGTTTTTAAAGTATAGTTGCTAATCTTAGGAATGGTAAAGCCTTTCGTATTATGTTGAATATCAGCACTTTTATTGACAGCTTAAGTCATTTGAATAATTGTTAGGGTACTCCAAACAACATACAGCAAGGACATTCAGTCCCATCCCTCAGGGCAATGACAACATTCAAGCTTTTTCATGCTATGAAACTGCTTCTAGTCTTTCACTACTAGCCCTTCAGCTCCAGTATATCTGTCTGGGCAAGTTCAAGTACTATATTCTCAGGCATATTAAAGAGAAGCAGCTATGGAATTTATCAGTGACCTCACACTAGTTTCACATGGTCACAATATTCACCCATCTTATGCGTTTTTCACTGCTGGTATTTGATTGCAGTTGAGTGTTGTGTTTATAATGGAAATAACAAATAGACAGAAAATATAACGATGGAAAATCCTGATTTAGAATAATATATAAACAAAAAGCATGAACAGTGGGTGGTTCAGTTCCATGATAATCCTATCTTAGTGTGAATATATTATGATGTTTATATGATAATTGCGCAACAATGATATAATCACTTTTGAAAAACACTGCTTTGTTATAAGTCAGAAGTATAGCTGCAGTTGCTTTGAAGAGGTTGTCGTCATTTCTTACATTCCATTGCATGATGTGATTGTGGGGAGATTTTTTCTCAGGAATGGTTGTTCTCTAGTGGGCGGTCGCTGATTCCCCATTTGAAAGGTAACATGTCGCCCTCAGATGGGGTGTGGTGTTCATTTTCGTGTTAGTGTTTCTCCCAATCCGGGATGTATGTGTGGGTTGTGTCAGGAATGATATTAACTTCTGCCAAAAACCTGTCATGTGAGTCAAGGCTGACAGGGCGTGATGACCTCAACATGAAAAGGCGGTAGTAACATCTTGTGACCAGTTGTATGAGCTAAAAGTCATTAGAATAAGACTTCTTTAAAAGTTGCAAAGATTTACTAAAATTAGTTAAACTGCAACAATAAGGTTACAAATGAAAAACTCTTTCTATTCAAATAAGAAATCAATGCATCCCCGTGTCACCATGGTTTGCATCACTAACACAGCAAACAGCTGTTAATTTATAAAAAGCTAAATAGAACTAAAGATTTAAGATGACAAAATATATATATACATAAGATTGAATTATTCCCATTGTGATTTCAGGACTTGAATGAGAAGCAAAGAGCTTATAAGTAGAAACCTCTCCATATTGACAATTCTGAGTGGCTTAAAATAGTTTAAACTAAACCTCGGAAAGAAATACACAGCGGTGAATTCACAAAGTAAAATTTAAATTGTGTACTGTGAGAATTGGATCATTCAGAGTGTTTACTTCTCACTCTGTATTCAGATTTTCATTTCTTTTCAAAGCATGGAAAGAATGGATGTTTCATTTCTACATCACAGTTTTCTTTATAGATCCAAACTAAACATAAACAACTCAAACAGAGTAGTTTAGGAAATGACTTGCTTACCAGGATGTGATGCTTTTCTGGATCCTCAGCTTGATACTAATTTGGAATGAGTCACACAAACCAAACGAGATTTCTTCAACAACATAACTCACCTGCAAATATGTGTCGGATTTTGTAATTTTACTCTGAATAAGACAATCTCTTGTAGGATCAGAACAGGTTCAACAAGTCAGTTGTGCAATTTCATCTGCAACACAGCTAAACAGGTAGTGATACTGCCCAAAGGGGGAAGTGCATATTTTGCTTTTAAGGATCCCTTTTTAAGCCATAACTGTTCTTTCACTTTCCCTCAAAGTCCCCAAAGTGAAGTAACACTTTAAATCATCCAAATTCTACAGAATCTTGTCCAAACCAAAAATGTCAAAGACTGCTCGATAAAAGCAAAAAGTTGATATATACTTTTATATACAGTGCAGTAAGAACAAAGAAACTCACAAAAAGACAAAGCACATGAAAAATTGATAAAAGTTCAAAGGTTATGTTTATCGGTTTTAATACCATGAATAAATGTCAAGTGCAATTTGCATTGTTCATAATGCAGTGTTTTTCATTGCAAGATAGCAGAGAATGTTTTGAAAAACTGCAAATTTGAAAAGTTTTTAGGATTTTATGTAAAAAATAAAAAAGATTTAAAAAATACTAATTGTAAATACTTCAGGTAAAAAATTACTACACGCAAAGAATGGGTCTGAAACTGTTAGATTTGGTTAATTGAGGAGTTATCTGTAAGAACAGTAATTAAAAGATTACAAATGATCTTGAGTCTATCAAAAACAGCATAATCAGGGATGGTAACAATGTTGTAATGTCCACTTAATTTTCTTCATAACGATCAGAGTTAATTGAGTATATACACACAGTTTTTAAAGTTGTCAGTTTTTAAAGTTGTGCTTAAAATAGGCCAGTATCATGGTTGCCTTAAAATTTGAAATCCAATATTGTATTAAATGCATACACAATGGATACATCAAAGACGTTTCAGAAAAAACCCCTACAGAAAATTAAACTGAGACCGGTGCAATCCACTGTGCACAGTTGAGACAAGAAGACATCAAACACATAGCAATTTAATAAGGAACACTGAATATAACCACTTAGCCTATTTAAATAATTACTACAGAAACCACATTTGTATTTCAAAAGAAAGTTTACTTTGTAAAAAAACAAAAGCCTTAAATAAAATCTGTTTTCTACTTTCGCCAGTACATTATCAGAGGTAATAATTTTTCTATTTAACCCATTTCACTAGAAGGTATTCTAGAACACTTATCTTTGTCTCTCACAACACGTTAAGCTTTGGCACCAAATCCTGTTTGATTTGTCTTCTTATTTCAGTGGGACCATTATGACTGCTGAATGAGAAGAGTTACTGAATGTATATACCTTCACCTCAAACCTCTGCTCATCAAGGCTTCTTCTTTTTCCATACCTCTGTCTCGCCAACAGGAAATGGCTTCCAAAAACAAAATTGGATACAAGTGTCGCATAGGAGGTGTTCTGCTTCTCCTATTGGGCAGTATTGCTGCCCTTGTTGCGGTTGCGGTCATCCAGGACTCTTGGATGTCCAAAGAGTACAGCAAAGAGGTGAACACACACACAAGCATGCTTGGTAATCCTAAGTGGATTCTGACATGAGATTCGGTTGTTGAACTTCTCTATGTTCAAAGAGTTAAACTTTTCTTTGTGGTATCGGGTCTTTTCAGAACAATGCAATTCATTAAATAAAGTAAAGAGTGCGATCAGAACAATGAAACAAAAATGGTGAGACATATGTGTCCTTCCTTCTCTGTTTCAGTATGGGATAGTGATAGATGCGGGTTCTTCACGTTCCAATGTGTATCTGTATGAATGGCCTGGAGAGAAGAAGAATGACACAGGAATAGTCACTCAAAACATGAACTGTAAAGTAGATGGTGAGTTGGCTTCTTGATAAATTGGAGAGAAATTCCTGTAGAAGTAAATCAAAACTACTTAAAACTACTGTTGTACTAATATGAATGCACAGACCTTCATTTCAGCCTCCCTTTTTCGCTTCAGGACCTCCTATCTCAGAGATGAAAGATGACCCAGAGAAACTTAGAAAGACGATGAAAGGATTCCAAGCCTGTATGGATAACATAACCATGCACATTCCTGCTGAAAAGCACAAAACAACACCTCTGTTTTTGGGAGCAACTGCTGGAATGCGACTTCTCCAGTAAGAAAAAAACCTTTTTAAGTCTCAAAGAAAAACAATCAAACATTCACATATGTCAACTCTATGGCTAATATTTTTTCATATTTACTTGGACTAAAGGTTTGTATCCTTTACAATCAAGTCAGACAAAAAAGTTAGTTTTTGATACCATAAGATAAAAGCAGTAAATTACATCAATGTTAAACTTCTTGATGAGGTCTGCTGAAATCTTCTTGTGAATAAACAGAGAAAGCTGATATCCTGCTAACATAAATCTTGATTAATGAAATGAAATAGACACAAATATGGGAAAGTGCCTCTATGGAGGTTCGTGAGGGTCTACCACACTGATCAGTGCCTGGCTTTCACTGGTTGATAAGTTAGCCTTGGTTTATTCACAAATCCCTGAGTCACCGGGAATCCCCAGTTGTGAAAACATGTTTAGACTGCAGGCTGGGGCAAATTTCATTAGTTCATTTGGTGGAAAAGCAATGCTGAGAAGCAGAGATGTTCAGTAACGAAGTAGAACTACTTAAGTACTGTACTTAAGTACCAAAATGCAGTATCTGTACTTTATTGGAGTAGATATTTTTTCCCCTACTTTTACTTTTACTCCACTACATATTTTTGATTATTTCAATACTTCTACTCCGATCGATTTTTCACGGGCTGAATCGTTACTCGTTACTGAAATGTAAACGTAATGATAGATAGCTCTGTCACGGTTTGGGAAGCTAGCTCCTCATTGGGCGATTTGAACGATCAAACGTAGCCTATTAAAAAAAGCCTCCCGAAAGATAGCCTTCAAAAATTCCCCATCTAATCTGAAGAAGCAGAATCAGATCAGAAATACTTTAAAAATACTTTAATAATCCCAGAGGGAAATTGTATATAGCATATCAAGGTAAATTAAAAAATACAATGACATATAAGCTAGTAAATAAAGGCTAGTTCAGTTGTCCCTGTTCACTCAGGACGAAGCAGCTAACGTTAGCTAAAGCTAACCTAGCTGGCTAGCTGTATGATAACGTT
>JABUIW010000019.1:12169290-12462432 GCA_013363375.1 Menidia beryllina
CTGGCTAGCTGTATGATAACGTTAGCTAAAGCTAACCTAGCTGGCTATCTGTATGCTAACTGATAGCATAAAGGCTCAGCTCAGGATTCTGACTGGAATAATAAATAATAGTAGATGAAGTGCTGTTGATGCTAATGCAGATGTAGTTTTCTGTTTTTGTAAACACCTGTATGGCCTTTCACACGTTTGAAATAATATAAACAATATCTATTACATTTTTGACTGCCTTTTTTTAATATACACAGTACTTGTACTTTTACTTATACTTGTACTTTCGATACTTGAGTAGCAATTTTTGAAATACTTCTACTTGCAATACTTAAGTACCAAAAAAAAATGAGTACTTCCGTACTTCCACTTAAGTATGGAGTTGAAAGAATACTTCTACTTTTACTCAAGTAAATTATTTTACATAGTACTTGTACTTCTACTCCACTCCTCTACTCCAGTACTTTATACATCCCTCATTTGGACTTCTCAGTGAGAAGTCCAAATGAGGGATCTTCTCACAGTGGAAGATAGGTACATTGGGGCTTTTAAGCTTTGGGTGTCATAGGATGTCCCTTCTCTTTGGTGTTGAGCTGCTTTCAGTAACCCTGGAGAATATTCTTGCTCACAGAATAGAGAAAAAAGGTATGAGCAGAACTAATTTGAGAAGTTTCTATTAGATACAAATATGAAAAAATGGAAAATCCATCCATCTATCCATTGTTTATACAGCTTATTCCCAGAAAGTCTCATTCTGTCAGTAATCTCAATAAGACTTTAAGAGCTTCTTTTTTATTTTGTCCCTTTGTACAGAGATTGAAAATAAAAAAAGGTTGACCTATGACCATTAGTACTTTTGTTCTTTGGACTGAGAAGGACCAACAGTTTGCTCTTGGTTTCACTTGCCTGGCTTGCTCCAGGAGATTATTTGGCACATAGACATTGGTTGTGACCCTTATCTTGTCCAAGTAACACAATATAAGCCAACATGTGTGAATGAACAAAACAGCAAATCATTTATATAATGTCAGTGCCCCTATTGTTGTCCCTGGTGTACTCTTTTGTCTTTAACCCCTCTCCTTCTCTGCACTCTTTTTAAGTGAAAGAGATGAACAGAAGTCCAACGAAGTCTTGGCAAGTCTCAGAAAATATCTGAGTTCACTACCTTTCAGCTTCCAAAACGCCTCCATCATTACTGGTCAAGAAGAAGGGCTGTACGGGTGGATCACAGTCAATTACTTGATGGGAAATTTCTTGCATGTAAGAAATCAGCTCAAACTGTTTACTTTTTCTTTATGAAGGTGAAAATAATGTTAAAAATAAGCATCTGCTGCCTCGTGCACACAGGACAGACCACATGTTTTGTAGTTAACAGCTAATAATCTTTCTTGATTGTATTTGTAGGGAAACATGTGGAACAGTTTTTTGCATCCAACGGGCTCAAAGACAGTTGGTTCCATGGACCTCGGTGGGGCATCAACACAGATTGCCTTTGCCGTTCAGGAACTTGGCAATGGGTCTGATTACATGCAAGTGAAGCTGTACGGTTACCCCTACAATGTCTACACGCACAGTTTCCTCTGCTATGGAAAGAATGAAGCTGAAAAAAGGGTTCTGGATAAAGTTGTACAGGTAAACAACTTTCTGTTGCAGCTGCCATGAGGGTCATACCTCTTCTCCAAAATAAGACAGAGAAAAGCACGAAGAAAACACGATAGTGAGGTTAAACCGGCTATTTGGTGGTAAAATACTCTGTGGGAAAAAGATAATATACAACAAAAGAATTCTTAATTAAACCAAAACTGAAAGAATCATGTTCATAAACATGGTGCTTCCACAAGAAAAGAAGGACCGTGCATCCAAAAACCATTATCCATTAATGCTCTGCATGAATTGATTAGTGAATACTGCTGCCACTAACTGGCAAAAGGAGACCAGTCAAGAATGCATTATGTCATTAAAGATATTGATTGAACAATGAATGTCATCACACTAGCCAGCAATAAATGCATTATTTCTGGTAACTCACAGCTTCGTTCTTGATACTAATGGCAATGCTAGAGGAAGAAATGTGCCCTGTTGTTAGAATAAGTAATGGGTGTAAGGTTGCTGTTTTCTGCTGGTACAAAACGCTAACTTGCAGCACAGTAAAGCTGATGATATGTCCGTGAGTGCAGATATGACCCAGTCCAAACTTTCTGTCTTATTTCACCTACCCTGCATTTACTTGAGTGTTGTTTTGAAATCTTATTGTACATTATTAATAATTTTTTACATTTTCTCTACTTCATGTTCCAGCAATCATCTGACCCATCTTACATAATAAACCCCTGTTATCCAGAGGGTTTCAACTCAACTGTGAAAGCTTCAACGATTTACGACACGGAGTGCACAAAGAAACCCCGAATATACAACCCAGATCAGGAGTTCTTCATGGTTGGAGGAGCAGATTCAGAAAAATGTGGGACGTTAGTAAAGTCCATATTCGATTTCAAAACCTGTTCTGCACCACAGTGCTCCTTCAATGGCATTGAACAGCCACCTGTCACTGGAGAATTTATGGTAAATATATTGTGCAGACATCATGGGAGCAAGTGAACTGTTGAAGATATAGAAAAACAACTGAATGATTGTCTCTGGTGTTTGTTTTAGGCATATGCTGGGTTTTTCTACACCGCCAGGGCTCTGCTGCTGAATGGGACCTCAGATCTTGATCAGTTCAATGTGTCTGTTGGGAACTTCTGCCATACACACTGGTCAGAGGTAAGTCCTCCACACTGATTTAAAGCTTCAGTAATCAGACATTCAGAGTGAATTAAAGTTGGCCAAACAAAAAGAGCAAAACATGAAAACATTGCAAATATGTATTGAAGATGTCACAAAACATACAAACTATTCTACTCAACAGGATTGCTGCAAAGGGAAAATGGTGAATGACTAGAACAGAGCTGATGTGTGGTGGGATTGTCTTTTCTTGCAGAGCTGCAGGCATGCAGCTGGGCTAATTTACTGCCTTCTGTTATAACTGATGAGTTTTTGTCTTATTTCACTGTACCTTTTGACATGTTATGTTCAAAACATGTTGATTACATACACATATATCCATATGTGTATGTAATCACACAATGTGTTTATGGAGACACATTCCTTTGGGCTAAACTCTTTTTTCAACAGTTCAATATCATTGTATCTTGGAAAAGAATCTGGATGGATTAAGTTTTCTTGAGTATGGAATTGGATCGTATTTAAAGAATGATTATTGTTCGCTATAACAAGTTTAATTGAACTCTGATTTTCCCCTTACCTTACAGCTGAAAAAACAAAAAACTTGGATCATTGAAAAATATCTGAAGACTTACTGCTATGCGACACACTACGTCCTCACCCTCCTGACAGACGGCTATAAGTTTGATAAAGAAACCTGGAAAAATATACACTTTGAAAAGGAGGTTAGTGAAAGAAAAAAAAAGTTTTAAAAAGTTCTCTATTGCACAACTTTCTTGTATATAACTATGAACTTGCATGACAAACAAAAGATCTACTTTACATTTATATTTTTGTCATGTACAGACAGGTAATCATTTATGTGACTTGGCTAAATTTGCTTCTTAAAAGACGAAAATTACGTCATGAACTGTCTCTTAGCCCTAGTTGGCGATTGGTGACAGACAGACAGACATTTACTCGCTTTCATAACCGTAATGAGTGTGAATGGGGCCACCCAACAAGGACAAAAACGCACAACTGACACACAAATCATCTGCTGTCATGTACTTAAAGCCATAGATGAAGAAGTGTATTTTTGAACAAAGGGGGTCTCTCAGCTGAAAGGGAATTCCTAGTTTGTAATGTAAGAGTTATGACTCATACAGAAAGATAGC
Organism: Menidia beryllina; assembly: GCA_013363375.1. Lineage (NCBI taxonomy): Eukaryota > Metazoa > Chordata > Actinopteri > Atheriniformes > Atherinopsidae > Menidia > Menidia beryllina. The sequence continues at coordinate 12,173,160 of JABUIW010000019.1, forward strand.
GGCTCTCGAGAAGTCAGATGTTAAAGTTGCAGTTTCCAAATAGCATAGCCTTGTCTCCCTAATGACATAAAGCTTGGCATTCATAAACAAAACAAGACTGGCTCTCATCAGTCTAGCCTTCACCTTATCCCGGACAAGGAACTTACTGTACTTTCTGAGCAGCTTAGAGCCTTCAGGGTGTCAGAGAGTGTTGCAGTCGCTCCTTGTGGAGGAACTCACAGAACTGCCTATCTGGGATTTCTTTCCATGGACGTTATGACTCATACTTTGTCCTTGAGCTTTGAGTGTACGATTTCATAACAGAGCCCTTTGACGGGGAGAGTTTCCTTGGACGTGCTAAATGATTTGTTGGTGCATGTTCTTGCATGCAAAACAAAGAAACCCCAGTACAGAGTGTGATTTTTTTTCTGTCCTCTTTAGGTACAGTCAACCGGCATTGGTTGGAGTTTGGGCTACATGCTGAGTATGTCCAATATGATCCCATCTGAAGTGAAAGAAATCCCTCCGTTGACAAAGGCAGCCTACGCTGGCCTCATCTTTCTATTTTCAGCCTTACTCATTGTGGCTGCTGTTGTGGTGTTTATATTCCTTGTTCGCACCTGCTACTGAGAAAGTAAGATGAAAAAGGGATTTCAGCTGGAATTTTCTATATCTGTGTTGCAGCTGCATGTGTAGTAATGGTTATAAATCAAAATGTCTTGTTTTGAAAAGTGATTGTAAGAGGCAGGATTCACACAAACATGATGCAGTGGTGGATGGGCCTCATATTTAGGATGCAGCTTCAGTGTACCTGAAGTTGAAATGGAAAAAAGTGAAGTAAATTAACCATTCGGCAGTGCAGTAGACACCCACTTGAAAGTAAATGGCTATATGTTAACCATATTCACATGTAGACATTCTGCCCATATGCCTCCCATACATTGTGTTGGCAACATTGAGACTTAAATCAACCCTCAGGCACTGGATAGTAAAGAGCTGCCTGGAAACAAAACTATTGTTCATTTGTTGAATATACATACACTATATTGCCAAAAGTATTTGCTCACCTGCCTTGACTCACATATGAGCTTAAGTGACATCCCGTTCCTAATCCATAGGGTTCAATATGACATCGGTCCACCCTTTGCAGCTAGAACAGCTTCAACTCTTCTGGGAAGGCTGTCCACAAGGTTTAGGAGTGTGTTTATGGGAATTTTTGACCATTCTTCCAGAAGCGCATTTGTGAGGTCGCACACTGATGTTGGACGAGAAGGCCTGGCTCTCAGTCTCCGCTCTAATTCATCCCAAAGGTGTTCTATCGGGTTGAGGTCAGGACTCTGTGCAGGCCAGTCAAGTTCATCCACACCAGACTCTGTCATCCATGTCTTTATGGACCTTGCTTTGTGCACTGGTGCACAGTCATGTTGGAAGAGGAAGGGGCCAGCTCCAAACTGTTCCCACAAAGTTGGGAGCATGGAATTGTCCAAAATGTCTTGGTATGCTGAAGCATTCAGAGTTCCTTTCACTGGAACTAAGGGGCCAAGCCCAGCTCCTGAAAAACAACCCCACACCATAATCCCCCCTCCACCAAACTTTACACTTGGCACAATGCAGTCAGACAAGTACCGTTCTCCTGGCAACCGCCAAACCCAGACCCGTCCATCAGATTGCCAGATGGAGAAGCGCGATTCGTCACTCCAGAGAACGCGTCTCCACTGCTCTAGAGTCCAGTGGCGGCGTGCTTTACACCACCGCATCCGACGCTTTGCATTGCACTTGGTGATGTATGGCTTGGATGCAGCTGCTCGACCATGGAAACCCATTCCATGAAGCTCTCTGCGCACTGTTCTTGAGCTAATCTGAAGGCCACATGAAGTTTGGAGGTCTGTAGTGATTGACTCTGCAGAAAGTTGGCGACCTCTTCGCACTATGCGCGTCAGCATCCGCTGACCCCGCTCCGTCAGTTTACGTGGCCTACCACTTCGTGGCTGAGTTGCTGTCGTTCCCAAACACTTCCATTTTCTTATAATACAGCTGACAGTTGACTGTGGAATATTTAGGAGCGAGGAAATTTCACGACTGGATTTGTTGCACAGGTGGCATCCTATCACAGTTCCACGCTGGAATTCACTGAGCTCCTGAGAGCGACCCATTCTTTCACAAATGTTTGTAAAAACAGTCTGCATGCCTAGGTGCTTGAATTTATACACCTGTGGCCATGGAAGTGATTGGAACACCTGATTCCGATAATTTGGATGGGTGAGCAAATACTTTTGGCAATATAGTGTATCATATAGGTCAACTGTGACTTGGATATTGTTGTAAGACTGGGTCTAAAGAACAGAAGCATTTTATACCTAAGCTTAAAGGTTTTACAGAAGAATGTCTTTGCAAGTACTTGACTTTTGACAGAACAAAGGCACACAGTGATGATGGATACATAAATTACCCTTAGACGTCCTTGTGGTCTCCAGTTGCAGACTGCATAATATCCAGGTTCTTGGATTAGATTTATCTGTAAATGAGATTTATCATGTGCATTCACAGATGGATGTTAACCTGGAACTTTAGGCAAAGGCTTGAACTATTTACTCACCTAATAGTTGCATTTATCCCTTTAATTGCACTTAATGCATCTGCTGTACATACTAAATTGTGGCATGGTGTGCAGTACATTTGACTTTATGTGTCAAATGTGTCCAGTGTGTCAACTGTGCCATTTTATTCCATCCTGATTTCCCAACTATATGTTACTCAGAATATCACAAAAATGACTATATTGCCCCCACAGATAGTCATTGTTTTTATTTACATGAGCAGGAGTTTCTTGAGTTGCTTCAGACCTGGTTAGTTTTTCTTCCAGAACAGTTGGGTTTCAGTTTATTTTCTATCAGGTAGTAAAAAGACAGTTTGCTGGCAGGGTTGAGGAAACTACACCAGATTAGTTTGTGATGGTGTGAAGTCTTGTTAATGATGACAGGTCTCACAATGCAGACAGTACAGTTTATGTTTAATGTGAAGATGTCTTACTTTCTAAACAAGTAGACTTGTTTCTACCATTAATCCTCCTAACTTTTTATTCTTTAAATTGACCCCCATGTGTCCAAAAGGGGCCTAAGTCTTATAGTAATATAAATCCTGTAATGAAAACCACAGAATCCACCTGGGAGGAAGGTGCCGTCGGCACCCATTATTAAAAGGATTCTTTAAAGACCTATGCAAAATTTTTCGTATGCACCAAACACTCACATAAACATTGATTTTAAGTGAGTGAGCATCATGGGAAGCTTTATATCCTTACAGTCTGTGGGCAAAGAAAATGTGTTAGGCATTCACTCTATCAAGCTGTTTGCCATGATGCTGGACAGGACAGGGTAAAGAAAAAAACACCTAGAAGTTATTTGTGAAACACTCATTATAGAAAAACATGTTGAAAGAAATAGGCTTAGAGATTGTTTCGTTTTACTGAACGGACGTGCTATGCTAATGTTTTAAATGTAATTTCTATCTGAAAAGGCAAAGAAATGATAAATAATTTCACCATATCGCAAAGCAAGATTTACTAATGTAGCATTCCAACTTCGTTTTTATTGAAAACAACATGGATTCAAGCATTTGTCTTTCCAAATTTTGAATAAGTTGCACTATAATTTCTGATGTTTGATTCTAATTGTTTCCCCACTTCAAAAGGTTGTGCATGTTTGTCATTTAATGGACGGTAATATCTGTTTTAGTAATGCTGGTAATGTCCAATGTTATAATGATTATCTCTAAACTCAGTACTAATAAACTGATCCTCTAACTGATTCTTTGGTGCTTTCGGCTTAATAAATGGGCTCAGTGTTGACTTCAACGGAGCTCAGCTCAGTTACTTCATTCAACATAAAATACATTCTGAGGGAACACTTCTTAGCTCCATCTGGTGAAGGATGTCAGGCGATATCAAAGAGCATGTGTGATTACATTTAAAATCTAAATGATTGATTGGTTGGTGCTTTTCTAGCCCTCACATGCACGCAGCACAATGCTGCCCTCTAGTGGCAATGCATCACATCTGTAAAATTACAGATTGTATTGACATTTAGATTTTTATTTTTTTATTGAAAGTTTTGTTTAAAAATAAAATAAAGGAAACCAACAGAAAGACACATCTGAAACGACAGCAATACCCACTGGTTCTACAGACACACTCTCAAAATCACAACTTGAAAGACATGGGAGCCATGTGACCGAGCAAATAAAAAAATAGCATCATCAAAGTTATTTCAGTTGCATCTTCTTTTACACAGCTGTACAAAAAAAGAGCTCATAAATATTACTTTTTGTTCTCACTTTCTCTACTTTCTCGCTCCCTTTGTAAGTTTATTTTCCATGAAAGGTTCATATCTGTGATTTTTTTCTGCATCTTGTCCTGTGTTTCCTTTTGCCTCAGAACCAATGTGAGTCCACATAGTGTTCATTTTCAAAAATGTTTTTTTCTTATTCTAAACTGATTTTAAAATCTGTAAATCTTAAATCTTCTGGTTTAAGATGGTAAGTTAGTTCCCTCCGGGAGGAGCGCCCCTTCCACAGACACTCATTCAAAAGAAGCCTCATTCCCCAGTTCTGAAGTGTGTAGCAGCTCAAACATTATTATCAGTTTTTATCTCATTAAGGAAGAGGAAAAAAGGGAATACAAAAGAAACAAAGACAGCTAAATCCTCCCTTTTTAGGACAAAAAAAACACAAAATGAAATGAGTTTGTTAACAGGAATGCCCTTTACTGTGACAGAGATCACTGACGGTCACATTTTAAGCGTCTTCTGTTTGCTGACATAAAACGGTGGTGTGATGGACTATGCTTTTAAAACAGTAGCAATTGTACCATTTAGCTTTTTAGGAATCATATGCCGTAAGTTGGAGCAATTCAGTGTTGATGTTAATGCTACCTAGGAAAGATTTCTGTTGTCTGAAAATCTGCTGATTTGTTTAATCTAGAATCATTGTAGCATTTGACAGCATCACAAACAGAACAGCTTATTTGATCGAGGCGTTTATGCTAAAGGCCAACTGCATTTATCCACTGACTGATAAAATCATGTTACAGACCATGGACATGATCTCAAGTAAAAAATAAATGAAAGACTTAAAAAAACAACAATAAGCAACACAAGGAAGATTTCTTCACTTCATAGTTTTTTTTATCTTTGGTATAAAATATGCCATCTGTAGGCGGCGTTTGTTCAACAGTTAAGAAAGACTCAAGAAACTGTCAACAGTTCTACTCAAACTATTGCTTTTTGCACATTTAAAAATCCTAGCTTTTTGTGTATTTTTTTTTCTGACAAAGTCAGATTTTTTTAAGCTTTTCTTAATGCAGTTAGACAAGCAAAGCAAGCAAAGAAAAATCCTTAGAAAAAAAAACTGCAACCGAAGACCAGAAGACGGAGATATATAAAATGTGGCTGAGAAACAAAGTTTTTACCCCACAACTAAACCAAACTGCATTTTCCAGGAAGCAGTAGACTGACTCCTTCCACAAGTCACATTAAAGATTTTTTTTCATCTAATCAACCAACATCACCTGCACTTCACATAATGCAAACTCATCTTCATACAAATACAACCTATTGGTTAAAATCCTGTACAGATAGCTTTGTAGGTTTAATCTCTGAAGCCCTCAGAAAATCTCAAATCATTCAACAAGTCTTATTGTCTCTAAAGAATATCATACTTTGGAAACTTTTTCCCAAAGTCTGAGAAAAATAAGGCAATAAAGATTTAGGAAAAACATTGATATTCTAGAAAACTACTCAAATAACAAAAAGAATGAAAATAATGTAGCTTCATATCAAAGGAAGACAGCCTGTTTTCTCCTAGACTTTTCTTCCTTCTTTTTTTATTTATAAAAAAGTCAGAAAATCTACCTGCACATTCAAATGGTTTTTTTCTGTACAATTGGTTGAGATTTTGTTTCAGTCTTTGTTTTTTCTTTTTTTCCTTTGGATGCAAAGTCCAGTCTCAAGGTGAAAAATAATAAAATCATAGTTGAGGACTTGGATTGATTTCATTGTCCTCTAGTTCAGGAAACAATGATTTGTCTTTTTCTTGCTTCAACCAGGTATGAAGGATAATTGATTTTTTTTCTTCAATTTGTCTTTTATGTGTGTTGGTGTCTGTGCACAGTGGAAGCATTCTCCCCTCGGCGTTGTCATCACTTCTTTTTTTTCTGTCCTCTGTCATTTCGGTTCTCACTGTGTCTCCAGCCCCATCGTGCAATCCTTCTGAAGGCAATGCAGCAATGATTCCTACCAGTCTTGTTATCTAGAGGGGAATGAAGATTTAGTGAAAAAATGGGGGAGGGAAATAACCCTGCATCCTGTTATTGCTAAAAAAATCACAGAATATGTATTCTACAACCACTACTATGTGAAAAATAAAACATCTTGGGTGCAGAAAAAATTGGAGAAAACAAAAGACATGAAGTTTGTAAGAAACGTGCAGAGGAAAATTATATAATTCTATGGCCAAAACACTAACAGAACACATTCATATACACAAACAACTTCACCACAAAACATTAATATTGTATTGTACATATCAAATATGACCTTATGGACTGCAAAAATGGTGACTGTGTTCCAATGAATATGGACTAAGTGTAGACCATATAGAAATGGTCATTATCTCTATCCCACTCACTTAGTTTGCTGGTAGGAGTAGGCCGTGGCGTGATCTCCTGTGCTCTCCACTGATAGAGGCTGCTGGCCACTGGCATCCTGTGAGCAGGGGGCAGTTGTCTGTGGAGAAGGGTCTGTCACCACACCCTGACCACACACAGTCAGACATTAAAATTACACTAAGAGGAACAAAAAGGTTGATATTAGACCTTGCAGTCACTGATACGTAGGCAATGACATGTTGATGCAATCAGGCAGTGAGAAACATTCTAGAAAAACACCTCCAAAAGTAAAGCCCTGAGACACTCTGAACGAAAACTAAACTTAGAGGCACATTTTGAATCAAAAAGCTTGGATGCATTAAGGAATTGTCAGCATTCACATCAAATTTATAACACAAAATTGCACCCAAATCTCAAGACAGAACCCGTCAGAATTGCTTTTGTCAACATGAAAAAAATACTGTGAAGTCAAAAGAATGGCTCAAAAGTTTTTCCACTGATTTTTTAAAATGTCCCTCTCATTCAAGAACGTTTAGGGTTAGTTTTTGAAAAAAACATAAGGACGAGAAAAACATACACACTTAAGATTTGCATATTTTACTATTCAAGGTATCAAGGAAGAAGCCGCTAACTGACAGGTTTTGAATATGTAACATCATGTCAAAATGGGGATTGCTACTACGTCTGTAAACAGATATAGCTACGATTTTTACGTTTGTTACATATGAAGCTGTTTGAATGAGATTCTGTACTACCACTTTGTGCAGCATGCTGAGATGTTCTCAGTTTGCAAAGTTCTGCTTGAATAAAATGTTATAATAATGTTACAATAATCTCTTGCCTTCAGAGAAACATTTATCTCTCATTGAAAATGAAAATTTCCACCCCGTGTGTTTTGTAGCAAATTTCTTTATGAGACTTGGCTATTATTTGGCCTATGATTTGTGCTTTTGCAATAATATCATGATCATAGTGCATAACTAGTTAAATCCACAGCTTGCTTTTGTTCTTACATCCACTGTGATGGCAGAGGCAGGCACTGCAGTGTACTGGGGAATGTAGGTTCCTTGCATAGGAGCAGCCGCTGCAGCAGACATGTACTGCAGAGACAAGGAGGGGGGGGGGGGGAGCAATTTAATATAGGCACAAGAAATATGTCCTTGAAAGTCTTTGACTTAAGAGTGCTTTCTAAGAAAAGCATGCCGTCGCCACTTTATCAGCAAAACTCAAACTCAACATTATCATGCATCTATCTGTGTGATCTTCAACGATAAAAAAAGAAAACATGTGTTCCTCATAGCTCCTAATACTTCAAACTGTTTGGCTGTGCCTGAAGGCCCTGATGGATTTCCCACTACAGACAGAAAAGAGTCATTTGTAAGTCTGTAAACTTAATGAGGAAATTTGCAAAATAAATCATTGCTGGGTAATAACCTAGAATACAATGTAAAGAAACAAATGTGTTCTTGCAGCTGAAAGAGGGTAAAGGTGAGCCTTACTGCACTGCTGGGACCCAGGGAGAGGTGGTTCATCTGCTGGGTGAGAGGAGCCATCACACTGGACGGGTGAAGGGACAAACTGGGCTCTATGGCCGCGGCCGGGGTGATCACAGCACCCTAAAACCAGAGATGGAGGAAGCATAGCCAGTTATACTGCTGCAGGTATGTGTTTGTAAGAGTTGGGTTTTTTTCTCATTGGTTTAGCAAAGGCAACGACTAGAGGTGTAAAAAAGAGAAAATAAAGACAAATAATAATATAAACAAATAAAACTCTGACTGTCTATCATGGAAGGCAGTAAAATAATGTGGGAGAGAATAAATGTGAGGATGAAGAGACAAAGCTCATGAAGACTCACTGACCTTTAGCTAACAGTTAAATCTTAAATCGAGCCTTCATGAACAAAGAGAGATTTGCAAGTCAAAGCTGAGCTGAACGTGGATGGGAAAGAAGTCTGTGGTTGACATTTTGGGATACGATATTCACGATATTGTAATTCAAATGAAAAAGTCTCTGTTAAAAAGGAATTTTCAGCAAGGATACGGTTTGTGTTCTTGAAAATAGAGACTGTAACTACAAACTACAAACAGCGAGCTTTTATCCTTAGGGGTAGTAAACCTCACATGTCAACCAAAGCCAAGTTACACACGTTAGGATGAGATTAGCGCTGCACAATAAGTAGAAATGCTCCAATTTATTACCACAAAAAAGGTTATTTTAAGTGGCATTCCACAACTAACTAGCATGGACAGGCACACAGATGGAATGCAGCCCTCTGCAAACTCGGGTCAGCCACAGCGTTTGCTTTAAATTTTAAAAGTCAACAACACTGCATATTCTTCTGATGTCACGTCTTTTTTTAGACTGAGAAAGTCTGCTGTTTTTCTTGTTTTTTTTACTCTAAGGCAGAGGCAGACGGGCTAATTCTCTTTTCATATTAAACAAACAAACACTAGAAAAGCTCGCGCTGCCTGTGTTCCTTCTACTGAGACAGTCACGGGTGAATTTAATCTGGGGAGACATACAATGACAGTCAACTCAAATGAAGAGCATTTTTTTTGCAAAAGAGGGAAATCCAGTGATTAATTTAGAAATCGGGAGGTCCTGAAACGGGTCGGCAACCTTTATTCTCACCAACTGACTTTGTCAAAGCAAATGATTGGGTTAAAGATATGGAGACTGGTTAAGAACATCAACTTAAATTTGTTTGGGTCTTTCTTAACATATAAGATTTGATCTTAGAAATCTAATATCTTGAGCTTTCATTCCTTGTTGAACATGATGTAAACTACATTTTTTATGTTTTTCTTCATGCAAATGCATGTCCCCTGTCTCAGCAGGCCGGCTTGATGGAGCACGCTTGTGGATGGAGCACAGAAGTGGTTACTGTAGATCTCCTCAGTGGGAACGGCTTTGATGCAGCCAAGAACCTTGATGTTTTGGAGCTATACGTTTCCATTCCAGCCCCGCTACAAGCCCCGTAAAGCTGTAACAGCTGACTCTTTACGGCGTGCTCTGACACGCCTGCCAACGTTGTTGCAGATCTAAACACTACACTTCCCATGAGCACTGACAGCCTCAGTGGACAGGTGCCCAGCTTTGCTCCAAAGAGCAGTCAGCAGCTCCACAAAGGCGCGTCGGAGCAGGGTGTTTTAAGAACACAGGCATCAAAGTTTGGCTTTTCAGACACAGGCCCAACATGAGGGCAGACATTTACCAGATCTGTATAAGTGGGGGTTTTATAGGGAGGCAAGACAAAGCCCATAAACACACACCCACACACACACACTCCTCGTTATGAAAGTTGGAGGTATCTGAGGTGTTCCTTTTGAACGCGTACACAGTTTGTCAGAGTTGCTCACAGTTAAGAAGCTGTCAACAATGGTGCTTAGCTCTTCCCACAAACACCTGCCCTCATAATGAGATCTATCCGAAGAACACGGCATAATGCCGGAGGAAAACACTGTGCAAATGCAAACAAATGACTGTCTCTGTGTCCACATATACGGACACACAAAGAGAAGACAACGAGCAGGTGTGTCGACTCATCTACCCTCAAACCCCCTCAAAGCTGTGGCTCAGTCAGGCACAACTCGCAGCCAGATTTAAGCTAAAAACCCAAGCTGTTCAACCATCTATATAATGCTCTCTCTCTCTCCTCCAGTGACCTTTCTTTTCTTTCTTTGTTCAATTTTAATCCAGGTAGACAAAAAGCAGCGTAAAAAAGAGAAAGCCATTAGGAGTGCCTCCCCGCTCTGATTTATGGTTGTACAACGGGTAAACTGACTCTCCACATGTGTTTCAATGTGGGCACTGTGCATCACTTTGATTATGATGAACAAAATTAGATCTTGTAGACCATGTGTATGCCTCATTGTTTGTTTGTGTGTCCTTCTTCTGGGGTTTAACTGGAAATAAAGGAGACTGATAAGGGAGACAGGAATTGTCTCTTTCCTCTAGGAAATCCCTGAGGAAAGGGAGGGGAAAAGAACACAAAATCGGCTCATTCAGTCCGTCTTTCACTCCTCCCCATCTTTCATGGCCATTTGTCTTTTAAAGAATTGAGGCATCATAAATGAATGCTCACCTGATTCAGATTTGACCAGCTCGATGCTGCAGGCACTAGAGCATCAGACATGCAGTATTAGGCCTAATATCACCTATTTATTGAGAAAAACCACAAAGTGCTGCTTTTCTGCAGGAACTCCTATGTGTGTGAACATACAAAGAAACATCAGTGTGTTTTCCCACTGATGTGGTTTGCTTTGAAGTGCAGATGTCTGATTTATTATAGTAAAGTTCTATTTTCCATGCTGAAAACACAGCCCCTTTGTGTGTTTGACGCCAAAAGCCAAAAGTGCTAGGTTGCAGTCTACACATGCACCCGCAGGCATGGAGAAGCAATGCTTCTGCACATGGAAAAGGACAAAGACCTTATTGCACATCATTCTGGACCCATACATGAATTGAAGAGTGCTTTCTTTGAAACACTCTTCCCCTCCCACCTTGTCCTCTTTCAAGGTTTAACATGGCAATTGAATAGCAACTGAACATCTGAATTCCTAAGTCTTTTCCTGTTACAGCCCTCTCATAAGATGCCTTTCATGCTGTTCTTTTTCTATGTGTGGTTAGGGTAATACATTCATTTCCTTTATGGGAATTTGTCAGATATTTTGCACAAACACATCCTCTTCTTAATTAAGATGTAAAAACAGACAGTTCAAGTAATCTGGGCATTCAACCAAGGCTCAGAAACGCGTAGTCCTTAAGGCCCTCCTTAAGTGTGTGTAGGTGTGCTAATGTTCCAAAATCTCACTTAATCTTAGAAAATACTAAAGTGCTTGTGTATTTCTCTATTCTAACCTTTTGATTAGTGTCAATGATTAATTTTGGGGTGGTATAATTTTGGCTTGTTTGTCAGTGATACTTAGCAACCTTCCGGTTTTATGCTCAAGAGTGTACAAAAACTATGCGAATGGCTGTTTTACCGAGTGTCACAGGTGTGCACCAGTGCATCAACCTAAATGTGTCAAGAAGCGCTGATCATAAATCAAAGTATGCCATTATTAACTGAGGCACGGCAGCGAGGAAACCTCGGCTACCGTAGGAAAAGGTTTAAGCTGCTGTTTCTCTCTGTCTCCCTCCCTGATGCAGCTTTAATTTGCCAAGCTCCTCTGTATCCAGAATGTAGAATGGCTGGCTTTCACCTTTGTTGTCTAACAGGGATTTTGGCTATGCAAAGACAAGGCTGGGGAGCTAACACGCACAGCCCAGACATGCTTTTGCAGCAGTTGTTTCCTTTTCTTTGTTCTAGATTTATCCTTTGTAATCCCTTCTTCCCTCTCCTTTCCCTGGACTTGATTTTCTCCTCTTTCTTCGCCCAGTCAGATCCACAGCTTATTTATTCATTTTCTCTTTCTATCTCTCTTTCTGTCCTCTCTCAACTCTTAGGCTGTCATATCGAGCTGCTTGCCAAATAATTAGATGGGACATTTGTTTGAAAACACATTTACAGATGGGTATTATCCTCTCTCATGGGCTTAATTTTAATCAGACATGACAACAGAATGTGTTTAGGATTTGCCAGATAGAAAGAAAGAGGAAGACAGATGAGAAGAGAGGACAACAGGGTGGGAGCAAATTTTCAACACGTTTAACTAGTGTGCAAAACTGTTTTTGTTAGACTTCTTTTCGTTACTAATACAACAAATCTGTGTTGCCTCAGTCTTCAATCGTCCCAAAGCTGACAGTTTCAGCGGAAAATCATTAAAGGTGCAAAGTGTCAACATAGACTTGGAACCTACTCAACAACATGACAGAAATCAGCCCAATACCATTTGTCTTAGCCTCTGTTGCTTTTTAATCATATAAGTGGGACAGAAACTTGCAGGATGCTTGGAGAATAGGTGTGCTATGAAAAGCTTCAGCTGCTGAACATGAGCAGACATGTTCAGCCTCTGGGACTTCATTCCCTTATTATTTTTGTAATAATATACTCCATGTGTGTAATTTTTTTTTGTTTAGCGTTTTTCTGAGAGTCATTTGCTTACCAAGTTATGATCTAATGTTATGGGGTCCTCTATTGTTTCATCTTTGTGTATATATATGTGTATATATATGTGTATATATATATATATGGCATATATATAGCATGCTCCTGTGTCATATCAGACCGGCTTCATGCTTCTTCAATTTAAGGCTGGTTTGATGTTACGTGTTCTTGGATTTTTGTCGTTATCTAACTGCCTGTCTTCCCCGGTTATTGTATGCAGTTTCTCTTGGTCTCCCACCAAGCCATGGGCCTGGGTCCTGCTTCCCTGCTTCTGAAATTAAAAGTTTATTTTCATTTGAATCTTGCAAGGTGCAATAAACATGAATCCAATCTGCCTATGACTTTTTAGTTCACTGGCCTGCTGCACTGAAGAGCAATCGACCTGTGACGTGAGGCCAGACACTACAGCAGTGTGCCCCTATCCTTCCTCTAATTAAATACTGGACTCTGCTCCACATCTAAATGAAAGGACAGGTATGGTATACACTACACCAGGGCAGTAACATAATGCCAGGCAGCAGGATGGGCTCAGTTACTTGTTACTCAGATGAGAGCAGTCTCTGGGCAGCTGGAGGGAAAATCATAAGGTTTTAAATCACAGTTGCTTTAGCGCTGTGCACTGTGAGCACATCTGCTGACTCAATGCAGGTTTACACAGATTATTGAATGCACATCTACTCTAAAGGTCAATATGAGTGAGCGCACATGTGGATACGCAGTATACAGAAAAGTCTCTGTGCTTGAATCCAAATCATTAGTGTTTGCTTGGACAGACCAAACTCACTCAGTAAATCCAAATCCATCTGTTGATATAACAGAAAAGCAGCGGTTCCCATTCATGTATAGATTTTTGTATTACTAAGGTGGATTTTTGTGTACTTCTGTGGTCTTTTTCAAAATTCCTTTTAAAAAATTGTTCTGTCTATATCCATAAAATCAATGGGTATGAGGGTGCACTGATTTTATAAGCAGAGTGGGTTGAAAACTGCACAAATTTCATATGTGCAGTTTAATTTCAGTCCAGCAGAAGGCAGTCTGATACTAAAGTTGGCATTGATGAGCTTTTCCAGTTGTAAGGACAAAACAGTTGCAGGTAGCATGAAAAAAACACTGCATCTAATGGTTCATTAGATTTAATTGTTTTTCTTCCATAGCTCCACCTTCTAACATAAACACAGTAATCAAGTCATCATGAGGCCAGGTATAGGACAAGACGAGCACTGAGATGAGGTTTGTGCTCAGAAAGCACATGTGGATTAATCTAAATGCTTGAATGCGGGCAACAACTTTTTATTTATACTTGAAATGTATTTACTTCTTACCTAATATACTTATTCAGTTCTAAACTAATTGGCAGGAAGTAAACATCATTTCAAGAATTTCTGAGGAACTAAGAATTTTAAACATGACATTTTGCTACTTTTCAAGCCTAAGAAGATTTTCGCATAAAGATGGGTTCACTCAAAGGAAAGAATATCCACACAAACTAGGTGGCATCTATATGCAGTGGAGTGAAATCATGTAAAAACCTTTACAAAGGAAAGACTGAACAACAACTTCATAAGCACATGTCATATACTTCCAAGCAAGTAAGTAGAAATGGAAGAAGGTTTTAAGATAAGATGCAAAACTACTTCAAGAATCAAGAAAATGAAGTCAAACGACCCCATTCAAGATGTTAGGAATACAATGACCCAGAAGACTGAGAATCTACACCAGGACAGAGGCAGATTAAAAAGGCCCCCTGTAAGGGACTGAAGAATGTAACAAATGACTCCACTAGGACATGCCAACAGATGATGCAAAAGCTAAAGAAAAGGCTGCTTCAAAGACTTACTGTAGGTTGCATAACATACTGTTGATGAGGCATCCAAGATGTACTCTGGACCTATGTAGAAAAAAGTAAGAAAGGAGAGAAAAGAAGAGAAGAGAACACAAAAGAAGAGAGCGCCAGAGGTGATGATGACAATAATATCAGATATGATGAAGGAAACAGAAAGAAGAAGGATAGAGAGTAGGACAAAATGAAGGACACAAAAAATAGAGTAATTAATAAAGAAGTGCACGGGCATAAGAAGGGAGATGCAGAGGGGAAGTCAGGAGGATGTGAGATGAAAAGGAAGATCAAAAGAAGATCATTATAAGTGGGTACAGAATTGAGGAAGAAAAAACACAAAGAAGAATAATTGGAATACAGAATGACAGGAAGGGAGTGAAAATGAGAAAACCAAAGAAGAGAAGAAAGAAAATGAATCATTAGTTCAAGTCTGTTCTCCTAGCCACAGTCTCTGGGGTGGCGTGTCTTAAAGAATATCACAGCAGCCCACAATATAGCAAGTTATAGCAAGTTATGTTGGAATTATAAGAGGTTACAAAGAGCACAGAGAGCAAAACTGTCAAACAGTTACTACTTCCCAGTGAGGGTTACATCATCAAAGCGTGTTTGGGCCACATATCGCTCTTTAACAACACACTTCACTGTCAACCACTACATACAAATCAAAAACATTAAGTTCCTGTTTTTTATATTGGCCATTTACTTACTTCTGATAATGCCTTTCAAAAAATATATTTTGTACATTTTAAGTTACTGTTGCTTCTTAGTTTCTTCCTTTCTGTTCCTCACTTCTTGTTTCACAAGGAGTTGTGTTAGTGTTACCTGCTAATTGTGTGCAAAATTGAATACAGCTTTGAAACTTGCAATTTGCTTTGCTGAAAGTGCATCTTTGTATTAGTCCCACTGATTTTCAGCAGCTTCATATATCATTCTAAGTCTATAGCATAGGTCCTGGTCTCTTCTTTAAAATCTTTGTTCAACAAACCGAGTCAAGCTTTGAAAGAAACACAGCTGCTCTTTAGAACAGCTTTGACTCGACTTGTGAATTTCCAAGTCTTAGACTTTCTTGAGGGAAAAGTATTTTCTGCTTGCCTGTTATGTGCATCCAGGAATTTGTTTTGTACCAGTGAAGAAAGTTAACTTCAAAATATTTTAAGACCAAACATTATTTTAATACCAACAACAACAGCTTATGTGGATGGGGTTCATTTAAAAAATGAAAAAATCTGGGAGAAATGTAAAATGTGTGTATTACCTTCAGTCAAGATAATGTAATATGATGTACTTCCACTGATCCATTCTGGACTTAAATGGGTCAGAAGTCTGGAGCTTTCTCTTGTGTAAATGATTACTTATATTTAACTCTTTCATTTAATTTAATCTCAATATAAAAAATGAGTTTTGGGGAATCTTTCTAGGTCAAGTTATTGGGGATGACTTTGATCATGAATTGAAGCTTCATGAATAAAATATTAGGTGAAATGTATTAAAACAAAATTTTGCTTTTCCGTTTCATCACTGGCTAAAGCTGTGCCTGCATGAGTAACTGACACTACTTGAATGCCTGCTTAGGTTCTGTTCAAGCATCTCTGAACAGTTTCCAATCTGACATGTGAAAACAATGTCAGCATACACAAAAGTTGGAAACATTAAGAGTTTTGTTACTACCAAAAGGGAGCTTATGAGATGGCCTTGGACTATTCAGATTTTAAAAAACTCAATGGTAGTTTTTTAAAAGCTAAACTTACTTGCAAAAGTGCCAAACAAATTAAAAGGGTATTATGATAATGGCAATATATAATAGTTCTGAGGAAAGAACAATACAAGCAATGGACATGACAATAAATTCAATCAACGTCAGATTAATATCATTATAAATACAAAAAGAGCAGGAACAGAGACATCTTCAGCCAAAAATGAGTTTTTAAAAATGGTGGGTAGTTTTGGTTAAAGCATAAACGGTCTGGATGACCTCAGCTCTTTGAACAGAGTGCAGAAATGAAGCAGTTTGATGAGGCAAGGTGGTGCAAGTCTATTGAGAGATTTAAAGGTTAGTAATAAAATGTCTAAATGATTCCTGTAGCAAATGACAACAAAAAAGACAGCACAAAAGTCAAGCAGTCTCCCTTTTTGTTCCCTGTGCTGTGGGATACGTTGTGGGCAAGTTAGAGGAAATATTGAGACAAATGTCTATTCCCTAATATAATGTAAATGATCAGAAATGTAAGACAACATGTATTTTTAAGG
Source organism: Menidia beryllina (assembly GCA_013363375.1). NCBI lineage: Eukaryota > Metazoa > Chordata > Actinopteri > Atheriniformes > Atherinopsidae > Menidia > Menidia beryllina. The sequence goes on from JABUIW010000019.1 coordinate 12,189,933, forward strand.
ATTGAGCTACTGTAAAGCTTTTTGTAGGAAGACAGGGGTAAAGCTCTTCAGAATCAAAATGTGTATGAAGCATGCAACCAGAGACAGTGGGACGATTTGAAGTGAACTACAGAAGTGAACTACAGAATTATCTTTAACCTTCTTTTATAATACAAAAATCTATAGATGATATTTTGTTGCAGCTTTTCATACAGATCTAAAGCATGAATCATATACAAATGAACAATATGAGCTGTGTATGTGCAATGTACATAACCTAAATATACTACATAGACTCAGTTTCACAGTGTCTGTCTAGTGTGTAGACAGAGAATGCGTTCAGCTGAACAGTCACGAATCTGCAGCTCCGTCATTTTATTTGAATAAAAACTCATTTCAGGTAATGAGAGTCTGGACCTCCAGAGAACTGTGTGCAGTCACCAAGGCTAAGCTAGCTGCTAACCCTGTTAAACTGCAATATCTTGTTGTGTCTACACGTGTTCAGTATAAGCTTGTTAGGGTAGCTGTTGATTATTTGGATTGATTCAAACCTTAACAGAAAGAGCTGGGCCGAGTAACGGCGTACTGACTAATTGATTACTGTTTCCTGTACATTCCCACAAAGCTTAGTCAGATCCATCACGTTTCCGAGACAATCCACCCACCTGATATGTGGAGACAGGAGAGGCAGCAATGAAGGGTGTGATTGATGTCTGAGCAATCATCCGATTGGTGGAGATACTGTATGGCGAAGAGTAGAACCTAAGGAACACATGAGAAACATTTTGATAAACTATATGACTAAATACACCCAGAGAAGGACTAAAACTGAGCCAATAACATATCAAAGAGGATTGATTGCATTGAAACAGTAATGTGTCAGGCAAGAGATGTTTTTGCTGGTCCAGTATTTGCCCTCTGAATGTAACCAAAGGTTTAAACCACTGAGTGAACTTATAACCACTGCCTACAAAACAGATCAGACATCATCAAAGCTGTCATGGAAACACCAGATATTGCAGCTTCATTCTTTTCCAAACCTTCAAAGATGACTTCAAATCAGACCTGACACTGCATTAAAATACACATTAGTTTGCAGAGGGGTCTGCACCACTGCTGTGCATCGCAATGAATTATCACCTTAATGTGTGTGTGGGTGAAATATTTCAATATTGCCCTTTCTATTCCCACCCACACATAAAGAAAAGGTTCTGTTTGAAACATCTGCATTTTACACTGTGCTTACTTCTCTGCCTATACCTTCGTTTACCCTTGTGATTTTCAACTATCTCAGTTTTTTTTTTTGTTCCATTTCACCCCCTCAACCCTGCAGCGGTAGAATGCTGTGGCTCGCAGTGCTTTATTTATCACTGTGTACCCAGAAAGGACATGTTTCATCCGCCATGCCGTGTTGCTGTGCCCGATCGATCCCAAAGTGTCTGTTGACTGAGTAATAGAGCAAGGGGTGGGAGGCAAAGAGAGGGGCAGAGACAGAGAGAGAAGACCTATTCTATCTATTTCTGAAACAGTCATGATTATCTAAACACCGGCTTGTAACAAATCAAGTGGTTCTAAATTGGGTGAAAGAAGTGCTTTTCTTATCGAAGTAACTATTATTGATAGTACGTCATGTCATTTATTTGCTAGATTTTCTCTTTGAATAATATTTGACATGCAATACATTGCATAGTATACAGAGATTACAGCAGGACTCACTAATTAACTAAACAATACAAAAAAAACTGCTGATATCCTCCTGAAAAAAAAGAAAACCATCTACTATGGACCAAGCTGCATGAATGCTGCTGCAGAGACGTCTCAGGTGTCCAGATTTCCTTCAAGATTCTTTAGCTTCACTTGTTACGGTGAATGTCTTGTATAGGCTCTAAGACCAGAACTACTGTAGTTTCAAAGTATAACCTGCTTCAGTGGCATGACAGGGAAATCTTATTACCTTGAACAGGTTCAGCGCTGGTTCATCTGCACATTGACTGTGCGCTCTGTTTGAGGAGCACTGACCCAAGCAGCTTAGATTACCTAAAGGGGACCATCATTTCCCCTTGACCTCTCAGTTCTGGATTACATTAATGTCCCGAAAGGCTTCCTTGGGTTGCGAAAACAGGAAACCACTACTCATTGGTTTTTAAAGATATAAACATGTATATCTGAATTTAAAGGCACAGGGTAATAGGATGTTGGAATAATCTTTTTGTCATTATAGCTGTTACAGGGCACATTTAAGAAGAATTTCTATAATGAATAGTGAGTTCAAGTTTAGTATATTAGTGTATAAACATCCAAGTTCAGTCAAATGAATACGTATTAACCCTATTTTAAAGACCCTTATGTTATAGGGTTACAAAAGTAATAAAAAAAAACAGAAAGGTAATATGTTACTTTTATGGTTTTGTTATCTATTCCTAGGTAACATCTAGATACGATTCCAACTGAGACATTTGTTTTGGAATATTCTCCCAATATATAGTCCAAAGGGGTTCTCAGAGCAAGAGTAATAGTTCACGTTGAAACGTAAAAAATAAATAAAGCCCATCAAAGAAAAAGTAGAAATAAACTGATTCCTGTACATACGGATAAAGTAAAAACTGCAGATGCAAGTGAAGCAATGTGGTAGAAGATAGACCTCAAGGTAAAACAGTGGTAGTGGAGGAAAGCAAGTTTTAAAAAAAATCAAACCCCTTCACAACAGTCACCAGAGAAGACATGATTTTCTATAGAAGACATTACACATTTCCCAAAAGACAGTACACTCTTGATGACTCCTAATGTTTTACAAAACAGGATAGATTTAAAAACCTAATTAAATTCATGTGAATAAAACCTCCAATAGACCAGCAGACTGCACTTTGTCCTTATTTATTCAACCAAACTAATCCCACATGCAGAAAGGCAGCTTGAAAAACAACAGTGAGCACTACGTATGAATCAAGGTCTTGTAGATCTTTTAGCAACTGCTTCCCACAGTTCTTCGAGATTTTCAATCGTTCATTTAGTCGCAACCCCCCCTTAAGGTAAACTCACAGCAAATCAATCAGGCTGAGCTCAACTTGAGGTCTTGGTTCTTTTCTTGTTCAGAATTCTGTTGCAGATTCTGAGTTTGCTTGGGATCACTGTCTTACCGCGTGATCCGATATTGGTCAAGCTGTAGCTGTCGGACAGAAGGCCTCACATTTGACTCTTTGCTCTACAGAGATACTCACTGAACTGTTTTGAGTATACAAAAAAGATTTTCAAACAATGATCATGCATTACAGTTTGGACAAAACACAAAAATCTCCACTTCTAGTTATGTGTATCTAATGCATCTTGTACTTGCAAGATGTATTTGAAATGCTTTGCATTAAGCTAAGATAAGCTCATACACATCATTTATAGAACTTTTCTAGAGCTGATTGATTTCAGAAAAAGAAGCGTGTGAAACAAATGTGGCGCTCAGCCGGCGTGGGGACTGGATTGTTCTTGCAAATGTATTGATGATGAACAAATATCTTTACTGATATTGCAGCGGTATGGATCTGTTTTTTGACAAGTAATATATGGCCAGCATTAGAGATACAGTATTACTGTCACTGATGAATACAAATGAGGGAAAACAGCAGGGTTATTCAATATAGCTCTCTGATTGTGTTTATTGTATTTTTCATTAGACTGATGTGTATTGAGAGAAAGAAGTAGTTGGCAGAGGACAGATCCAAGGTTATTGATGGAGGCTATTAGCCCTCAGCAGCAAACTGTCAATGGGGACTCCAGCACAGCCGTTTAAACAATGCACTAAACATGTAATTGCGAGCAGAACATTAATACGGGATTGGATTTAACCTCTGGCGTGATCTAAGCGCTCTGTCAGGAGTTTTCCACGAAAATTAGTGAATGATTTAGTGCTGACCTCAGTGACTTTAGGAGAGAAAATGGCAAGTGTAGAAAGGAGAGCAGAGATATTTGAGAGGCAGAGAAGCTTAGAAAAACAACCATGAAAAGCTAAATGTTTAATCTTGATTCAAAGAGGACAGACTTCCAGCCAATGCAGTTTATATTACTCTCTTGAAAGATGCTAAAAAGCAGCTGTTCTTAAAGTAGCAGGGTCCAGAGACGGCCCGTTTCTGTCGTTGCTTGGTTTATGAAGCAGGTAACGGGTTTGGTTTGGGTGAAGCTCCCGCCTCATGCTAACCAACACGTTATTCACACCGGTGAGTGGTCAGGTTTTTTGTATCTTAACTGCATGATTATTTTGAATCGTGTTGTGGCTAAAGGTGTAGGTTCTACCATGCCGCTTCCTGTGTCTCCATCAGCTGCTGAAGCTGAAAGTGGCAGCTTCCTTCTTCCTCTTTGGTGTGGAGTCCCTGGGTTTGGGTCCTTTTTGTGGGTGTCTGCTATATGAGACTGGGGTGACCCTTATTTTGCATTTTATTTGGGGGTCCTTATCCCCTCTTAATCCAGTTCCTCCACCTGTAAACTGCAGCAGTTAAGAGTTGTCCCTATCCCAACATCCCGTGTGCATGTTTTTACAGCTATTTTAAACTTTCGCTGTCTTTCGCTTCTTAAACTGAAACCCTGTCTCCTGACAAGTGTTAACTTACCTGCGTGCAATGACACATTGTTTCCCTGGGTGAAATTTCAAGGGATTCACCTATCTAGTTTTTCCCAGCGCTAAAATGTAATTGATTCATACCCTTCTCCTGTCCTTGGGGTGACTTCATTTTTACCTTTGCCCTTTTCTTAACCCCACTCAGCCCTCCATTTTGATTCAAGTTCCCTCCCTCCTTGTATTCTGCTTCTCTAATTAGCTGCATTAACATTTCAGTCATTTAGCGCTTTGCCGAAAGGAGGTTGAGTGACCTCGAAAGAGAGGTCGTAGAGGGTTTAAACAATGCAAGCCAGCAGATGCTTGCGTGCAAGAACTTATGCACGCACAAAGACCCACACACACTCGCCCAAAAAGACACCAGTGGTAACTGAAACCAAAGCCACTGCACGGAGACAAAAGGCGGGAATGACTGAAGGACAGACATGAGTTGAAACAAAAAAAAAGTCAAAAACAGTTGGAAGACAATATTGCATGAGGCCAAATAAGCATTAGAGGATTGACTTCAATGATTAGATGAAGAATTAAAAGGGTAGCAAAATTGAGATCAAACTGTAAAAGTTGAAACAGAAATGGAGCAAAAAAGGATGGAGAACTGGGCTGACTAGAGGAGGGAGAGAGGACTGCATAGCGGCAGGGAATATTCTCCAGGGATCGTATCACCAGAAGCACTCTTAGCAGACAGGACCAATCTCCAATTTCCACCCTGAAACACACAGACACCGCTCTCTGCATTCAGCTTAGGAGCACTGCAGATACTTTTGGCTGATGAAAGTCTTACAGTGACACTGCAACACTGCCCAACTTTCCTGTCTGTAATTAAAACCAACATATTTGACAGCTTGTAAGCATAGGTGCATGAGTAAATGCTCCATCTGCATCGGTTAGGGGCGGATCGACAGATGAAATCTGAGTGTTAACCATAGTGTTTTTTTGTTTTCAGCTCGAGTTTTGGACTCATTTGCATGGAAATGCTTTTGTACACACTGTTGCTTCGCTGCTGCTTTTTTGTGTGTTAAACTCTGGAAGCTTTGAGAAAACTTCTGAACAGACTTGTGATTTTAAGCAGCCACAAAAAAGTGACAAGCTAACTGTCAAACATCAGGGATTTTTTGTGTCACTTAAGAGAACATATAATTGTTAAAAACTACAATAAAATTCTAAGATGTGTGTTTTTTTATGGCACCAGTGCTAGAAGAACACAGTTGAGATCTTTGTTTGTCTGAGAGGAAAAATGTCCACCTACCCATTCTGCATCGCTGTGGGATCATATGTTAACGCCATTCCACCCTGTTAGGAGGAAAGAAAGAGAAAAAAAAAAACAGGGAATTTGTTTTTAGACTGTTATGTCTTTATTCTAAAGTGTGGTCTGTTATTTAGTACACAGCAGCAGCAGGCTTCACGGACAAAATGTGAGTTACCCCATAATAATGATTTTAAAAAAGCAAACTGAAAGAAACAGTCAGAAGTCACAATTTGTACCGTTTTGGTGAATTCAACTTTGGATTTTGATGTTTTGAATAATGGCACTTTCTGGTTGTTTAATGCTGCTTGATTTTGATTCATGGTAGTTTTAGTTTGGGCTTTTCTTCCCCTCCCTATGGTAATTTTTCTGTGCTCCCTGAGTCTATGCAGTGATTAACTTATCATTTTGCATCTGGTCATTTATATCTGTTTTGCATGCCACAGACTTTACAGTATTTAACGTCTCTCCTAGTCTAGGAAATGCGTAACTGTTCTGGGAAAAAATCCCTGTCCCCCGCCTCCTTTGGCCATGGGCTAATCACTAATGTATTCACAATGAGAGAAAAATCTGGAAAAGCTGTTGAAAATAGCTTAAATTAAAATGTCCGCTTTCAAAAAAGCACCTAATATATCGATGCAGCAACAGATAATGTTCTAAGTAGCTCAAAAAAACGAAAAAGAACTCGGTGCTGCCACACTTTAATCATTTTACACGGATATGATTTAAGAACATATCTACATCACGTTACTATCAGAGGAAACTAAGTTACGACAGTATACTTCAGTACTGTTTTTGCTTTTTAACCAGCCTGTCTCATCTTGTACGTCACGTTGCAAAGTTTGATTAGGATCTTCATGCATTTGACTGCCTCTTTGCAATTTTGGAGCAACCTAAAAGAGACAACAAAGTCTCAGTGATTTTATCTTTATTTTTTCCTCAACCGGCTCTCCCCTTATCCCTGTTCCCCATCTTCACTGTGCTGTTCACGATCCAAATAAGTGCATGAGTTTAAGCATGCCCTGATGCAGAACCTAACTATAATGCTGACTTTCTCCTCAAACTCAAAAAATCAACAAAAGAATTTGGAAAAAACTTAACCAGCTCTTCAAAAACCAAAAATCGGCATCACGCGTGTCTGAGTGATTGTGTGTGTAACATGTGCACGTCATTGTTCCGAGGCCAGAATCATTTAGGAAGGAGCGGACTGAGGGAGATTAGAGTTGGTTGACTGAGTGTGAGGGCGCAGTTAAGCACCTCAAAGCATCTCCACGGCCAGATGTCTCTATTAGTCAGCCTGGGCTCCGAGACCTGGCTCCGACAAAAGCGTAAACCTCTGACATGATGTCTCAGGGCCAAGCGAGACTTGGACTTGGACCCGTGACAAATGGGTGAGGAATCTCACTGAAATAACTGATCATTTATTTCCCGCTAAACTGACACAAATGCTGACAAGAAGACATCACATAGGAGCCACTGACACCGGGAGATGGACTGCAGAGTGAGGGCAGCTCTGCAGTGACGTGTCGCCGGTTGTTCTTATGAATAAAAAAACTGAACTGCAATCTGTGCCTGATAGACACAAACACCCACGAAGGTCAAACATAAACACGGCAGCATCCTGTTGTTATTGTGGTGGCTCTTTTTGCTGCACACTCACAGCCTGGTGCCATTTCATTCCGCTTCACCACCCTGCTCTTTCCCAACCTCTGTGAAATGCGAGCGTTAGAAACACTGCACTCTGTGTGTGGGTGGCGACATTATTATTCACTTTCGCTTGTTCGGAAAATTAAAGCTTTGGTATCGACACTAAAAATCTGAACTGCCTCATTGTGCAACAGTCAGTCTGCTTTCAATTCTCTGTACTAAGTTGGATTTTTTCAGAACATGACAGTCTGGGGGTGGTAGCTTATAAAAAGACAAAAAACAGTCGACATTGTGGTCTTATGGCAGCATTCATATTGTCAGTAACATTGCTTATACAGCATACAATCTATCTGTGGCAATGAAAGCTGATAATGACCTTGGAGGGAAATGAGACCGCTACTCTGAATTTAAACTGAAGAGAAATGTGTGCAAGAAACTGAAACTGAGCATTGTGACTAGAGATTTTAAGTGTTTCTAAGAAGCTAGAAATACTGACTCACAGGAAGGAGACAAGTCTGCTTTTTTAGATTACTGTACATTTTTGGGCTCTGAAACTGAATAGGACATGTTGTAAAAGAGGATTATGGATATTCAAAACTTACAGCTAAGTAAGAAAAACTGCATTCGGTTAACTGTGCCATCTCTACTTCTACAGATGCATATAGATTTTTGACCCATACACAAAACAAGAGACCAGTGAATATGTATTCTTATTTTTTCTTAATTTCTAAGGCCCTCTTTCATAAATCCAACAAACTGTAGACACATACCAACCTGATATCCAGCCATGAATGAATTTGGTTACTCTCCTAATTTGTCATTTGAATTAAAGTAATTGTTGTACCACAACTAAAAATGTATGATGACAACATCAAGAAATGAAGCTTGACTAAATATTAAACTAAATCACTCATTAGTGAAAAAGGAAATCTGTGAACTCAGCTCTGTGATTCCAAATAGAGCAGAATTGATCAGTTCTGTAACTGCGCTCAGCTGAGAAACAAATGTTGCATTTTAAACTAGTGCCAGTAAAACATGTACAGAAAAAACATCGGCTCACTGAGCAAGCCTCTTAGAATCGTCTTTTTTGGTGATTCCATTTTTTAAATTTCACCTCACATCATTTTTACATTGCTAAATAATGTGTGTCCTCAACGGTCTGAAGAGTGTATGAGGTACTCAGGGAAAAACATGACTCTTGTTAAACAAATTTTCTAAACTGTTGTGTCTGATAATTATGTCCCCGATGCTGCAGTGGAGCTTTTATTTCTCTACATAAAGAAAATCCGAGCCTCACCTCTCCTTCCCGCGTCCACGGTCGACCATTCTGGGGGTATTTGACCTGGGTCTGTCTCTTTTTTTGGCCTCCATCAGCAAACTTGCACAGCAAAGGCTCTGCAGGAGCTAAAGAAAGGGAGACAAGGACAAGCAAAGAGATGGATTCACCGTTCCGATAGCAAGTTCAGGGGAAAAAACAGATTCGATTTACAGACGCTGTTCTGCTTATGCTAAAATTAAGAAATGAAGCAGCTGAACCTGTAAACTGCCCTTCAGCTCTTCAAAGCATCTCGTTCAGCTCTTATCAAAACATCTAGGCAACAGCCTATCTCTACAACTCCAATAACCGTGCTTTCTCAAAAGCAGAATCGGCATGGAAACAAAGCCAGAGGATACTCATCAAAGCATGTAGCGCATGGTTCAGAAACAAAGCAAACAGGCACACTGAATACAGTAAATAACTCCACAGTTTGACCTGAGGGTAATGGATGGCGATTGTAATCACTCCAAAGAAAACATGGTTCTTTCCTGGACCGGAGAAAGCAGAAAGGTTTGATTACAAATAGGATTAAGTGAGTGTGTGACCTCTTAAATAAAAGTTCACAAAACTTAGACTTCTGAAAAAGAAGGACAAGACGCTGAAGAGGGGGATGTGCTCCTTAAAAAAAGAAAAAGAACAACAAAAAAAAGCGGCCAAATGCTGAATTGACTTAATCTAATTTTGGAACATTTTTGGGAAATTTGTTAGAAAGCACGTCAGCGTGACTCGACTGTAACATTAAAAAGAGAAAAAAACAGCCAAGCATTACCAGAATACGCAGATAAGATATTTATCAGTTTATGCCACGAGAGAGTCCTTTATTTTATGTAACTTGTGACGCTTTTGACGTTGGTGTTATTCAAACATTGGGTAAAATTTAATCAATTTACTATGACAAAAATTGCTTAGAATTCCATGTAATGAAGGTCTAAACATCCAATTAGATCATAACCCTTATAACAGAATTAATTTTTGGCAAAAAGAACTGGTCACATTAAATTGGATATGTGGTTTCTTTGAATATTGGTTAAAATTTTTCCTGTCCTGCTAGCAGACGGTAACATGCACACAATTTTTTCCAATTTTTAAAGTTGTAATTACAAAAAAATAACAAAAAAAATAACACAGAAAACTTGGTTTATCTGGACATGGTGTGCTGTGTGGTTGCTGCATTATAAGATGTGACAGCACTAAAAAAAAACTATTGTCAGTAGAGGTACGGTGTCAAGAAATGGGAAAGATCTTGCAAACACCTAATGCAGGACTTCACAGCTGCATTTGACATCTTAGTTGATCCTCACTTGTCATGAGGCCATTCTTAAGGAAGGGAAACAGGGAGGACAACAATGTCAAAGGTATGCCAAATGAAAAAAGAAGCGGACTGAAAGTCAGTGGCAACAGGTGTTACGGAGGGATGGATTCTCCCCAGAGCACATCTCAACAGCACTGAAGCAATGTAGAATCATCCTTACAGAGAATAAAAAAGATAAAAAGACAGGCAACATCCAAAGAAGACCTATGGAATGACCTTTCTTTCCTCAAGAACCCTTTGTTTCCTTGAGTAATAAACATAGTTTGATCTAAGTTCCCTTCATTTGTGTCCTCTTCCACTCAGTTTCTCCAACATAACAGAAATTCGAAAATTAATTTTTCAGATTACTGTCTCTTTGTAATACTTATCCTTTTAAAATAAAAGACACAGTTTGATATGCACAGCAGATAATATTGGTGGCAGATTCATCTAATCCGAGAACATATCTGCCCACTATGAACGCATTTAACACACCATTTATTGTCAGAAATCCATAAATGGACACAAGAACACCTCCAGAAATCATGAAAAACCAGGTCACTGTGCCATCTGCAAATGCAGACTTGAGGTCTTTCATGCAAAGAAGTGGCCATGGGAGAACGTGATCAAGGTATGGGGCAAAGTGGGAAACTGTTTTCTGGCCAGATGAATCAAAAACTGAAATGCTTTTTGGAAATCATGGATGCATTGTCCTCCAGACTAAAGTGGAGAAGGGCCATTTGACTTGATGTCAGCATAGAGTTCAAAAGCCTGCTTCTGTGATAGCGTGCGGGTGCATTAGTTCCTATGAAACAAGGAAATTGCACAACTAGAATGGCCCATTCACACTGACAAGTGTTTGCAGGTATATGTTTCTGATGACCTTCTTCATGAAGGCCTTTCACATCCCAGCAAGCCAATGCTGCTACACAGCATCTCTATCCATACATTATTTTTACTCTTGCACAGTTGTCTGTATTTTGGATTATTTGGATTATGTCTACCATCCAAGAGTCTGTTATCTGAAAATGATAAATTACATTATAACTTTTAACATTCATTATTTATTCAAACTGCAGGGATGTGAAATTACCTGTAGTTGAAATAAACATTATTATGAAGTACAGCGAGATACTGAAGTGAGTCCATAGTGAAATTACAGTCATTTCTTAGAATGATTGTTGAACAAATGTCAGTAAGTAACTTTTTAACCTTGATAATAAAACCCATTTTGCAGATTGCCTCTTGTTTGTTGCTTTCATAAATCGACCACTGTGTTTTGAAGCATTCCTGCAACTCTGATACAGCTATTAACTTGTCATATCTTTTTTAACTGGCAGTGATCCCAAACTGTCAAAATCTAAATCTTTATCCCAGTGTGCAGCAGGGAAATAAAGGACTTTTAAAAAGCACAGCAAGCTCCAAACAAATTGATGTTTCATCGTGCCAGTACCGACTCACTTTTTATGAATGCCAAAATAAACAACACAATTATCTCGCATACTTAAAGAAAAACGTTTCTTCACAGCTGTACACTAGAAACTGAGAAGATGTGTTCAGCCCGGAGAACTATTCAGAGCAGGGAGATTGGAAGATTGAAAGTACTTTGGAATGCGTGGGGCTCACAGGAGTACTCCAAAGGTAAACAAATGTGATGGAAAAAAAGTTCTGTTTGATTGGATGGCATTTACCATAAAAATATTTGGTCATTTAAGCATAAATAAGTTAATCTTTCTATGTGAATGACCAACCACACTGAGCTTCTGTCATCATTCTTTGCATTTACTTTTAATTTTTTTCTCATTCACATGCATTAAGTCCTGTGTTTTCCTTTTAGTCCTGTGATAAACTCTTCCCATACACAAGGCTGTGTGTGTGTGTATCACCACAAAAAGGTATACTGTAATAACTCGAAAAATGACAAATTTTGTTTCAAGAAACTAAATTATAAAGATTTGTTAGAGATTATGATTGTTTTAGTCAGTGTGTGTGTTTATAAAACAATGTTACTCTGGCTGGCCTCACACTTTCGGCTCTGTTATGCAAAGGGATGCACTTCAGTTTGGATGTTACTGTTTCTGCCAAATGGTACCAATGTATTACTTCTATCCATGCATGATGATTAATAGTGTTTTGAACACAGTTAATAGCATAACCAAAGAGTTTAGATTAAGTCATTTTATCCAAAACTAGTAAATATGATTGTCTCTCAGAAAAACAATGAGCATACACACCTCAAATTACACACAATGTCAAGAAAGAAATTATATATTGGGCAATTTTGTATTTGTTCATCATGACATTTTGAAAATGCCTGAAAGACTGTAGACCTGTAAACTAGACAGGATACAGCGGGTGCCTTTGAAAAAATATTTTTAGTAAGGATTAGCCTCAACACAAATAGTCTTAAAGTCTATATTTGGTCAACTGACACTTTTGTAGTTAAGATGAGAAGATGTTTGTTGCACAATGTTATTCACGCTCAGTCCATGTTTAGCTGAAACCAAAACGATCCACCCACACACAGAGCTACAGTGTGCTCCCAGTGCTGTACAGTCATTACATTAGGTCAGTGTTGCTAAACACGGTGCCCAACTCTGGTCCTTGAGGACTACATTCTTCCCATATATTAGGCTGTCCTGCAGCTTTAGCAGTTTCTCTGCTTCAAAACCACTAACTCTGATTGGATCCCTCCAGAAGCTCTGCAAAAAACTTGTTAATGGCAAATTGATTTGGATCAAGTGTCTTGAACGAGATAAACTTCTGAAACTGGAAGACTGACATGATAAGAGTAGATAATTTATGCAGAAAGAAGTAAAAACCCTTTACAAAACAAATGTGTTTTTCCACACTGGGTCCATTTAAATATCTTGATGAGGAGTTTTGACTAAAAGGTATGAATACAGCAAGAGTTCAAAACTATTTTATTTACTCAGTCACTACATGGGCCGTGAGATTGATCATTGCATGTCTAAATGTTTACAGGTGAAAAAAGAGAAAAAGAAATAATTTTTCCCTGAGTTGAAACAGTTTCAGCCTGTGACATTTCATATCTAAATGACGGGACATGCTTGTTTGTGGTTGGTGGCTTGTACTGTGCAGAGAAGATCACATACAATCACCAGTGACTGGAGCTGTGGGATATCACAGATTACAGTAAGGCTTTAAAGAAAATGTTGAAACTTCAGCAGAGCACACAAACATTTTAGTCGTGGTAAAAGTCTTACAGGAGAAGAGAACAGGGGGTAAGAAACACGCCTATTTCTCCAGATCGGTTTCACCCGGTGGTAAATAATACATACTATGAGTAACTCCTATAAATTTACAACCATAAAAAAATACATTATAAATTCTGAATGTGCTGTTTGAGTTAAAAGTGAATAACAACCTTTGCATTCAGCTAAAAAAACAGCTGTAGATAATAATAATAATTTATCTGCAAAAACCTCACTAATTAGTCCCATGGGCCAGACTTGCACCTTTTTCAGGCAGATAACTGTAAATGTGCTGCTATACTAAGAATATAAGCATTAAATTTGTGCTTGATGTGGCCGGATTGTTTCCATGCAGAGAGGGAGGAACAGTAACTATTGCACAACATGGCAAAAAGGGGATAATATATGTGGTTTAAAGGAGAACCCACTCTACATTTGCATGAATGTATTTTCAATGTCTAATGATGTCATCTGAACAATTAGCAAGTGCGATCATTCTTAAATTTCTTTCTGAATCATATTGTTAAGAGAAAAAGAAACAGGGAGGTCCAACTGTATCCGAGTTAGACACTTGACCTCTATGAGCAAAACTACTTTAAAAGTCAAAGCTTTGGATCAATGGGTTTCCTGATAATGAAGACTGATGGATGCGCTGGCCAAATAATCAATCAGCAGTGGCACAGTGGCAACAGGTTAAAATACAACCATTTCCAGTATTGCGCAGGCTCAGACTAACTAAAGATCACTCATGACAGGAAGACAACCAGTGACACATGCGAGTGAAATGGAAGAAAAATTCATTGTATGATTTTAATTAGAATGATTGCACAGACAATTATTATCTTATATATAAATTAAAATCTGTCCTAAGATATCAGTTTAGATAATATAGGTTAGAAACATGCCATCCAAATATCAATAACTGACTGCACTATTACACAATGCCTTATTTACAGCTGCTTCAGCGCTTTAGGCTCAACAAGCTAGATACAAATATCCATTAAAGCCTCCTCCACTGATCCCTTCCCATGTCGATGCTGCAAGCAAAACTGCTCCATAAATGTGCAAAGCCACACTGAATATTCTTTACCATGATCTGCATGAGAACCCTCCATACAGTAAAATCTTTCTGTGAGTATGTGACTAAAAAAAGCCTTTTTTCCTGCTGAATGCTTACTACCAAAAAAATGAAAAGACAAGCATCACTTAAGTTAAAGCTGAATACATCCATCTAAGTAATATATATATCCGTATTTCTTTAAAGGTTTTTATTATTTTCTGTCATATCTTGCTTCTAATAATATTCTAACTTCCAAGAGTAATTTTTGCAAGTGCATTCACACTGCTCTCCAGTTTCACTGCTTGTCAACATTATCAAAGGTCAGAATGGGACAACATTCCTCTAAGGATGATTTTCTAAAGATGCTGAATTCACCCTTTCAAGACTGAGTGATTTTACAGTTTGGTAACATGACACTGTTGTAGACAAGGAAGGTGCCTGGTAAAGTAACAAAAAAAAACAACCAACACTATATGGGTCCATGATATGGTTCCACGTGCAGTTTCTCTCTAATTTGTGAGGTTTTTAAAATCTATGGTTAAAAAAAAAGAAGAGAATAACAACATAAACATTGATGCGCTGCATAAGAGATCAAGTGGAAGCCACTCACAAAGACAGCACTGAATCTGATTTAATATAGAGGTCAGCCACTCAAAATGCACAAATACGGATGAGCAGACCGACCTTGTGATACCTCAAAGATAGGTGCTCATTTAATTCACATATTGGACGGCAGTTGCCAAGGAGCAGATGCTGAAACCTTGAACTTGCTTTAAGACTTAAAAAACATAGCATCCGATAACTTGTCTTTGGCCTCTTGGGCGCAGCTCAAATTGCAACCCCAGCATAAAGTGAGGCGGGCTGCAGTGTTCGTGGTGTATGAGCGCTCTCCCCCAGCATGCACAGAATCAGTTAATCCATTATCAACACAAAATAGGCATTTGAAGAACCATAAACAATCACTGAGGATTTTACATCGTAATGAAACAAAATTCTCATCGTACCGACTGAGCCAATCTCTTATCATAAAAAAAGATGTCCTCATTATGCAAAGTCATGTCCATTCACACAGGTCAAGCAGAGGTGACTCATTCACATATCAGTTAGTGTTTACATGCCACATACTGGCATCATGGAATCAACTGAGCGGCGAATGCATCATGGGTAGAATAAGGTGTCATAATGTCAGCTGTCCTTTACAAACACAGACAGATTTGTCTTAGTTATTGCCTCCCTTTTTGGCCGCCCTTCCCTCCAGTACTTTAGCTCTATACTAATACACAACAATTGCGTACAGTTTCTGGCTTAAAATCATGCTACGAAAAGGGTTTTTTCCCTGTATATTTTGCATTGGCAGTGTTTTACATTTGGTCTCATTGCTGTGATGACATTACCCAGGCCAGTCCACCAGTAATGGCGCATTTTACATCAACTAGAAATACCTGGTTCACTGGTCAGTGAGTGGGCTATAGCCAGGCTAATGCAAATTGCCTCACTGGAACATGCTGGAGTTGTTTACCGTTTTTCCATGGATGGCACCAGCTGGTTTCAGGTGCAACAAAATCTGATGGCATTGGTGAGGTTTAATAATCTTAATCAGATGAATGAAAATATATACAGTGTGTTTATCATTATAACATTTTAAATGATAAGATGATAATATAAATATAGCTCAAGCAGGCAAGACTGTAAATGAACATCTGTAAGCTCATTTATTGTTAATTTTTCTACATTCACAACAGCCTTTTGCTCCTTTGAGTCACAGCGTTAAAAAGGCAAGATGTTTCTGCTCTTTACTTGCAGGACAATCAGAGGCAGATGTTTTCTTCAGGGGATGTGCGTCTGTGTACGGACATGTGGCTCATGAACGAGTGTTTTTCAATCTGTGTTGTGTACAGAAACAATAGTATCACACTGATCTTCCTAGTAAATCTCAAGGAGTTCTGGAGAGTGGCATGGAAGGAGAAAATAGCTCGGATCATAGATGTGTTATCAGTCACACTGGGGCTGCTTTGACTACATCCAAAAATGACAAAGAAAATGAAGGTACGCTACTAATAAAACACACAAATAACATGTAAATAAGCTATAATTAATAATGTAAGTTTATTTAAGCATAATTGCCAAAAGTGTCAGGGAGAGTTAGGAGACGATTTCCCAGCTAACTGAGACAAAAGGCAAAATATGCACAAAGGGTGTGAACCAAATTAACCTCCACATAAAGCCTATTTCAATTAGTCTACTGACACCTACCTGTCATGCCTGGAGGGGTTTTCAGAAATTTTCCGT
Organism: Menidia beryllina; assembly: GCA_013363375.1. Taxonomy (NCBI): domain Eukaryota; kingdom Metazoa; phylum Chordata; class Actinopteri; order Atheriniformes; family Atherinopsidae; genus Menidia; species Menidia beryllina. The sequence goes on from JABUIW010000019.1 coordinate 12,206,575, forward strand.
TGAAATTTTGAATCACCACATCACACTTCTCTGTTGACTCCATCCTGTACAGACAGAAAGAAAGTTCGGTTTCAGGACGGTGGTCTCTCAATGGTGGAATAAAATCAGCTCAAAATGCTCAACAACGCTGTTCTCAAGAGTCCAAACGTGAATGCACAGTGTGTAGATACGAGCATGGCTAGAATTGTCCTACTTTTCAGTTTGAGCAAATGCCTGGCTGTTAAAGCATCTGTGTTTGGCTGTCAATGTAAGACTGTAAAAAATGCTTTAGATGGGCTTGTGCGTGTCTGTGTGTTTGTCTGTCTGTTTTCTATGGGGTTTCCTCTCCTTTGTCCCAGTTTAAAAGCTCCTTTCAGCCAGATCTGTTGTGTGTCATGTTCTCTTTGTCTGCCCTTATTCAGCGCTGCTCACCCAATCACAGCTCAATGACTAATTGCCTGCTTTGGCAAGCAAAAGCCAAAGTGTCAGTGTGTGTGTGGAGAAAAATGGTGACTGAGTGTGTGTTTGGGATGTGAGCGCATGTCTCTGTGTGGGTCTTGAGTTTTCTTCATATAGTCAGTGACCCAGAATGTATCACTGACTGCGTTCTAATCACTGTCACACTCTACTCTGAAACTGAGAAGACCACACACACTGACAAAGGCCGAGGGGCCAAGGGTGTAGGAGCTGGAAGTCTTTCAATTGCAAATGGGAGTGAATAACATTGGAGAAACACTGGTAATTCTATTAATTTTTAATAAGTATGTGAAACCTGTGTCCAATATTTACATGCATAGCCATATAATCATTTAGGAACCAAATTTTGACAAATTTGACAGGCAAATCAAATTTGTGTATGGCATCAGTACATCCAGAAATTATTTTCCAAATGATTTTTTTCGCCTGAAATTATGACCAGGTATTTCCCTAAAAACATGCAATGTTCTAACTGCTAACTTTACAGCTATGTATTTTTTCATTCTTTTTGAAATGCCAGCAACTGATTTTTAATAATAATGGTATAACTGGTAATAATAGTAACATCAAACCGTCTTTATTTATTAGGCAGTTTACTGTCAGAAGTCTCTTATTAGTTAATATAAAACCAGGAAATACAGACAAAAAGATTATATAATACTAACGACCCATGTGGATTGCAGTGGACACTGTTGTTACTGTGAAGGTGTGTCTTCCCCGTGCCTGTACCTGGCAAAGCCCACTCCCCTGCTCAGGCCGTTAGCGTCCCGCAGTATCCGTGTGGAAATGACGTGGCCAAAGGGCTTCAGCATGTTCTCCAGCTCCTGCTCGTCCATTGACACCGGTAAGTTGGATATGTAAAGGTTGGTGGGATCCTGTTCCTGCTGCTGTAAAGACACAAATAGAAAATTATTTTTCACATCAAATGTAAAGAGAGATGCATGATTTAGAGCTGAAGCAAGACTGAAAACAATTACTTCTATTGGGTTGTGATAATTGCTGAATATTAAAGAGATTTGGGAAAATATGAATGCTAACAATTTATCCTACTGTAAATTATTGATAAGTAATTCACATGTATTCACATCTATTCAAATGAATAAACCTTTGGATGAATAAACCTCATAAAATACACCTGGAAACATCTCAAATAAACTCTCAGTGAGAGAGCACAAATTACACATAACACCATTGCTTTTCTTAGCTATGAAAAGTCCTTATAAAAAGTTTAAAGCGGTCAATTCAATTAAATGTTATTTATATAGCGCCAAATCACAACAACAGTTATCTCACAGAGCTTTTCATAGAGAGCAGGTTAGACCGTACTCTTAAGTTATTTACAGAAGCCCAACAATTCCCATGTAAATGTATTCAAGGATACATTATTTCCTACTTTAAGCTGCAAACTTTCAGGATTAAACTCTTTTCTCCTCCAGATAAGAGTGAAGATTGCTTTTAAAAGGCTAGGCACTTGCACACCGCTCAGCAGCAGGAAGGAAAATCCCTCCGGAGTCATAGACGTTCACAGAATGACATCAAATCTTTCCATGGGAATCTCCTTCTGTGCCACACAATTAGTTAGACAAGTATTCTTCAATCATTTCGATTCTGTCTGGTTACACTTCATTCAAATGACTCACAGCAGGAGACCAAAGTCTCTCCGTGTGTGGTGCGTGAAAACGCATGGATTCTGAGTGGGGGTGTGATGGAGGCGGATCTATTCTAAAGAACCAGCGCCAAAGGAAGCGTAGTCACAGTTACTTCAAAGTTTCATGAAAGCTTTTTGGATACACAGTCCTCCAGCGTGGCTCTGTGGTTATTGTGAATGATTCTGAGATGTCTGATAGGCATTTAAGGCTGTTTCTCTCCCCGCTTAATTGTTTCTTATAAGCATTTAGTAACTTTCAACATTTTACACCTGTATTTGTGCAAGATGTGTCGCGTCCATGTGAGGTAAAGCCGTCTCTGGGGCCCACTATAAACCTAAATTCTTCCTTTATCCATGACCAATTTTCCTTTGCATTTCCCCACTGAGTGACTAAAGAGTGGAACCACCAGTTCTGCAAGACCAAGACCAAAGCAATCCATGTAATAAGTGATCTAGAATAGAGCGGAACAGCTCCACTGAAGTTGTCTGAAATATTTGACCTTTCCATATGAATTTGAATTATCTGCTGAGTCAGTGAGGATTTTCTTTTGTCAGTGTCCATTATGGAGGGTGGCTCAGTTGTCTTTCCACACAGGGCAAAGTGGCTTTGGATATTATCTTTAACATTTGCATGTACACTTGTGTGTGCTCCCATTCGTGAAAGCGGAGGGAGATGAAAGCAGTGACATCAAAGCCAAAGAATGTAGCAGCTGTGCTATTGGTCTTAGATTTATCTTCATGAGAGAATCACGTCACCCAAAGTCTTCGGGTTGCTTCAGATCTGGGTAAACTGCAGCAAGATGCACCAGATTGAAGAACAGAGACTTGCTGATCTTTTTTACTCTTTTTTAGAGTAAACGTTTCATGATAGTGAGCTGGACAGATTGAGATAACAATAGGTTCAATGGTTGTTGTTTTGTTATTTTTCATTCCATCAAAAAGGGACTGGAAACTCGCTTTCTTATCACCCTAATATCCCTGTACAACAGAAACTCTCATAGGAAACACAAATAGCAGTGTTGTAAATGATAAAAAAGACCACCGTTGCTTAAGAATTTCAGACAGCTAAAACTCCTGAAGGCATTTTCAACCTGTTTTCCAAACTGAGGCATATCAGGAAGGGATAACGTTAAGTCAAACAAGAGCAGAAAAAAGGACAGGAAACCAGTCTTTCAATGTTCAGTCGGGTACATACATTCATCCTTTAATTACTGAGCGGCAGCGTTTTTCAGAGCTCCAAATTTCCTCCAGATTTTCTGATGCACAGAAGCGACACTTACTGTGGCAAGAGCAACAGAATCCTAACAGCTCTGCTTTTTAAACAAATATTATAATAAAACGGTGCAACACAAGATTTCCTATCTGTTGACTAGGTTGTTAAAAGCTAATTTAACCCAATAACAAAGTACTTTAGACCTAATCAAATAATAATTGTCTGGTTTTAACAAAAAAGGGCTTTGACACACATTTTATGCACAGTTTCTCCTCTGTCCTCCTATAACCAGTAAGAGGGTGTTTGAACAAACAAAAACTATTACATTTCCTCTCTGGATGCCCCTTGTTAAAATATCCATGATGCTACCTGCCTTACAAAACTTTTCCTGTGATTGGAAATGAGTGAGGAAAAAATAACAACAGGGAGGTTTGTGGTGGGTCATTGAAATCCCTTCACATTACCACACCTTTAATCACAACTCAATGTAAAGTCAGTGTAATTGGAGTACGCCTGGTCCATCAGCCAAAGTTCTATGGAGTGCTCACATTCAAACAAACTGCTTGACTTTTAAAGTTGTTGTTGTATGTGAGAAGGATATCTCGCAGTGATCTCTCACTCTGCATGTTTCAAATGACTCACCGCTCTCACTGCTTCTCTGTCTCTGTCCCTTTGTCACTCCGCATCCCTCTTTGCAACATCTGTCATGAGCTGGAAACCAACTGTGCCTCTCCCTTAATTACGTAGCCTTCCTGCCAGCCAGTCAGCTTGTGTTTTCAGGTTCATTAAATCTCATTGCTGCATCATTATAGCAGGTCTGTGCCTCTTATCCTGACTCTTCCTGGTTACCATGCAATGCGACAACACCTGCAGGAAGCATAGAGGGTAAAGCGAGGGCAAAGCTGTGGTTAAATAGCTACGGAAAATGCCGGCTCAGTCTGTATGGTGGAATGCATGGATTAAGGCCGAGACACGACTTGAATGTCACATTTCTTTGCAATTCTACTCAAACAGAAGCACTTCAGATTAGAAATGGCTCTTTGCAACCTCTGATAGCCTTCATAAGAATAAGCAAGTATTCAAATTGGATGGACGGAAAGTGGTCGGGCATTTGTGCACAGACAGTTTGTGACTAACCACTTCACGTTTCCAACCCCAAATAAGCTTTCCCCTTTGAAGACTTCAACTCTTACCTATCCTTTGGCTTCCTCTATCCCACTGTCTTTTATGCTCCGACTTCCTCCAATCTTAAATCCCCCCACCCCCTTCTCCTTTCCCTACTTGTCATTCACTCCTTGTCTCTGTAAGATTAAAACCTAATCTCCTTTAATGGCAGCTTTGCTGTCTAAAACACTATCTGAATGCTTAGTTAATATTTAAAGAGGATATATTTTCTTCTCATTCTCTTTCTAACCTTCGTGTCTCCTTCCTCCTTTCCTCCCTGCTCATCTTCACACTACCCTCATCTATATTTGCCTTCATTTCCATTAATCACTCAGTGTAACCTCTTTCTCTGGCTGCATCTTTCTATATCTTCCGCTCTCTCAAACCACACTAATCTTTCATAATGATTGTCTGGGTGTCTAAATGCTCTTTAACTGATTAATCAATCCTTAATGAACATATAATAAATACTTTATGAACGTTAAGCCCTGAAATCCCTGGGGGGCTTCATCACACAAAGATATATATACACTTCATCCCCATTTTCATCATGACTGGTGAAATCAACACGCCCTACAGATTAAATGATGATTTCATACTCTGAGGTTGGCTCTGGTGTCCAGCTTCTGTTTCTGTCCCAAATACATCTGTATGTATCCAGCCCTGTCAGGATTAACTGTGAAACGGTCACAGAACAGGAATAAGTTTAGTCTGGGTGAATAGCTAAAAATTATTCTTTGGTCTGGTTTAAGACTTCTAAATTTTAGTCAACTTTCGTCAACAATCTTTTAGAGATTTATTACCGAGTAAGCATGGAGAAGAAGATTTTCTATGAGTTTCTATGACACAATCCCCTCTATGTGTAGAGAAAAACCTTAAATCATCAAAGGGGTGAAGACAAGAGGCTATGCTATGGGACAGGGGCATGGATATACTGTATTCTGGCACTCAATACTTAACAAAATGTTGACGGAGTTGTTAGATTGCACTCCTCACACTAAATATTTTCATATCCAGCAACACAGGAAATGGACAAAATGGTGTCCAAGAACATGAGTCAATAGATTCATGAAATTCTCATGAAACCTGCTGAGCGCATGTGTTATTATGTGTGAAGGCAGAGAGCAAACTAAATCTGTCTATATAAGATGCCATTCCCGCCAGCTGTACCGGAAATGGATGACCTCCCAGTCACAAACATCTAAACACAACACCCACTATCACTCAGAGTTGCATTCATCTACCTACGTGTGCATTTCTTTATGTAAATATTACTGCATTTGAGCCGTAGCTTGTTATTTTCACTGTACATTTGTACTTTGAATGTCTCTGGTGATTGGGACTTTACGCAAGACCAGCTAGCTTAGAGTTTACCAGTGCTCCTTTACGCCTTCATCCTCAGTGTTAAGACGAGTTATTCCAGTTTGTGTGAAACAAACTGCTTTGACCGACAGCTTAAATTCTTCAACAGCGTTTTTTTTCTTCTTGCGGTTAACTGGCTCGTTGTAAGGAAGCCTCTAGCATGATTAAAATATCAGCACGAGAAAAAAAAGAAAGAGATTTTTCAGCTGTGAATATCCATTAAAAGGGAAGTGGCTCAGAGAATGCCATAACTCTTAACTAAGTGAGAGACAACAATTCGATGGCTGATTCATTTTCAACATGGATAATAAATTCCTTCACCTTCTGGCTTCAGAGACTCGAACTTCACACTTCACAATACTAGTTTGAAGCTCATTTTCAGATAGAACGGGGTATGCATACAGCAAGCATAGGATTATTGTATTATAGTTGCATGTTCAGTTATAATAGCTTACATATATATAAACGCTTTGGTTTCTTTTTGGAGTTTTGCACTCCTTTTGACTGTCCCATTTTGCTCATGGCATTGCATTTTCAATGTGGCTCCAACCCCTCTCATTCCATCTTTCTCATTTTTCACTCACAGTGTCTCTACCGCGTATTAAAAGGCCAGTAATTTATCACAGTAAAGTCCGGGCAGAGACCAGTCCTTGGTGCACATCAGTCTACAGGCTGCCCGTCTCCTAGCCGTCCATGGCTGGAAATCAATCACCCAATCCTGAGACGCTGAAACCATCCAAAAGGGCCAGCCGAAGATATGAGAGAGAGAGCGGCATGTATGCAGAGAGAGAGGAAGAAAGGATGGAGGAGGACGCGCAAACAGAGAGGCCCTGGTTGAATAAAACATTCTCCACATCAAGAGACCTCAGAAGTCTAGCAGTCCCTTGGGTGTAATTTGAAATAAAGAAGTGTTATTTTGATTAGTGTTGGTGTCAATGCTGAGACTAAACAACACTCTGGCCTGATTGTAATGTTACATGTCGTGTTGTTGATGTAGTTGTTTACTCTTCAAAGTGACCACACAAATGTAAGCAGCTGAGCTGAAGTGGTATCATTTCCTGTGGTTATGTGGTTGTTGTTCCTTCTTCTGGCTCCGTCATGAATCCTTTCCAACCTTATGACCACAATGTGGAATTTAGAGTGACTGAAAAACTGGAACATCTCTTATCGTGTGGTGATCCAAAAGAAACAAGCCCATGGCCAAAGTTTAAGATTCCAATTTTGACTAAAGTAAAATGCCTGATCCTCATCTGTGTGAAGCCTAATAGAACATGTTAGAAGACATTTGGAGCCATATATAAAGCACATGTTCTTGGCCTTATATGCCTGAGTTTTGACCATGGATTGAAGTTTTTAAAGTCACAGACTCAGGGCCTCCCTTCAGCTTAGAAAAACATGCCCTTTACCACCAGTTTACTCACTTAGTTTGCTCAATTCCAGGATGCTTATGGGATCATAACTACGTAACGTGATCCCACAGACATGCAGCAACCGTGCCAAAAGAGTCAAACAGTTCTGTTTTGTGGGAGTCCAGACAAACCAAATAAAACAGTCTATCTGAGGGCATTTATTAGATTCGGACTCTGTAGAGGTGGAAAAACAGCTCCATTCTTAAAACTACTCCAACTCTGAGCTGTCCTTTCAACCGAATCACACACATTTTGGCTTATCTAAATGACATTCTTTAGACAGCTAATCTCGTAATGTAGCCTAAGATCATCTTTTATTCAATTCAACCTCTGAAGCACAGACGTCCTCTGAAAATGACAGCCTCTCGCTTGTATGAAAACCTGAGAATCAAACGATCAAAACCGAACCTGGAGAACTCATGTCAAAGTTCTACAAGACATGAAACCCGTGCGCAGCCATTCCTCTCACAAACAACCACTCGTAACAGATGTAATGTCTTAAAACATCAGTTTCTACAGAGCTGTAATCCTTCTCTCTTCAGCCCTCTCTCTTTCCCTCCGCTCTGTAGTATTGAATGCTGTAATCAGGGCTAATGGGACTCAGCTGCTGGCCAGTCTAATTACCTGGAATGCAGACGGATGATCTCTGAGACGGGCCTGCACAGAAACACGCAGAGTCGGGTTTTCATCACCTCGGGAAGCTTTACATGGAGTTGCATTGCTTTCCTGAGTCTTATTCGAAAACCAGATTGCAAAGAATACCGCTCCTAACCCGTCACTAAACCCCAACTAAAACAGTTTCTGTTGAATTCAAAACCTTACGGCGCATTCTTTCTTTTGGGTCATTTAAGGTCATCATGCGTTACACTTACACCCCCCCCCCACTCCCAAGCTGATGTGTGTTGCTCACTGCACCGCAATAATGTTAATTCGCACAAAAATATGTCGACATCTGTAATACGGTCACATACCTGCTGCTTTGCACTACTCTGCCTTGGTTATTTGTTTATGTTAACTCTAGTGTACTGTCTCACTTCTGTCTTATCTTCAGTGTGGGGCAGTGTGTGATTGTTTTTATGTGTTTTGGTGGGTTAACACAATGTACTAATTGTACATTTTCATAAATGATAACGTTAAAGTATGCTTTCCTTTCCTTCTCAATTTGAAAATGTCTATATAAACATCTTGGCAGAGGAAATTATGTTTTCAGATCCATGAAATCTTCACCAGTGTTTATTTGTTTTTATTATCGCGTTTCTAGGCTTTTTTTCTAACACTGACCATATCTTCCCATTTCTTGCTGTCATGCTGTGCACTTCTCTAAACTGACTAACTTCCTTAAAAAGGTGGGGGGAAAAGGATTTTTAATGAAACAAAGTCAAATAACACATTTCTTTTAAAAAATAAATAAATGTCTTTCCAATAGCAAGAAGAAACAAAAAAGCAGCAGCTCGTAAAATAAAACTATTTGTTCCTATTGAGGGTTCAGATGGGATAAATAAAGCCGCCCAGAATATAAAACATTTAAGAGCAACACAGACCAGCACTGTTAAAGCACTTGATTTGTGGACGTTACGGAATAATAGAAAAATGTTGAAACTTGAAGGTTCATGAAAAGAGATTTCGAAACAAATCTTTTCTAAGTCTGATAAATGCCATTTGAGGTCACATCAGTCTGATGTCAGTGTCTGCCTGAGGAGACAGACGGCTTCAGGGGAAGCCTCTTTCTAAATGATTTATGTGCTCTGGAACCAAGGAGGGGAGTTGTCTGTGACACTGCAGGTACACACCCTGTTAACGCCTTTGAGGGAAGGCTGTGTGTGTCTGTACATGCAAACTTGTGCATGCCAGTCTGCATTTGAAGCTGTTTCAGCATCACTGTGATGAGGCTTTCATGCCAGTTCAGAGGGACTCATTAATGATGGCAGCTACACAGAGGCACGCTTACGAACATACATTTAGAAAGAGAAAAAGCTCAACCCAAACCCCAAATCAGTGTCACGTTGATCAAGGCTGGAGAAAAGGAGTAGGAAGTGATGGATAATTATAATTTTAGAATTTATCAGGGTGATGGAAAGTAGATTAGGGCAAGATAATAATAAAAAATAAGGATTTGTCAAATGCAGCAATAGCAAATGTGCACTGATGTACAGAATAAACCCAACACAGTGCTATTATAACTACAGAAACAATCTCAAACTCAAAAAAGACTAGTAAAATCCAAATGTTTACATGACAAAGTTAGTATTCTAAACTGTTGAAAAGTTTTGTCTCGTAACTGATTTGGCAAATTTGGTAAATTCAGAGGTGAGTTAAAAATGTAATAGTCCTACAGCAGGTTGCAGGACCAAATGGTTACTACAACATACTCATACTTTTTGGCATTAAATTTGTTAAAGAGAGAGGTTTTTTGTTATTGTTGTTTATTCTATTTTTTAAGTTGTGTTTTGTGTTTAGTTCATAACAATGTAAGTGAATTTTAAAAAATGGCAAAAACACGTATTAAGACAGTCAAATAAGGGAATAAGGCTGATCTGGTCACACTATTTCTTTCTGTATTAATCATAACAATGGCCATAAAAACAAATATCTAACAGAAACTATTTCCTTTTTTCCGATCTTTCATGTTAACAGTTTAGAGGTGTAATATTTTCTTTGCTAACCAAACGTAAACTTCCAGGCTTACACGTGAACAAACAATGAGGCCATCACAGTTCGCTGTATCTGCCTGCAGTCTCCTGTAAATAATATCAGTGGCATGAGAAGAGAGAGTCGATGATGACGAAGGGCAGGCTCAAAAGGCTGCAGCTCTGAGAGCATGCTTTACATCTTTCTCAGTGACCCTACACTACCTACTCTTTACTCTACTTGTGCAGATTAAAAGCCAACAGCTCAGCTCCCAAATAAACTCACACACTACCTCCACCCCCTCCCTCTCCACCCTTTTTCCTGAATTGCTCCTTAATCGTCTGTCTGCTTAAGAACATTTCATTAGAAAAATGCAATAAACCAGGAGACTTTCTGGATTATCAGCGAGGAAATGCTTTCTTGGATAGGGGATGGGAAAAAATGCAATAAAGAAAATTTTGAGCCAAAACTTATTGGATGCATTAATTTCCTCTTCGTTTTTTTTGTTTTGTTAATTGTGTGTGTTCTCAGACAAATCTTTGCAGAATGAAGTAAAGAGCTGAATCCTGAGAGAAATCAAATGAAAAAGTTCTTGAAAAGAGCAATGGGAGGAGTAAGGTTGTGCTCTTGGCGTTTAAGCACGGGCTCAGACACAGAACGATGAAAGAAACTTTCAATTCTCAAAGTTATTGCAATGTTATTTTGCAATGTGTACCACAGCATACAAAGGTTGTTTGAAAAGTCCTGTGTGGAAAGCTGTGGAGGAAAGTTACAGTTATGACCGTTATAACCTAAAGGGTTAGGATTTGATCAGTTGATTGAGAATGATCCCATCTGGTAAAAATGTGTGCTAAACTAATTCAATTCATGGAAGTAGAAAATAAAGTATATCATCCGAAGGGCTATGAATTTTGCAGGATTTGTAAAATGGTAGATGCTCTGTATCAGGGTTCAGTGGAAAACCTTTTCATCAACTCTGTTCTCTGCAGCACTAGTTGTAATCGACCATCAAGGTCGAGCATGAGCCTGTGAGAATGAGCGTGGAAAAGCCAGTTTGTGTGTCATCAGATTGCAGGTTTGACCCAAATGCCATAAAAACAAAGCAATTTGAAAACGTGTTTTAATTAATTGCTAGACTTTGAAAACATTTCATCTGAGCACAGATGAATGCTGAAAGGCCAATGAGCACTTGGTTGGATTTAATAAACGACAGAACTGAATCCACGATTTCCCATTGAATCAAACCAGAGCTGCACGCTTCAATCTGAACGCCTCATTTCTTCTTCAGGCATACAGAATCTGTTAACTTTAAAGTTTAAAAAATAACCTTGAACACCTTGTTCATGCTCTTCCTGTCCATGTTGTCATGCGTTGCCACTCTTTTCTTTTTGTGGGGTTTGTTATTTTTAGGCTGGCATCGATCGGACAACATTGGTTACAAGTATACTTGGTTGATTTTCACACGTTGTAATATGGATGACTGATCAGCCTAGTCAGGGCGAGCAGATTCTTCGCCTCCAATACAAACATACACACATGTGTATAAACAAATGCCCTGTTGTGTGTTTTGTGCTTTCACCTGACACCATTCTATCCTGATCAATGCCTTTGTGCAACAGAGCCAAAGCTTGAAAGCTGTGGCCTGTTGCCATGGTTATCTCTATTTGAAACCAGACGGATTAACCTCTGGGGGATAGCTTGGGATACTGAGACAGACAAAGATAGATAAAGAGTGAGAGAGGGGAGCAACACAGCAGAGAAAAATGAGAGGAGGCCAAGTAAGGGCAAAATGTATTTAAAAAAACAAGAGCTCTTGACAATACGTAAAAAGCTATTTTCATTAGTAGTAATTAGGACATTGATATCTTATAGATTTCAATAATCAAATGGTTATGGATTTTTTTTTTCTTAAGCAAAATTACAGTGTCAAAATGTTCAAACCCTGACTATGTAGAAAAGTGTCTTCTGCTGCCCAGGTAGTGGTTTTCGGCATTCGTCCTTAATTGGTAGAAGTTCTCCAAATCACTGTCACAAAGAATCTTCCCTGCCAATGATACTGCCAACACTATGCATGACTGCACAAGGACGGCACCGTCTAGTTCCCTCCATGTGAATCATAGGTAACTGCAGTCAGACGGTTCAGTCCTCATTTCAGAACGGTAAAAGATTTCCCCGAGCTGATTAAAGACTTTCAGCGGAGCACATATCTCTGACCTGGGTTGGAAATGCCTTAGTGTCACTCTGAAGGAGCTGTAGGAATTGGCTACGAAAAGAATATCTGGCTATCTCTGCTAAGATTGTTTCTGTTGCAATAAGTGGGGGAAGATAAATGCATAGACGCTTCTGAGATCTGAGAAGAGCAAGATGCCGTTTTCCGTCTCTACATTGATGAACTGAATCACTGAGTACAGGGATCTTGTAGGAATTCCCATCCTCAGAAGAGCACTCTTCATCTCCTTTAAGGTGACCTTTGACTTGTTGACCCTTGCTACTTTGATGACCACAGACACAAACACGAGCACACACTATATCGCCAAAAGTATTCCCTCACCTGCTTTACTCACATGTGAACTGCAGTGACCTTTCCGTCCTCAATCCATAGAGCTCAATGTGACATCAGTTCACCCTTCGCAGTTAGAACTGTTTCAGTTCTTCTAGGAAGGCTGTCTGCAAGGCTTTGGAGTGTGTTTATGGGAATTTGTGAAAATTCTTCCAGAAGCAAATTAGTGAGGTCATGCATGGATGTTGGAGGAGCAGTTCTGGCTCTCAGTCTCTGCTCTGATTCATTCCAGTGGTGTTCTGCTGGGTTGAGGTGCAGGCCAGTCAACGTCATCCACACCTCTCTCATCCATGTCAGTATGGGCCTTGCTTTGTGTACTGAAGCAAAGACATCCAAACTGTTAATATAACCCCTTTAATTTTTCTCTGAAATGATGAAAAATTGTGGAAAATTGTTCCCCTAAAAATATTTGCTTTGATTTTGCCGTACTTTTCTTTTTCTTCAAAGAAAATACTTTAAATGTTTTGTCAATGGGCCGAGCAACTGGCTGTTATGACCAAAAATAATATAGATCTACAATTAAATAACCCCTGAAGGCTGGTAATTATTCGATTTTGTTTAAAGTCATTTTTATAGGGAACTTTGTTTTATGCTTTGTAACTAAAAGCAAAAAGACCAGCAGGCAAAACACTCCAAGAACAAACAGTTTATAAAGCAAAACAAAATAATCCTACTTAAGCTACAGTGTGGGACCGGAACTAGAACTTCGGGGTTGACATCACCACTTTGATGCATAAGGGGCAACGTGTAAGGGAATTCATTTAATCTGCTGGTATGAAATAAACATATTGATGTAAGATAAGTCTGTTGCAGAGGGCCACTCTGTGAACATGTGATTGTGGTCTGTGGTGGTTAGAAGTTTGTGGTTCAGATGAGAGGGCAGATTCTTCCAAATCAAGTCAGAACGAGAGCCGACAGCTTGTTGGACTGATGTTTTTTCACTTTAGGAAACGGAGAACTGGCCGGAGTCAGCAAACAGCAGAAGACTGTTACACATACACACATTCTAACGCAAAGACACAAACAAAGGTGGATGTGTTACTTCCTCACATCTGAGGCAGCGTGTGTACTGAGTGACACATGCCTGAAACATCCCATAGTTGTGCTGCTAAAGCCCTCGCTGGCTGTTTTCTCCATGTACGTGTTATTGTTATCTTATTGTTTCCTCGTGTTTCTCATTTTCCGCTGGTATCCCAGGCCTGGTGTTTGGATGTTTGTTGTCCCCCTTTCCTGTCATCTTAATCCCCAGCCGGATGAGGCAGATGGTCATATTCCCTGAGTCAGGTTCCGTTAGAAGTTTGTTCTTGTTAAAAGGGAGGTTTTCTCTCCACATTCTTGAATCACTTTATAAAAACAATTGACTGTTTTGTTATTTACTTTTTTAAAGCAGTTGGACAAATCATCGCTTTATCACAGATTCCCTAGTTTTTAGAAAAATGAGTGTAAAAACCAAAGGTGTTAGTTCTATGAACCATGACTGCATTGACTTTGACTTCCTCTCTTTGTAACACCTGCGCTGCTTTGACGACTGACTCCCCTGCTGCTAATTTTGTCACGCTTTCCCTCAGCACATTTAACCTGGTTTTCAGTTTTTCCTTTGTCACATCACTGCCATCTCATTGATCCATGCTTCAGGTTTGTTGCTTCCTGTGTTTGTTATTTCCCTTTCTCAATCTTCTGTTTCTTTTGGGATGGATAAAAACTCCACCACCTCTTGCATTTCCTCACTGTCTGCATTTAGGCTCTCCACTAACCCAGTTGAATGACGACAACGTCTGTGACAAATCACAGTCAAAACAATGTAAGAGGGCCATCACTAAGATGAGGAAGTTCTGGCGTACGGGTGCCTTTGCTTTCTCAGGAGCCACTTTGATCTTAGTCAGAGCTGAAAGGAGCAAAAGCCAATGCCTACATCATAATTCTATTTCCCCTGTGTATTCAACTTATTCAAAAGACCCAAATTAAGCTTTCTCTAGCAACTCAGTGAATCGACTTTTGAAGGTGAACAAGAGAAATGTAGGTCTATAATTAAATTTAAAAAGATAGACAATAGAGGAGGCAAAACAGTCAGACTGAAAGGCACAGGCAGACCAAAGTCTTCATTGGTTTTCAGTGGGGATAAGCAGAGTCAGACATACAAAAAGGTTACAGAATTTGATTTGTGATATTCTACCCTAAATGCTCTTTTACTGTCTGGAGGAGCTGTTTGGCTACTGCTGTCCACAAAGTTTGATTGATTGCTGAATTATGCCAACTGAATGCGAATCGAGCTAACTCTGCTGTCTGCCTAATGATGAAAAGCAAACGTGCCTAACTCCCAATAACAATGAGAGATGCAAGCGCTGAACAGCCAATCAGAAAACAGATGTTATGGTGTTCCCATAAAAAGGGACATTTCAGTCAGCCTCTCTCTCTCTCTCCGCCTGCCGTCATAACTCTTGACACATGTGTATGCCTCCAAGTGTGTAGAGAATTTTTTAATGCAGAACCAACCATTACTCCTTTAACCCTCCTCTGAGTCTGTCATTTTATCTCTCTATTTTACTTCTTCTGCTTCCTTGATCCCTGTGCCTGCCTGTCTGTTAGAGTTCAGGTTGTCCCCTGCATGTTCACTCCATCTCTCTCTATATTCTCATGCGACAATTTGGGCTTCCCACTGGCTCCCTCCATCACTCTCTCTGTGAACCATCCTTCTCTTCAACAGCCCACTCAAAGACTAATTCCACAAAGGAGAGAGAATGAGAGGATAGGCATTTCATAGCGTTTTCCAGTTATCTTCCGTCTTTATAGAGCTGCTCTGAATCGAACCAGGCTCCACCCCCACTCTCCAGCAGCCTATTCCATTGCCCCTCTGCTCATGGAAATATTTCCTTCATTTTCTTGCTTCATCCTCCTGCAATGATAACCCCAGACTCAAATACAATCTGAAGGATTAATTCTTATAAGACATTCCACAGGTAAAGCCCAGTTTTCCCTGAAGGTTTTTTCTGTTAATGTATATATTTCACAGCTTGCTTTGTAGAGCTGAATGAATTTCAATAAGCCTACACCGGTCAATATAACAAAATGTTACTTTTTTAGTGTTGAGACTGAAATCTTGCACAAATACCATGCATTTTTTGCGCTACATTCATCTCATGCTTTAGTTTTAAATTAATCAGCACATTGATCATATCTTGATACATATTACTGTATTTCGGCTTCTTCTCTTTCTCTTCTTATTATTAGAAGATATAAGGGATGATGGAAGACACTAATCCATGGATATTCAGGCAAGAGATAATGAGATCAAATTTTTTCCAGCAGAGTTTTCCACTGTAATTGAACCTTTTTATTTCCCTCTTTGGGTTTGATGTTTTGTGTAAGAGCGCTTTTTTTGATAGTTATTTCCACAATGATACATTTTTATACCAATTTAAGACCCAAGTCCCCCATCTTTTTTATGTTTTACACTCAGTCACTGTGTGGTTGGATTTGGGTAACGAAGCTGCCTCTATTTAGGCACCACAACTGCTCTGTTAGGTTTAGAGAAACATCAAAGTTTGGGCTTAACCTCCTCAGTCTCTGAGCCCCTGATGCAGGGAAGTGGGAGGGGAGCATCCACTTCAACGGGATATGATGCTGCCTGTTGCATACAAATATATGCTTTATTCTGTAATCAAAATAATTTATACACTATAATTTCCCTAAATAATTCTGAATAACGCCACAATGGAAGTTGTGGCGATTCTGGCGATTGTAGCAGAGCAACGATTCTGTGTCATCTGATTTTTGGGGTGAGGTAAAATGCTTTTATCAGTAAAGCAACAGAACACCTGTTTTCTTCTTAATTTTCTTCTCCATTTCACACCCTTTGTTCTTCCCCTCCTGACTGCCCTGTCCTTCTTTTCTCATTTATCCACTTAAATCCTCCATGCCTCTCATTCCCATTACCCTCCCTGCACACTCACAAAAAGAGACAAATACACATACATACACAGTGCAGGGCTGCTAATGCAGGGTTAATACAATTGGAGAGCAGCTGATGGTTGTGCACATTCGGGCCAGATTACATTTAATTCGATTGAGTTTCGTTCACTAGGATCCCTCCAACTCCTCTTTCCATTTCTGCCCTTTTGCTCTTTGTTCCCTTCTGCTTTTGTTGAAACAGAGAAGGTCTGGTCTTTAAAAAAATCCCCATAGGTTTGAGCAGAGGGATTCAGGGTGAGTGGACATTTTATTTTAGGCGTTACGTTGAATACATGTGAGTGAAGATCCCTGGCCACTTGTCTGTCCTTCAGTTTTAAACACAATTCAGCATTTTGCATTTTACAATGCCCCTTTTTTTCTTGATTCAGACACAAAGACAAAGCACATGGAAAGAAGTGCTTATAATGGGAACATGATGATCACTCATGTCTCATCCCAGATCTTCATAATTGACCAGACAGGTATTTTAAAAAAGTCCTCATGCTGGTCTGCTGAGCACACGCCTGCTGAAAACAAAGGAATTGTCTGCTAAGCATGGCAGAGAGTATATCAATTTTTGGTTCAAAAGACACATCACTCTAATGCCTTGTGACGACAGGCAACCCATCAACAGTACAAATCGCCTTTCAGCCAGGGAAAAACTCCAGATCCTCCACAACCCCAAATTAGATTCACCAGGTATATAAAATGCATGGATGGATGAAGATAAGTCTCAAGATAGTACCTGTAAATATTTTAGAGGGACACTGATTCAAATGGTAGATTCAAACAGACAGAAGAGGATAATATACACATGTGGCATGTAAGCTCTAGTTCTTGATCCAGGAGTTGGAGGCTGAAACCCCCAAAACAAAAACCTGACTGACTTGACTTGACTTCTATCATTTGGCAGATTTACTGATCTTACAGTATAAAATAATCATAATACATTAGATTTTTTGGAAAAATAGGAAAATCTGTATCTGGCGTTCTCTGCTGAACATGTACATTGGAAACTAAAATTTTGCAGAGAAAAAAATCTGAAACAGGGCATTTAGTAAGCTAGATTTAATGGTTGGAGATGTTTTCAACTTTTAAAGAAACTGTGGAGAGTCACAAACAAGGACGATTTTGATGTGTTTTTCAGGGTTTTGCCTGAATCAAAAGACATTTTTACTTGTTAGGAAGATATGCTGCTTTTCCTTTCTTGTAACCAACAAGGCACCAGAGGCAAGCAATTATATCAAATATTGTAAAGTCGGCCTTCATTTCCATGCTCTCTGGATGACACTCCTTAAAAAATATTTTTTTTCAGCTCAACAGTTCAGTTCATCTCTGGGGAAATCCCCTTCGAATAAGAAATAAAAGAAAATAAGTGGTAATAAATACAGGTAGGATCACAATACTGAGCTCAGTATAATGATGACTGTAAGGCATGATGCAGGTTTACATTATGAGTGTGTGTTCCTATCCCATCTACTCTATATCCCTAAACCTACACAGACCCCCCCACCTCCACCATGCACTGCTTTAACTCCACCCTGTTAGTAACAGCTCTGGCCTGCAGATTGCGGAAAAACACACAGACACATGCACACACCAAAATGCAGAAGAGGTAAAAGGGAAGAACGGGGGGATTGGGAGATTGCAGGGGGGGGGGGGGGGGGGGGGTGTCATATAAAATAGGCCAGGGAAGGGGGAAAGAGCAAGAAAAAAGAAGTACATAGAAGTGCAGGGAGAACCACAAGGCACCAAGGACAAAGTGAGAGGGAGGGATGAGAGAGGGAGGTGTGAAGTGTCACTGCCAGTTGTACCATCTCTCTAATTAACATAGTGACCTTGGTCCTTGGATACTGTTATTGTACACAACCACACACTCCCAGAGGACTGCTTTGAGTTTCCAAGAACAAGTAATGCCTTGGATTTTAGCAAGCCGCCCTTTTACACTGCTAAGTGTTATACGCTTGTTTGTTTTTACAAGGTCTCACATCAAATTCACACATACCCAAATGCATTCCCCGTCTTGTTTTTCGGCAAGCCCAGTCTGGAAGCAAGGGGGGGGGGGGGTTACAGAGAGAGCGGAATCATGTTAAATGACGTGCAAATAAAGCGGCATCAAAAGAATCTGCTTCAACAGAAGTATGCGCTTACGCAGAGGGAAAACGCGACGGAGGCCAGGGCACAGGGAAACCTAACAGAGATTGAGCTGGCACCAGAGGAGAGGAGTACAGCTGTAGCAGAAATCATCTTTCAGGTCAACAGTAATTATCAAGAAGACTGAGGTGTGTGCAACAATAAACACACACACACATACACACACTCACACTGTTTTCTTTTCCCCTCTCATCTTTTCTTCCTGATTTTTTTTCTCAGTTTTTTTTTCCTGGCAGCAATAACACACACCTACCACAAATAAGATTTCAGGTGGCAGGGTTTCATGGATGACGGTTTGTCACACTGAACACAGCTTCTTACACACCAGTGGCGCAATCTTGTTCAGCTCAGGTCTAATTAATTCACGGGTAAAGTCAGGAAGTTGCTTTAATCACGGTTAACTCTGAGGATGGCAGATGAATGTCTGCTTCCATTGTGAGATAAACAGCCCTCAATTTGGCCTCTCTTGCTGCACTTATCTGCATACCTCACATGACACAGCGGGAATGGTTCATGTGTTTATTGTAGCCATTGTATCGGATCTCTCAGTCATATGTCCTGTATTAATGTACAGTTGTATGACTCACCTGTAAAACAAAGGGCTCAAGCTCCCTCATTTTTCTCAAACGCTCTCAATAACCTTTCATCCTTTCATCTTCTCAGACAATAGGCCAACAAGTTTCCCATGCAAAATTTAAATGCAAATCCGTTCAGTAAATAGCTAAACTTTCCTATTTTCCAAGCCTGTTTTGTATCCTCTTCAAACCAGTCTTTAAATTCTTCTCATTAATTAAATTCTCCTTTTTCAGCATCTCAAGTGACACATCTGTTTTGGCACCAAATTTCTTTTTCTGTTTAATTGTATTTTCTTATAAATCTTATGAATATCTTTGGCTGTCTCACAAGTTACACTGAGATACACACATAACAAGATACACTTAATGTATGTAGGAAACATGAAAAAAACACCCATGTGCGACTTGTTTTTTCTCTTCTAAACGCCTGTGGATTTTTCATTGCTCCCGTTTCAAAAAACTTTCTTTAAAAAAAGCCCATTCAATAGCACCTCATCAGCTCACAAATCCACTATCAATTGTATTGTATGTGAAGTTTTAGATAATGAGACTGGACTGGACTGATATGACTCTCAACCTTTAGTACACAAAGACCAAGGAGTTTTCTCAGCAAGCAGAAGAATGTGGGAATTGTTTAAAAAACTGAATGTTGTGGTAATAAACTATCTTCATAAAAATGATTATCTTTTGTAATATTGAATAAACTGTTTCTCTCCCTGTTGTTTGTGTCTTTTCAGATGAATTTACCCTGTAAATGCTGAAAATGGCAGCAGGGTCAGGGTAATTATGTTGCAGATTTTAAACAAAATTAATTTAATCTATACACAGTGCTCCAAAAACACAATGAAGAAATGGTTTGTTGAGTGTTTTGTACTTTTGTCAAAATTAAATATATCCTCTTTATTCATCCAGACGGAAAGGATTTCTCAAAGGAATTTTCACTATTTAACCTAAGTGACACTGACAAGCAAAATCCTCTGGCCTGATAAGACTAATTTTAACCAATTTGGCATTGAAACACAACATCACTCTGTGGGAAGATTTTTTTCTAGGAGAGAAGCTGGATGACTAATATGGGTAAGAGGGATCAGGGGACAAGACGGAAGACCTTTTTTTTTAAAGTTCTAAGGATTTCAGGCTGCAGCCAAAATCTACATTTCAACGAGACAAAGTTCTGTGGCTTAGCTCAAATAAAACACAGAGGTGATTTAAGTGAAATGTAACCCAGCCTGAAAACAACTGTGCTCTCATGTTTTTATCTAACCTGGCTCAGCTTCAGTATTTCTGCCAAGAAACTTCCAATAGAAAGATGTGTCAAGCCAGCAGGACCAACCCAGAGGGGACTCCTCTAAGAAATAATTCACTTCTCTTAATGAGTCAACGACTACTAAAAAACATCTTTTTGCTCTAATCTCTGCTGGGGTTGTTTCTGTGTTGATTTTAGGTTTAACTTTTCCCCATGTAATCCTCATAGGTCACTTTATTCTCAATATTAAACTTGACATTTCATTTGTACAGCATGTTCTTCAAACTTCTCTTCCCCCCAAAATGTTCAATATTTGTCTTTCTTATTCATCTCACCTCTCCGTCTAGAAACTTAATTGTCATTTTTCTGTTCCTGTGCTGCAACGCTGCTGCTGTCCTTTGCCAAAAAACACACAGATTATAAAAATAAACAAGAGGCTTCTGTTCTAGCTAACATAATCTCAGAGTACACAGATAAAGAAAAATAGTCAAATTAAAACCAAAACTTCGGTACAGACCATTTAAGATCCTCATCTTCGGTTCGATGCTCAAGGTGAAAATGCTGTTAGTGTTTTAGAGGCTATATTAGTCGTAGAACACTAATCTGTAGAGTTAGATGCAGCTTCAGCAGCCTCGCATAATTAGTTCATGACACAGTAAAAAGTATGTGACTCCTTGCCCCCATTCCATCTCTTAGGACAGCACAATCTCTGGAGATCTCAGCGTTCTTCCATCAGTAATAGCAGCTACTAATGCCCTCTCCGCCAAGCTGTTAGGAACAAAATAAGGGATGGAGGCCTAATGAAAAGAGTTTTTAATAAAGGAGCAAGGCAAAGGTGGCTCAGAGGTTTGCTTCTGTTTAAGACGATGGGATACTCCCGGTGCCTGAAGCCTGGCCCATTTTTAATTGCACTCCTCTCTCATTTATAAAAGGAAGATTCAGCTTTAATGAATCTCGAAACAAGGCTGGCTATACAGCGCTGTTCTGTCTTTATCTCACAGGCATGTAGAAGGATAATGTGATTGTTTTAGTTCAGCCCACTTGTTCAGGCAAAGCTTTGTTGTCCACAATTTCTCGCTGCTCACACACAAACACACGCACACACGAGAGTATGTGCTTTCTCTAAAGCTGCTTTAACCGTGGACAAAAGGCCCATTAACACACACCATGGGCTGGATTTTTACTTCAGTGGATACCATGGAATCAGGACGGCATTGAGAGTTTGGCACATCTGTTTGTAACTTTTGGGACTTTTTCTATATCAGATACAAAATCTATGCAAATTCAGTCACTCCATCCTGAAAGAGATTGAGGACATACATGCAAAAAGCGAATAATTGTAAAAGTGTGATGGGCCAGTGGAAAGAAACTTTGGGGCAAACCGTAAACAAGTTAATCATTTTCTTCCAATTGCTACGAGATGAGAAAAACCCATTTGTGTACAATTCTGTTTCTGTAAAAACTGGCATGTTACCAATGGTAACAATGTTTGACCAAAAATAAATGTTTGAAGAATAAGTGTGCAGGCACTCACACAAAATGCAAACTGATAGATCAGTTTGTATATGATAGTGAGAAACAAAATATCTTAGCAATTCATTATCAATAAGTAGAGAATATCATTGCACCTATGATCAAAGCTTTACATATCAGTATAATGGATTTAGATTGTTTTTTTAGTGAAAACAATCACAAATAAAGTTTCCCTCAGCATCCAGAAGCATGGGCTTTCTTCAGGATATACTAGACCGCGTGTGAGGCAATCACCTGAACAGCAGTAAAGAGTAAAACACATCAGAGAGAGAAAGGTGGCATCAAGCTTACCTTTGCCATCTGTGCCTGGACTCCACTAGCTTTGAGCGAGGCCACAGCCTTCTGAGCTGCTGCAGGGCTGTCAAAGTCCACAAAACCATAGCCTGCGCGTACACACACACACAAACACAACAGGAGAACAATTATGCCAAAGAAGACGAGGAAGACAAGAGACTAAAAAGTATGCCAGAAAGCATCATGATCAGGTAATGTTCTTCATATTGTTTAGCAAGTGCAGTGCTAATTTCCATCAGAAATCTGACCCGTTGTTTTGTTTTCAATGCAGCATAAATCTAATAAATTTGTCAAAATCAAGTCAGGTCACACATTTCAGAAAAGCTGCTATTTCCTCCAATAAATGTATTTTAGCACAGATCATTAAATTCAATTGGTGTAATAACAGGGACTCAGTGATACAAGTTCTCGATGTTCTGTGCTTTGTAATGAATTCAGTGTCTTTAAGTCCATTTAATGACGGTCCTGCAACAAAAATGTAATACATGCTCTCCACATATGCTCTATGTATGTGACACAGAGCAGAATAACCTTCTTTATAATGTTTTTTATTGTGCCTTCATGATTTTCAAACCTCATTGTGTGGTGTGTGAGGCAATGTTGTCTCCTCCACTACTTTAAAGTTCTCTGTAAATAAAATCTGTCAGTGGTATTACTAAACCCTCACAGCCTCTGAAGTATTCACATCAAGAAAAAAAAATCTTTAAATGCAACTGTTCAATTTCAAGAGTCTCGTTCAAAGGGATAAAGGCACAAAGGGGAACAAGTTTCATTTGATTTTATGCAATAAAGTCGGCATTCATTTGTGTGTCTGTGTGGGCAATGTCTCCATTAGACTGCTGAAACTCTCGGGATCTGGGTTGGGCCCTACAGGAAGAACTGGAGAACAAAAGGTCTGAGCATGCACAAATTCATTTCGACCTTAAAAAAAAAAAACTAAAAAAAAACTGGATGGAGAAGAAAATAGATGTCAAAAGGGGAAAAAAACAGGCTTCAGTTTGTCTTACAGGCTGCGTTAAAGTGTGTATCATATATGAACAAAAGCAAGAAGTGTGTTGTTCTGTATATATATATATTAGGGGTGGGACGGTTCACAAAATCCACGGTTCGGTTCGTTTCACGGTTTCGTGGTCACGGTTTTCGGTTCGGTTCGGTATATGGTGATTGTTAGGAAAATCTATTATGTCTTGTATAGTCAGGTTAAAACTAGGGATGGGGATCGTTAATATTTACAGTATTGATATCGATACTTTTATCGATACTCCTTATCAATCTAAGTCTTTATCGATACCACTATCGATAATTTTCTGTTATTTGGTGGAAAGACGATGCGACAATATTTAACAAATAAATAATTGTATTTTAAATTAAATGTAATTTTTAATAAATGTTGGCATCAGTAGTTTAATTATATATTCTAAAATAATTAGAGCAATACAACTGTATTACTCATGTTTCTCGCCAAAAACTCAATTTCCCTTTTCTTTACGTTACACTTGAACGCATCGTGATAACCTAATTGTCGTTTTACTGAGCCAATCTGAACACGTCTGAAATTTTATTTACTTTTCAAGCTAACTAGCTTGTATGCTGCCGATTACAACACGGATTTCACAATTACTATTGTGATAATAAAAAAACACCAGACTCGATAGTGGTATCGACAATAAACCCAAACGTTATTGATTTTCGGGTTTTGAAAAAAGTGGAACCGGGTCCTTGATAGAACCGGGTTTCGATCCCCATCCCTAGTTAAAACTGAAAGAAAAAAGCAGTCTGACATTTGATCCATTACTGTGACAGTCTGAGGTTAAAAGTAGGTGAGATTCTGGCATTGCAAGAGAGGAAACAGTGCTAATTCCAACATGTGCTTCCCTCTAAATGCAAACTGGTCCCATACAGCAGACCTAGAAACTGCTGTTGGTGGTCTGATTTTTATTATCGGCTACGCTGCTTCGCTTCTTCTTCTTGTTTCCTACTGGTGGTTGGCTTTGGGCGCAGTAGCGCCCCCTTCTGGTCTGGAGTGTAAACGCTTCCCTCTGAGAAAAAGGAGCAGTGCATGAACCGTGCGGTACACACGCGAACCGAACCGAGACAGTCGAACCGAACGGTTCAGACGGTTTTCAGAAACCGTCCCATCCCTAATATATATGCATCATATTAAAGAAAGTTACAAAACACACATGTAAGAGGGAAGCTTTGACACTGAGTTTACTCTATCATATGATCCACATTATTTCAGGAGCCTCACTGGACAGTCTTTAGTGTTAACCTGTTCAAAATGTGGGGATCTATATCTCACACAAACAACAGCATACGTGCCACAACCTTTACTCGTCTGTTTATACAGAGCAAAAAGCTCCTTTTTCCAGATGAACTTCCTTTTATTGTTGAAAGACAGCAAGTTACTTTGACAGCAGGATCTGCCCTGCACCGACAAACATTTATGTCCCTACCAATGAGAAGACCATCATTTAATCCCAAAGAACGTTGCACAAACACAAGTTCTTGCTCCAGTATGTACATGTATAATGTGCCCACATTTGTCACTGTGACAAACACAGATTTTGACAAGCACCGATAAACAGATATGCCCAGAAAACAGTTCCCCAAGTATATGCTAGCAGTCACAAATGCACATCCCACACACAAGCATTCAGTGTATTTATGTATTTATCTAATCAGAGCAGCTCAGTGCCAGTCCCTGAGAATGCAAATAAAGGATCAATCAATAGCAGATGCTCATATGTTATACCTATACATTTTCTGTAACGCAGATCTCACAGTGATGATATAAAAAACATACATGTGCACACAGTTCACACAGCTCAATAAAATTGAAGATTTAATGAGATGAAAAATAAACCCAAAAAAAACACAACATATTCACAAATTAAACTCAAAGTGTTTACAACAAATATTATAACATGGTATTCTAACCATTTAAAAAAAAACTCAACATTGGTGCAATTGTGGTGAAATGAAGCCTTTTTGTGTACCACATTTCACCTTCCAGTCCAATATGACATTAGAGAGGTACCTTCGCTCCATGCAATTTCATTTCTATTTTAACCTACAACTGAGCAAATAAATTAATTTATTAGCAAATTTGGGTGACATATAATTTTCAGTTGCCTAAAAAAAGACAAATAGAGTTCAGACATTCAGACCAGTAATCACACAGGAGGAATCCCTTGGTGAATTATAACACCTATGAGGAGGATTATGCTCAAATTGTCAACACATCTTGTTATCAGTCAACACTGATGCTTTTCTATCGTATGATTTTGTTCATGTAATGTTAAAAATTGGGGTAGAAGAAGTCCTAATAATAATGATTCATTACAGGTCAAAGGGTTAATTTTCATTGAAAATATTCAGGAATCACATATGATACCTATGGGACCTTTGGAAAGCAAAAAGAAATAATGACCAGCCCATGACCAGCAAAAATGGCAACAACATGAGGAAGAGACTCTGCAGAGTGATATCCGGCACCAGGTGTGATCTTCTGATTACATGAGTTTACAGACATAAAACTATAGGATTGAGATTTAATGTGCAGTGAAACCAAGGGTCACTTCTGGTGGCACCTCTGTTTACAGTGATAAACCAATCAAATGTGTCCTCTGTACCAGCGTACCTCAAAACTGAAACCATGTCCTGGGTCCCTGTACAGGCTCACTGAATTAAATATTGAATCACTGTAGATGCTGACATGTAATCTAGCTTAGCCCTGCACCTAGTTAGTCTAAAGACATCTGTTTATTTTGCCCCTCTTGACCGAGTGTTGGCTCAGCTGCAGCAACATGAATTCTATCGATGTATCCATATCATTCATCCCTCTTTGGGCATGGATGATAAGGTTGCTTTTTTACAATCTTGTGGGACAAAGAAACATGTCTGCTGAGTATGAGCCGTTTGTTTTGAGCCCTCTGACTACAGGATGCCCATTTTCTGAGAATGTGTTTGTCCTTATCCTCGCATGGGGACAAAGGTCAAGTATCATTCTCAGAGAAGAGTCCAGGAGCTGGAAGAAAATAACTGTCTTACTCAAGGACATTTAAGGATGCTGCTCGAGTTAGGCAGGAGATGCCTGCCTGACTCACCAATGGACAGCCTTCAGTGACGTAGCCTACGCTTCGGCTGGACTTGTGATTTCTACATTTAAAAAATAAGCTGCAAAGCAACCTCTATGCTTCCTGAATCAGGGAAAACTCTCATCTTGTGAAAATATAAATGACAGCTTCTCTGAGCATACACTGAACAAAAAAATTATGAAAATGATTTTCCTGATTTCTATAATTTCACATTTGCAAATTCGTCCCTCCATCTGCGGCCTCAGGACCATGCAGATTCAATTGTGTCTTGCTCAGTGAAGCCTGACAAACATTCCACTCATGTTTGAAAGAAATGTATATAATAAAGCACATATGTAAACAAAGACACAGTTGGAGGCACAGATAAACATGAGGATTCACACACACATTAATGCACACATACACAACACCCCATCCAATCTCCTGAGCTCTCTGAGTTCCTGGCCTTGGGCCATTCGAATAGGATAACGGAGTACAGAAGGCAAGGGACAGGCCAAGAGGGGTGGGATATATGCAGGGGAGGGCAGGGCCCATAAAGAGGGAGGGTGCTGGTCTTTGGGAAATGGAAATCCTTTACAATCTAAAGTGGTTTCCTCTCCTTCCCTCATCCTGTGTTCCGTGCCCACTCAAAGCTCCCACAGAGCTAACTAGAAAACTGTCAGCTTGAGCACGCTGTAAATGAGGAACTTCACCAAAAAAAAACATGCAAACCTTTTGAATATTTTAGAGAAAAGGGAAAATATTCCATGTTTGTTTAATTAAATCAGAGTCTAAAAGTAATTAATTTCCTTTATTTGCACTGTGAACACCATTAACACGTTTACACTGTTCCAATGGGATGCCCACATTTTTCAGGGACAATGATGAAGTGCAAACAGTGCTAAAATCAAAACGTTCTCACAAGGAAGTCCACAAACAAATGAACCATTAACTTGCTTTATTTATTTACTTCCCCGAGTTTACGCTTCGGACTGCGCTAACTTCTTTTTCCTCTGACAATTCCTCCTAAAAGGAAAAAAAGAGGAAGCTGTCTGCTAAATCATCAGTTTCTAAGGGTTCTCTTCCTTTTCTGTCAGCCCCAGGTTATTTTTACCCCCTCCCTCCACCTCGCTGTGCATCCGCCCATCCATCCCTCCCTTTCCAAGAGAACTCCCTGTGCCAATTTGTACTCTCTTAGTCACGCTAAGCACTTATCTTGTCCCCACTGAACGCCTTTGCAATCAAACCAACACTTATCCGGTTGTACGGCACTCTAATGGTCGCCTGATAATGAAACTCCTTCAATGTGAGTTTACAACTAACTGAGAGATGTATGACGACTACACCACGGGAAGTGAAATTGCTGATGAGGGTTCCAGCCTGTAAAGGTTGCCTTTGGTGTTAATGCTGCTTCTACTGAATTTTGAGTAATTTTACTTAAAAAATGCTTTAAATGTACAGCGGGGGGTACGTAGGTTTAAAGACTTACTGTATATAATATATCTGGAATATAATGCATTATTATGGAGATTTTTGAGTACTAGTGCTGCTTTAGGTTTTTGATTTTATACTTTGGGAAGCAAATGCATGGCTGTCCAAACTCAAACTTATATTTATTTAGACTTATGTCTGACCTATTCAATTGTTTATTTTACAACCAATTTAAATATTTTTTTACCACAAGGTTAAACATAACTATAGTTTTATGGAGAGGAATGAGATTCTTACCTCCATACACACACCTCAGGTTATTTTTCTGCTACACAACATATACAGGGGTTGGACAATGAAACTGAAACACCTCTCATTTTAGTGTGGGATGTTTTATGGCTAAATTGGACCAGCCTGGTGGCCAATCTTCATTAATTGCACATTGAACCAATAAGAGCAGACTCTGAAGGTCCATTTAGCAGGGTAAGAGCACAGTTTTGCTCAAAATATTGCAATCCACACAACATTATGGGTGACATACAAGAGTTCAAAAGAGGACCAATTGTTGGTGCACGTCTTGCTGGCGCATCTGTGACCAAGACAGCAAGGCTTTGTGATGTATCAAGAGCCACGGTCTCCAGGGTAATGTCAGCATACCACCAAGAAGGACGAACCACATCCAACAGGATTAACGGTGGACGCAAGAGGAAGCTGTCTGAAAGGGATGTTCGGGTGCTAACCCGGATTGTATCCAAAAAACAAAACCACGGCTTTGCTTGTGCTAGATGGGCGCGTCACTGCCAAGGACTACCGAACCATTTTGGAGGGCCATATGCATCCAATGGTTCAAACATTGTATCCTGAAGGAGGTGCCGTGTATCAGGATGACAATGCACCAATACACACAGCAGGACTGGTGAAAGATTGGTTTGATGAACATGGAAGTGGAGTTGAACATCTCCCATGGCCTGCACAGTCACCAGATCTCAATATTATTGAGCCACTTTGGGGTGTTTTGGAGGAGCGAGTCAGGAAACATTTTCCTCCACCAGCATCACGTCGTGACCTGGCCACTATGCTGCAAGAAGAATGGCTTAAAATCCCTCTGACCACTGTGCAGGACATGTATATGTCATTCCCAAGACGAACTGACGCTGTATTGGCCGCAAAAGGAGGCCCTACACCATACTAATAAAGTATTGTGGTCTAAAACCAGGTGTTTCAGTTTCATTGTCCAACCCCTGTAGTATTAATTAATTAATTGTCTAAACATGTCCACTTATCCACAAAATCTGACTAAAATGCTTAAACTAGCCAATCATTTAATTTCTTGATGTCAACAAGACTGAGCCTGACACTGTGTTGGGTCAGCTGCAGCAACATGAATTCTATCGATTTATTGATATCATTCATACTTGGACAATGGATACAATGGATGTGGATGATAAGTTGGCTTTTGTCCAATCTTGCTGATGGGTTGGGGGGGACAAAGCAACAGCTCTGCTGCTTAAGCTAGACAGTCATTTCATTTCTTGATGTCAACAATATTCTAGGAAAATGTGGATATAGTAAATGATAGCTCGGTTCCATCAGGAAATGTAAAATATATGCATTTCTTTCCATTTCCATAATGTAAAAATATGACAACCCCCAAGTGTAACCAGGGAAGTGATAATGTTCCTTCACAGAAGTTGGAAGGCATGGATATTGTGTATATAGTATATATCAGATATAGTGTATAAACTCCAGCCATACAAGTTTGTCTAACTGTTTAAACTTGGATGAAAATATAGTTTTATAAAGGCCTGCAGATAGGCATTTGACACCTCTCATTTCCCCTTCTTATTAACATTGTCAGCCAAGTAAACATTGCTGAAACATTGAAAATTGGGCATCACATTGCATAGATGTAGGTTGACAGGCTGACAAACCCAAAATTAAAAGTGTATGTAGAAAACTTGGTTTCACATTTTATTATGAGACTGGGTTAAGCAGAACTACATGTTACTAAATAAACATAAACTCTCATGTCCCTGTTAATTAGCACGTTAATTAGCCCAGAGCCTGTTCCCCTTTTCTAACAAAGTATTACCTAAAGAGTTTTATAACTGTTCTGAGAAGCATGCAGTTATACAGTTACTTCTTCAGATACCCTACATCTGTTAAGCTTCATTATTACACATTATCATATTTTCTTTTTAAATAATTTGGTCCACCCCATTTCAAAGTCCCCCTGTTCTTCCTGGCCTGTGCCTGTGCCTTTTCCAACCTCAAAGTGAATAATATCACCCTCAACTGTCCCCAAATCCTTCAAAAACCATGACCTTTTCATTTAATTTTTTAGATATCACAGACCCTATCCTTTTAATTTAAATTAGGCGAAAATTATTTTGTTTTCGTCAAGTTGTGAGTAACCAGATCCAAATATGCAAAGATGGAAGTAATATTATAAGGAAGCATGGGGCCTTAATTGGCAAACACAAAAACATTGAGGGGAAGCAACAATGCAGTAGTAAAAACAGTTTTTTAAATCCTGCATAAACAAAAAACACAGAGAAAAATAAGAAGATAGAAGAAAAACAGATAAGAAATGTATAGCTTTTTCTGTCTTTTCTTTTAGCTATGCTGTAAAGATGTCAGAAAAGGCATTATACCGTGCCTTCAAAGCTCAAAGCCAGATTTGATTACTATGGTGCAGCAGGTCCTGAAGTGATGGAACTGCTATGATTTAAATAAGTAGCAATTTACAAAGATCTAAGATAATATTTGAAGAAAAAACATTTCCAGGAAGGGCTTCAATAAGATTCAGTTTTCTCATTATAAAGTTGAGACAATCAGGGGTGGGATCATTTCCTAAACATATTTTATCTTAGATAATCAGAGCAGAGGAGCTGCAAGTGGAAGAAATCTCATTTGCATTGCAGCCATCAGAACCAATCAGGCTGGGGCTTCCTTCACTCATACTGCTGAAAACACAGGTTATGATTACAGGACATCTGTGTTGCTGTCTCTAAACCCTGTTGGCATACCTTTGAGCACAGCACCGGCAGATGAGCAGTAATCATGCTGAACACATGCTCTCGTGTGCCTCTTCAGAAGCAGATGACAACAATCACATTGATTAGTGCTTTGTTCAGACCACTCCAACAATCAAGGGGAGCCTTTTCAAAAAACCACTTGAGTGAGTCTCGTCCACAGCCGTGACTCTTCAAAACACATAGTGACTATTTCATTGTTCAGTTTGATTTGGCCTGCAACAACAAAGCCTTCATGTTGCTGTCAAAAGCTGCTTAACTCTTAGTATCATTGGGGTGCACTCCTGAAATCACAATCACAGAGTCGTTAATCAAAAATAAAGATAGCCTTGTAGAGCATCGTTTAGATGGATTAAAGGATGACATGGATTTTATGGCCATCAGCTGTACACTGTCGGAAAAAAAACACCCTTCCCACATTGCTTAATGCACCACTCTAAAGCAAACAGATGGACTTGATTGTTGTGTCACAATGCTGCCATTTTTGTAAGAAAGAACAACTTTTTTGATTGATCAGGGATGCATACAAGTACAAAAGGAAAGGATCTTTAATAATAAAAAACACTCCAGTATGTGCACGCAGATTATTTTGCCTTCAAGTTGCAAGAGTAAATCCATTTTAACTGATGTTTTCCAGACCCATATCCAATATCAGCATCTGGGTCTGTGAGATGGCTTTGCCAGGCTGAGGAAGACCATGCTGGAAACACAGAAAACTGATGCCCACTCACCTTTACACTGATTAGTGTTTTTGTCCAAGATGGCCTTTGTTGACACAATCTTGCCATATCTGTAAAAACAAGCCAAAAAGAAAAATGATGAAACATTCTGATCAGCCTTCTCCTGTTATTCTTATTAACGTCTAGAACAACATTGGCAGTCGGTCGGGGTGGGTGGTATTCAGCTCAGTTTGTCTGTAGGGTGCGGGTGTTGGTCTGTCTGATGGTCAGGCACCCCTTTGCTCCAGACTTAAATGAAGCAACAAAAGTGGATTTACTTAAAGGTTTGTCTAGATATTCATTCATAGAAATATCTCAAGAGAGTCTTAAAATGTCAATTCAATTGGTCATTTTGTGGACAAAAAAACAATTGATCCATGGTGCAAACTCAGAAGAGTAAACTAAATATTGGGAACCAAGAGTTCCCGGCCAACTTCCTGGCTGGAAAGATTCCACATCCTTTACTTATCAAGTTTTAGGCATTATTGTCTACTTAAAACCTTTCTTTGAAAAAGGAAAGATTTAGGTTTAGGCATCAGGAAAGCTTAGCTATGGTTTATGTATGTTTAATATATGCTTATGCTAACACTTGAAAAGCGGAATCATATAAAATGGTACTCTAAACATTGGATTGCTTTGCTAGAAAATATCGGCAATCCACATGAAATGTTATTCAGTATTGTAAGGTGTGATCTCTATGGAAATGAATGAGAAGCAGGCATTCAAAAAGTTTAGATGCGGGTCCTGCACCACTGGGAAAAGTAGAATTAAACCTTTGATTTCTTTGGAGTAATCTCATCTCTCAGGTGGGAATATCACTCTGGGATAGATTGTTCTGCAAGCCCTGCTAGAAATGTACTCAGTTTCATCACAATGGTTCCACAGTATTACCAACATCTAATATAACACACATGCATCCAACAAAGGATGAAATTCTTAGGAGTAATGTTTATTTCACATATTCATGCAAGATGGATTAATAAAGTTAGCAAAATTTATTCAATTTACACATAAAAATTAATTGTGATTAATCCTCAATTGATTAAACCAATGTTGCGCCATCAGTATTGTACCATTTAAATTCCTGTAATACATTGAGAAAAAGTCCCTGAGCCCAGGTTTCTGTTTGAAGCCAATTACAAAATATTACCATGCTAAAATAATGCAGTGGATGTAATAAATTTGATATCAGCTGAACATAACAACATCAGTGCTGAGAGTACCACAGGTTCTTTGGTTCTATTTATCCATTCTATTCTTACCTATTTCAAAATACTCCCATAGCCTCAGAATACAAACTGTATGCCCTCATAAATAATGATAATAACCAGACATTTATATTGTATCCTGACCTGCTAGAGGGGCCAACCAGAGAGATAGACAACCGCTTTACCTCTTTTTGTCTGTTCCCTTTGCCAACTTTTAATGTCTTCTGCCTGTTTCGCTACCTCACTCTTTGTTTGACACCCCCGGCTCTCCCTTTGTCTCCTTCCCTTATTTTCCCCTTCATCCTACTCCTATTCTCCAGCTCTCTGTTTTCAGGCTCTCAGAAAGAAGTTAATAATGTTTCTTATCGGATGAGCCATTCAGCGCTCCTGGAAAGAGGGAGGAAAGAGGCAGAAAAAAAGAAAAAAAAAACCTAGACCAAGGTTGAGAACATATGAGGAGAGAGGATAACAGAAACAGACAGGTGGAATGAATCGGGAAAATACTGAGACAGAATGCTTGGATTGCTGAGATCAGCCTGGATCACTGTCTGGCTTTATGGATGAGATCTTTTTATTCATGTGTTCACACATCTGCACAATGGCTGACTTGCGGGCTGTCTGGCTGAGATTGTCAAACAGATTGACAGACTGACAAGCTGGTTGACTGACTGATGGCTCTAGGTGAGAGATTGAGGTATATTCCCGCTTGTCTTTAAGATAGAAAAAAAAATGGAGACAACAATGGGGCAGACAGAAAGGATTAAATAAGAATACAACACAGGAGTTTCGAAGCAAAGGGGGGGGGGGGGGGCATGGAAAGGGAGGGAAAGAGAGAGGGATGAGAAGTGGAGGAGTAGAGGGAGGGCAGTCATTCAAAAGATAAAAGGAGACACTGAAGGCAGAGAGGAAGTGCAGTAGTCAGGGAGAGATGGAGAGATAGTAAGAGGTGTTTAATAAAGAAGAGATCATTTAGTTGTCACCACCAAGAGAGTCTCCATCAGACAACTGCTTCTGTCGGGGAGACGAAGAATTTAGACAGGCTCACCTGACAGCCTAACATCAAACTCTATTGGAACAATAGATTTAAGGAATGATAGCAGAAAAGAGGCTTTAAGCTGTTATCACACATAAAATGACAGATGAGCAGTTTATGATTCAAAATAGGCAGGGGGGAGGAGGGGGGGGGGGGCAAACTTCAAACATCAGTACAATGCTTGTTTTTTACCATCTTGAAGTGACAACACAATAACTAGTCAGAAACACACACACGTATATGTAAATGAACCATTCAAATAAACACCGACCCAGTTATGAAACACACACCAGCTGGTGAAGTGATCAAGACCAGATTTTTGCCTTAGTCTGACTCAAACTTGGGTTTGTGTGTATCACAGTTAGGAGTGCAAACACCTGTGGTATAAGTGTGAGCGCGTGTGACTGAACACAAGTGAGCCAAAAATCACATGTGCATAGGCAATTGTTTGCACCCTAAAGTGTATGTGTGTAGGTGTGTGTGTGTGTGTATCATCAGTGTTTTGGCAGGTGGTTCATCCCAGCACAAAGTGAGACTATTTGTTCATTGTCACCAGTTCACGAGAAAGAAAACAAAGACAATTAATGACAGGAAGGACACAATATAAATCTTAAAACACAATTTACATTGACCATTGTACAAATTACAATTGCCCTTTGATAGGATTTTGTGTGTGTCAGGACTAAAAAGGCTAAATCATAACCAGGTTGGTGTGTGACAAGGTTAAATATCATTCCAAATGTTCTTTTTTTTTAAACTCCACAACTTAGCTAATTCCAACACAGGAGAAGGTAAATGTCAAATCATAACAACTCTGCACCGTCAATATGGTGTTTCATTTTGAACATTCTCAACAACTATGACAATTGGCTATTGTGAAAAAGAAAAATATTCAAGTATTGACAATAGATCAGATGATGAAGTCAGGAGGCTAAAGAGAGCGTGAAATGGGAGGAGGGGAGAGGCCAGAGCAGAACGTCCTGTTCTGAACCCAACTGGAACCTATTCCATGAATCCAGCAGATGCCTGGACAGGGTTGAAAAAACATCAACCTGGGCTTCACCTAAGAGAAGTGACATGTGAGACACTCATAAAAACTACTGGAATACTTCGAACATACCAACAAAGTACAACAGGGAGCCAGATGGTAAAGGTCTTATTCCATTACTTTCCATTGTATCAATCAGTCTGAGACCAATCTGCTTTTATTACCTACGATCACCATAAACACAGCTGTATTTTTTTATTTAATCTAATCTACTTGCATTTTACTGATTTTGTCCATTCAGTCTTCCAGAAGGGCCTTCCGATCAACACATTAACTGTGTAACGTGTGGTTAACTGTAGAAGATGTCTCTCAAAACATCTCTTTTTTCTTTGGCTTTTTCATGCCTTTTCATCCTCCTTAAGTTGTTCAAAATTCTTTTAGAAATCAATGCCAAAGTGGAAGTCTGAATTCTTTCTGTGCGATACAATAAAAACAGACTCCAAAACTGACTGTGTCTTCTCGACTGCTGAGATTTAAGGGGTAATGTTATTGCAAAAAAAAAAAATTTCGCACAGCGTTTGGACTGGTTTGACAACATCTGCATGAGTCTTGGCTGCTTCTGAGTGTTAATGACAGTCCTCAGAAGGCCCTCACGGCTTCATATCAGTATTTTTCACTCCCTTGTGGAAAGACAGCCAATGGATGCTCGCTGTTTGATGTCCTCCTAATCAGAGTTCTCCCACACACTCACATGTTCTAACACTTACAAAAAAAACCCACCAGCACCGATGCAACAACTATAGATGTCTGTGGATGCATCTATATGTTAAGTATGCATGAAAATCCTCTATGTTTGTAAATTGTTTGTGTTCTGTCCTTGGCTGGTGTGTTTACTAGTGCGCATCAGGACCCACACAGGTTGGTCTCTGTGTGTGGTAGCTCCTAATTGGGGATCCGATACAGCTGTCTTGTCTCTTACATTTCCCTCATTTTTCTGCCTCTCTGGCAGTTAGACTCGATCAGGCAAACACAGAGGGGGGATGGAGAGACTATACTGCCTCAGAAATCTTTGAATTAATTCCCCGTATGTAGTTTAACTTCTTCAGGAGCCATAATGAAATGAAACCTTGGACTTTTTCCCAGATGAAAAGGCAATGTACTGTAAAAGACAGCGCAATATTTTTGGAACATTAAGTTTAGCCTACAAAAAAGGCTTTCCATGAAGTTTAAATCATAAACTAAAAGAAAAGCTGGTTATCTGGTGCATTTAGGATCTGGGATTACAGCCACATACTAATCTGTGGTGATCATGAGGTAAACATAAACAAGCTTAAAC
Organism: Menidia beryllina; assembly: GCA_013363375.1. Classification (NCBI taxonomy): domain Eukaryota; kingdom Metazoa; phylum Chordata; class Actinopteri; order Atheriniformes; family Atherinopsidae; genus Menidia; species Menidia beryllina. The sequence goes on from JABUIW010000019.1 coordinate 12,242,594, forward strand.
AGACAGAAAAGAAGAGATATTTTCTGAGAGCTGCTAAATAAATGACCTGAGATGTTTTCTTTGGAAAGGTGTGTGGTTTCTCAAAGCCTTTGATCATATGACAAGCACTCGTGGTGAAACAGCTGGCAATGTCCTCATTTGCTAGAGTTCATGCAAGAGAAGGTTAAACTGAACAAAATGTGCAAAAATGTCCATGACAGTCATCCAAAGGACCTTGTTCCCAGCAGACTTTCTCTGTCTCTCAAAGCTGAACAAGCTCAGTTGAGTCAGTTCTTAAACAATGGCTGATTTCCACTAAATAAGTATGAGAAAGAGCCAGGCTATATTGAACAGGGACTCTTTACTACATCTCACCTCCTCTCAAAAGAATGCAGATATTTTAAATGTTATCACTTTCCACTTGCTGAACAAAATGTCTGCTGTAAAAAAGTGCTGCAGACCATCATTAATCGTGAATGGTGGATAGAATATGAAGAGATAATTCACTTAAGCCGGTAAATGTAAATGGACTGTAATTATTTGGTGCTTTTCCAGTTGAATTAAGCTCTCAATTCAACTGCTGCTTTACACCACATGTCATTCGCCCTATACATAACTTGGGGGTTCAGTGCCTTGCAAAATATGTGTGGGATATTTACAGTTACACGTCACATAAACATACACAAGCTTGATGGGTACCTGCCAGATCTGAGGTATGGAGCGGCACAAGCTTGCAGTTTAGTTGTAACTTACAAACGTCTCACCACAATACTGTAACATGTGCCACAGCGCCTGTTGACTAACACTGTCATGCTTTTGGACAAATGAGTAGGAGGGTAATGTGTGGAGTTAGATGAACATTTACATCTTAAATTTCAAATAGAACTTAAAAATTGATAGTTTACTGCAAAGAGGACTACATAATCAGACAGATAGCTGCTTGATAGATAGATAGATAGATAGATAGATAGATAGATAGATAGATAGATAGATAGATAGATAGATAGATAGATAGATAGATAGATAGATAGATAGATAGATAGATAGATAGATAGATAGATAGATAGATAGATAGATAGATAGATAGATAGATATTAAATTAGATATAGCTAGTGAGTGTGAGAGAAATTGCCCTTGTTCCTCACTTCCGATTCCGCTCACGTTCCCCTCTGTCCCCAGACGTTAAAAGTGTGTCCATAGTTTTGGCGGCCGCGGGAGTGATTGGAAATGTCAGCTGACAACAGCACTTTTCACTGACACTCTGAGAACTGGCACAGAGACATAGATGGGGGGGGGGTGGAGAGGCAGGCAGAGCAGGATGGAGGGAGAGGAAGGGAAACCACGCTCCGTAGCAACCAGGATGAAGATGACATTGAGTTGTGTGTGTCAGAAGCAATGTGCGGGCTGTTGTTCATTTGTAAGTGTGTGCACAGATGATAAGCCTATTTGTGTATGTTCGTATTATGTCACCAAGTGACGTGAGAGGGCCACTCTGTCCATTTCCAAAAAGGCAAAGTGAGATGCAACCCTAAAGCTGTGACAGCTGCGCGGAGCACCCACAGGCCCCCCCCCCAGCCCCCCCAAGCCCCCATCGACCTTTCCTAAATGTTACTGGACACTTGGCACAATGACTGGGCCCCTAATGAAACTTTTATCGGCCCCCATTTCTCACCCTGTTTCTCCAGAATGCCTCCAGGGTTACTCCGAAATACAACGGGTTTGAAATGCAGCTGACAGGCCGAAGGGCAGATTGTGTGTATAGATGTGTGTGCCTTCACATTTCATTGTCACTCTGACTCCATTCTCAGTACAATAATTTATATCGTTATTCAAAAATCTGTTGGAAATGCTGAAAGCATAGAATCCATTTTAGTCCATACTAATTCAGTTTCACTCCGTTTAATTGGATACTAATTACAAAGAATGGATATTTTTAAAAAACAACCGTGAAGGGCAGACATTTGAAAAAGTACTGGAGATGATTAGCTCTTTATTGCTGCCTGTCAAAAGTGATCTTCAACCAATCAGATCAACAAAACACAATAAGTGGAGGCAGTCAGTTTGAAACAAGTGATGCATTGTGCCTGCTCTTACTAGAAACTGCCTGCATTAGACTGATAGTTAAAGACTTTTATGTCTGTCACAAACATATTGTAAATCCTAGCCATAGTTTTGCAAAGCTTGCAAGGAACCAGCAGCTTCTGAGGCTGGAATCCTGTGTCCACTGGCAGCTGTGTTAGCAATGCACGTACCCCAACATTTTTCTTACAAAGCACTTCTAATGTGTTTATTGTAACTGGGTCATGAAATCTCGCTTCAGTGACAGCCACTCTTTCCTTCAGGTTGCAGGTGTTCTATCTCTCCTTAATGGTGACTCGTCAGAGAGTTGAAATGTTTTTGGAACCTTTATGGTGTTCGAAATGTTGAGGGGGTCATGTTTAACTTCACAGGATTTTCCTGGAAAATGAAGGCTCTGGTGTTGCTGCCTGTGAGCTGTGATGCTCCAGCTGAAAAGCTCCTCACATCAAAATTTGTTTTGCGACTTCTTTTCCCACTCAAAATGAACTTTTCATCTATATGATAGTAACTTGTGCCAAAGCAAATAGAGTTAAACTGAACACTAAACTGGTTGATAAAAAGACGGCTAATGAATGACAAAAATTTGCTAGTAGTAGAGAGTAGAGATTTAACTACATGATTAGATGCTTGGGAGAAGAAAAAAAAAGTACAACTTCAATAGCTGAAATGAAATGCGTATGTTCCACTTTGATATTACTAATTATGTTTCTCCTATTAACATAAAATCTATCAGGTGATGACAAAAGTTTCTAAAAGTCCTATACTGACAAGTGTGGAGTTTAAAGCTCTGCTGATGAACTGAGAGATGCTGAGTATGTGCAGCACGTGTCCTTTTGTGAGTCGATGTTGCAGTGCAGGAGGGAGCGGATGGGTTAGGCCCAGTTGGGCTGTGTTTTTTCCTCTGAGGAAGCAGACACAAGGAACACAGAGGTCAAGAGCAAACTGTTGATAGCAATTGAAACGGCTGCTGGACTCGTACGGCATTAATTACTACGGGCTGAATAGAACCAAACAGGAATCAACTGAACTAAGTTGCACTGACAGGCGCTGTTTAATGCATCTGCAGAGCAAGGACAAAGTCACAATACAACGGAATATAAAAGGACTCACGGCTGGCAGAGTTTGATAAGGTCCTGGTCTGTGGTGGCAGGTGGCAGGCCTCTGATGTACAGGTTGGTCTTACTGAGTTGCTCCACCAACCCTCCTCCCTGACCTCCACCCCCACCTCCTCCAGTAGTGCTGGGGCTGGGTGGAGCCATAGGTGGAGGAGGAGGAGCATAAGACTGCTGCAGAGACAGAAAGACAAGAAAAAGTTCAAACCCCCCAACCAACATCCCAACGTTCAAAATTCTGTTATGTTAAAATGTTGTAAAAAATTACAAAATAAAAAAACTTTTCCATTTTCCCTCCCTTGATCCTACCTAATCAAAACATTCTCATCCACCAAACCCACATCCTGCTGGATTTGTCTCTTCCTGTCCCACACCAATTTCTTGATTCAGCAGGAAGCACATCAAATTAAGGAAGCAGGATATGAGAAATTTGCAGAGCTTGATTATTATGGCTCCGAGTTTTACAGAAACACACACCAATAACAAAAACAAGAATATATAAGAGCCCGGTCAAAAAAAGGAGCTACCTGTTCAAAGTTGATTAGTTGTATTAGAAAGTAAGAAGTTTGTTATCTGTTTTGTGAACCTATGTGTATGAAAGTATCTGGATCAAGTGGCATACATTAAAAGTGAGATGAAATTTCCTTTGAGTCGTTCCAAATTTCAGATTTTTTGGATTCTGTAACTTTTAATTCAAACAAATGCAGCCTAAAAATGTTTTAAAAAACTAAAAGAAAGATCTACTTGGTGACCTTATAATGTCAAACTACCAACATTTATTATGTGGAAAGTCATAAACCAAACAGCACTGTATTCAATCCTGTAATATGTATTATTGAATTTCCATCTCACATCCTGCTGTAGGTGCTCAAAAGAGGCCATCCAGAGTTTAATCCTGGCATGAATGCTAAATCACCCTTTAACTTACTGAAACATCTCATATTGGCCTCCACTGTCCAATTACGCAGCTCAATACAGCCTAAATGGCTTAATAAGATGACCGTTTCTGGCAGAGAGGAAGGGCAGTGAGAGGATTAATGAGTGTCTGGCACTGATGGAACACCCACCTCTGCTTTGCCTTAGGCAAACTATTAGGTTAAGTTTGGGGGAAGTAAACAAGCTCGATGGCTGCTATGACAACAGCACTGAAACAGTCTTAATGTTTGGAGGGAAACAGCCACACTGGCCCGCAACAGATGTCATGCATGAAGTTTGGCTTCACAAAAAAGTTAAAGTAACAAGTTCCAAAAGAAAGACAGGGTGTACGGAAAGGAGAGAACCAGCTGAGGTAGAAGAGGTATACGTGCTTGAATCCTGGTGGAAACGTGCATGTGTGGATAAGTGGTGAACATGTGTGAGCTGGTGTTTGCGATAATGACAGGCCGTCACTGCAGAGCAATGCGGAGCCTGAGCCAATTCTGATATTAATCCATTACCTGTGGGTCGCTCAGAACTGGCATGCCACTAAAGCACACACATGCTGGCAGCTCGCTGCGTTAACAGTGATCAGCACGTGTACAACACACACAACAAAAGGTAGATGGTGCCTGTCTCATTTATGGGCAGTTCTCCATATTCACCAGCTCAGTCTCACCAAAGTGTATTAACATTTGTTTGTCCACAACTCAAAAATGTAATACATTTGCATAAAAAGCCTTTAAAGCAACAAAACAGTAACCATGTGTTTATTTTTGTTTTTTTACCCTGAGTCACAATACACGTGGTGATTTTTATGGCTAAAATGATTTTAACTCTCACAAGTAGTGAAAAATGCTTCCATGTTACAACCTGTAAAGAATATGGTAGGTACTTCCTAAAAGTGCATAACGTGGCATTATAGGAAGATGTGAAAAGTCTCTACAAAGGTGTGTGTGTGTTGAAGTACGTGGTCTCTGTGACTGTGATACAGAACTCCACAGCTCTTCAAAGCCTGATCTGATAACATGAGGATGACTGATGCACGCTTGATGGAAAGTGTCACACACAGAGAGGACCCCTAAGCAAAAAATCTGAACGAGAGATATCACCGAATAAAAGCTTTAAAAAGAAACATGTGCCGAACACATTTAATGCTTACCAAGATAGCGTGAGCCCGTGAAGTTATGTGCACACAAAAACACACCATTTGAAATATCTTTGCACTTACACAGATATCCAGGTATCCACAAAAGTATAAAATCTTCCTCTTTTCTTCTGTTTAGCAACACACACACATCTGATCAAAGGCCTTGCCCAGGGAACCTCTTTCAGCCAATTTTGTGCAGCTGTCGGGGTTGGTCTGATAGTGAGCTGTGTGTGTAATGTGTCAGAGGCTGTAGTGTGGGAAATCCTTTGAAACATTAAAATCTCTCACTGGCATCCATGCTTCCTGCTATCTTTTCCCTCTGTCACCCACTGTCAATTTTGACTCCGCTGTTCCCCAGCCTCTTGCTCTTTTCACCTGTGCCCCTCCCCTCCCTACACATCGTCTCTATGCATCTCTGCTTTCATCGCCCTCGCTCGCTCCCTCTCTCAGTTTCTTTCTTCACGGATTAGTCGACAGTTGCGTGTGTAAACTGAAGGCTGCCTCTCAGCTGGCGTTGTTGACACACTTAGTACAGTGAAGCAGCTCTCACAGTGGGGGGGGAAAAGGCTCAGAGGCAGAGACACAAACTGTCACACAAAACTAACACAGTTACTGGGATGCTGGATTTGGTGCACACCGGGCCATTCAACAGTAGCACACCGCAAAAGATTGCGCCGCACTATCATGCATGTGCATGCTGACTACCTGGTGAGCACCACTATGACATGTGCGGAGGAAAAAATGTAATTTGAAACAGAAATACAAAAAAATAACTTCAGCTAATAAAACAGTATTTACTTTATCTTGCAAAAAAAATGTGTTTGTCACACTTTCTGGTTAAACTTCAATGTGACAAGCCAGCTATTGGCATTTCTAGTTATTTGCTTAGCATGATGATGTCACTCTCACCACATGATCTAAATCAGCAGGTTCATGGAAAATGGGTACCTAGGATGTCAGATATGGGCAAATATACTGTACTGTTTATCCCTAGTGTTGTCTGAAAATGAAACGCATTGACTGTGTAGAAAATAAAACATGTACACGCAAAAAAAATCCCTGCATGATCAAAATAACACTGGAATGAATATTATTCTATTTTTTTCTTTTTAGATGATTAACTTTATTTATAGCTCACACATCGATATGATTAAATCAACTAAAATAAAATCGAAAAAGAATCAGTCAAAACTACTGTATAATATCTCTCTTTTAACTAATTTCTTTATTCATCCCAGAGAGAGTCCGTCCAAATTCTGCTTCCGTTTCCTGCTCAGGGTTACAAGGACAAGAAGTCTCATCACAATTCAAGTGGGTTTTTTAATTCAATCAAACCAAAATTGAATGGATTTCCGAAACAATAATATACACCAGACAGAAAACTCCCTCATGCACCCAAACAAAAATGATGTTTTCAGCGCTAATTGGTGTGGTGACTTTCCATGACCAGTTTATGCACCACTGGAGTTGCTGAGATAACTTGTGACATCACACAAAGAGCTGTACTTGAAAAAAGCTTGACTAAAAGGGGGGTGGGGGGGGGGGGGGTGGGAGTGTTCCTAGAATTAATTAGCTTGCCATGAGGCAACATTTGTTAGCTTATCTGCTGACAGCAAATGAAGCTTACTAAAAGCAGAAGGTACAGCAGATACAGATTATTCAGTTCTCTGCTCATTTTCTTTATCTGACTGTTCAACAGGTTGGCACACAACAAAACCACAAAGCACACGACTGAAACAACTGCACACATTTGGAAGTATAAATGTTAGCCTTCATAATATGCTTTCTACTTTGAAAGCGCTGCATCATTTACTCTTTAAAAATGTGCAGCTATTAAATCAGGAGTTTTCTGCCTTCACTGTGGGAAACCAGAACAAAAGACGGTAGTGAATGATGTGGAAGGAGAGTTAGATCGGAAGGTGTTGCATAGTACCACATAGGGATGAACTTTGGATGACAGGATGGAAGACAGGAGTTAAAAAGGACAAAGAAAAGATGAAGGATTGCTTGCTGATCAAGAGAATTATGCAAAAAAGAGGAGGGGGAAAGAGGAGGGGTGATGGCGGACATAGAAGAGAGAAAGGATTGTTCCAGCCTCTTCCGATGCTTCCTGAAACACAGAGGAAAGAATGCAGGCTATTTTTGGGTTCAGTACTGAGATTCTCTCTTACTCTCAGCGCTTCTAAACACGGCAGCGGAAGGGTTTCAAGAAGAGCTTATGAAAACACTGGAATGGAAACACAGCCCCCAATATACCATCCGTTTGGAAGTGACACATGCAGTTAAATTAAGCTGTGAGAGTTGCTTGTCAGAGACGTTAAAGTGATTACAAATCATGTTTTAGTTTAACATAAATTATGCGTTTTCAGGAAGCTGAATTATCTTACAAGCACTGAGAAATATTTAAACGATGAAAAATGTATATTTATGAGGGAGAAGGCATTGAAAATTGCCTGATGTATGGTTAATCCTGGACACAGGTAATAACAGCCTCCCTGGAGACAAGCTCATGATATCATATTTAACACAAGGTTTCCATGCCTCAAGCTAAAGAATGTATAGGTTACACATATTATATAACCTACAATTAGTCAACCGATATACCCAGGATATTGTACATTGCAGGGTGATTCAAACAATAATATGAGGACAATTTACATGACCAGCTTTCTAAGTGAAGGATCTGCGGGCTTTTTTTGTTACACAACGCACATTAATAATCATGAGTTTAAAAAGTAACCCTTTTTCACATTGTTTTAGATATAAGGACGTTCACATAAACGGCAGATTTAGACCTTGTCGTCAGTGGCTCAGCTTTAAAAATCTGTCCTTGCATTTGGAACGTTCAAAATACAGCATACATACTACGAACATAAGCAGCTCTTGTGTGTTTTCAGTTGTACGGGGAGGTTTTCTAATGGAAGCACAGAACAAGTGTAAGGCAAGTGTAAAGCCATCTTATTCTGGCCTGGAAGGCCTCACAGTGAATACAAAAGCTAGAGGAATACAATACAGACAGCTGTGGGTATAACAAGTGGAAACTCAGATTAGATCATGCTGGCACTCTCAATCAAACACACAGAATTGTTTGATGACAAACTGCCTTTATGGTGTTATTGAAGGCCTCTGTCAGAGGAAATTGGAAGGTGTGATGCTTCCTAAAATTGCTATACTTTCTACAAGTGTTTTGTTTCTTTTGCTGCTTTTACAGTATTTCTTTACTGTATTTATGACCAACAGAAAATGTATGAATTTTCTTTTTCTTTTTTGTTCTGAGGACTCCCCGATCCCTTCTTAGTTCTTGCTTTCAGTATGACTAAACAAACATGACTCACGACTAGAACAATGGACATTATCGTACAGGAAAACGTACATTAATGTAATACATTCATATACTGACAGTTTCAAATTTAGAAACAGACTGCGGCTGATTTTTTATCAACAAAATGCCACAATGTAGCTATTATTTCATATTATTTCAGTTTGTTCAGGTAGAGAGAGGCCATTTCTAAACTAATATACCTTTACATACAATAATTAGTCTGTCAAACAAGTTTGTGTTTAATTGTTTACAGGCTTTGTTGGGGCGTTCTGCTGGGGTCCTGGTATTGGTATTACTAAACTGCTGCTGTGTGCCAGTGGAAACACACTTTAGACCACTGCATTTTGTAAGCATACCAGCAGACTTAGCCATACCCTTAAGCTACAATAGCATAATTATTGTAATGTGAGGCTCTTTAATTCTGCACACACACTGCAGTTTTCAAAGCAGAAATAAGTGGCTATCAGGTTTTACCAGGATAACTGCAAATTTCATTAACCCAGATTTAAGAACCCTCGTCCGGTCAATCCGAAGGGGAAAATGATTCTCTTTAATTAAAAATCCTCAAAATGGATGGATTGGAATGTAGCTTCTGTAATAAAACTAACAACAACAACAACACTGGAGTATTTCTATGTAATGTGAAACCTTGTTTTGCTTACTTGTACAAAGTAACTCTACTTGTTAAGCTTTTTGATCAAAAACTTTCATTTGTTTTGTTCCATACGAAAGCTTCGCACCAGTGCCAAATGGTTCCTCTGAAAAAGTACTTTTGCCTTTGTTTTTGTACTTGTTGTGTATCAGTATTTACAGCAATGCTTATTTTGCATTTTGGGTTTCCGATATTTTCATCTTAGTCCTCTCACTCTTGTTGTTCTCTTGCCTAGTTTTCACCTCTCCCCTGATTTCCTCTCCTCCCTCATCACTGTCCCAGCCTCCTTCACTTGTGACCCCTTCCCTGTTTCTCCTCAGAAGATCAGGCCAACTGCGCTGCTCCCCAGTGGAACGGCATGTTCCAGCTTTCCACCGCTCTATCTCTGTTGTTAACATCAGCTCCAGCAGCATCAACACACACTTTGTCCGTCATAAACAAGTTGCACAAACATTCCCACAGGACATGCATTTTGGACTCGGTGCTCGGTGACCTGGTGAAAGATAAGGAGGTGATGGAGAGGGACTGTGGTAGGTTGCGGAACTCTCAGCAAATTCCCGCTGCTGTGTTTTTTGCGCAGGTTAGGCAGAGGTGAGGTATAGGCTTTGAGCAAGCATGTGAGTAAGCTGTTTGACTTCAGCGTGATACAAGTTTGAATTAGCTTGGTCAGCTATTGATAATGAGGCTCAAGGCAAAGTGTGTGTTTATTTTTGTGAGGTTACGGGAAAACCACAGTTGCCAGCTTGTGCAGCAACACTCAACATTTGGGAATATCCTGTGACACTACATGAAAAGATAATATAACGGAAGGTTCAGCCTCAGCAGAATTTAGCAAATTGTGCAACGGCATCCCTCTCCAAAAATGTATTTCAAAGAAGAGGCTCGAATGTTATTTAATGCCAAAATATGCATCAGGATTCATTAGGATGTGGAGATTTTCTGTATCTTTATTCTTTTTTATGAAATAGAGCCAAATTTAGCAAACTAAGAGTCGGGATAAAAGCTTATTTATCATCATAAAGATTGCCATTTTTAAACATTTCATAGTTTGGTAACTCAGAAATTCGGATTGATGGCAGTTCTGAAATAGGAACTTCTCTCCACAATGCTCCATATGTTTTTAATAGGAGGCTGAACTGGACTGCATGCGAGTCAGATGAGCACACATGCTTTGCTCGATAAGCCACACTGTTTTGTTTTTTTAGCTGCGCAGAGCGAGGTCTGGTATTTCCCCGCTACGATAACCACAGACCTGGTTGATGGTGACATCTCTCCAGCATTCCAATACCTGCCTCTAAATCAGTGGTATCTCACAAATGTGGAAGTCCATCATGTCATGGCCACTGGTTGACAGCATTAACTTCAGCCTGGAATGCCTTTCCTATCTTCAAAATGCAGAGCCAGATGTCATTTTCCCCACAACTTTAAATCGATATAATACATTTGACCACATAATACATGTTCGCTTTTTTTTTCTCTCCGGTTGAGATGAGCTGGTGCTCAGAGAACTGTGCAGTGTGTTGTGCAGAATTTTGACAGTCTCTTTATTACATAATACAGTTGGAAGTTATAAAATTGAATATTGCTGTGGTCTGTATTTAGTTCAAATGCTTTTCCAAGACTCTATCAAATCATGTTACTATATTGATCATGGTAGCATCCCCACTTCTCACACAGCGCTGCAGTAGTTTTCGGCTTGAACTTAACACACTGAAATTTCCAAAAACCCTGTTAATCTTTTCAAAGTATCATGCTCTATAGGTGTCAAAAGAAAAAACTCTGTACAATTTTGCATTGGATATTTACTGATTAATAGTTTTACAACAGGTTTGACACAAAGTTGTGAGCCATAAAGCATCTTTGCTTAGAGAGACTAAGCCTTTGATGAGGTTTTCTTTGATAGCCAATCCTGACATGTGTTTCTGTAACCAATTAATGAGAATCTTCCAAAGCGATGTCCAGTGCACATTTGTCTGTTTGAATTTTATTCTTCACTTACAATGTTTTGTAGTGTATTTTATAGCTTTGTTTAAGTCTTTAAAGTATAAAGAATTTGTACCATGCAGACATGACAGTTAAACAAATATTTCAACAAACTAACATATCACAAATTTAGGTTGTTTTTTTTTGCCATGTACAAAACATCCTGGCAAAACATCTGCAGGACTTTGGGTTTTACAAGATGCATTAAAAAGCCAGTAGAATATAAAGCTTAATGTGTGCTTGGGAGAAAAACCTTTTTTCAGCCCTCAAATGTCTAATGCAGCATCGCTTCAGGCACACTTCTGCAGTTGCATACATTAATTCCTAAAACATACTGTGCACATGCTAGCTTACATCCATGCCCCTACTCCCACTATTTCCTTGCACAAGTGCTGTACTTACTATCAGAAACAATCACAGCGGCTTACAAATCTGACCACATTAAAGTGGCTGACTTTGCTTTCTCTCACGGAGTCAGGAATTTCTTCCTGACTGTGGTCCAACTAAAACATTCCTTTACTTTATACTTCAAACCCACCCAGATGATTTTCATCTTCACTTTTCTGAGTTCTTCCCAGAAAAAAAAAAATCTCATGCTACATACCAACTTGTAAATTGCATGACCTCGAGAGTGCAAGTTACAAAATAGGGGGTGAGGGGGGACATGCATATTGAAGAGGAGCATTGCACAAAGCTCTTTTATTATGTATATTTATGCTAATAAAACGCTAGTTTATTCAAGGAACTCTCTGTCGCTCCTCCTCTCATTGCCCCCTGGTCAGTATTTCAACCCACAAGTATGTGCGTGCACACCAGCAGTGGAAGGAGTCTGTGAATCAGGATTTTTCTAATAAAGACCTATAGAAGAGGAAAATGTGTGGTTTCATTGTTCTTCAGAGACATCCCTTAGATTTTTTAATTTAGGATTTATTAAAATATTCTTTGTCAAAGCTAATGAACTCTGGATGCCTCCTCATCAGGTTAACTATAAATCCCTATCTGCTGCTCATCATTCAGCAGGGTTTAAATCCTTTATTATCTTATTGTTGCCTGCTTGCGTGTTAATAATCCCATCACATTCCATGTCCCACACCTATTCACGGTCCTTCTAAAAGATTTGGCTTTTCTTCTCTTCCTCTTTGGTATTTAACTCTCACCTCCCCTCCATTGCTTTGCTGACAAAACCCTCTCCATGTCCATCATCTCGTTTCCTCCTGTCTCATCACATCCTCGTGCCCGCATGCCTCCTATCTTCTGCCCACTCACCACTTCCCCCTCGTACACCATACAGGAGATTAAAACATGAGGAAACAGTCAAGCTTCAGCTCATTAGCATATGAACAGGAGGCCAACAGGCAACTGCAGACATGACAACAGAGTCCTGGAAATCCACTGCGAAGCTCTTTTCTTTTTTTTCTTTTAATCCCAGAAATGACTTTTTACCATATTTTGTTGAATGAGGCAGAACAATCCTCCAGCAGTCCTTTCAGACAGTTGAATTAACATCAGAATAAGAGAGTTTTTCTTATGCGCTCATACAGAATGCTTATATAGCGTCAGGTTAAAGAATGGAGACTATACAATGCTTTTCCACAGGAACAATGACAACGTGAAAATATAGGATTTGGATTGTGTACGTGTGTGTATGAATGTAGAAAATTGTGTTTGTTCAAACTGTCTTATCAGACAAAAAAGAAGCTGAATAACAGGGACAGGCACATGTGCTCGGGTTTGTGATTGTATATTGGAACAGGGGGGCTTCTTTCATTAGTGAATCAATTAGAATGACTCTTCTAATAAAAAGAGCAATATTACAAGTCAATTCATAAAGTATGTAATTTAAGCAAATAATAGTCTTTAGATGTAAGAATTGTATTACTTTAATACATATTATTACTTTATTACATGTTATTACATTACCCCATGTTATTACTTTATTACATAAAATTTTAAATTTTATAGTATGATGATATTCCCCTTTCAAAAAACACTACTTCATCTGTTTCAGGGTCACTGAGTACATCCGAACATTTTTTATTCTTAAACGTCGGCCTTGCCACTACAGTGTGCCTACTTCAAAAATATTTTTAAGTAGAAAACAAGAGCGGTACAAAGGCAATGTGTATATGCCTGCACTTTTGGCATTTCTTGAGAGACTTTTATTTCATTGTACCAATTTGATTAAACATATTAGATTTAAAAACTAGGCTGAATACAAGTTCAATCAGCAGTCATGAGCTGAGGCGAAGCGACACACTTGAGAAAAAGCATAAAGAGAAGTGATAAGCCTCTGTGGAACAGCGATAAGGCAAAACTGGCCACAGAGTTGGTTGTTAAATTAAGAGCTAAAAAAGGGGCCATCTTGGACGCTTTGCATCCAAGGTAAACCGCATATTCTCTTCTCTACGTATCTGAAACAACATTGTACAAAAATTTGCCACCACCTCCAAGAATTTTCTAATAAGACTTGACTGTAAAAGGCTTTACAACAGATATTTGGAGTTTTGAAATGTGTCCAAAATCACTGCTTATCGTCACTGCTCATTAAAATGCCACATTCAAAGTGGATTTCCTTCAGTGCGCATATGATAAAGTAAGCAATCAAGGAAATAGTAAGCATGTGTCAAATAGACAAGTCCACATTACCACTTTTGATAAAACAGGAAATACAAAAAAGAGTCCTAAGCATTGGACGCTCACACGGACAACTTTGATATATATGTGTATATATATTTGATATATATATCTATGTGTTTAAAAAATGAATGTGTGCAACTGCAGAGGTTTGTCCGAAGCGATGTTACATTAAATATTTGAGGGGAGCAAAACCTACATGAATCTGAGCATTAAGATTTGAAGATAAGAATCGGAAACACTGCAACTACATGTCCATCTCTCTTCAACAGTACCATTTGTGTGCAAGCTCTCTGCAACACAAAACAGAGCTGCACTTTAAACAAACCTTGGGTTGATGGACTCCACCTCCCCATACACTGTTAATGGAAGTCATATAAAGGGTGTAAACAAGAGCTCTGGGAAAAGAACATCTTAGATATGGAGGCAAAGTATATGTGAAACTCCACAATGTGATGCCTTCCATACACTACTCTCCTTTTATGATTTTTCATGCGCACTGCAGGGTTCAATGGTAATTTCACTAGTAGGCGAAGCACTGTTGCAGCATCAATGCACCTCTAAATCTTTACAGCCTTTGCTAATGTAGTTACAAGGTTCAATACGCCTCTATCCTTCAAACTGACCCAATCTGATTCAAACACAGTTATCTTTACCCTGTGTACTCTTGAGGGTCACTGACCATTCATTATTACTCTACCTCCCTCCTTCATTTATTTTCCTCATTTTTCCTGCTTCCTTAGCTGCTCTAATTAAATTCCTTCATCAAATCTGAGAGGGGCAAATATTCAGGGAATGAGAGAACTAGATTGAGGGGTAGAAGGAATGGGGATAAGAGGGAGGTAGAAAGAGTGAAGGGGAGGAAGAGATCACAGCGTAAGAACATATTGAGCGAAATCCAAGCCTGCTGACTGAGATCAGATGATGACCTGAGGATATCTACAGGGAAAATCCATAAAAAGGTATCAGAACAAAGGAAGAACTCAGTCAAATCGTTACGTTTTTTATTTCTCAGGTGGGTGATTAGACAGAAACACGTAGAAAAAAATTGTGCTGAGAGAAATCCATAACTTAGTTGGCCGGGCAACTATCAGATGCACATGTGCATTTTAGTCTAATAATTTCACACCTGGTATTTTACTTCTGAGATTAAGGTAATATTTTTATTCTATGTGCTGTAATCCTGAAATATGTTCATGGGGTCAGCTATTGAAACAAAACTGTACCTGTGTGGAAGCTGTAAAATGAGGAGACGCCAAATCATCTTCCGCAGGATACACAATCGTGCTAAACTGATTTCAGATTTTTAAATTGTTCCCGTCTAACCTGTTTAGTGCTCGTGAGAGATGACACACAGCAGAACCAAACAATTCTTCTAATCAGAAAGATACATGCCTCACACATTTAAGAGGCAACAAAGCTGAACAGTGGGAGCAGCTCTCAGTGTGTTCACAGATCATAACCAAGACGCCGTGTGTGCTTGGATTGATTTAAAAGCCTGATCAAATTACCTACAAAAGGCTAAAAGTATCCATTACAGGCTAACATGCTTTTGCTATTGAGCAAAAGGAGAAAAAAGAGAACGCAGCCAGGCCGCATAAAGCCACAATCGAGCTCAACTGTATCCTGAAGACATCGATACGCCAAGATTCAGGGAGGAAAGTCGTGTCTTTCTGATAGCTGCACAGTACTTTCTGCTGTAGAAGCTAACCATTCTCAAATATGTGTTTAAATAAGAACCTTATCTGTGATAACATCCCCTTAGCCTTGTAAGAAAACGAAAGTTAAAACTTGCAAACTTTGATGACACAAAATACACAGGAAAAACCACAAAAGAAAATAACTTTAAAAAACCCTCAAAAATCTATTAGGGACTGTAAAAATAGTTAAATAAAAAGAAATTGTGAGGCATAAAGGATAAGCAGAGAAACAGAAGATGAAAGAGGGTGCCGGTTTTACAAAGGTATATGAAGGTTGGAGAGACAGAGGCAGGAGAAAGGCCACCAGAGAGGCCACTTGTGCCGTTAATAATTCATCCTTTAAAAACCAGTGTGAAGCTTTAATTGGTGCTGTGGCTAATCCTGAAACACACACATACACACACCTCAGGGAGCCTCTTAGCAGCTGTGCTCCAGCTAAATTGGCCATAGTGTAGCGGCGACAGCAGCGCGTTCCCTCCAGGTATGACACAGTCAGCCAAAACAGCAATATCAGGCCTGCCAAGCCCGTCTCATGAATCGGGGCGTGACACTTCTCACTGTCTCACCCTCTCTGCCACGCTCTCCAAAGAAATCTTTCAGCAAATCAAAACGACAAGACGTTAGTCCCCTGGTATGGTTGTTACTGAGATAAACACTCAGCTCACCTCAATTGCTATCTGAATTGAGCCGGGGCTGAGGATGTTCTACATGGTATGGGAGGCTTTCTGCACCACTTGGATTTATATGATGATTAACGGCTTAACTTAGTGCTGACAGTAAATGACAGGTTCTGAATCAAATTAGCCTTTTCGAGACCCTATGCTTCATACACATTGAATTTTGTGGAAATAATTTGAAGAGCGAGTCATTATTGTCACATAATAGCCACAGAATCACAATTATTTCCTGTTTCAAATTACAGTGACAGCCTTTTTAGTGCAGCCTCAGAGTCAATGGAAAATTGCTTGAAGGCAGCAAATGCACTCAATAATTTGGGGACTTAAACATCCACTGAACATTTTTACATATGCATGCATCACATATCAAACGATGCACCACTGAGATGGGGTCCAGGCTCATTTCAATCTCACGAGTCTACCACAAGCCATCTGGTCCTATGTGAAATAAGCACTTCAGACATAATTGATCTGAAGGGTACACCTTGCAAAATTAGCTACGGATGTAAAATTAAGACCAAAGATCTACATAGGAAATTGCCCTCAAACGATGCCTTCGGAACAGGACGAAAAATCTATCTCTTATCATTTAGTCAAACCCCCTCCTCTATCCCCCTCAAAATAAATATGACAGGGTGGCCAACTGTACATTTTTGATCTGCCATTTTGTCCTTCAACATCGTGTTCAAGGTCCACTTATCTTTTTATTCAGAGGTTCAGGTACACCAATCAGGTAAATGGAGACCGTGGATGGTGACAGCAAACCATGCCGCTTAAGATCATATTCCATCTCTGTGAGATTAAGAGATTAATTAGTTTTATAAAGGATTTAGAGTACATCATTGAACAAAAGAAGCAACACTAACAGATGCTAACGCTTTTCCTCTGTTCTGCAACTGAGTCATACTCATAAGTCATTAGTCTTAAGTCTACAGTATCAGGCCTTGGAAGAAGTTTAGGACAAGAAAGCCTTTCTATCTTGAAGATTAGGCTAAAGTTTTCTTTTTGATTAGGCTTATAGTTAGGAATGGCTTCAGTAACCTTGAAACATCCCTTAATAATGCAGCTGTAAGGCAAGACTACCCATGATGCACTCCTTCTGCTCCTTTTACTCTCTGCACTAACTTGTCTTTCTCCTCCTCGGCAGGCATCTCTGGCCTGGTGTTATGGAGCTTGTTGATCCTCTGTCCTCTCCCCTCTACCTCTCATTGGCTAAGGTCTTAGGTCTCTTCCAGTTAAAAAGGAGTTTTCCTGTCCACTGCCACCTTGTGCATGCTTAGCACACTGAATGGAATCAAAATAGAAGATCTGCTTGTTTGGTCTGAACTAGCTTGGGTTTAAAATGAACTTATTATAACTGAATTACGATTAATTGGAATGAAACAGATTCTTCAAATACCTTAAGATGGCATTTGCTATGATCTGGGAGTCTATATACATTCAATAAATTCGATAGAACAACATTTGGATTTCCTCTCAAATGTTCCAAATCTTCCTCCATTTCAAAAGTAGGACCACGACATAAGAGAGTAAACCGTTACTCAAAAAGTGTGTATCGCTCATTGAATTCTCTGACATTTCCTGAATGAACAGTTTATGATATCAGTCTTTCAATATACTGTCACAAATGAAAGTCAATCTGGTGTCAAACCTGCTCCACTCAGTAGGGATAATGATTTGTAATAGCTGTCACCCGCACCGCCAGTTATAAAAACATCAGCCTGTCATAGCGGTTGGTGCCACATTAAATCTGGGAATCAACGGCATTTTAACATTTTATTTAAGAATGTACATGATTTACCAATAACCCCCAACGTGACACCTCAGAGTCTGCGTTATTGAGTCCAATTGCATTTATACCTGAAGAATTAGATTTCCAAAGTCAGATAAAAACTAATCCAAGATTTGCTGTCATCCAAAGTCACCCAGACAGTGAGGTTATCATCCAGACTGTGACACCATAAGAATGCATACTGTCTCCAAAATCCTATTGTACCATGAAATGTCACAGCACATTAGCGACAAGAGGGATTACCTTTCCTTGAAAGCAAAGGGAGGGTGGAAACTATTGAGGGGAGAAACAGAGGGAGGTGAATTTTACACAATGGAGCCCGTGGGAATGTGTATGTGAAAACATGCGTATGCCTAAGCAAATAAAGGATGAATATCAACAGGTCATTTCTCTGCACCTTGTCATTTTATTTGTATATTATTTTCTTATTTCCCTTCTCAAATATAGACACTCTTCTTCCCCTCTCTCCATGCCTCCCGTTGCATTTCTTTCTCTTTTCACTTCTCTTTTATCCCACTGGCTCAGATAATCTCCAGATCTTGATTTGGCTATGCTTATGCATTACGCGCACACACATTCTTACACAAAGCTTATCTATGGCAGGGAAGTTGAGCTGGCTGGCAGACTGCGACCAACAGCTTGTGGCTATACTTTGGATGAAAACAAAAGTCAGTCTCTGCTGCTTTGTGTCTGTTTTTGCCACTCCACGCTTTTGTCAGCCCCATTTCCCTTCTGTCTGAGTTTGTCACTCAATCTGAAGTTCATCTGGACCTCAAGTCTCTTTTATTCCTGCAAAGTGTACATCTATCTTTTTTTCCTGCCTGTCAATACATTTTCCTTCTCACAAACCTGTGGCAATATAGGTTTTAGGAAAGGGTTTTGGAACAGACCCAATGGTGCAGGGATTGGAAAGACGCTGACAGAGTGAAAGTTTTTGGTGTGCAAAGGGAACGGAGTCTGCTGGTCCCATATGAACGAATAGGGGATTTCTGTGATCCAAACAACTCTCTTCTTATAAGATTATTTCATAAGCTCTTCATTTTTTCCTTTGGCCTCCTTTCTTTCCCTCTCAGTCTTATCGTTCTTGTGTCATCCCTCATTCTGATCTATTCTTTTGATTATTTGTTCTGTTTTCCCTCCTCAATTGTACTTTTTTTTTAACCGTCTTTTTCATCACAAGTAAAAACCACCAAACAACTCTATACTGTAACCAACACCATCCTGGCCTTTTCCATTTGGAAGTCTTTAGGCTGAAGGAGTGCCATTATGTAATGCTTATTATCCATGAATTAGAGTTCTTAGCCTACGGCAGTCCACCTGTGAGATGGGTATAGCTACATATATGATAATAAAGTGCAGAGGATAGAATATGCTTCTTTTATCTGAAATGACTTGTGTTTTTTTAACACAATTTACAAACCCCTTAAGGAACAGCTCTGTTTGCTGGCAATACAGTCACACAAAAGGAAACTCACAAGCAAAGATACCCATTTCTAGATAGCATTGACTTAAAAATAATCTTTTGGATTAGATTACCATGCAATAAGAAGAGGGGTCACAGTTTCACCTTTGTCTGCTTTGTGTTTGCACTGCTCGGTGAAACTAAGTATAAAACTCATTGGTGAATGTCAATCTAGAAATTATTTAGATTTAACCAATGCCATCATGCACCGTCCTTTCACAAATGAGCCACAGCTTTGATATGCCTTATGTTCAGGTATCACAGTGATTGCTGAGTTTCCAACACATCAGTGATTTCTTTTTGAAAGAGGCAGGGAGGACTCAGAGAGACCTATGCTGAGAGGATAATTCTAGGGTTGGTATTGGTGAGAGTGCTACAGTTAGTATTTTCTGTCACAGATGTGCACTGAATGCTCCCCCTGTTGTACTCAGAGCTTCCACTGCATCTAATATAGTAGTTGACACTTGCTCCAGGAGTGTGTGTGTGTGTGTGTTTGAGTACTTGCCCTGTTAACATTGTAAAAGAAAAATGGATACATTCTTGCCAATTGTACATGCTAAACCTTGATGTTTTATTGCATGTGAAAATGATATTTAGGTGGTGACTTTTGTCATGTTATTATGATTGTTTTGATAGTAAGGACGCTTTTCTGATAAATGCTTACTACAGACTGACTTAAAAGTATAAACCAATATGAAATTGCCCAATAAAATAAAGAACTTTTAATCCATAAGGGGACAGACGCAAATGGGTTTTAGTTACGTGCAAGACAGATGGCGAGAAAAAAATCACAACAGGAGAGACAAAACCGTTCATTAATATTGTTAGATCAAATTAAAAAAAAACACACACACATAGTGTTTCGAGAAAAAACTAAACTCTGAAAATGTTGGAATGAGTCAGTCACTAGGAGTCGTAGGTCAATCCAGAAATAGCACAACTGACAGCAGGAAGTGTTGAAACACCCTCAGATGCACTTCTAAAACAATGTCAAGCTTTAATGAAAAGAGACTTCTTAATGCGCACTAGAATACCTGTTAATCCATACAGCAATAAAAGTGCCATCTTAAAACACAAAGTGCAGGTTAATGAGACCCGGCTTAACATCCAACAGTCACATGTGCGTACATACTAACAAAGCTTATGCACTGCATACACAACTAGAAAACGGAACATGGGCATACAAAGATGCACACATAGACACTGCCTCTCAGTCTTAATTATTCATACAGGAAGCTAAATCAATGAAAAATGCAGATTGTTGCCGTACTGCATGTGGCAGACAAATGAGAATCAGTCTTATGGTTAAGCACGGCTGACAACGTTCTTGCAGAGTTAACTGTTGACGTGGTTGGAGTGTCATAAATCACTGCTTATAAACTATTACACAGGAACCTCATCTTTCAACAGCTACATGTCTTGAGCTATAGTTTAATTACATTAAAGGCTAAGTGACTGTTTAACGGGTCCCTTTTTTTTTTTTAAGGAAAAACCTTGACAGCACAAAGATTTGAAAAAGGCAGTAAAATGGTTTCCGCTGCACGCAAAACCTTGCCCCCGCACAACATTGAAACAGATATTAAATATTTTAAGAAGCCGTACAGCAGACCAACTTGTCATTTTTACAAGCAGCGGTACTGCTTTTGAAGTTGGTACTTTTTTTTTGTTCAGGTTAAATCAAGGAAACCTGGAGGATATAAAACCAGCTCTAATATTACTTTTACCCTCAGCTGCCAGGATGACAGTTATTCAAGCTTCTGAGCTGCTAAAGCATTATTTTTAGACAATGCTTTGACATTCAGTGCAGGGCTTTCCAGGTGAAAGAGGTTGGATATGGGGTGATTTAGCACCCTACAATTGCTCTTGTTACTTTCTGCTATTGCCTGATGTAAAGAATGTGGAACATTTTACAAGCTGTGGATGATGGTATAAAGCGTACAAACTCCCTCCTCACAGTAGCAGCCCAGTGTGCTGACTCTGGGCCGTGTAGTATCCCGCTATAATGTCAGAGCGATGGCAGGCCTCTCAGTGCTGGTGAAGTTGCTCTAGTGGCTCTGCTAATCTGCTGCTTTGCTGTTTAGCTGCAGCAATATCACCAACAGTAGAGTAACTGCATCCATTAACTGCACACGCAAACTCATTTCGAACTTTGTCACACAAAGTAGTCATCAACACACACACACATACACACACATCTGCACTGAAATGCCAGACAGTGCACAGGCCTCAGTGGTATGCTCCAGCTTAAACTAATCAGGCTTTTTACATTATCTCCTCCCTCCACCTCCACTTAAATCAACACTTTGCTGAGAACTCTAAGGCTAGTTTGAATCCCAGGCACGCCTGTGCACTCAGTTGCATGCGTGACATTTACTTCTCCTCCCTTTGCTGCAAATTTCTGTTGATGTCTCACTTTGGTTCACTAGCGTCATCTCTGAACCTTCCATCCCGCTCATGCTTATGCTCTCAAACTGAAACATACAAGCGACACACTCTCACACAGCTTTGCAAAAGGCAGGGGGTCTCTGAGGAGATGTGGTAGTGAATTAATAAAAGCTGAATGCGGCTTAACAATCTGAGCCCTGTCAGTTTAGCTGGCCACTGCCCAGGAAGAGAGCTGGTACCAATGTACTGTAAATAATCACCCACTGAACAAAAGTGTGGCCATACGCTCAGTGCAGGGCAAGTTCAAGAAACAGGATTATGCTTATTTTGCTTTATGAAGTCTGTTTTATCCAAAAACGTGAAGTTTAAATGTCCAAAGCATCATGAAGGCATACCGCCTCAGACCCATAAACACAAAAGTGATTTGGTTTTATACTTATCCTGTGCATAGGAACACACATATGTATACATGAAAGACTAATAAACTGCTGACTTTCAGTTACAGTGGGCTGTCATAACATGCATACCATTCCCTCACACACACACACACTCACTTTTATTGTATACATACACCATGTATGCAGACAGCTCTGATAAAAGCTTGAGAGTTCCAAAAAGTCATTTGACAGGAGTCCAACAAAAGGAGTTTTTTCACAGCATAATCCCCCACTGGGACTGCGGGGGTTGTGTAACTGTGTGTGTGTGTGTGTTCGAGTAGTAGAACTGTGAAGAGTGGGTGTTTGTGTGTTTGTACTTGTGTAATTGTGTGTGACAGACAGTGCGTGTTTGTGAGGGATCAGGCTGAGTGGGGAGGGTTTTATTCAGGATTTCATTAGCAGGGAATGGGAGATGTTTGGCCTGGCCAGCCACCTCTGGCTCAATGACAAGAGTGTGTCTGTAACCCAGCTAAACTGTGTGCAAGGGCAAACACTGTAGCAGTTTGATGGACTTTAACTGCATTTCTTTATAAGTTTTTCTTTCAGAGTGAGAAAGACGGCTTGCAGGGGTCGAGCTCCAAAGTTTGTTCTCCCTGGGAGTTGTCCCACTGTGCTTCTGGAAACAACAAAAAATGTTTCCTGTGTACTTACAAGGACTCCTGACATGGATTTAAACTGTCAGATATGAGCAGCCAGGGAAGTTAAAAAGAAAAACTTGGGTTTGAAGGAATTGTATGATCATTACAAGTCATAACTTGTCTTACACTTTCATGAAGAGGTTTAGATTTCTTTGCTGGCATTATATTTTAGAGGTGATGGCATTGAACTCAAACCTAAAAATGTAAATACAGAGAGAAAATACACATTTCTTAGCACTTACACAAGGTAATCTGCCAGAACACAGTTATCAGCATTCGCAAATTCGTGATAAGCAAATATCTGTAAACGTAGAAATCTGCATTTACCTGATCAATAAAAGAGTGGGACTCTCTGTAGAAACAATGTGGTCAATTTGACTGTATCCTTTATTATATGGTTATTAGAAGATAGAATAAAAATATAAAAGTGATTTTGGGTTTTTGCTCAACAGCAAACATGGAAGGATTATTTAACCATTTACAAAGAAACTGGACTGCATCTTTATCCACTGAAAACGAGTTTTCAAAATTGCAAAGCATTCAAGACACTTTCTAGTCTACTACTGGGGGAGTGGAGGGTCAATGCTCAGAGAAAATGTGAGGACCCAGGGGCTACATGTCAGTCTCTACCGGCCTCAGTTAGCATGCTAAATGTTAAAGTTCACGACTGTTCAATTTGCAGAAGACAGTTTGTTTGGAAAGGTTGCCAATTTTCTCTTTAACATGGCAGCAGAACTACCGTTTGCAACGTCTTTCGGAGCTATGCTTTTTTAACAATATCTTTTGGACAGATGGGAGCAAATGGAAATGTCTGGCCTGGCTGCACAGCACCGTGTTTGGTGAAAACCAGCCCCACCGTATCAGCACGAACACTCACTGTCCAGCCTGGTAAGGACCAGATATTTGTTTAATCACGTTGAGCGCTAAAAATGAAAATTTCTGACTTTTTATGACAGTGGTTACAGGCTCAGCTGCTGGTATAACCACCAAAACTGGCCTAAAATAGCTACCTTTAGAAGATGGCTAAAACTCTGTCAATGACACGGTGTGTAGGTCAAAGTTTTTTGTGAATATTTTTCAATCTTTTTTTCTTTCAGTTTACTACAGCTATCCTTTTAGAAATATTTATTGGTGGAATTTCCCTTTAACCTTTCTGACCTTTCAGTAAAAGATATAAATTGAGGAGTTAAAGAGGAAGAGAACAGATACAGTTACATAAAGAAGCAACATCCAAGTAAGATGAGGAACAAGATGTTTGGAAAATCCCTTAGGCTGTTTCTTTCAATGACTTCTCTGGTCCCCAGTGACAGGATTACTCACCCACTGGTGTACAAACCCTCCCAACCCACACGGTCATACTCCCAGCAGGCAGTTCACACAAAGAATGAAAAATGAGAGGGAAAGCTTCACACTAATAGTAAAAAATCATTTGAAAAAAAACCCACAGCACGTGTGAAAATGATAATTGTTTGTCATAAATGTTTATGTTTGGTTATATAGAGATATTGAATCTAAAAACAAAACATATGACCATATTTCTTTTTTGAATTCAAATATAAATCCAAAATGTATTCAATTTATAAATAAACAAAAAGGAAGAGTAAAAAAAGAGTAAAAATCCTCTGTTTCCTACAAGTGGGAACATTTTCATTACAGTGACATCAGTCAAAGTATCCTGACGTGTGTATGGATTCAGTGGGTAGATTATCACTGTTTAGCCATCCTTACAGTCAGTGCAACACATCTTATCCAAAAAGGCTCACAACACACATCAAGTACAGCAGTTAGTAATGCTACTAGATGCTAAAACCTAGTGACAGCCCAGAATAAGAAACTTCCTGCTTTGCTTATTTATGTGTCAATTTGTGCCTGACAAGTATATTACCAGAGGACAAATGTTTTACATTTGACTTTAATGCCAGATGAAAACATGTAAGTAGCAATATACTGCTGAAGGCTGTAGATAAATAAACCTCAGAGAACCCCAGGCTCTAAACTTTCATTCGGATAGACTATGTCAAAAAAGGAAATCCATTTGTATTTTTACTGGAGCGCACAACATTTTATTTTTCTACGTTTTCGTCAGTTTCTAATATATTGCTCTACTCAATAATAGATGAAATTATGGAAGTGTAGGTCTACATACGAAAATTAAACTCATTAAACTCCTTTCTCGTTGAGAATCATAACTTCTCAACAAGAACATGAATAATGCATGTCTTACAAAGCGTGTGATATTTGGATGTTGTACCAGCTCTATTTCTCCTCAAACTCAGACTGCTCAACTTCTACACCTTGAAAAAATTACAATATGTAATTAAAATGCATGTTTAAGAATAAAGCATTCAATATTGCATTCAGTCTTTGACTCATTTAACTGCCATGAGCTGGATGAGCAGGTAAGATCAGAGCGCATTACCACATTACACAATATAAGATCACAACACAACAATGAGTGTGTGTGTGTGTGTGTAATGAACATCGATGCTGTGTGTCATTACATTCAAATAACTTTTGGTTTTGGTTCCAGCCAAACATGATATTTGGTAAATGGTTTGATTTACAGGAAATATCTCCAGAAACATGCTAGTACTCATCCACTGTGTTTCCACAATAAAACAAAAGAAAAAGCACAATTGATGTCAGTTGAGGCGCTGTTAAATACCTTTTACATACTTTATGCTAAAGAAATACCTAGGAAACATCCACTTAAAAATGTAATCTGAATACCAGTGACACAATGTTACCTTTTTTTTTACATAACTATAAAGTTTCATGTGTACAAAACTTTGAAGATTTTAATGGTTTGCTGTATCTCAACAGCCTACATCACTCGTGTATGGGTGTCCAAATTCAGCTGTGAATTAAATGCATCAACATACAATAAAAATAGCAATTCTAGAAAACTTGCGTTTTTTGTGCCTCCTTTTTTTATCTTTCCAATAACGCCTTGGTTTGGCACTTAACACTGTGCACTAAAGAGTCAGCATGCTGAAGATCAGAGCTTTATATCTTAAAGAGTTCTGATGTGAGTTCAAGCCTTGCACATTCCTCACGCTCTCCGGAATTTCAGTTGCTGCTCTAAATATTATATGCTATTATAAATATTCAGGATTTGCCCATACATCTGCGTACTAACTGGAATTATGTTGGCTGCCAGACATTATTAGATTGTTGGACATTTTGTGAGGAAGTGCGGGTGACTGTTGGAGCCCTCAGTAATTTCCATGGCATAACTGTTTGAGGTTGAGGGCTCTGACAGAAGCTTTTAAGAGGCAGAGAATCCATTAGACAAGGGTCGCTACAAAGTGGCCAACTATTAAAAATGCAGCAGCCCCATTATTCCCTGACCCAGGCTACAACTTTAGTCTTCCTCACTGCATCTCTTTTTATTTCCCTTTGGAACACTACATCTTTTTCTGTTAAATTCTCTTTGCTGCGGCCATGTGCTCTCTTCTTGATGTGCCTCACCCTGCTCTCCTTTGCATCCTTTGTTCTTCCCTTATCCACATCCTTTTCTATTACCAAACTACCAGGTGTGAGCTTTTCTCACCCTTTGCTGGATGTGCTGACCTGCTGGAGCTTTTTCAATCCAGTTCAGCAAAGGCTATGCTCAGCATTCGCTACTGTACTGGGACAAGAATAGAACAGCCCACGGAGAATAATTAACGGACATATATGGGTGGTTAGGAGAGTCCCTTTTAAGTAGTAAAAACTATGGGCAATCTGAACAGATGGCTGGACAGAGAAAGAGAGAGCCCACAACACAGTGGGAGAGATGCAGGAAAGGGGCAGAGAAAAGGCAGGGAGAGTGTTGAGCAGGGCATTAAAATAAGGCAACATAAGGACATTGTATCTCGTCTCCACTGGCACATGAGGCTATTGAGATTGGAGCAGAGATCCAAAGAGAATAACTGGGTCTTTAACCAACATGCACATGCTAACACGAGGAGGCAGATGTGTGAAGAGAAACAGAGCATGAGCTGAATGCATGCTGGGCCATAAACCCTATATCCTCTGTTTACTTTGCACACTAAACACACACTACTTCGTGTCTGAATGTGGGCAAGATGTGCCCTGCATAATTTATGGTCGCAGTTTCTGCTTGACAAAAGGAGGAGCAGAGGCTGAGAAGAAAGCGAGGAATGACCGAGGGAGTTCGTGTGAAATGGACGATTAGACGATGAGTTAATCAATTTTCCAGATGTTGTCCTTGTGTTTACACATTCATACTTCCATGTCGAGTGTGTTCCTCTTCCTCCCCTGCTTTTATGTGTATTCATCACAGCCGACCCAACCACTGACCACATTTATCTCACGCATAACAGAGAGTAATTGAATGTGAAAAGCTCATTTTTGAAGAGACTCAATATTCTATTTAGATGTCCAGGCGTGTCCGCATGTGTCATTACTTTGATATCAACTGAATGCTGTTTCTCATTAGCTTAATTAAAGCTCTGTGTGTGCCACTGAGCATATTAGCACAGTGATCTGCGAAAAAAACTAATGACGGGCCGGTTGATAATGCGATTTTTTTCCCCCCTCTGTTCGCTTGTCTTAAATCGCTTTTGGTGATTATTATCAAAGATTCTCCTCCTGAGCCAATAATCATTGGAGGCTAAAAAGTACTGTATTCATGTTTCTATAGAGGAGGTTCATGCATGAACAAGCAGAGACAGAAAATCCCTATGACACAAATCACTAAGTAGGACACACACGATGAAGACCAAAGAAACATTGACATAATTCTACCCTCATTATGCAGGTTGAAAAAACGGCAGTAAGAGGAAACAATGTGTAGTCTTGAACTGCAGTTCGACTGGTCATCTATTCTATCGTTTTTTTTCCACAACGATTATTTCGACAGACCATGATTCAGAGCTCAGTGATGTCATCCCCCATCTCACCAAAGCAATTCAGCATCTGATGAGAAAACTAAGCCATCTTTTTCACCAAAAGCATATTTTCTGCATTGCAATGTCGACATAAAGATGATGCCATAAATTTGATGAGGGACCCACTTTAAGAGCATGCTCTATGGGTCTTAAGGGGTTAAAACAGATCTGGAGTAAACACCAACAGATTGGTTTAAAGAAAAAGAAAAAGAAGAGCTGGAAAAGATATCTTGGATCAACTAGATATCATGACTGCAAACTCAGGTCTTTTCCTGTAGTTTGTGATGACTAAACCCGATCAAGACCTGAGTAAACAAAAGTGAAAGTAAAAAAAGCTAAATAAAGGAGGGGAAAGACTCAGGTCTCCTGGGGGATAGTCATGCATGTGATTTTCATAAAACTGAGGACTGCTGCCTGCCTCCAAATATGGATCCTTTTGTTTGTCAAAAGTGGTGAATAATGCTAATTGAAAAGCTGCCTTGTGACTGACTGATTGCATGTGTACAAACTGTGTAAAAGAACACAGATTTCTGATACTGCTAATAAACTGTTTTTAGGATTTTTTAAAGTTTGTTGTGACATTTTTTTTCAGTCACATATTTAATATAGATTTAAATTAACCTGAATTGGCAAAAAAATCTGGCTTCTCTTAAGAAGTCTAAACTTCTATAAACCCCAGAGATCAGATGTTCTTGTTGCTACTTTGACATTTTCTTCCAAATCCACATAGTAACCTTTAAAGATCACAGCACTGACAAGCCAAAGTGTTTTGTAAACTGATTCACACTCTGGAATAAACTCTCGGGGCATTTAGGAAACTAAATATATGTACTTAGGATTTATATCGTGTCTCTCCTGCTACAGTGTGCCCCCCTGAATAAATCTGAAAAAAATAAAAAATCAAAAGAAAATCCAACCATGCAGCAGCACTTGAGCTTCCATCCTCGCATGATCCCCTCCTACCACTAATAGACATGATTAAGTACCGGTGGGCTCATATAAGAGGACATACTGCCCCTCCCAACGCGCTGCTAATGCACACTAAGCGAACCTATAGCCCATTATGGAGGCAGAGCAACAGAAAATCTGTGTTTAACGACTGCACATTTACACACACTCTGTCATCTGGCTGGCTTATCATTGTTAGTTTAAGCGAGTCATTTCATAACTGCCTTTGTGTGAGGGTTGTACTTTGTGTTTATGTGTGAGGAAGTACATCTGTTTAAAGATGCCATTGTATTGTTGCCGTTCTCGTGACTGGGAAAACTGGAAATATTTGCAGCAATTTGTTGAAATTTGCAAACGCAAAGAACATAAAGGCATTTGTTTGGCACTTTATTTGCACAGGAAAACCTTCCTCCTTAGGAAATACGATTAATAAGATGTCAGTAAGCAAAAGAAGGGGGATAAATTAGAAAATTAGGATAGAAATGTATTCATAGAATGGACTAAAGAAAATGAGTCTGAACAGTACCTGCAGAACTACACTCACAAACAAGTGCTCTTATACTTGAAGTCAGGAAGAAAAATGGGTAGATCAAACTACAGGCTGCTGTCATTGTTTATATAGATGTATAACTGAGCTAATAGGAGGGGCCTGAGATCCACACCTCCACTCAGACACACACATACACGCACACACATTGATCTTCTGGGACCTGAGGAGCTCCAGTGCATTGTAAAGGGGGTCACTCATGGGTGAGGCTCAGACACACACTCACGTTACCTCACGCAATACACTTCTGAGCTATATGAGCACAAAAGTGAGCAAATAAATTCACATGTCATCCAAGTCACACATGAATTGATGGACAAAGTTGAAGTTTGATATTCGGCCACTGCCAAAAAAGAACGACACACAGATGCATGATTTATTCATCTGCGAATGCATTTCCGAACACACAAACGCACACTCGTAGTGTAACCACAGGCAAGAGTGTACGCGGGGTGTAGTTAGGATCCAATTTGTTTTGACCTTGACAGCAAAGAGAGGAAGAGAGGGCTGATGGGAAGAGGGGGATGGCGGGATGGATGGATGCGGTGTACAGAATGAAGTGATGGTTTAGGCCAGATGCCTGTTGCAGATACTTGGTAGAAATGAGATGACCTTGAACTGACGATGATAAATCCCGAAACAAGACGGCAGTGTGACACGGAGGCATCTGTAATGTGTGACAGACATGCATCAAACACAGAACTTAATCCAACCTCCACGCACTTGCAGCGCAATGCCTCTTGCATCGAATCCATAAATCATAGCCAATTGGGCGATTTGCTGATGTACATAATGAAATACGGCGTTATTAACACAAATTTGACTCCTCTTTAAGCTATAAATCTGGCTCAACAAACGAGAAACAGAGTCGGAGCACGATGCAAAATGAACGCAGCCAACGCATTTCTGACCAAAAAATAGATAATAGCATTAGTTGAACACAAAAATGCAAGCGCCCTGTTTTCCATTCTGATTCCTGAACAGAAAATCATTTTGCAAACTGATAATCACCATTTGCATCCTTGAAATTTTGCTTATTAATTTGAAATTTACTGCATACACAACAGTTTTCACCCTTCCGGTGGTAGAAATGTATTTACGACAGATTTGTCAACCCAAAGTCACGCTGAGCATTGGAGATGTCATTTATTACAGCTAACAGATGCACGTGAAGAAATCCTTCTCAGCTTCTGTTTGCTTATCTTGAGCACATTTTAGAAAACCAGCAGCCAACTCCCACATGTGAATGTGTACAGCTCTGAGATTTGCAGATAAGCTTTAGATTCTGACGTGCCACAAACACAACATGCAAATGTCACTGTCGGCTATATCCTGCAACTTAACAAGGAACGTCTGATCACTCCTAAACCAAAGGCAGAGTCGCAGCATTAGTTATGTTAAAACATGTTCACAAATGTATTTTAAAGCTGCTTTGGAATTTCTTCAACGAAGGAGTATACAAAAAAGAATAGTTTTGTGAAGACTGCAATCAGCTCATAAGTTTATTTCTACATGAACCAACTAGACCAAAAACAACAACTATGCTTTGGTTAATCAAGTCTTATTGTGGTAGGTTAGCTATGAACCCATTCATCGGACAACATTGTTTTTTTTTTTATCTCAGTAGCAAGCTACTGACCTCTACCAATCTGATACACATAAAATGAATGAAATCATCAACATGAAACCATGTTTTATTAAAAATAATAATCCTGCTAAAAAACCTCATGAAGACAATTTGGGATGCAAATTACAGCATAATTAGTACTGATTCAATTTTCAATCAAATGTAGGATTGCTTTCAAAATGACATCATGTGTGTTATTGCTATAATTGATAGTATCCTGGTCACCACTTAACTATGCTAGTCATAAATGTGTTTGTCTCCCAGTTCAACACATTTAACAGTCAAGCAATCATTGTCTTACCTGCTTTTCTCACAATGTCCATTTCATTGCATGATCTCTCTCCTTCTCTTACTTCTCAAAGCCTCCCACTCCTATACTCTCCTTTTCTGCTTCTCTCTTTTCTCACTGACACATGCATATTTACTAAATATTGCAGAAAAGATGCCAACTCCGCACATTTACTATCGCACAAGGGGAAAAAAAAAGCAACAAAAAAAACGAAGCAGATGGATCGCAGCTGACAAATGGAATTGTGGGTGATACGATGCAGGAGCGATCGATCAGGCCTTTATAATCCATTCTCAATCGCTTGGTGGTAGAAGAATCAGAGTGTGCCTTTGTGAACTGAATTAATCAAGATAGCCTGTGTATGCACGCTACATGTGGGAAAGAAAATTGGATTCAAACTGAAAGGGCCCAGAAAAAAAAAAGAGCTCGTTTTTCTGCTTTCTATGTAATCTGAGAGGTATATCAGGTTCAATCAATCATTTTTGTAGCATGTCTTCATACATGCTGAAAGTGGCAGTGAAGGGAGGGCTGTAGCAGGGGTAGTGATGGGGCTGAAGGGAGGGGGGGGGGGTGATAGAGCAGGAAAAAACTAAGTAGGAGAGAAAACAAGGGCTGAGGTAATGATGGGCCCCCTGCCCCGAACTTGAACTTGTAGCTGGTGAGAGCTGCTGGGGTCAGAGAGGGGGAGGACAGGGTTAAACGCTAAGAGGAGGGGGAAAAAAGAAAAATCCAGGGACATCAGTGTCTCCCTCCCAGAAGACAGATGGAGGACAGTGTTTTTTTTCAGAGGCCATTCAAATATTCATTTTGATTTGGGACTTTTATTTTTATCAAGGAATCAAAAGATGATTTTTTTTTCCAATAAATACATCTACACCTAAACGCAAGTGAACACTAAATGACTGAATGCCGTTCTTGTTTAACATTGAAAAAAGAAGCAGGTAGAAAATATTCATTGCAGCATGAGTTTGAGCAAAAATGCACCGGCAACACCATAACGCAGAAGAGGGGTAAAATAGGTCAACCTGGCAGACCATCCTACCTTCGTCTGGAGATAGTGGGGGTAGTAGTAGGTGTAGTGGGGGTACATTGGCTGCTGCTCCAAACGTTTTCCCATGTAGCTGGAATCCAATTGAAGGTCCTGGAAGCTGGAGATAGAAGCTCACAGGTGGGGCACGATCACTTCCAGCTGCTGGCCTGGATCCTCCGCTGTTTCCAAGAGTGGCCGAGCCAGGGAGAAGGCACTCCTCTCGCCGCTGAAGGCGTTAAATGCACAGACGGGATGGACAGTAGTAGGTGGGATCTCAGTCTGTCTACTAGTCGTGGAGCTCACGGGGACCCTCAAAGAACCTTTCTTCCCGTGCCAAGACAGATGCTGGAGTAGCAGCAGAG
The DNA here is from genome assembly GCA_013363375.1 of Menidia beryllina. Classification (NCBI taxonomy): domain Eukaryota; kingdom Metazoa; phylum Chordata; class Actinopteri; order Atheriniformes; family Atherinopsidae; genus Menidia; species Menidia beryllina. The sequence continues at coordinate 12,275,209 of JABUIW010000019.1, forward strand.
AGAGGCTGGGGGAGACAGATGTTCACGGTGAGGAAAGAAAGATGTGGACGGAGAGTAGCAATACAGGAAACAATAGCGGGAATTGAAGAGGAGGACTAAGAGAGGATAAGAGGAGAGGGAAGAGAGGGGTAAATGGTTGGGTTTCGTTTGCTGGTTATTCGCACTCTCTGCTCTAGAAATGAGACTCACTCTTCTTCTCTCTTGCCCTGAACATGCCCCTCAATTTGCTTTCTGGAGCTCTTTCTCTCTTCCTGTGTGTCTGTTTCCCGGAATCCCTCTTTCCACTCTTTCGCACACCAGACGAGAGACCCGATCCCAGTGAGAGCCCAGCTGTATCCTGGAGAACACACGCTGTCCTCTGCACTATCCTCAAAAGACAGTGAAATCAGCGGTCAACTCGCACATGGATGTAGAGCTGGGGAGAGAACAGGAGGGGGAGGACGAGGAGGAGGAGGAGAGAGGGTGGTCTGGAGCTGAAGCTGTGACTGCTTTTTTTTTTCCTCACTCCTTCCTTCTTTTGTTAAGCTCCGGGGATAGATTGGTAGATATCGCTGGAGCCTGGCGTGGATGAGCAAAAAGAAAAAAGCCGTGGTAAACTCCTCTCGCTGAGGAAGAAGCGGGTAGCCTTATCCAGACGTGCACTCACTGGAGGAAAATCCCTTCTGATCCACAAGGTGCCCCTCCAACTCTCTTCTCTTTTCTTCTCTTCCCCTCGCCGATCCCTCTCTTTCTTCTCAGGCTCTCTCCCTGACGGCTTGTTTCCCACAGAGCCTGGCAGCCGTCACCGTGTCTGTGTGTGTCTGTGTCTGTGTGTGTGTGTGTGAGCGGTGGCCGTGTGTGCGTGCGGTCTGTGTGTGACTGTGCGTGTAACTGAGAGGGGAGTGTGTTTGTGTGGCTGCTGGCGTCTGCTCCGCTCTGTGTGCGGAGGCAGAGAGGGGCTCGGCTTCAGCGCAGCTACGCTCCACCCTCAGTCCTTCTCTTCCTCTCCAAGACTTTGTCTCTCTCCGTCTGTATTTACCGTGGAACTATAGGACAGTGGGAGTGGTTGGTCCTGCCCTCCTTCAAGTCTGTGTGTGCACTTGCTTTCAAAAGAAACTGAGGAAGACAGACAGGGGCTGTCCCGCTGGTAGAGCAGAGGCGGGAGGGGGAACACAGAGTGGGAGGTGGGCAACAGGGTGAGAAGAGGATACTTACAGTAAGGGGTATGAATTGGTAATAGATAGAGACCCCCCTACTGGCCCTGTAAAGGTGCAGCAAGGCTGTAACTTGAATCTTAAAGCTCACATTTGTACCGTGATCAACTAAAAGGACCATAGAACAAGTGAGCAAACGTAAACAGGCATGCGAGTTTCAATGACCATCCAAATCTCTCATGTTGGCGCACCATTCAAATGCCGCCGGGACAGGGACCGACATGGAGTGTGCATATAGCTCAGTGGATATGTGGCACAGTGACCCACTGACACAGTGCTGCCTGTTATGTGATGTAACCCGGTTTAAGTAGTGCTCTTACATAAGCACAGTGAGCCATGCATGAAAAGACTGCTCTGCCACAACAGCTGTGAGTGTGTGTGTGGGAGAGGGAGAAAGACACAAGGTTGGCAGACAATGTAAGTTCACCACAGTGGAAAAAAGGGCCATGAAAAGAAAAAATGCAAACAAAAACCTCTCCTAAGTCAAGGGCTTCAGTTCCTGTGGGCAGCTTAACTAGTCCGACACCTGAGATGCAAAAACACATCCATGTCCTGCACCATCGAATGCTCATCTCAGACTCATTTTTGTCATTTTTGACACACACACCCTCACATCTTCATCATACTCCTCTGGCAGCTTGTACTGTGCAACACAAAGACGCAGTAATAAGTTGTTGGCTCAGAAAAAAACTACAAATATCTTCATAGGCAGAGCATATCCGGCACAGCAGAAAGCCACTCTGTAAAGTTAATTAATTGGTGTTGCTGTCAAAGAGGGCAAAGCTTTAATCAGGAAGCCTAAAAGCTGCCGCTCCACAAATGGCTACTTGAGACTGACTTCAAAAGCTAGTTCCCATTGAACCCCTGACCCAATGCTAGGATTCCAAAATCCAAAAGAAGAATAGATGTGTACAGCCTGGTTTAACAATTATCATTATCATTATAATCGCTTTTTTTTATCAAGATGAACAGGACAATATCCGTTTTAATAACTTACCATTTTAAATCATTATTGTAATCTAATTATTAAGTACAAAAGATTCTTTATGGAAGAGCTGCTGTGAGTCCACACATATAGACACACAAAGACGAACAACCACGCACACTCACTCTCTCCTAAGGGCAATTTGGAATGTCCAATCAACCTAACATGCAGATTTTGGGAGGAAGCCGGAGAACCCGGAGAGAACCTACACAGACACAGAGACCGTGCAAACTCCAAACAGAAAGGTCCTGGTTCCCAGAACCCTCTTGCTCCAGCGTGCCACCCCAAGACTGAAGACACCATCTGACAAATAGCTTAGACAAGCACAAACATTACACCTAGCATGCTAGAATTGATGCAGAGAGTTGAAAGAGAGCGAAATGAGCAGGACTAACAACTACAATATCCAGTATCTCAGTTTATCCATTAGCTAGTTGTTAGGATTATTGAAATCTTTGCAGGTACTTGGTCAACGCTCAAATTCTGACCCGATTTCTTGGAGAACAGTTTGCCCTGCATTTATCAGCATGTAGGGTGGAGTTATCCTAAGAAGGAAAGCAAACGCATTTTAATGTTTTAATATGAATTTAGAATCTTTTTATATTTATGACAGATTTCCAACAACCAGCAAAAACATAATGCTTTCACCTCCTGATGATGAAAACATGCTGTTGTAAGAATATCAACCATAGAGAGGTTGACTTTGGAGGCCGTTGTATAAACTGGATGTCAATCACAGCCTAAATCAACGAATCAACAGAGCTGATGGAATCTCTCCCAATCCAAACACTCAACACTATGTTTCCTCCTGTCCAAAGTAAATCGGATGAACGGGTGAACACAAACCTGCAGGATATTGCCCACAGTGACTACCATAACTACTGTGAAGGGAATATACAAAATGTTTCAGAATTTGACACTTCACTCACAAAACTGGAGGAAAAGTCAGAGTTAGCAGCATTTACCATCTGGCTGAAAACTGACATGCAGTGAATTGCAAAACCTTACAGCTCAACAGAACACTAATACTTACTGTACGCTTAAGTCTATTTTTTTCTTAACCTTGTCATTCTGGAGAGTTTCATTCTTATGTGGACAAGCTTCTTCTGTAATTCCAGGTCTGGCAGCCTTTCTGAGTCTAAACATACACATTAAGGAGTAAATCATGTGTAACAGTTGAAAATCTTCCTCTTTAAAGCAACGATATACACACGTTCAGTGTGGACAGTTAACTAATTAATCAGCATTCCAATTGTTGCATGGCACTTGCAAGTTGTACTGTACTTGCACAAAGATTAAAATTTTAAATATTCAGGCATGTTGGGTGAAGGGAGGTTCCAAGCAAATAAAGCTAATTTAACTTATTTCTAAGACCTGTGAATTCTTAAATCTTTGCAGTCAAAGGGATTGTAAGCAAATAAACCCGAACATGTTTGATTAAAGGTGGCTATACGAACAGGGAGAGGAGGAGATGAGAATTCATTATTATCTGGAGAAAAAAGCCAAAGTTTTCATAGCAATCTTAACTTTCTGCTGACAGCACAATTGGGGAATACACAAAAAGCGAGAATTGATTCTTCCAACTGCACAGTACAGTCCTATTGTGAGAGGCACAATCTTTACATCTCACTCGCTGCCACAAAGCTTCCTAATTATTTTGTCTTCTGAAAAGACAGCCATAATGGTGGTGGTAAATACAGACTAGTTAACAACCTTAATTTTAATATCAAATAGATTTCTATTATGTCTTAAGCACAAGTTAATTGCCAGCTTGTGTCTAAGGAGCACATCCATGTATGAATCTGCATTTCTTCATAAAAGGACCTTCTTGTGGAGGGGGACAGATTTCTGAGTCCGGTGTTTGACAAATCGCAGACAAAACCTGACAGCTGGAGGAAAATATCAAAGCCTTTCCATTGACACTGTGCGTTTGTAAAGCTCCCAGTCATCAAAGCTCTTTTCAAATGGAGCAGGAAAGGCCACGCTGTGTCTCAAGGATGTGTTCCTCTCATCACTGACCACCAGATGTACAACAAACACAGAACCAGAAAAAATAATAAAAAGACCCATAAAAAGCCTCACATCTGAGCTAAGATACAGCTGGAAAAACAAAAGAGGTCATAATGACCACAGTTCTCTTCTACAGGAGCTGCTCTGCTCGGTATTCTGGGAAAACACTCGCCAAGATATCATCGCAGATACACACACGCACACTGTGGTATTTGCACACGGCAGATTTACAATGGTTAATGGGGTATTACATCCAATTGCCACACACAGCATGTGGGAATTTATCTCTTTGTGTGTCCTGCAAGACACAAACACAGTGACTGACAGAGAATATGAGGAAGAAACTGTTTAAGGTTTCCTTAGTCCATCAACACAAGAAAACATATGTTTGTTATGTTTCATATTTGTGTGTTAACATCACCAGCAAACTTAAGCTACTCCCTTCAGCCTCATCCACACGTTCTGAAATGTTACTGACTCTGGGCCACAGTTAAAAAATAAATAACTACAGTGTTAGGCATGCAGATACCTCCGCTCCTCTTTTACAAGCGGCGCTGGGCTTAAAATGGTTCCTTTTCTCTGCATGTTGTGGAAACAATCTAGATGTACTACCTGATAGAAGGATATTTTTCCTCCAATAAGCCAAACTCTGGCATCAGTGCTACGCCTTCTGCTTCTGGTCTTCTTGAGTGGAGCTTACAATGGGTTGCAGCAGTTGTCATGAAAAAATCCTTAAAAATAGGCTGGGTTGATTTCCACCCTCTTGTACGTCTTTTCAATTGTTATTGATATTTTTCGCATTCAGCACACTATCCTTCTTGACGTTTTACGTTTATATATCTTCTATAAAAGCCTTTGAATGTCCGAAAGATCACCAAATCAACTTTATTTGATACATTGGCAACACATGTACACATTGAAATGATTTTGCAGAGTTGTTTTCTAATTTTGCTTCAAAGAAAAACAAGATCCTTGTTACGTCAAAGGACTGATATGATCAGTATCCCTTACAATGCTGACATACAACTGACAAACATTTTCAATGTTCCACATCTTCTGTTTCATACTCAACAAAAAAACCTCTCTTTCATCAACTCTTGCAACTTCAGATCCATAGATATATGAATCATGTAAGTATTCACACCTTCAGTTTAAGAGGCTTTTTGACAATAATTAACTTCATGCACACCATTTCTTTTCAATGCAAACACTCAAGTTCAGTCATTTTGGATACAGAGCCGTTCTCTCCAGAGATGCTTCAGACTAAGATCTTGAGAGGAAATTTAGCATTTTTTTTAAAACTCCTTCTGTGACTCCTTCATAACTTTTCCACTTTTGGGAGCATAATGCAGCAGAAATGTCTATGGAAAACAATACAGTGTAAATACGATTTTGCTCATAACAGCCTCAAACAGCAGCACGTCCATAAAAACAAATCATCTTAGAATAACAGACTTTGGATAAAACGCTTCTTATGTAACCATCTATATCAAAGGCTGCTAATCTGTGAAGAGCTACTCGGTAAAAACATCTTGGGAAAAGAAGGTCGGCTGATGAACACTGATTCATCTGACAGTATGATCCATACAGATCCTGAGATCATCTTTGGAAAAGAGAAAATGTAGAAAAGATCAACACATCACCACAGCCGTTGGAGGGGTTAGCAAAGACATAAACATTTGGACTGAAGAGAAACACAGTAACAAACTGTCTCACTATTTGTCATTAAGCTCCCTAGTGTTCCAAATAGGGACACGCTTTTACACAATTACAGCACAATGTGAGGATGAAGATGTGAGTTGTCAGTGGCATAATTAAACTATCTACAGAGTTCGCAACGGATACCACAATTAGCAGAGAAAGAGTCGAAGGTACAAACTGATGTCTGAGTCAATGAGAGACATAAAAGACGAGAGGGTTTGAGGTTACACAATAATAGAAAATCGTCTGAAACCCTCTCCTGTGTCATGAGACCTTATGAAATATCACTACAAGCCAATAACCCTTGCTACAACAGTTGGTACATATTTTCATGACTGAATCAAACCCGATTACAAATCACCTTAGGCCCTTTGCAAATCCCACTCCTCCCATCCCCTTCTCCCTCCAATCATCCTCCTCCTCCTCCTCCTCCCACCTTCTCCCCTCAGTGGCAAACCGTGGCTCACTTTAACACAAATCATCCCCATATTAAAACAGAAAAAAAGTACAGCGTGTCAGCGGATTCATTTGAACAATTATGCAAATAAGACAGGAGATGAAGCTTTTATTAATGTTAGAGAAGTCTTGCATCAGATACAGCGGAAGTTCATCAAGTTACCCCAGCTGATGTTGAATGCATTCTGATTAATTTAACGTCACTACGGTGTGTCCTGCATTATTTTCTTAGGCTGCGTCAGTGCAGTTCTCAGGTTTGGGGAAAAAAAAGAAGTGGGACTGTTTCTTAGCTGAAAGTCTGATTGGTTTTGAGATATTTGTCATGAATTTGAGTAATATTGCTTGCTGGAAATTTTGGGGTTGTTGTTGCCAAAAAAAAAAAAAAATCCCCATCTTGCTCGTCAAGAGTTAATTTGCCAGAAATCATGTCACTTCCCGGTCGGTCGGTCTTAAACCTTCGCTCTCCCCTCCTCTTCCCTCTCTGCAGGTACAGCGCCTGGGAGGTGGTGGACCATGACTGAGTGACTGGAGCCCATGCTGCTGCATGCTTGCTCCGAGGGGTAATTAATTTTAGCAAACGACCGCCACGTCTGTCGGCTTTTATAAACGAGCATTTACGCACTATGGACAATTTAACCACTCCACTGAGCCCACCTTGACAAAGATGAGTTAAGATGTGTGTGTGTGAGTGTGTGTGTGCGGTGGGTGGGGGGGTGGGGGTTTGAGTGAGAGACAGACAGAGTCAGAGAGAGGGGATGGGGACCCTGGCGCTTGGTTAGTAATAGAAGATTTAATCAATAGAGTAAGCGCATTTACTCTCATGATGCTCACCCCCGAAATCCATATTCATAGTTTGTTAATTCTCTGAACACCTACGCTGTTGCTCACCACAAAAATTATAATGCGTGAAAGATTTCACTACATCTCATCATGTGTAATCAAAGGCCAGCCTCGTTGCTGCTAATTATGAGTGTCATCGTGGACAAATCATCATATAACTCTTGTCAAAATATAGTTCTCAAGATCCAAGCCTAGAGGAGATGTGGAGTAAAGTTCATTACATCATAATATGATGTCAACTGTGAATTCCATCAAATGGCTCAAAATCATTTTGAGTTTTAGAACATTAATAAGGAGATTGTTTTAACCCTTTCAGATTTCTGCTTCAAACGGCTGTGAAAGAGGAAGTCTGTGGCATGCAATGAAACTGTGATTTTCCTTCATTCCATGCATCCAAGCTCTTCACTGCTTGACTGACTAGATGTCCAAGATCTCTGTCAGGCTGTACATTCTACATTAGCTGGGTTTTTATTGCACGCTGTTATTCTAATACTTCCCATTTACAACTCCCTACCTCGTTTTTTTAGCGTTTCAAATCATCATCTCCCCTAGCAAAAACAGGTGGCAGTTAGACTAAACAAGCTTAGTTTCTGTATAAATGGCCGCTGTCATAACTCAAAACCATAAACCGTGGCCAATTTCTCCCTTCAGAATTGCCAGAACCGGAGAAGAGCAGAACCACACCGCGGTCTCTCGGCACTCAGTCAGCTGAGTCCTGTGAAAACTGCTCTGTTTGCCTCGAAACGCTATCAGGTTCGCCAGACTATTAGCGCTGCAAGCCCAACTCCGCTTTGTTCTCGCTGCCAAAGCAAGTTACACGGCTCGCCTCGATGTCAATGTTTTCACAGCTAGACATACATTACAGTGTGACATGAAGCCCGGAGGCTTACAGATCGCCAGCAATGTATGACAGCAGCCTTTATGGCTTTTGTAGGAATATATGACAGCAGCAGGCTTGTCTCATTGCTTGGCAGCGATAACTATGGTATGCCACAGTGAAGAGCAAACTAGTGGAGCTATATGAGGGGCCCGGGGCAGCGAGCGTTTCCATAGCTATGGCGGGCATAAGAGATTGTTTACTGTCCAAGAATAAGACATAAGGAGAATGAGTTTGTGTATAAGCCGGGCGATCATTTCAGTGCACATTTTATAGGTGTTTAAGAGTTCCTGCTGCAGCAGGTGGAGCCGCTTGTCGTAAAACTGTGAACCCCTGTTATCTGACTGCACCCCGCATTCGCTTTGCTCACTAACACAAACACGCATGGGCAGTCTGTCACTGGCAAAAAACCTGCACGCACATTCATATGGCACGCTTTGACAAGCCAGTGTAATCAGCTCCCTGTAATGCGTTTACCTCTCCGAGGTACAAGAGTTTGATTAAGAGGCAGCCATCTGGCAGCGGAGAGCAGAGGAGAGGTGAGAAGGAGTCTCTTCTTCATCCAACAAAATTAATCTTACGACTGTATTTGTCATGCCTACACTGGCAAGTCCGCCTTAAAATCTGCCATTATTATCTCAGATTAACCTCTGACCGTTGACAACTGTGCCCTGTCCCACAATCATATAGATCTAACCACCAGACAAATTGCTGCTGTTCAATGGCAACATGAAACAAGCCAAGGGACACTTTCACAGACAGCCACCATAGTTTAGTGGGTCTTTTGGCCAATTTGTTCATTGAAGGTCTTTCAAGTGATTTGTTTAGGCCTGAAAATCAAAAAGCGATGAGGGTGTCTGAAGCTGAGCTTTATTAAGATGTAAGCATGAAGGCACCGACATAAGGCGGCTTTATGTTGATTCAATTAATAAGATAAGTATTAAGATCAGTTGTAATCTTTGCTCTATCTAACGTCTTGTTTTCCCTCAAATAACTCAAAACTCTACAGAGAAGGTACAAACAATTAAAGTGTAGCATTTCACCAAAAAATGGAAAAGAAGAACAGACGTGTGTGGTAAAATAATGACCGAGCTGGCCGGATGTAACCTTCTTCTCCCTTCCCAGTGGCACCTGACAGGTCTGTGGCTAAGCCCGGCCTCAGCCATTACCTCCACTCTAGCCTTCCTGCTCCATTAAACCCCACCAGCTTAACTCAGTGGCTTTCATTTCTCACAGCAACAGCTTCTGCTTCATACCCTTGTGGTTTGCAACAGGAGAGGAGCGATTTGAGTGTTGGGCGGGCTGGCGTTTCCCTTGTTAACAAAAAATATCTCATGCATTGCCCTTGTTAACTTAACCGAAAAAATAAAAAATCTGTGAAAAACGGAATCTTTACTTTCTCCATTTTTCTGTCACTGAATATAAAGAAATTACTCACCGGGAGCCACAGCTAGGATTTAACATCTGTAGTAAAACAGAAGCCATTAAGTTATACTGTCCTTGTCATGCAGTGGTATTTAATCATCCAGCTTTAAAACGCAACAAGGAAAGCACACACCTCTCACAGTCTGGTGCCAAGCAGGAACTCATGCTGAGTCAGCATCCATTGATTATGGGAAATTGAGAAGTAAACTGTTTCATGTAAATTCCCCTGAGTTTTACTGGTGAAAATCAAAATCCTTAAATTAGGCCAGTTACATATGACTGCATATGAAACTTGTGATATACGAAAAGACTGAAAATGTTAAGTGGTAAGTGTTTTCCTCTTTGGATATGTGTGAACATCTGTGCTTTTTTAAAGTGAGATGCAAGATAGAGCAGATTTAAGTTACAGAAAAGCTTCCCTACAGGACAGTAAATGATATTGTATCTTCATTTGTCTATTGCCATAATCCAGCATCAGATGGCAGATGGATCGCTTTGGATGACAATGGAGCAAAACTAAAGAGAAGTTTGACTTCATAGTGTCAAACTTCAAGATGCAAAGTAGATTAAAACAAGGCAACACAAAACAACTAAAAAGAAAAAAGCTGAGGTGATTTGTGCTGTGAGAGCTGACAGGTGTGACAGAGACGCTTTGTTTTAGTGACTCTAAAGTGATAATTTGAGGTGAAATTCAAAGAACGTGTATCTGAAACACGAGAAATAATTTACAGCAGTACAGTGTCTCTTTTTAATTAAATGTTACTGAGTTGTCCCCTTCAGTCACTTCTGTGACATTAGCATAAAAAATAAACACAAAATATTCATTGGTTATTATGAAGTTCTCTAGGAAAATATGCATTGTTTGAATTCACTATTAATATCTCCGTGAGTATAAACTAAAACACTTTCTGGGAAGAAAGGTCTGAATCTCATGAATTTGAAACAATGCAGGGATTTCACAGTGAAGCTCTCTCACAGGAAAACACTTGGTATATGTCTATAAATCTCTACTAAAGCTGTATCGACAAATTACACAAACCTCAATTAGCATTTTACTTTCTGTCTGTAACAGTGTTGAGTAACTAACTCAAGTAGACGAAATGAAATAGTTAGACTTTTTCTGTTTTTCCTGTTTGCCTAATTAAATTAGACTCAGGGCAGGAACTTACATTTTAAGACCAAATTGTAAACAGATGAACACAAGCACAAACACTCTCATACAGCATGCATTCAGAAGATTTTTCATTTATATATTTTTTCATCTATATTGTAAATTCACATTGAACTGATATTATAACATTTCTTACTCCCATGTATAACCGTATCAGTAAGAAGAATCACTAAGACAATTCTTAAACATTCTTGTTCGTGTTTTTAGAAAATTTAAAATGTGCGTTCCATCCATTCATAATTGAACTTAATTGAAGCACCTTTGGCAGAAATTACAGCCTCGGGTTGTCATTGACGCTTCACACTTCTCTGAGATTCTTTGCTGCAGATGCTCTCAAAATCCGTCAAACTGGATGGAAGCTGTGAGCGGACGGCCATTTTTAGGTCTTTCAGGTCTTTGACAAGGTTCAAGCCAGAACTCTGACTGGGTCAATGAAAGACACACTAGGAAGTAACCTGAAGTAAATGTTCTCTTTGTGTTATGTTCTCCCAGTTGTTACAGTTTCTATGTAAACTAAACCTTTGATCAGTAGGTTTCTATTCATTCTCCTTGCATTGACTGTCCCTCCTCCTGTGAAACCCACACAGCATCTACCAGCGATCAGAACCAACGGGAGTAAAACAGTGCTCTACTGTGGGTATAGGCTTTGCAATAAAAACCAAAACTTATCATACGGGTTTTATTGTATTAGACAATCTTGCTTCTCGTGGTCTAAAACAACTTTGAGAGCTTTATGGTCAAATCTGTGCAGGTTTCTGGGGTTACTCACTGAGAAGAAGCTTTCATCTGATCTTAGAAGAGCTGCAGCATTGGCTCACTGGTATAGGAGTTTTTCCTCCTCTCTTTTTGGGAGATTTAGACAACCACTTTGTCTAATAGATTATTAGTCAGCTCTCTTATCATGTCCCCTGGAATGAAGTTTGATGGGCTGGCAGCCCCACCACTATGTTCATGGGAGTCTTTTTAGCTTTTCCCCATTCATTAGTTTGTTTTATTTCAAGTTTTTGATCTGTGTCTTGGCACATCTCTTTTTTTGTTTTTTGTTCGTTATAAATACAGGCAGTTCCTTTAAACTCATAGTTCCAGGTTAGCTCCAAAATTTTAACTGTCACAGATTTGTGCCTGTCCAAAAATCTCCTGTTTTGCATAAATGGACTCAGATTAAGGTGTGCTCATTTTTCATAGATAAATAAGATGAGTGGGCTTGAGTAAAAATCTATGCACAGATTTTCAATCCTGTCCAAATATGTGTGGCTGCAAATCACAAATACAGCTGAGAGGATTTAATTCTGCAGGTGGATTCCTAAAACTGTTCTATCAATGTTTTTTTTCATTACAGACAGCTTTATAGAACAAGGAGGTGCTGAAGACTTGCTCTCCTCTTTTTAAAGTTCCTCCTCACTGATCCAGACATTTTGCACTCCAACCCTTAAGTCACAGGCAGTCCTTGTCATCACATAATCTAATCTGCAAGTAGCCAAAGGCCCATCTGAAGGCACCTCGTATCTTTCAATACCTAACTTTCTGTCAGAATGTGTAGGCTTTACAATCTTTCATCAGCTTTCAAATTTTCTCATCACAGAATCAAATATCTGGGACTGAGGCTCTGGGTTGGTAGCTGTTGTTCAATGGGGCTTATGAAACTTTTGCTTGTTCCCTCTCTGTCTTTGGCAGACATCTCATTGTGAAAGCCTATGGAGCAGCAGTGCAACACACCAGGGAGGAAATGCTGGACACAGCTGTAATGCTTTTCATCTTTGCAGACTTAGAACTTCCTGTTTTGTTCTTATTTTCGTTTCTTTTTTTCTCCTGGACGTGGTGATTGCATGGCTACAAACATGCAGTGAGCTTATGAGCAAACAAGTCAACAGAGGTTTAAGGGAACATAAACGAAAATATATGCAAATAAACAAGAATGCACCCATTTATGAAATAGGGATCAGAAGAAGAGCAAAATAGTAGCTTTAACTAATTTTCACCAAGCCGGTTCTATCTTACACTTCTTTAGGGAGGTGAGCACCACTACTTCCAGCAGCGTTTTTACATCATACTTTCCTTTCTTTGATGTGGTAGGGCTAAATGACTTTTCAAATCTCTGTAGACTTCACTACCACAAAAAATACAACCACAGCTGATGGGTACCACTTAAATTCTATTATCTTTGTCCCTCACAAACACACACGTGCATACGTAAACACACATCAGTTATTTCTGTGCAGAGGATTGTGACTCTCATTACCAGATCATTCTGAACACAGAGGCACTGCTTCAGAGAGCTTTATCGAAAATTATTCATACACCGTGCTACACTTCACATACATCAAGCAAAAATGAAAATCTGAAATCCTGCGGGGGTGTGAAACAACGTTGGGAATTATGTGTGTCATTTAGTGGTAGCTTTGGCTTTTGCTTGGTCCAAAATATTTGATTAATTACAAATTTCTTTTAGACGCCAATTTTCTAGGGGAGAAAGGACGCGTCTAAAACAGTGCACATTCCTGATTTTAACAGTAACTGTTGTGTTAATATTTATGGTCCATGCTTTTGACCTATTGGCTGCAATAGATCTATCTATTGCAAAATCTCATTATTTTCAATTATTTTCTGCATATCTTTCTCAATGAGTAAAGTCAGTCCTCATAATCTCAGTCCAAATTCATGATCCTATCAATGATATTGTGATATTTAGTGAGCTTGTTCTTCTCGCCAATAGTTTTACCTCTTTTTTTTTTTACTTTGTGGCCCCATGCTTAGGTCATTTTCATGCTTTCCCGGCTGTTCTCCTTATCAGGTACACAGCTAGACACCTAAATCAAATAGAAACCGCTCATGACTTCCAAACAGTTGACATAAAGGCAGAGTCATCACTTTACTGTAACACAGAAGAAGTGGACCTACCTTCCACATTTGAAATCAAACTGAATTTAGCTCACTGCATCCCTTGAAGTTGCTGGTACTGCCCACATTTGCTGGCTTCTTGGCACAGACTGGAAACTTGACTGTAGTTCTTGGATTCTGGACAGCGCTTCATCACATCTGTGCTGCTCAGCCTCTTTTGGCAGCTCAGAGGGGGACACATCAATAATTCTAACCGTCACATAGCAGGGAAATTAAGCTGGCAGAAAGATGGACGAGAAGGGAGTAGAAACGTTGAGAACAAACGATGCAGCCACTAATGATCTAAGTGATCGCACATGGTGGAGGATGTATCACCACTCCAAATGCATTCTACATTCTAAATCATTCACTATAACCACAATCTCTGTCAGTACCTTTACAGCAAGCCAATTCGTCCTATTTGGACTTCATTTCCACCTCTTTGTGCTCATGGTGATTTTCTTTTTTTTAAATTCAAACTGTTCTACAACAACATCCACACAAGTAATTGCAATTCGAGTCTGATAACTGAGCCAGTGGGTGAAATCATCATCCAAAATGTGGCTCATCTTGAGTATTTGAGATGCATCTGCGCACTTTGCCCGATTGCCAGTTAATGTCAACCCACTGACTCATTCTGCACACTACCCACTCAGAAAACACACAAACAAGTTGGCCTGTTTCTCAATAGGACAACTTGCACATTACCATCCACAAAGGAAAAAGATTACATGGAACTAAAAACCATTCATCCATCCATCCATTATCGTTACCGCTTATTCCCTAATGGGGTCGCGGGGAGAACTGGAGCCTATCCTAGAAACCGTCTGATCTAATATATATACACACACGTGTGCTGCTTTATGTATGAGATGGAATGTGCTTACTGTGTATATGCTCTGATCTAAGGCAATTGTTCAAGAGGTCTGAGGAAACCACTTGAAAAGAGTCTGACTAAATCCCAAAATCACTACTTCCTCTAATTTATATTTTCACTTCACTTTATTTTGGTAAATTTGGTAAATTGTCCACATTAAACACAAGAAACAACAAAAGAAAAAAGAAAATAACAATAGACAAACCCACAGTTTACCAAAAAAGGAATAGGCCGAAGCAAAGCTTATTCTTGCCTACCCTATTTTTTTTACCTTACAACCAGGATTTCTACAAATTCAGATTACATAGTACATAGTACAAATATAGATCTACTTAAGAACGTAAGTCCTCTAATTTATTGGATGAGAACTTTTCATATGCTTGTATGTCCATCACACAAAGACTGTTCTGGCACACAGACAGCGACCAAATCAGCCAACATAAGTTAGCAGTTCTGAGTTGTTGTTTTTTTATCCGTTTACAGCAAGTCTTGTTTCACATCTTAGCGGCAGCCAGGGATAATGTGATTAAGAGTGTTTAAGAATACAGACTGGTGTGTGTTCAGCGCTGATTTTTCACTGATTTAGTATTTTTCCTTCTCCATTCCCGGATGACCAATAGAATGTACTGTATGTAAAGACAAAGCAATGTGTAAAGTTGAGAGAAAACTGTGAAACGCATGATACACCTGCAGCAAGAAAAGCGAGAAAGGTTACAAAAAAGATTAAATGGTACCAAAAAAAGCTGAATATGAAGAAAAAAAGAGGTGTGTAAGGATTGATGGATTAATCTGAGGAGGTGGAGGGAAGGGAGGTAAGCACGTCCTCCACCAGCTACCTCTCTGTCAGGCTCTCAGCTGGGCTGCAGGAGTAGGCGGCTGCTGAGAGGCGAGTGTATGTGTGGATGCCGCATGTTCCCTGAGTCTGGGGACCAGTGGGGGGTTGACAGATTATCTGTCGAGGAGCAGGCTGGAGGGTTCCCTCTCTCTCATTTTCCTCAGTCACTCACTGGCTCGCTCCATCCTGTGTTGCTCAAGGTCACTACGAAACTGCAAAAGTTTGAAGGGTACATGATACCAGGAGCTTATGGGTGAGTCAGCACTTTTCCACCCCTCTGCCTGCCTTTGACTGCCAGACTGGCACAAGAAGAAGCGCAGCTCCTGTTACATGTCTAACACGTCGCCAGTGGATAAATCTGCTTTTGTCATTCTGGGTAATAAAACCTTTCGCTAATAAAAATGAAGGTGTCAGTGTAGCTCATCTTTACACATGTTTCAGCTTGTTCTGTTATCTCATAACCCCGGCATTTGTCATATCCAGTTGTTTCCAATTCATGAAGGATTTCTCCTTTCAATGCGCTGGTCTTTGTGTCAGTTTTATTATCCACAGTTACAGTAAGAGCTTACTCATAACTGGAGTTTGTCTCAGCTTTCCATTCAAGCTTGCGCTGTCATGAATTGGAAAATGGTGACAGTGGAAAACAAAAATGAATGACTTCGGGAACCAAAGGGAGATGTTCTTTGCACACTGATGATACTGTAAGATGGATTAAGTGGATAAACAGAGATGTTCTCAAAACCGATGATAAATCTGGGGGTAGATGTTCAGCCAAAAAGTCTGTGCTTAAGCTTCGGGGTTAGGCTTCCTTTCAGCTGCATGTTTTATATCCTTCCAGCTGTGTCTACCCAGGAACAGAGGAAAAACATTTTATTGGACTCAAGCTGATCCCAGGCCTGTTCATGGATGCTTTCAGCTTGGCCGGACAACAGACAAAAGCTGCAAGGACAGTCCCAATTACAGAACAGTACAACACAGAGAAAACAGAAACAATAACATGTTGGATATCTAATATCTGATGTATTTTCTCGTATCAGCTGAGGGACTACTATTTAACGGCAATGTAATTTGTGCTCACAAGGCTTTTTTTTATTAGAATATAATCCTTCAAATAATTCTGTCATACATAAAATTCAGTTCAGTCGTCATATGATTACAGCTTCAGCTGGTAATTGAATATTTTCAATATATACATACATGGGAAGGAATTCAAGCTACTGAATGAGGTCTCTCTGACCTGGTGTTCAAATCATTCATCAGCTTCGACACTTCTCCATGGGAAATCATCATTCATGTCTGTAGAGCTACACTCATTGCATAGAAGTTTTGATTGGGTTAGTTGACTGGCGATTTTAGCAGCTGCCGTTATGACATCAGGATTTTGTTAGAGAAGAGCAATAGTCAATTTCAGTTTCAAGGTAACAGGGAAATGTGAATATGTCTGGTCAGGGATATGGATTCATTTAAAAATGCTTACATGTTTTGTTTCTACAAAAGTCTTTCCCCCACTGATTCCATTTGAGTCAGGGACTCTAGTTTACATATTACTGTCATTATATTCCCTGTTAAAGGCCCTGTTTAGTGTGAAATGGGGACTGAATGGAGATGTTGCATGATGCTCTATGAAAAAGAAAATATTTTAGTGAAAAAAAAAAATTACCAATTGTCTCATCAAGTAAACTAATTCTTCTCTATATATTCAGACCTCTCCACTGCTCATAGCTCTGTGTTTTTAAGTAGCAAATGGGTATTTTGATAAAATGGCCACATGCATTGGCTGGTATTAGTACAGGCTGTTTTCTTTATCAATGTATCATCTGCTCATTTTTCATCTCCATCCAATTTTGAGATCACTCAGGCCTGGTTAAGCAGATACATGCAGGGGGATTTGGATATCCAAACTACATTATCGGGTATTTTTGGTGTCTTTTTGATCTGTGGTTATGCTAAAATGTATAGAACCATGTTTAAAGATTGATATTTGGTCAAAAGATATTTGGTCATTTTTTTGCATTCCCTTTTATACTCTAAATGCCCTTATAAAATGTACTGGAGGAGCAACATCCTTGTACTACATTTTTGTTCTGGTCACTCATCATAAGCTTCATGACAGTTGATGAACTGTGTGTTCCACATTTAATGCAAAACCACTGTGAAAGGCATGTAGTATCTTAGAAGCAGTTAGTCAAACCATACAAAGACATCTGTAGTGATAAACACACAATATTGATTTTGTTGCAAAAATAAAGGGCTTTCTGCTTATTAATTGTCTATATACTTTGTTCGTTAGAAATCATGAAGGAGAAATTGTACATAATTGTTATTAGCATTGGCATTATCAATATTAGTATTAGTATTAGTATTAGCATCATTATTAATGCGTGAACTGAACTGAAAATAAGGTTAAAATCATTCGTAATGTGTAAAACTTGATACATTGCTTGGAAGAGACATACCTGTCACTCCCTTTCTTTTTTTCCTCCTTGCTCTCTTAAATTCTTACTCACTTGCACTTCCTCTGCCTCGCTCTGTCTGTGTGAGCAAGCCAACCACTGTGGGTTCTCTAAAATTCCTGTGGCTGAGTCATCTTGTGCTCCATGCTGTATTGTACGCAATATCATCTTCCCTAACGTCTCCCTAGAGTCAAAAGCGTTTTTATGTGTGCATTTGTTCCAACTGGAACAGCAACAACTGCATCAAATGAGCATCATCTTGCGGACCATTCACCCCTTCCCAGTCAGAGAGTCAACTCCGCATGTTCTAGCCCTTTCTGAATTCTTTTGTATTCCAAATTGTCTATGACCCAGCTATTGCAAGCGTTTTACAACAACCTCCCACTGTAGCTCTAACAGACGATGAAGAAAGAAAGCAAAGCTCACCATCCACTAACCTCAGTTCGTGGCCCTTAAACCAGCTCCAGATTTATGTTTTACCACATTTTCCACATCACAGAAGTACAAGGCTTTCCCTCGGCCATCTTACCCACCAAATCCTCAGTCTCTTTACACCAAATCCCTCAATGACAACACTAACTTAGTTTTACAGTATTTTTACTATAGGAAGTCTGTTTGCATTTGCCTCTATGGATAGCGTCAGCAGAACTCAAAACAGCTTGAAGAACATTCGATTGTTGAAGCTCTGAAGAATGTTTTGCTGTATTTGCAACAACTGCTTTTGTCCCAGATTTAACCCCGATTTTCACTGACTGAAGCCTTCCAACACCTGTCCCTTCTGACACTCAATCTTCCAATCATGAACTCTTGATCTATGCCCAAATTCCCTGCTGCCCTTGCTTCCAAGTCCCTCATACTTACCCTAACCTCACCTCTTGTTCCCCATTTCGTGCGGCCAGCCAACTTTTTCATGACCCCATCCCAGAGCTAAAATCCTTAATCCCAATCTCTCTGTAGCCTTTCACTCCCAGCCAAGTCCACAGATGCTTCAGCAGGCTGCTCTCTATCTCTCACAGTTTGGGTCAAGAACAAAAATCTTTCTTAAGGGTGGTTCCTTTTAAAGTCAGACTGAGGCTGTCAGCAGCTGTATGTGAAAAGCTTGTTCTGAATAGATGGTGATGTATAGGACACTGAATGAAGAAATCTCAGAGATTTGAGTTGCTGAAATGATCAGAAACATGAATGTGATATAGTTGAAACCCCCACCAAACAGCCACTAATGCAGCCTGCGCAATATAAAGAAGGCCAAGCTAAATAAACCCCTACCATACAAGTTAGCAGGAAGAAAAATAGAGCAGGAAAAGATTGTTCTTTGATATAGCTAGGCTATCTGCCACCACACTGTTAGTAAGCAAAAGAGTCTGCCAGTTTAAGAAGTGAAAAAACAGGCTCCCCTCTTAATTTTTCCATGGAACCTGTTGCTGCATTCCTCATTCTGTGAGGTGGTTCTTGACTCATGGAGAGGTCAGGTTATAGGAAGTTAGTCATAACACCAGCAGACAAGGGATTTCAGCTGGCCCCCAGCTCAGGCTCAATGCAGCTGCAGGCTTCCAAGTTTAGTCCTGGTGCACTTTCTAAATCCTTTGCAAAATCATTTTCACCAGAAGATCTTCAATTGGATTTCGTTTTTATTCACAAAGTTATTTCTAAGAAGCCCTATCACAACCTGCGGCCTGGGTTTTCTTCGAGGTAAAAGAGAAAATCAAGCTCGGATGTTTGGTATTACTATAAAACAACAACAAGCTCACAGGCTTCAAGTTATTTGACATGGTTTTAGTTTATTTTTGAGATCGAAAGCCAGCAAACACTCACATTTTAAGACAGGGTGACTTTTTTTCTGACCTTCAATTTTCCTAAATATCCATCCTTCCATTTCCTTCTACTTGTCTGGGTTACAGGAGCAGCAAATTGCTTCAATGATCTTTTTAAATCAGCACATGCTTTTCAGCAAGTGTTTTGAAACATTTAAACCGACGGATCCTGGAAACTTCATACGTGTATTGTGTTTGTGAAGTGTGTGCCATCATCATGCCTACGCACTGAGCACCAACAGCAGACAGCCCGTGGACACTAATAACTATTACGTAAAGCATTGGCTGCAGTCGCGTAAAGCCAAGCAAATCCAGTGCAAAAGTTATAGTTGGACCCAAAAAGAAGCATCTTAAAATATTGGGGGAGAATCCGCTGGTATGGTAAATGTAGCAGCAGACATGTCCGATATCGACCGCTCATGGTGGGAAACTGATGGTTTGTTTGCTTTTTCTCCTGATAACCGGGCAGCTGGAAGTCACTTATTCAACCATGAATGAATGAAAAATAAACATCATTAAAAAAGTGGTGAAAAATAATGCTAGGTCATCAACCCAGATATTAAATCTGAACTAGAAGTGGATGTTTTAACAAGATAATAATCCTAAGCACTAACTTAAATAAACCTAGGAAGTATTCAAAAAGAAAAACAGGTCATGAAAAGGCAGAGCCAAAGCCTGAATCTGAATCCCACTGAAAAGTCTTTGGGGGAATTGAAACAGAATGCACATATACTGTATTAAGACTCCTCAACAACTCCAACCAGAAAGAAGTCCACATAAAAAACACATACACAAAATCAAGGAAAATTACATCTAACAGCCAGCTGATGTGGAGAGACTACGTCTACGCCTGCAAAAGGTGGTAATTCTACTGTCACTGGGCATTTTTATCAACCAGAATTTCTATCATTATCACTTTCTTCTTTACCACTGATAGCCCTTGTCCTGTCAGTTGTGTTCCACAACTTTTAAACACCACTGAGAGAGAATCGATTTAATGTTTCACTGCATTACACTAGTCTCTGACGATGTATCTATCTTTTTACTCAATAAAGCATGAACGCTGTCGAGTTATTTTACTGGGGTAAAACAGCTCAGATGAAATCAGGGGTTCCCTTTCAAGAACATTAAAAAGATGCAAACTAAAGCAACTTCTAAAGCCAAAATGCTCGAGTTAGTTTAGCAGAAATGAGATATTATGACTTCAACTTTGAAACAATATTAAGTGGGAATATTTCTCGAGATGTTTGCTTTCTAAATAATGTGGCACTCTTAAATAAAAGCTGATGGCAAAGACTGAAACGCATAAAGTGAGAGGGAGACCTGCTGAGAAGAAAGAGATATGGAGCAAATGCAAATGCAAGAGGGAGGAGAAGTGAGAAGAAATGAAATCAATAATGAACGGCTCTATAACAGGAACTTAATCAGAACAGCAGGTCCCTATATTGCTCCTGACTAGCACACGCATCGCCGCCGACGATTCAATTTACTCCCCAAACCCTGAAAAAATAAATAAAACATGGAAAATAAATTGAGACGCTCATTCAAATTCATTAGAACCCGTCCCTGTGTGCCTACAGTACATAATATTCCTTGAAGAAGTCGAACAGAAAAAAGATGGGAAAAAAATTTAAATATACACTGTATTGGTTTCTTGGAGAGAGTGGAGGTGAGGGCACCAAGTCATAACAGCCTGCTCCAACACCTCTCGTAAACCCACGCACACACTCATTACTATATGAGAGCAGGCATGCAGTACAGGTTCTACAGACTTTAATGAAAGTGTATGTCAAAAATGTAAAGAAATCAAATGTACACATTTGCAGCAGTATTTTTTGCTTAACACGCCCAGATTAGTACTGTTGGTGCAAGTTTAGATGATGGTGCTCTAAAATATTTTATATATATAAAATAGGAAGAAGCGAAATTTAAAACAATAAAAACAATAAAAGTTAGTGCTCATAAAAAGCTGAACCTGAAATGGGATTTCTATTCTGATGCTAATGCGCGTTTTAATAGCTGGATGTGCTGCCTCAGCCAACATGTTTCACCCTCTCATATGCACAATGTTGGGTAAGTTACTTTAAAAATGTAATCCGTTACAGTTACAAGTTACCTTGTTTAAAATGTAATTGTAGTGTAAATTTTTCGATTACTTTTAAAAAGTAATGTAACTAATTACTTTTGATTACTTTAAGGTTTTAATGAGTAATAACCCATGATTAAATTTAGCATGTTATTATTAGCTATTGGCCGCAGCTAGCAGTTCAAGGCTAACGTCTTGTTAATGATCATAAACAACGTAAATAAATACATAAATAAATCGGAGACAAGGGGCGCAGCGACGGCAGGTCAGTCGTATCCGGATACAACATTTTAGTATCTACACTTTTTTAAGTATCGATACTTTTGACAACCCTAGTCTGAAATGTAGGACATGTCCGGGAAAAAGAGGAGTTGGGTAGGCTAGGTAGGCTAGGCTAGGCTAGGTCATAGACATCGATAAACGTTTGTCATGCATCAACACCAAACAGTCAAATATTAGTAAATCAATACGCTTCGTCTATCAGTGAGTTGCATATTTTGCAAAGGTTTTTCTTTATATTTTTTAAAAAATTTAACTAAATTTGTAATTCTTAATATTATCGGAAGTAACTGTAACTCAATTACATATTTTCTCATTGTAACTGTAACGAATTACAGTTACTCTTTTTTTGTAATTAAATTACGTAACGTCGTTACATGTAATCCGTTACTCCCAACACTGCATATGCATAACTCCCTGTATCCCCTTCTCAATTGTCTTTTCCCTGTCTCCCACTCTAATGACATAACTCATTCTTTTCCTTTTCCCCTGTTCTTCTTTCCATCACAACTAGACGATGCAGTCGTCCAGACAGCTTCATAATGGCTGGCGCCTCCTCAACACTGGCTCTAATTGAAAGATGAATGAGTTTATTTGCGCTTAATCCATCACCCTGTCACCTGAGGAGAAGGGAAAAAAAGTCATAGACGCAGAGTAAAGGAAAAGGGGGTTAGAGGACTGAAGAGAAGAGAAGGAGCCCAAAAAAACTCTTCTGGGGGAAGATGTATTGGGTGAGGCCATGGAGGTGCTGACAACTACAGGCTAGATGTGTTGAGTTAATTCAATCAAAATACCGTGAAGTGAAAATGTACAAAAACAATACCAAAAACCTTTCAGGAGTTCGCAAGAGCCACATCTTTGTTTTTGTGTTTAATATTAGAGGCTCCGTCGGGAAGTTTTTCTGAACCTTGACACTGGCTGAGGCATTCCTCTGCTATTTAGTTACACACGATAACAAACTGCTCCTTGAGGCCGAGGCTGCTGCAAATTCTGTCGAGCTCACACCATTACTACAAAGGACAACCTCAGTACTGTTTTCGTAAGGAGCTTTTTTGATTTCATTAAAGTTCTATGTCACTACTAAACTTACATTTACGGCATCCACGACAAAAAAGGCATCCGTTGAGTGCCTTGCTGATATTGTTCCCCGTTGGTATTTGAAGGAAGCATATTTCACTTTCAAGAAAAAAAGGCAAAGTAGACTCCTTTCAAGTAGAATCAAAGTCATGTGCCTATGTTTGTGTCATCCAGGCTACTTTTGTCCCAATGATAAATCTATCTGTATAAAATATAGAGATGTTGCTAAAGTAGGAGCAAAAATCAGACTTGGATAGGGCATTTCTTAATGGATGGGTTATTACCCTTTTTTTTTGTAGTAAGGCAGGATACAGCATCTTGCTGGGGAAAGCTGCCTATGTCAGAGTATAACGAACCAATCACCACGAGCCCGCCAGTCATCATTTTCAATACCTTTGCTCTATCAGACACTAGGTATGAGTGTGTATCCCTGAGAGACTTTCAATGCGTTTTTCTTTCTTCGTTTTTGCCCTATGGCCTCCTGAGAAATGGTTATGATACCTGGCGCAGTCAAGCCTGGACGATTTTGTAACTACCAGCCAGAACCGATCCTGTTCATGTTCCATTTTCTGGTACGAACACAGGTATTACACTGCCCTCCTGCAAGCCTGACTGACATGGCAGGCCATGTTTTCTCTCTGTAGGCACACCTCACAAACAACATCCTCCATTTGACTTGTGACCATACATGCCAATGTCCCTGTACCTGTACTGTAGTTGTCCTCATGAGCTTCACTCACTTGGATGGACTGAACATTTTTAATGGTTCAAGGGCTTTTCTTCAATCTATGTGTAGAGTAGACTTTCATCATTTTATGTTATATTAAGGGATTTCAGTTTAACTGCAATAAGTTCAAAAGAAAACATACAGAAATAAGTGCCCCTGCAATCTGCCATTTTACTGCACTATGAGCAAGCACATCAATACATGAATCAAAGTTGTTTTAATGGATTTATCGGGGCTGCTATTCCGGCAATTTCTGTAACTGTTTGTAGTTGAACAATGTTTCACATTTTGAAGTGTAGCCATTCAAAACAGCTATAACCACTTCTGTAACCAGTATTCAATAGGAATTCAATAGGTAAGAGAGGAAAACACAGAAATATCTACCGGTAATCACATTACACAATTAAATAAAGATGGTAGAAACTACTGACCCCTGGCCACCGTTATATTATAAGATGAAAGGTCAAAATCATGTGTGAGAAAGTAGTCAGTTTACCATAAATCAGAAAGGGCTAATTCAGAAAAATTAGGGAATGAGGGGAAAAAACGTCATAGAAATGAGCTAAATGTTGAATTATGGAAAACGCATTCAAAGATATCAGATGATGGTCCTTTTTAATGGAAGTATAACAGGCTTTGGAAACAAAGCACACTGCGTAAAAAAGCAAATCTACTCCTCTAAAAGTGGTTTCATGTCCTCTGTAAGACAATACCATTACCTTTTATTCTTTCAATAATAGTGAATCTAACGGGTAACAGATGGAGCAAAATTCATCACCTGTGACACAATGATTTGTATGTAATAATCTAATCAAGGAGATAGAATTTTCATTAAAACCCATGTGTTGAAGCAGAGACAATAAATAGAACTATTAAAGCCAATCAAATGCCTTTTCAGCCTCTACTGAGAGATCATTTCAGACCAGGCCTGTGGAAACAACAAACTCTAACCATGGGACAGGAGACGGGGATATTATGACAAACACTGTGGGTAAGAAATGAGAAAGACCAGAAGCAATCAGCAGGTTTGCCACCAGTGTTGAGCATGTCCAGATGTATCTGCAGCGTAATAAGAATCCGTCTGATGATGGGAAAATGAATAAATCAGGCTCCTCACGCACCATGGTTACAATAACTATATGGAATTGAAGGCACAAGTTGGAAAAAAAAATCATTTGACAAAAATAGTAGAAAGGAACACTTTGCCACAAATAGACGGCTACCATTACAATTTATCAGAGGGAGCTGACAGCAACGGGGACCATGAAACCAGAAGCACATCCAACACCGGCTGCCTCCGGCCACAAAGAAAGTGCACTGTGGGGCGTGTCGCACCGCTGACGTAAGGAGTCAGGACATCCATCTGACCCCCTGCAGGAGGTGCTGGGAAACACGGCACAGAACTCTGACCGCAGTCGTAAAATAATCCTCAAGGGTTTGCCCTCCTCAAAATGACGAAAATGAGTGTGGCAACAATGCACTGTTTAGCAGAGAGCCAGTCTTGGCTCACAAACTCCACCAAAATTTGTTTCACTGCATTCAAAATATCGCCTGCTGTTGTTCTCTCTGGAGGCTGAAGATATTCTCTCTCTCACCGAAACAGAGTCTTGTCATCGTAGATATCCTGGCTGTTTCATCATAGAGTAAAGATTTGGGCATCTTGGTTCACACTGGATTCAGTAGGTTCTGTCTGGATGAATATCTCTGCCTGTTTGTTTTGGCAATCGTTACTCATTTTTAGTGAGAAAGAAAACTAAGTGTTTTCTTTCATTTAAGTGTTTCTTGGTACTTTTATGAAATCCTGCCTGTTGTGCCTTCCGGAAGCAGAAATCTGTGCCTCGTTTTGCCTAGCAACTGCTTACTGAAACACTCACGTTCACACACACACACACACACACACACATGTGCCTGCGCACAAACTCTCAGGCAAAAAAGTCAAGCAAGCAATAAAAACACAAAAAATGCAAAAGATGCACCTGCTCTCACAAAAGAGTTAACGCTAAAAAAAAAGGATCTGATGCAGATATCAAGGTTCAGACAAACACAAGCACAAATGTTCCTGTCTCCCTGTTTTATTAGACTCCTGGATTTTCCTTTTGTTCATTCAAATGACGCTGGGTTGTTAGAATAAGGAGAAATTTGGAGAGATGAAGGAATGTTTTCTTGGGATGTAATATAACTAAATTACAGAGTGACCACTTAGGGCTTTTCCGAAAGGCTCCTCAAGTCTTTTCAGGACACTATCCATGTCTTCATGCCTTGTTTTTTGTTTTTACTAAAAACCCAACATGCACATGGAGGCTGGTTAGGCTGCTTTTCAACCTCCTGTGTCTTTGATAGGGTAGAAAACTCTGCTAAATAACTGTAGTTCACAAACTTTACTGGTGTCATAAGAAGGACGCTGCTGGCACAATCTATCACACAAGCCTCATAAGAGTCGCCAACAAATAGCAATCTATGGCAGATGTGCCTCGAATGAATAATTTCACTTTCTGTTAATAAAAAAAAACTCTTATTCCTTCACTGCGTTTGCTGTTACAGACATCTTTAATTGAGATTTATATAATTTCCCATGTTGCGCTCCTCGTGAAGAACAACAATTACAGCAAAAAAGGCCCCTAGTCTCAATGGAGGTGAACTAATTCTTCTTGATATAATGAAAACAGAAAAATTATTTCAAATACTAAACTATGACAAATTCACGAAGTGGATATATCACAGTTCATATTGTGCAATATAAAAATGTGGGCTGTTGCTTCATTTGACAATAATAAAAACAATCAGATGGTAATAGAAGAAATAAAAATCAAAATAGCAGGCCATCATTAGAATGTTTTTTATTTTTATTTGTCTCCTTCAACATCACATGGAACCTCTGAACACCTACATAAAATTTATTCAGCACCACATAACCGGCTGCATCTGCCTCAGATGAACATGGGCTGTTTGGTCAGATGTGAATGTGAGAATCCATCTAATGTCTATTCAACATTAATATTTAGTCTATCATTTAATGTCTACATAAGCTGCATGTCAAGCACCACATCTGATCTGCAGAAACAATCCTTTTTATAATTAGCCCTTACCCAAAAATCCAGTGTGACAATATTCTGTAGACAGCATTTTTTGTTGTTTTTCCACATTCTTTCTGTTTGAACTCTTTCATTAAAGAGGCAGGGCGTGCCTGAGCTACTGTCCAGTTGTGCCAGGTTGTTACTGGCAAAGAGGGAAACATATTCCAGCAAATGGGATAATATATATACAGCATAATGATGAGTTGGCTCAAAACACTTTGCCCCAGCCCCTCTTTTATTTTATTATTTGTGTGCATGACTAAAAAAATAAAAACAGAGTGGCACAAATGCATGTTTTTTTGTTTCTGAGATGTACATATCAGCCACAGTAATGGACACCCTCCATTCAACTGGTTGCATCTTCCTCAATATTAAGTAGAAATGACAGCGCTGTCATAATTGTATGTCATGAGTGTGGCATTTCTGGAAAGAATGGATCACAACTTCTGTCGTTCTTGCCCAATTGCTCACGGTTCACTAAGACCCAGTGTCGCCAAATGAAGCTGCAACAAATACGCATTTCCATGTATCTCCACTTGACCACTCACACATTATTTAGGTCAGATACTGTATATCCGCTCTGGCCTGCTGTAACTAATCTCTCATTTCAGACGTAAATACTACAAAAACATGTCTATTGAACTGACACAAAGGACTTTATAGGCATAGTTTTGACATCATCACATAACCCGAATTAAAACAGAAGCTGGAATGTTGCATTCAAAACTGAACTTAGTTTAAAAATCTTTTCTTTCAAAATAGTGGGGAATTGGTTTTGTTTGCCAAATCATGTCTTTGACCTGCAGTCGATTAGGTCAGTTAGCTGAAACATGTAGGAAGCATCTGTTTCCGTGCCGTTTCACTCGCCCTCCAGCCTTACATGTGTCCGTTGCTACTGCTCTATTTCATTCCTCAGTTGGCAAAATCTGGTATTTAGCTCTGAAAAGGTTTAATGAAGAATATCTCTGACAAGGTTTAAATGAATGGTGTCCACATCAGCTGAGATTTATACAGCTATGTAACTGCAGCAAGGTAATCTAATAAATGGAGGGGGGCATCCCTGCAGCTTTAAACATCTCCTCGGGATTCTAGGGACACTGTGGTGCTTCACATCAAGCTTATTGACCAATTTATCTAGTCCAGACTTTGGCGAACGCAGTCCTCAACTGTGGTAGTCATTTTGTCTCACTTACAGCTTCAGTCTCACAGGGTAAGCATTTCTGCAGATGATGAATCTGGCTAGCTTTGGAGATCCAAAACGGCCAACAGGCGATTTATGCATCTTTACTTTCCTCCTTAACAATAAATATACATGTATGACACCGAGAAAAAATAAGAATGTATTTCCGGACTGTCCACCTGATTTTATAAAGTGCAGGGAATTTGTCTAAAATGTGTACACACACACACACACACACACACACACACACACACACGCACATGCACATACAGTCCATTGCATTCTGGTGTCAGATGCTATTCACCATTTGGCTTTTTTCAAGCATCTGGGGTTGTTGAATATAAAATGTTTAAGGCTCATAAATAAATAATGTGATATGGCAGAATAATCTCAAGCTCTAGGCTCAAATAATATAGGGTTGATAGGAGATTAAAGGATAGTATATTAACTATGTCAATAATCTAAGGAAGACATATGTTTGTGTCACACTTTTGATAAATGATAGAACCTGAGGAGTCTATTTCTACAGGAAAAGCATTGTTTCCGGATTTGTGTTTTTTGATTGATTGTCATTCCCATTATCATGATTTTTACGTCATTAATTTCTTATTTTCCTGTGTAAGATTTGGAGAATCTAATAGGTTTGAGGGAAAGAGAAAACAATTTCATGACCGCACTGCTGGTCAGATGCATGACAGGCAGGAGGTACACACCAATCACACAGCTTTTGTAGAGGTTAACTTAAATCATCTGGAAAATACTGTTCCATTTTCTAATTCCACTTGTCTGGATTTGAAAGTGAATACACTACATTCTAAACAATGGAGTAATTAGAGTCATTATGCATTTGTTAAATTTTTTAATAATAATAATATTTTTTGTTGAATTTTTGCTAAATGAAAAAGCCAAAATCTACAAAGCCAAAACCCGTTATAGCTTGAAAACTATATGACTTTACATATCATTTCAGGTGAAATTTTGTCAGCTACCAATATTTCTAACTATGTTCCCATTATTTTAATGCAGTTTAAAACATGTCCTTACTACTCTAGAATGAACACTCACTGTATAAAGACATGGTGCATCTTCTCCCCTCACCCCCCCCCAACACATTGCCCTGTTACTACAGAAGTGAAAAAAGGGACAAACTAAACACCAGGTCAAGAGTGATCCACTGGCATTACTCACAGTCATGTTGGTTTGTAGGTGGGAATCCTCATTTGAATGCAGTTTATGATTTTTTTCCCAAGATGTCAGTGCATCCTACACACTGAACCTTTATTTTCTTAAGCTGGCATCAGTTGACTGGAAAAGGCTTTGGTGTTCATTAGACTTGCCAAAGTCCTACATCATGTCTGAAAGGTCTCACTCCTCTAACTGTTTTCTCTCCTTTTTTTCTTCCACCTTTTATTCGGGGGGCTGCTCGTGTCTCTGAAGTGGTGTACGTGCGTATATTTGCTGACCTCTGCTTACTGAGTGTAGTAACGATAGCAACAAACCAGGTCAAATTATTGTTGTAATTAAGTTCTTATACAAGGATAGGGAGGAAGGGTTCATGATCATTTGAACTGCTGGAGGCGAGCTGGAGCATAAGCCCAAGCAGCTCAAAGTCTGATTCTTCTAAATCCTTCCTCCCTTTCTTCTTTGAATTTTTACCCCGGAACGTTTTTTTTAAGTTTAATCTTTACCTTTGATCTCCTATTGTTTTACTTTCTCTCTTACCTGGTCTGCTTTTCTGTCTTAATCCTCTTTCTCAAGTTTCCTCGTGCACCAGCTGTGTGACAGTGGCTCCGTACACTCTTGTGCATGTCTCACATTTGAGTCATTCTATCATTTCCGTTTTCAAACATTCCAGTCCAAATTTCAGAGTGTTAGCAGATCCATAACATTAATCAGGGCAAATATAAAATGTGTCCAAAGCAAACAAGCTCACGATAAGTAAAGGATGCTGGCTCATGCTTTACAACGGGGTTTAACATGGGGGGGAGATATATTCATATAATGTTGCAATCCGTCACTCCATCTCACATCCTATTTCACCTTCACTGTAAACAAGGCCAGAGCAAACTCGCTGCCAACCTTGAAGGAGAAATGTTTTCGGACTCAGGTTGACCATGGCTACAGCATGAGATCTTTTTCCATTAACCTCACAAACAAGATCTCATACAAGGGAAACTGTGACTCATTTAGGCTTTTAGCAAACACATGTAGGCTGAGTGGACAAACATCCGCAAACTCGTTTGCGCATCTGAAAAGGTAAAGAGCAAAGAGACGGTTTAAAAAACGTCTGGAAAGTCTCCCTTCATCTGAAAGTTTACAGGCTCTTCTACAGCAATCGCCCACAGGCTGGGTTGATATCATTACACAAAATATCACAGCCTACCAATGCTTAATCATTTCCAAGGCATCCATTTACCCCTCTAAAATCAACCTTCAAAGCCCCCTTTAGCTGCGCTCCCTTCATAAAAAGCACTGATTCCCCATTTTCTGGAAAATCTTATTCCAGCTTCCTTGCTAAACCCACGGTTGCCCTCTTCAAATGCAACAGTCAATACTTCATTAATACTTCAGGCTTAACATCATGGAGCCAGAACATCCATTGGGGCCTGCAGCAAATGAAACATGGCTGTTTAGTGTTGCTCCAGCTGGGTTGATCTGAAGTGACAGAAATTTCACCAGCCCGAGTGTCTCTTAGGATACAAGAGGATTCAGATGACAGCATTACCCCCATCGCTGCAGCTGTTAAAATTATCTGGATGAAAATGACGCTAATCTGCTACCCTTCATGGGGACTTCACACCGATTTGGGGACATAAAAGGAAACAACACGCACCCTTCTTCTGACTGAGGGAGGAATGATGGAAACGATGACACACAGAGGGAGATGAGAAGTATGAAATTTGAAGGAGGTTTCTCAGACCAAGTATAATAGCATAATCCCCCATGCCATTCCCTAAAAGGCTATTTGATTTCCAAAAATTGCCACATTGTTAGTGTTCCACCTGACATGTGCATCTGCCGGCTGGAAAATGCAGCTGCACAAACACACACACACACACACCTCAGCTTTTTTAGCAAGTTGCAGCTTTTTTGGAGTTTCAGGCGCTCTCTCCGGGGAAAGAATGTCAACTAAATCACTTTTCTCATCATATAAAACTGATTTCGCAGGCGTGTGTGTGTAAGCTGATGAAGCAAATTTCCACTGTAAGTAGGACACAAAGCAGAAGCCTGAACTCAATTCTTGATGTTTTATAGCTCTGACAATTGCAGGAGTGTGATTACCCACCAGATCATTTTTCATAATTATGGTGAAGGCGCAATATAAATCTTGCCATATTATTCCCTGCGGCTGGTTACTTTCCTTGACCTAAACAATGTGCTTATATATCTTGTTATAACAGCTCAGTGTCGTGCCTCGTCACTTTGTCAAGGTGCAGTCATTTCTTTACAAATAATGCAGCGGAAACTAAGACGGATTTGACAGCAAATTTGGCCACAAACATCAATAAATGTCAGGCATCACACATTCATGAATATTATTTAATCTCCTTAAACTCTGAAGCTGTGTGGTGTATTATTGCAAAATGTCATCTTGCATTTCAATAGCTCATCAGGCTGAATGGGAGAAGAGGGCCATCATGTACGCTTTCAACAGCTTTCTCCCCAAAGACCCTGGATCTTCCACTTTCTTTCTCCGTCTCTTTCGCTCTCAGGCTGGCTGACATTTCGAGTGAAGGCAGATGGGATAGAGGAAGTTATAGAAAGGACTCTCCCTCGGAAAAAAAATAATAACGGTATGAGCCTCCCCTACCCTCCAAGGATTTGACCCGGCCACCCACGTCTGAAATTGAATTGAAAGAATTTGCTCAGTCACTCACAGTGGGAAGTGCTTTAAACCAGTGGAGAAACAAGAGCATTTTTTTGTTACATACAACAAACAAAAAAAACAGTAAATGGCCTCAGTGAGTTATTTTCACAGAAGTAGTGATTTTTGCTTATTTTGAGACAATGAACCAAATCACAAAAAAACTTAAATATAAGCAATACCCAATGTTACTGTACTATTATATGGAACCGGTGCTTGACAGACTAAGAAGCGAATGCTTGAGTAAAGTTTTGCTTCATCAATTGGAGGTCTATAGAAACACAATGTGCATCAAAAACTTTTACACATTTTATTTATCTTTCCAGTGTTTAACAGAAACCCCACAACAGGTTTGAATGAAAGCAAAATATCCGCCTCCCACAGGCACAAAACCACAGCAAAGAAACGGACAGTGTGAAAGCACGAAGCTCTGGACGTTCCTATCACCTCACAGGCAGATATCTATCAGTTAAATTGAGGAATGGATTAAAACAGGTACGTGGATGCATTCATGCCTTAAGGTAAATTGAGGGTCAATCTTAACAAACACCCACCTCAAACAAACAGATAAGAACTCAGGTTGTTACTTGTACCAACATTAGTTTTCTGTGGGAGTTCCCACATACAATGAAAACAGCATGCTCCCCCAAATATAATCATGCTGTAGTCACAGGACACAAAACTCTCCCCGATGACTTTACACTTCAACATGATGATTCAGCATATTTTCGCCCCTTTTTTAACCTTCTATCAACTAATCTTGCTTTCTAACCACCGGCTCACTCCCTCTTGGCCCACAACACCCCCCTCCATTGTTTCACTGCCATCTTCAAGTGTCTTCCCAAAATCCCCCAGACCGGAGCACACGTCTCACCTCAAACAACTCAACATTCGAATCTCCCCTGGCACTGTGTAGCAAAGCAAATAAGAAACGCAGAGAACTGAACTTTTGGGACAACTAATCCGCACACCAGTGTGTGTGTGGGCACCAACAAAACAGCTGAGGCTGGCTTTGATTACAGGCAAACGGGTTCCAGCACTGAGGCGCCTCGGGCACATACAATGAAACGGCAGGAGATTTTGCCTATATGCATTGCATGTTCATAATTGAATCTGTATCGTTAAAAAAAACACAACCAAATATATAATTCATGAGTTTAGGATCTAAAAATCTCTGCTGAACAAATGGGGATGTTTTCATGGCTCCTTCTGAGGTCTAAGAGATAACGACACAGGTGAGTTTTGAAGTTTCAAAGTGTGTTAACAGAAACAGAGCCCCCCTTGCTATAGCTTTATTTTATTGTTTGAGGAGATTTAAACCCAAGTATGGCACGTGTGCAAGCTCGAGACCAAGACAAGACTGACCAAAGAGCAGGAGCAGACAATCTATTCTTTGTTACTTTGACCAGCTTAGTGCGTTTGTACATGAGTGTCTGATGTGCTTGGGAGCATCAAATGTCCTGAGGGGTAATTCCACAGATAGAAATACATGGATCAGGGAAATTCCACTGAAATCTCTTCCACACACACAGCGACATACACATAGAAACTGATTAGTTTATCATTTTCAGAGTGCTGATATGACCCGGCGTAGGGTTTCCCCTCCACGCGGCGATAAGGGCTTCTTTTGTCGTCAAAGATTATATGCGATCAAGTCTCTCATTTATATAATGCCAAGTTCACGGTTCCACTGTCATCGTTATATGTCCACACTTCCTCTTTTTCCCCTGGATTTATACGTCTCTGCATTTCTATCTGCCAGCTGCTTTAATGTAAAGACACCACCTGAGCCTCGCTACAATAGCTCCTCTGATAACAACATTTTGGTTTCTCTGGCCTCATCCTGAACATTTTATCTCCCCATGAGAGCCACAGAGTTGTTTACCATGACTTGAGCTGAACAATCCCCCGGGCAGGGTTTGAATAAAAAAACGGAAATAAAGCAAAGCACCATTTGAAACTCATCTCTCCAGAAGGCAGCGGTGAGACAGCAGAACATAAAAACGCTATGTAATAAGGCGCAGCTTCAGCCAATAAAGCCAACAACCTTCATAAAAAATAAGCTCAAATCGAAGAATGCATCTGACGCTGCTATTAGATTTAGAATACCCGTAATCTACAGCTCTACTGCCTGCTCTCGCTACGTTTCTGCAGTCCATGCCTCCATAAATAAAGGCTGAGGTTACTTTTCAAATGGGAAGTCAGTTGGTTGGTGTGTTGTATATTTGGAAAGTGGAATAATTTGAGGTATACCTGCACACGTGAAAGGTGCATTTGCTCCTTGTGTCAATAGAAGGTTGTGTAATCTCAGAAGGAAAATGATATCGCTGCAGCATTCTTGATTATTATTTATCATAACTATGATATTGTTTTAAACAGAAAACTAAACTATCCAGAAATCGGCTTATAAGCATTTATTCAATGTGTTTTTTAAGATGTACAGTATGTCTTTATGGTTATTTTTCAGATCGCCTTACCATATTGGCAGCCATTTTGCTTATCACATTGTAAGGACATTTTCACTGTCTGTGAAAACTTGGGTGGGATTTATATTCTAGTTATGTTAATCTGTTCAACATTTAAGTTTAGGAGCAATCTTAATACTATTAAAAGTAGCACAGGTATGTTGCAAACTACACTGTGCAACTCGTATTTGATGATCAGAGCTGAAACATTGTGCTCCGTGTGTGCTAACTGTAATGATACATACTGAATAGACTACAACTGTAAAGAGCAGCCAAGATTCTATGCCTCACAGCGATATGAGCTGTTATGAGCTGGAAAATGTCTTATTTACTTCATATGTTGACTGATTTGCTACGGTCTTGGTCGTTGCCAATTCCTCCTCTTATTCCTTTGTACAGATGTAACTGTATTAACTGGGGAATGCATTTCACATATACAAGACTTCTGCCATCACAACATAGCAAGATCTGCCTCTTGTTTGGAACTGAAGAAGTGGCATTTTCCTTATTTGAATTCAATCTACACTGTTGGAATTGTTCTGTTTTTTAAACAACTGCAGCGGTTTTTTGGTTCAATACACATATTTCATCCTAAAAAACACACAACATACACAATTGTCATTAATTTAAGATACAGGATTAATACAAGACTTAAAAAAAAAGAATTGTCACATGCTGCTTGCCACCTGTCTATTACACAAGCCACAAGTCTACTACTGAATTTTTAAAAGGTAACAAAATGTTGTCACATCTTCTTGAATCACATATTTTGCTCAAATTATGTTTTTTTGCACCCTTCACTAACAGTTCAGTAGACATGTGAGGGGTGTGAGTGTAAGAGCATGTGTGTGTGTGTGTGTTTGCCCATGCTGGCTTGGGATTTTGATTTATAACCTCAGTTGGCTTAGCATT
Source organism: Menidia beryllina (assembly GCA_013363375.1). Taxonomy (NCBI): domain Eukaryota; kingdom Metazoa; phylum Chordata; class Actinopteri; order Atheriniformes; family Atherinopsidae; genus Menidia; species Menidia beryllina. The sequence continues at coordinate 12,310,385 of JABUIW010000019.1, forward strand.
GTTCAGTAAGACAATCCAGTCAATACAAGCGCTGGCCTTCCATTTGATAGACTATGTTTAGTTAAAGAAAAAGGAAAGGCAAAACTCCTACCTTTAATGACTTGACATACAAGTTCATTTAGCACATCTTATAATAGGTAGGACACTGAAACACTGCATTGTATATATTTTCCACAACCAAGAAATAAATAAATACACATCCAGGCACTAGGAAATCAATGGTGGCAAGACAGATGTCTCGTTGACACCACCACACAAAACTGAGGGTGCCTCGGCAGCACTATCAAGCTGTCAAACTGTCGAGAGGAGACAGAGGAAGACGGACAGGCGGGAGAAGAGAGATCAAGAGTGCTCTTTAGAGCATGAGAGAAATGCCATAGCCTCAGCCTGAGATTAAAAAAAATACAGGTAACCGTATGTGATCTTCGGAGTATGGCTAGGTTTCATTGCTTTTAGATGCTGATGCATAAAAGTTGTAAAAAGCATCCCCATTCTTCATCAGTGTCGTGTCTGAAATGACGGGCTTGATCAGTATATTGTTCAATGCCGTCGCCTTCCGAGTATAAAGCCGTACAATCACTAGGTCTTTCTTTTCCTCTGTGCCCAGCTAAGTAGGATGATTGGCTATTCCCTTAAGCCAGTCCCATTTTCTGTTGCGAGTTTATTAAGCCTATCTTCCTGGAGGTGACACATTTTTAAACTAGTAAATACATATCGATGCCAGACTGAAGCACCCTTTCACTGCCACTGTAGGATTTTCATTACAGTCCGCTGTTCACCCTTCACACACAGGATGAATCCTGCAGTGTCTTTAGCTCAGGTCATCCTGTAATTCTTTTTTAGCAGGCTGTGTATGGAGTCCATCGGGACAAATGTTTCTGCAATGCCGATGGCACAACTGCTTTAATAAAAATGATGCTTTAATAAAAATGTCCCAGGCAACATAGTATGGGTGAGGTAGAGTGGTTAAGGTCCAAACCCAAAATTCCAGTTTGAATCCTGTGCTGTAAATCGTTCACCCTCCCCTCTGTTCCACTATCAAATAAAAGTGGGAACCGCAACATATACATAGGTGTATTCTAAATTCAGCATTTATAATATTGTGTCAAATTCAACAAATATCTGCGTATTTCTGTCTGTGTACACCCTAATAAAAATGTATTTATTGTCATTTCAAAGATGATTGGATGAGTCTCTCTGAATTAAAATGCTTATACGTTCTGATAAGAAGGTATCAAAGCATTCCGGGAGCTTGGTCATCAATTTCAAATGTAATTAAGAAATTCAACTTCAGAAGAACGATGAAGGTTAAACAGAGCAAAAGAAAGATTTTTAACACAAAACAGCAAAGCCCTGAAAATTTTCCAGCATGTTTCAGAGGGGATTTTCACTCGAGGAAAATCTTAATGTTAAAGGAAAGAACGGATCCAATGAGATACTAATAAATTATGCAAGTAAAGAACATTCATGAAAAAAAAACATCTTTTGCAACAGGTTAATCATCCAAAGAGTTTACGATCAACCACTTTAAGAAGAGTAATCTGAAGGTTAGTGCATTCCAACGTTTTAGACTTTGAAGGAGGAAAGAATGCAAAATACTCCAAGAGACACAGAGAACTACGAAGCAACACATTTGATTTGTTTTTGCTCGCTACTTGAAACCATAATCAAAGCGTAATAATGTGTTCTAAAAAAATACTCAATTAATTGGGCTTTTTTTTTTTACCTTTTTGAATCTTCAGAAGTCAAAATATCTTGCTTCACAGAGCCAGGTTCACACAAACCTTTGTAGGCCTCTTTAGCCTTAGGATGTCCAACGCATAAATGGCAAAATAACACTGACTGATAAGACCTTCCAAAGCAAGGTCAGAGGTCATGTAGTCATGTAACAGTACTTAGCTAAATTTACAACATTAAAAATAAATAACAAAGATGGATGGGTGCCAGATTTTTCTCATTTGCCTCAATGAGGCAAATTGAGGGCTCAGAACATCCCTAACCGAGCTTAAATTGAGCCTTCCTTTTCATGCTGCAAAGAAAAAGAAAGAGGAACAGAGATTTCAGCGAACAGAGTTACACCACGTGTAATTCTGCTGCATTCACACCCAAAATCACAGCAGACTGCAGTGAGTTGTCCACAGCATTTCAGAGGTGAGGTTAAGGCCCCCGGCAGAGCCTCTGCAACCTGCAAGGGCAGTCTTAATGAATAGCGAGATACATGATAAATGTGACCATATGGTGGAGCCGGCTGGCCAAGACAGGGGTGCTAGCAAGCTCTGTTAAACAGCCACACACACTTAAACACATTCCCCCATCTCTCGTTTCCCTCCTCCTCAAAAGAAGACGAGTCATCAAACTCTGCACGACTCAGGAGAGGAGCAGGTAGGGGTTAATGACCTCTGGCTTTTTTTAGATGGAGTGTTATGGCCCAGTGTGAAGTCATAACGGCACTTCCTGTCAAAAAGCGCTGAAATTTAAACAAGGAATCACAGTGCCCATGGATGAGTCAGAGCTTCATCCATAAGCAGGGACTTTTTAATTTCATTTTTATTCCGTGTGCCTCAGTCATAAATGTAGGAATTCTACCTAATTTATATGTGTCCCTATGGAGTGTGGGTGTGTGTGTGTGTGTTGAAGGTTCACTGAATTGCAGCAGATGAAGCCATATACTCTGTCATTTTCTCATCTCTTCTTCTCTACTGTATGTAATATTCCTCTCTTATTATTATTCACCACACATTGTCCACATGCTTGTACTCTATAGCTACAGAAACACACACACACACAAACACGCAGTATCACTAACTAGCCTACAGTCGCACCCACACAAACTTTATGCGTCTTTACTCTCACATGGTCTTGGACGAAAACACACATTGAGCAAGCCATTGTTCCTTTTTCAGAGCAGATGCTATCTTTCTCTAATTGGCTTTTCAAAAACAAAGGGAAGGCTCGGATGCCTCGCTGCTCTGCTCTTTCAGTCTACAGGGATGCCCTCTGCTATGCCGACACGCATAAAGGGTCCTTGGATATAGCTGACCTCTGTGTTGTATAAAGGAGGCCAATTCCTGATTACATGGCACAGTTTCAGGGTCTGTAATGAATCAGTAAGCAGCAAGCAAGCTTCGGTACAGTTTGGAAGCACAGTAGAAAAAAAAAAAACCCGTGGGCCACAAAGAACACTGATCTGTGGACTTCTCCTGAACTCCCCATTTAAATATTGCTTTGAGGCTAATCATCTCACATGGGGAACAAGGTTTCGTCAAGCCATTTGCTCATGAAAAGCTTAAGATTCGGCCTCTTCTCGTACCTCCAACTAAAGAAATTTCCATGCGGTTTTGCACATTGCAGGTGGGCAAAAATCCTTCGCCGTCTGCGATTCACAGCTGTCAAACTTCCCCAGTGCTTTGAAACGGAGTGAGAAATACTTAGGTCACGTCTACTGTGGGTGTAATTTGTGTTGGTGCAGTTTAGTTCAGCAGTGCGAAACAACTGTGAGACAGCAGTGTGATGTACGATCATACCACTGGCATCATTGATCTTAACTTTAACTGCAGTAGTGCAGAGCTACCTGATGGGCTGTTATATTGCAGAGAAAGGGACCATTGAGGGCACACAGTGACCTCGCATCCAGAGATTAATTACAGATGAGTAAGCTCTGCTTCGTGAGACACAAAAGTGAATAAATTCTTTATAGATGTGTGAATTCCAAGTTATAAGGTTTTAAAAAGTGCAATAGAGAACCCTGCTGAGACCCAAACTTTCAGCACCATTAACTTAAAGAAAGTTATGATGAGTCACATTTGCCTGGGGATCCCTCCTTGTCATCTGTCGCTGCTACTTGAATGTCTCATGCAGAGGCACTGAGGGCTGAGCAAAATGACAAGAAACAGCATCCTCTTCTGGAAGAAAATCATCATAACAGGCAACTACCGACAGTTCATCTTCTCTGATCTATCAGTTCAGATTAACTGGCAGCAGACTTTAGTGTGAAAAACAGAGACAAGATCAATAAAGCAAAACAGTGATCATAAAGAGAAGAACTAAAGATACCACTCCCAGTTATAAATACATGCCTGCTGTAGTCAAATCAGTACCCCTAAGATTTTCAATCAACCAATTATTACTCCTGTTTTCCCAGCTTTTTCCCAACCTGACTGTAATTATGAGGCCTGGACGAAAAATAAATAATTCATGCCACACTTTAACACAAAAACATGGCAATCAGCAGTCAAAACGTCTCAATATTAGTTAACTCAGCATTTTCAACCACTTTTTCTGGCACTCACTGATCATGAGCTACTTATTAGTGTGCCTACTGTGACTGTGTGTCTCCGCATTATGTGTCCAAACAAGTCGCAAAATTGAATAATTTCCTCTCTTCCAATAAATAGACAGGGAATTTGTCTCCATAACTTTGAATGGTTACTAAACTACTTTAGAGTTGTCTTTGCCTCTGCCACTGACTATAATCCTTATAGCCTAATGGAAAACTAATTAGATTTTTCAAGTGACCGTTATTTCTGTAATATGTTGTCATTGAGATCACGCTTGCAAACATATCCCTAGTGCTCCAAACAAGCACCTAATTTAGTCCCTGAACAAGCACTTGCATAATAATAGATTTATTTGCATATATTAAGTCAGTCTGTTTAGTATGTTAATGCTTGGTAAGCTCTGGTTTTAATCATTCCTCTGACATTCTTATTGGGAGTTTGTTAATTGGTCACAATGATGGTCTGACAGTTCATTTCAGAACCAAATAGTCTACCTAACCTACTTTCCAACTTAACACCAGTCGATTTATAGTGGAGAAAATTTCAGTTTATTATTTACCAAAATTCTCAATTGCTTTTATTTTTATTCAGAGGTCACCTCCTGTTAAATCAACGGCACTGTTCATGCATGTTTTCATCAAACTGTTAACGGCGTTGGTGCTGTAATACTGAAGGGCTGCACAGAAGTGTCTCTCAACATTTGATGATACATGGGATAACGGGCATGTTGTGAATGACACCATACTGGATCTTTGTAAATAAAAGATGTAAAGGACATGCAGAAACCTATGAGCAACCTTAAGATTTACTAAGATTTACAGCAATGAGACAAAGAACTGTGGGGGAAAATTGTTTTAAAAAAAGGAAAAATCCAATGGAGCACTTTCCCATTTGGAGCTTATACACCACTTTTACAATAATACAATAAAAGCAATAATAGGTGTGTAATACAAAATTCTTCTTTTACATCAGCCAAACGAGTAAAGACATTGTAGAAAATATAGTAAAACTACCAAGAAATAGTGCAACAGAGGTCAATTTAACAACTTCCCTAACAACAGTTACACCCTTTTTATGAAAACTTGTTTTTTTTTGTCAAACCAACTGAACAAGAAGGTAGGTCATAGGAGAAAATTATCTAAAGACAAAATGCTACCAAAGAGAGCACCATAAAACTAAACTCTGCTGCATGGTGTTGCTGTAGAAAGGAAAATGGTGAATGAACACCATCACAATATAAGATGTGCTATTCTTTCTGTCATACTGCTGCCATTGCACAGTGTGCTATCTGAGGTTAAAGATCAACAAAAAAACAACAATGGAGACCTCTAGTTTTACGACTAAACAACAAACTGCTGAATGCAAATTACAATAGTCCATCTTAAATAAAGAAGAATCAATACGACAGCACACAAAGTTAAACTTGCACTAATGTGACATTACAATCCTTTTGCCTCAGATAAGCTAAATGTGTAAAAAATGTCAGAGATAAAACAATTTGAAATTAGCAAGTAACTTCTTTGGTACTTAGAGTAGGCTGAAAACATTTTGTAAGGAGACACACAGATGGAAACATTACTTCTATTCACGTGTCACTTCCTGGTTGTTTGTGGTTTATTGTTACCTTTCTCACTCATCTGACCCTGATGGCCTCGTGCAGATAACCCAATCCCTTAAACATCAGTTATGTGCCGCTGCGCCGAGATCCCGTTCCCACCTGTGAGCTCAGCCTCCACAGACCCTCTCTGCTTGCTGCGCTCTCAAATCTGAAGCCCTCAATGATCAAAATCTCCCCCTCTTCCTCTGTGCTGGCCTGACTCTCTTCTGGAATCTGTCACAACGGCAACAACACACACAATCTGAATCATCAAATGCTAACGAGTTCATCTGTATGTCTATTTCCATTTCAAATGACCAATACAAGCATGCACCCTGTGTCATGTATACATTCTTCCAACATAAAAATTTAGAAGTTAAAAAAGACATATACATGTTGGCATTTACTGGCCGTGTTGCCAATCCAGCGCCCGTGTCTCAAATTGTGGTGTTAGACTGAAACCCTGAAAGCCAGGTTGGACACTGCCTCACATGGGACACAGCCAGAATTTAATTATATACAGAAAGGAACGAATTAAACTGAAAACTAAGCTGTCCAGGATGTGGTCAATATACCGACTAACAAAACAAACAGCCCATATCTCAGAACGGTGCCCATTAAAAAGTGCTGTAAAGTGATCTCTGAAGCAAACAGATATTTTTTCTGATTCAACTCCCACCCCCAAAAAACAGAATAATTCCATTCATCGATTCATTCAATCAGTTCAATCGTTTGATTTTGTACCCTGTAACTCTTAAGGACATAGGTCAACAGGAAGCAATGTTTAAGTAGATTGTTTTTCCTGATCACTTTGAAGGAAGACCATGTAAAATCTGCTGAGAGGCTTAGCCAAGAGTGGACAGCAGCTATTAAACTGTAGCAAAGTTAGGCAGCGATCATGTCATCTATAACTTATGGTAACGACAATTCAGTTTATAGATACACAGTATTTTAGCAGCTCAAATTGCAAATGAAAACAGTGTTGCTATGCAACCAAAGGGAACTTGCATAACCTGAACACTCCTGACCCCACTGTGGAGCATATGTAATAATTATATCTTCTTTATTTTGTGCCATGAAACTGCATGTCCAGAAGGTGATGAAGAATGACAAACAACAAAAACAAAACAAGAGTCTTGATGAAATGATAGACACCAAAAAGCTAAAATACTTAATTACTGTAAAGAGTTAACTAACATCTGCAGAAGTCGTGTGTTTCTCTGAGGTTTGTCTGACCATTTGCTGTCCAGAAAGTAAACATACCATTCCACACGATTTCATCTTGGAGGTGTCTTTCGTAGGAAACCGGCCAAGCATCTCCTCTATATCTCTCATTAGCAACTGAGCCTCAGACAACACTGCAATGACAACACAGAAAACCCGTAGAAGCTTCCATAATTCAGCTATTTATCAGACATAAGAAACTGCTCAGTAACAATGCAATGAGAGGCCAATTACAGCTCAAGACCATTTCAGAACTGTGAACTGCTTTGCAAAGGAACAAACATAAAGCTTCTCATTGTGGTGAAAAGCTGCCTGTGCCACCTGTGTAGTTAAATTGAAATGCTACAGCATAAATCACCATTTAAATTAAATGTCAGTCCCAGGGAAGTGCTTAGAAAACATGTGTTCGTATGCTGGCAGCAGCTGAGCTTACACTGTCGAGCCCTCAAGGCGCAGATCTCTGGCTCCTCTTCACATGTCATTCTGGGGATCCTTTAAGAGCAAGGCATTATCATCAAAATCTCCATTAAAAAAAACAGAGGAACAGCAAGGTTTAGTACAAACAATAATACATTTTTTATTTTATTTTATTTCTTTAAGATAATCAATGTTTCATGGAAAATGGATGGATGGATGTTTCATAGCATAGCATACCGTAATGTAATTTTAGCTGTTATTTCTAAAACTCTACATTACCTAAATACATTGATTTTTAAGCAAACGCAAAAGAAAACACTTTCATACCCTGACTCCGACGACCACTGCTCACTGGTGACATTATTCATTCATCAGCATGTCCATAAAGTTTGAGTAAAATACTTTTATCTCTTCACACGAAATGACTGTGTTGCTTTCATTTCTCATGACTATTAGGATTTATTAGAGTTAAGTGCACACTGAATTAATTATCATCTCAAAATAATTTGTATGATTAATTATTTTGGATACCAATTAAAAAATATGTGTGTAAATTACAACATAATACACTCTATGAAAAGTAAAAAAAGATAATTACCCAGATAAAAGAGGCTTTCATGAATCCCCTTGACATAGTCTGCAGCTCTACCTTCTCGGGCTTTTTTTTAATAGTCGGTTAATGTTTTTGTGATCGCAAACAGTGTACATTTATCATCTGCAAACATTTTCTTAATCTGTACCCATTTCTTGAGTTTCAGATTTGTACACCATCACTGAAGAGTTGATAATTTAGAACACAAATATTTTTGCAACAAAACCACATACAAGAGAGAGGGGGACAGAGGCAACTTTTGGCCTGTAATAAATAAAAATGATAGAAAGAAAATAAAACATCAACAGACCAATCATCCATCTATCCATTATCGTTACCGCTTAATCCCTGGCAAAAATATCAGATCTGACCAGAAACACTCAAAAGTAGCGTAAGAGAGCAAAGACACCCTCCCTTCTACAATCATATTACTGTAGTCTTTAATCAAAAGATTCACAAACATAAATATGAAAAGGTTTACCCTTCCAATCTGGACATATTTTAAGAAACATTACCCGGTTTTGTGAAAACGTAACCTTAGCTCTACTTCTTGGTGGTTTCTTTAACAATAAAAGTAATAAATTATCTGTCATTTTTTAAGATAACGTCAGTCTCATAAAGGGTCCTTACCGTTTAAATATCTGGGTATAATGTTTTCCGGCCTTGTCTTTGCCTGTGAACTGACAAACAAATATACATAGATTCAAATATTTATATATATATAGCAAATGTGTTCAGATTAATCGCATGTAGCAGTTAGCTAACCAATTTAAATATCCCAAGGTCTTCTAAACCCTAAAAGCACAACATATCTACTTTAATTTGTTAAAATCACTATATTTAGTTATATGGCAGAATTCAACTTACCACCGCCTGTATTTAAATATATTGGAAGTTAAAGGCGATCAGCTTGAGTTTGCACCTGATCCGAAGTTGTTAGGGTTTTTTTTTTCATCATGCTTTTAAGTTGAAGGTTACTGGAAATAGTTCTTTCTATTTCCGCTCCTCAAACTTAATTAACTCTAGGTGGTCAGCAGTGCAAGGAAAGTCCCACTTCCATGGCACATCAATGTTGAAAACACAACAAAGTTCCTCGAGTGAAATTGCCGCTATGCTCAATATACATTCCCTTTGACAAAGGGAGAGCTTAAATATATATTTTAGTAATATAGCTAATCAAAATTATATTATGTCTCCACTCGAGCTCCCTTTCACGAGACATGGCGCTTTTACATTGAAGGGGTTTCAGCAATCAAATGACTCCCGGAAGTTTTTGTTTTCTCACCTGTCAGTTCGGAGTCACTGTGAGTGTCAGCTCTGTCTCTTTGTTTTCCTCTTGGAAACACGTATTATATTTTGGAGTATAAATGGTTATCCCAAAGGGCCATTTGAAGCTGAATTGAAGACAATATCTAACACGGTCGGTAAAATTCTAGAGTGCAGATAACAGACTATTTTTCCGTCACCTAGCCTGAAGAAGCTAGCCAAGCTTAGCTAGCTTTTATATTCAGAAAAGATCGATAATTTCGATCACCTTTGCCAGAGATGTATGTCAGTTTTTTCAATGGTTTGGTCATCCAGTGGTTGTGATGCTTACTGTCTGTCATTCTGCTGCCCAAACTAGCACTGTCTTGGTGTTCTTTTTAACCGCTCTCAATGACCACTGAAGCTAACATAACATTAGCATCGTTTACAAACGAGATTCATTGATTGTTTACATCACGACAGTTTCTTTTTGTTTTCTTTCCGGCGTTTAAAATCGCCTCTTTTTCATATCGGGTTGGCCATTTAGTTCAGTCGTCCCAGCGAAGGAAGTCTAACGTCGCACTTTGTCGCGTGTAGTCTTTGACTTTCGTTTTCATTTCTTGGGGGGGCTTTTGATATCTTAACTGGAAGTACATATCAAGTCAGCAGCTTTATGTGCGTTCTTTTCTTTTCACGATTTCTCAGAGTTGCTCAAACATCGTGTTAATTTATTATCTATTATTAAACTTATATCCACGTTGGGTCCACAACATGAAACTTGCCCCCTTTATGTTTGCTGCATCATTCCATGCTGACATCATCGAGAAGCATTAGTGCACCGCTGTGTGCTGCCCAGCTACTCTAAACAGAAAATATCCAGGGAGGGTGTGGGCTTTTGTCTGCATTAGATTGATACAATCTTTTTCAAATCATGTCTCTAAATAATTACATTTAATCTATAAACAACAATGACATTTTTGTGTGTAAACCATCATCTAACTGAAGGCAGATCTCTTAAAGGGTATTTGGACCTTTGATGGAACAATATCAAGTGTTTTCTTCACTTTCATTTATGTCCTAGACAAACAGCTGCACGTATTTAAATGAATTAATCATTCGGGTGAAATAGACTATATCACATACAATATATATATATATATATATATATATATATATAATTATTTATTTTATATTTTTAATAATAGTTTGCATAGTTTTATAAAAATCTGTCAAAACCACTGAGAACAACGTTATAGTATATTGGATATTCAATAACAAGATAATAAGAATGTGTATTACTGGGTAAGGTGGTATGCAATATGATTTTTTTTAAACAAAAGGATGTCTATCACCCTAGAAATGAATCAAAACTCCTCTTCTAACCTGTAGGTGCCCTCTCGCCCAGATTTGGCCCGTGTAGGCATGGAGCCCCTGACAGCAGATGATGACATTTGTATCCTCAAACATGAGACGGCCTATACAGTTGCTGGTGAGAGCCCTGTATCTGTGTGCGCCGGTGATGAATCTGTAGCCTCCCACTTCGCTCTGGTCACAGCCTATGAGGACATCAAGAAGAGGCTGAGAGACACAGAGCGAGAGAATACCTTGCTGAGGAAGCGGGTGAAGCAGCTAGAGGACAAGGTATGGGGAGAAAGGGGGGGTTGTCAGAAAGAATGAGATGATTGAGGCTAATTAAGTACAAACGTTAGTTTAAGTTGATTACAAACAGGAAGAGAGATAAAGGAAGATTGGAAACACTCTACTGTGAAAAAAAGATAGAGTTTTTTTCTCTCTTACAGAAGATTACAAATATTCAAAAATCAGACACAATTTTTTTCCCCCATGTGACTTTCTCCATGTCAGGATCGTCAGTCTCAGAGTAAACGTGAAATAACATTTCTGAAATGAACCCCCACTGTCGGAATTAGGCAACTGATAAGGGTTTTTGAAAGTGCATTAAAAAAAATTGTGAAATCCAAAGAAAGACATTTGTTAGAGGGAGGATTTAACACAGATGGAGTGTTCTAGGAAATGGGGAATAGATAGAACATATTTGCAGTTTCTCGTTTTTTATCTGTTACAACTGTTGGTCCCGCAAGAAAATACGTCATGACAGTAAAGTGACTCTATTCTCAATTTCTAAATGAAATTCAATTAATCACATCTTTTCCGGATGCTCTCTTTCTTCCCTGTAGCTCTTCAGGCCAGAGGCTCCCCCATCAGAGGGTCCCCATTATGTGAACAAGGCATTCAGTGCTTATAGAGGAATTTACATAGAGAAGGAGGACCTGCAGATGGAGCTCAACAAACTGGTGCGTTTTCTTGTCCGGCCAAATTAAATTCTAACTTCACAACAGACAGAAGTTACAGGAAATTGAGAGAAAACACACACACACAATCACATGTTAAAATATGTACAGCTCTCTCCAACAAATGCTTTGCTAAGACTCCCTGTAAGAACGTGTCCTAGTGCATAGATCATACCTCACTGCGTTTCAAAGATATTTAATGCAAAGATAATTATCAAACAAAGTAAGCTCAGACAATGTCAGACATGCTAATACTGTATGTAGCCTTCTAATTAATACATACAATACATACACGGCACAGGACGTTCAGGAAAGCAGCACCACAGAGACTTGACGCAAAAAGATTATCTACATAGATAAAGTTGCTCACCAGGACATTGCATACTTTTCACTCACTTTGACCAGATTTAAACTCTGATAACTGGCCATCTCAACCTCAGATCCAAAAATAACAAGCGTCACCATATCCAAGCATAACAATGACAACGATTGCTTGTTTTTAAAATGATGGATTATGAGTTTTTTCCCCTTTTTTATGTTTTACTAGTTTCTCAGATTTCATCCAAAACCATAAAACACAGAATATATTTCTAAATATCTTTTTTTTAACAAAAAAATAACCTGACAGGGAGATATTTGGTTTGAATGCTTACACTCTCCCTTCTTCTTCCTCATCCTCCCCCTCCACCTCATTTTTCAGAAAAAGGAGAAGAGTGAGAGTGAGAGATTGCTGACAGAGCAGCTCCAAGCCAAAGAGTTGGAGCTGCTTCAGCTGAGGACAGAGATGGAGACCAGCCAAGGTACAGGTATATCACACAGACCGGCTTCCTGCTCTGCCTCACAACTTGAGGGAATACCAAGTATTAGAATCTCCATCAGTTAAGGAATGACAAAAATGCAGCAGTGTTGTTTTAAACATTATTAAAAGCAACACTTGTCTACTAATATCCTAATTGAACTGCATTTTGTGTGTCTGTGATTGTGCGTCCAGTGATGAAGAGCCTGAACAGCCCTCAGGACTACTGGCAGGTGGAGAGGATCAACACTGAACTTCAGATCCACAAACTGCAGGAGGAGCTAGAGAAGGTTACACTGGAGAACAGCCGGCTGCTGGAGAAAAGCTTGGTAAGTAAAAAGGAGGAAGAAATTATCTCAGAGAAAAAATAAAACGAAGAATGGAGGGCGGACTGAATGACCAAATGGAAAGAACAACAAATCGCGGGACAGATATGATTTCACACAAGGAGACAACGTGTAGAGGAGTGTTTGGGCAGAGGGAGGAGAGAGGTCAGAGAAAATGTCATCTCTGAAACATAGACAGAGGGAGAATGAGTTTGAGTTTACAATCGACCACACAAAGTTCTGCAACATTTTTAACAGCCATGGAAATACAGCACTTAAAAAGAAGTTCAGAAAGCAACCCCGCTCTCTGTTTTGCATAACTTAACTCTGTTTTAGGAGGAACCCCATGGCCTTAACGGACCAGACATGGACCAGACCGGTGATGCAAAGTTTAATGCAAGGTATAGTGTTTTATGAATATTACTGAAGGGCAACTAACACGTTGGTATCTAACAATAATTTACAACTAAAAACCAAAACAGCAGTCGCAAAAAAAAATAATAAAATGAAAATAAAATAAAACACTTATAATGATGCAGACTATGCAGGTAAATGGACACAGATACATTCTTCTGTGTATTAATGTGTTTGAATTGGCCACCCGGTGCTTTTTTAAGCATTTAGAGGCAGCAGTCATTCATCTGCACAAATATGATGAGTGACCTCAAACAAGTTACATTAATAGATAAATAAACAATACAATACACAACAGAGCCAACAGCAGAACCTTGAAGAGAGTATTTTTCTAAGCCTCTGATTCAAATGAATGAGAGAAGATTCAGCAGTCGCTGAAGCTTCTCCTCTCCCCTCTTAACATTTGCAGATGCTCACATTTGCTTCCAGTTGTTTGAGCTAAAGGCTGTTTGTCTGTGTGGTTACTGTGATTTTAGCATGGTGAAGCCACATCTTGTGATGAGTAAACAGTAGCTCTTAAAGCATTTGTAGGACTGTGTGTGATCTCTAGTTGAACAAATCTGCTCTTCAGTAACTAAATGTAAAAGCCTGCCACAACAGCAGTGTTTTACAAATTGCATACATAACACACTCAGATTAACTGTTAATATTAATGTGACATGGAAAATATCAAGCATACAAAATGGAAAACACCCGAAAGGTCCTTTAAAAGATGTTAAAAACAACAACAGATCATAAGAAAAGCTTGGTGTTACTCACCCCTGCATGCAGTCTTTCCCGGTGTTCAGCAAACTGTACTTGTCCTTTATGACCACTAGAGGAGGTTGCTGCTCAGTGCAACAGCAGTCTGTTAACAGCCTCAAAAGAAACAAAGCCACAGATCAGTGCCAGTTGGAATCTTACAAAGAATATAGAACCTAACAAAAACTGTTTGGAAATCCTGTGCCATGTTCAGATGGGTACGTTCATGAAAAATTATTTTACTCTTTTTTTGTTTTTTTAAGAAAATCATTGGTGTTTTAGTTTTTAGCAGCAAAAAAGCCTCTTTTTTCCCTCCAGGTTTGTTTCTATCCAAGGTAGGTGTCAGTGTCAATTGTTATCGGTCAGAAATAACTTGTTTCTTAGTTTTTAAGACATGTAATGCAACTGGATCGGTTAGCATTAAACCCATCGGTTCACTTCGCAGCATCGGTGCCGTTTTATCTCTGAGATGCTCTGAGATACATCCAAAATGTGAACCTATGCTGTCAGTGACAGCGTCAAAAGTGTCGCCATGGGAGAAGGTTGTGAGCAGAAGTACAGTACATGTAGCACAAAAAATGCTATTCACTTCCAGCGGCAGGCCTCTGGAACCAATTTAGTAAGTAGATTGGGCTTTTGCAATTCTATGTCCTGGACCTTTTATCAAGATATTCTGAAGAGCTAATTGAAGTACTGCTTTTTCTGCTCAGGTGAGGATTAAAAAAAAAGTAGCAGAAAACATGTCTCCTGTCTCTCAAACAGGAGAGTGGTGGGACTGAAATGTGCTGTTTGTCTACAGGGAGAGGAGCATGCAGCAGACATACAACGCTCTGTGCTGTGAGGTCACTCGTCTGCATTCAGAGCTGAAGCACCAAACTGGCTTGATTAAGAAACTCAGACCCCTGATCAGTGAGACAAGACCAGGTGAGACACAAAATTGTGGGAAGGCTAATGAATGTACTAATGTTATTGTGTTTAATCGAATCGGTTCCATGCTTCATTTCTGTGTCAGTGTATCTGATCATATTAGCCATGTTGCCTTCTCACACCACCCGCTCTGTTGGAGGTTTCTGTTATAATCTAAATGCGCTACATGTTCAAACAGAGAGGACGTTTTTTTTTTTTATGATACTTTTTTAAAAATAACATTTTTTTTTCTTTTGTCATTTTCTCTATTTATTTTTCTACTACTGTTATCAAAATATGAATACCTTCCAATTTCGCTTTCATTAACCCTCCGCCACCTTCAGTCTGGCTTCTCTATATTCAGCCGGTGTATCTGACTGAGTTCCAATGTGTTCTTCACCTGTTTTTTCCATACCGCTGACTGAGCAACGTATGCCCCAAAATGACTCTGTCACACAAGTCTCCCATCCCCACGTACACAAACCTGAGCGCCAAACACTCCAAACGCTCAACAACGATAAAGAACAATGAAACAGAAAAGAGGCGAATCATCTCAAACTTTTTAAGTGGTCCAACATTTTAAATGCTTTTTTTTCCACTCTACTGTCAGCTAACGTCAGATTTCAGGCATTAGAAGTGTAACGGCTTGACATCAAACCGAGCCTCTCCAAACAGTAACTAATGAAACGACTCCCTGGGCCCAGTTAAGGGTATTAGGTGTACTTACTATAAAGATCCCCCCGCTGCTCTTTGTTGCAGTTTTGTATTAAAGTGTGATAAGACTGTGAATATGAAAACGTCTCAAACATCTAAAGGGCATCGTGAATTGATTCGTCCCTTCATTCCCTGCCTTTCCCCAACGATGCACTCTGATTAGCTCAGATGTTGAGTGTCAGAGCAGGAGGCCACGAGGTGAAAATGAGATAGAAAATATAGCAAGAAAACAAATCTTGGCCTATTTATTCCAATGAATAAGAGAGTAATCCTGTGGCTCAGATGAGGCAGATGGAGTGAAATGGGGAAATCTGGAGTGGCAAAGGAAAGGAAAGAGGGGGAGGAGAGTGTGCAATGTATTTATTCAGTCATTCTGTGCATCTGCAGTCTTCTAATATTCCTCCTTTGGAATCACTTTTATTCAAATCCTAGACTCAGGAGACCTTCTCATGGAAGCATAGCGGGGATGGATGGATGGATGGATAGATGATGTGTGGATGAAGAGAGGTATGGTTAAATAAGAAAACAGTTGGTGGAGGGAAGCAGAGACTCATTTAAACTTTGATATTTGCCCAAGGTGGTGATTTAATGGCAAAGCAATGACGTGTGTGTGAGATTAGGACATCTGATTTTTGTATGCATATACTTTCTGTGGGGAATAAAATAAGAAAAACAAGGGTGGCTTTGTTTATGCAGAGGGGTTTGTCGAGATTGAGCTTCATAGAAAACCAAATTATTACTTTGGATATTCACATGCAGGGGATGATGTCACATAGCATGTAGCCTTCTGCACGCTGTCAGCTTTTACCTCGCTGAGGGTTTTAGCCTTTTTTTTTGTCTGGTTTGAGAACCAAAGTGGAACACGGGTGTCATACAGCTGAGGTGAAAACATGGCATTTCACACAATGTAATATGTCATGTGTTAATTTGGGGCTGTATCTCTGCGAGTTCGGAGCATAGTGCCAAATACTAATGGCATTTAACTTACTTACAACCTCAAAGGGAGGATGCATTTCTCAGAAGGTTAACATCCACTGGTTTGCAGAAAAGTTAGTATAAAACAAATGTATTTAAAACTGTAAATGCAGATTAGAGTGGTTGAACATGCTTTAGTGACGTCTCCATTTCATTGTAATGAAGTGTGTTGCTCAAATACCAAAGTAAAAGAAAGAGTGGCCAAAGTGGGAAGTGCTTCTGGTGTACAGTGTCTGCCTTTGTTTGCAGCTGCTGTGTGGTCTTACCTTCTGCCCTCTCCTTTAACCTCTCTGTGCATCACCAGCCGGCTCCACAGTTCCAGTCCAGTGTCTGGACGACGTGGAAAAGAACAACAACCTGGCAGTTCCTCGGGCATCAGTGCCTGGCCCCCCTAGTGCCCCCCCCGTGCCCTCCTGCTCTGGCCGCCCCTGCCCCCCTGTCAGCGGCCAGTCAGGCGCCCCGCTGCCCGACAGTCTGAGGGAGGACTGCTGGTACAGCGGGCGCTGGCCGTCCCAGAGCTGCTCGGGCGAGGTGCTGCTGGGAAGTGACACCTGCTCGGTGGTGCTGCCCCCGCCCCCTCTGAACCAGGCCTCTCTGGACGACAGTTCACGCTCCTTCCCCAGCCCCCCCAAGCCAAGCGACGCCATGTTCTGGGAGGGACACTCGGCTGCGTCCAACTCCTCGTCCTCGATAGGAAACTGTGGTCCCAGGAGCCCTCCCAATGCAGAGTGGGTCAAACCCTATTAAGGTAAAGTCCAAAGGGAGAATTGATGATTGATATTTGGATTGAAAAGAAACGAATGGGAAACACGGATGACCCTTACAACTCTGCCACATTGCTACCACCTAACCTGCCTTAAGATGATTAAACCACTGATTAGTGGTGGACCAGAGTGGACCTAACGTCTTGTGGGAAGTAACCGCGGCCAGAAGAGGCCTTTTTTCTGTTCAGACTGTCAACTTAATTTGCGTGTTCTGCACACCGCATCGGTGAATATCTAGCATTGCAGTGTAAAGGCTGACGAGAGACTCGACCAAAAAAAAAAAAAAAGACGTCATCTCTCCATGTTTGTGTCCTTGTTTGTGCAAGCATGCATACCAGCAGTTTAATTTCTCTGTGTGTCTGTATATCAAACAGTGTGCCTGTGTATGCAGATCTATGTGCGGGCATCTTTAGCCGGCCTTTATCTGCATCTCATCATAATATTCCTAACAGGGCTCAAGGGTTCTCTTTCTCCATATAGTGGCCACTGATCACTAAAGCCACAGCTTGGTAGTAGGCTTTGTATACTTGTTCCTCCTCAATGCAAGTCTTTTTACATTGGATCAGTGTAAAGAATAAGGTAAGTAGACACCTGTGCATCTCATGGTAGTGCTCCGGAGATAAGGACTAGATCTGTCCCTGTACTGTGATAAAGACAGAACCGCAGAGAAGTGTAGATTTCTATTCCAGATTGAAACTGCTACAGAATCTGAAAGTGACAGACTTGTTAGTTTGTATTTAGAACCTTGTTGATGAATATCAAAGTATCAAATCTTCCATCTCTTTTCAGTTTAATTATTTGGATTTTTATGGAGATTGCTGATTGTGGGAGAAATAATAACTGATGCTGATTGTATCACTTCCAGACAAAGTTTAGATGCGTTTGACTTCCTGTAAATTCTGCGACTAAAGCAATCCTCATTAAACCGGCTTGTTCTTACCAATTCAGTTCTCTCAGACATATTGCAGAATATTTTCTATTTTTTGTCACTTTATTTTCTGGGCTCTGTGTGTTCACAATTTTTCTTGGCTTTCTAAATTCGTGCAGGACACATGAAAAAGAGCCATTGCACTCCTGTGAATTTTTTTCAAACCTGACATAGTTAGGGTGAGGCTTGTGGATATTTTGAAATGTAGAACGTATACCTAAGTTGTGCTGATGTAAATGTTGCTGTTTACTGAACAGGCAAATTTTGCATTGATTTCTGTTTTTAGGAGTCATTTGAGTCTAAAATGAAGGGTGTATAAACGTATATGTGGGATGATTTTAATAGAATGTGCATATATGTATAAATGTATATGGTGGGATTCAGTTCCGGTTCTTTGCCAAATGTGGTTTTGCACTCCAATATTTGTTTCTTTGGTTATTTTTTTTTCTCCTGTCACACCAAAATCTTTGATGTAGGACCCCAACAGCTAGTGTGGCAAGACAATAATTTTTCAACTTTAACGAATGGGAGCTGTGAGTTGACTAATAGGTGCACAAAGCACAAAGGCCAATGGCTGCTGGAAACACCTGTTCTTTCCCATTTTCTTCAATCTGTCTCATAACCATGGTCCTTTTTGTTCTTTACTTTAATGAAATCTTCATTTACAGCAGTAGTTTCATACTTCTGTAAACAATTTGCAAACCAAAATGCAATGTACAGTAGATCTGGATTATATTTTAGACTTACTGCACTTCAGACTTTGTAAATATGATTAAAGAAATGATTGACATGTTAGACATGTGGGTTCTGTGTCTATCTCAGCTCTCCCCTGCTCACCTCCAGGCTGTTACAAAGTAATGGTTAACAAACTCATACTGCTGAACTCAAGTCATGTCCATAGAGATGCTTACTTTTTCTCTCATTAGATATTTCTATATCTCTCTCACCATGATTAGTAAGAACTGACAGTCTTTAACAGGGATATTCCTAATAATGGCATTATTAGGAAAGTGAAATATGGCGGTCCCAGAACTGGATAATATGTGAGTGCAAGTACAGATCCTTACTACATACATAATAATAATAATAACTACATAAATGAATTGTCCTATTTTCCAGTCAAATAGACCCCCTAAAGTGCTTAACGCTACATGTGTAAGTTTTAAAAAAAGAATCTACCCCAGCTCAGGACCCTTTGGAAGTCCATGACTTTCTCTGGTGTATGAGGAATATTCTTAGTTTACCTGAGCAGTACTGGTGCGGTGCTGGTACGTCCCCAGTAGCTGAAAGATGGATTCTCCGAAGAAGTCTTCTCTGAGAATGGCTCAGGATGCATTGGGACTTTATACCTCATCGTGTTACTAGGACTTTCCCTCAGTTTTCATTTCTGGTTGCCCATTGAAACCATACGCGCATGGTACTGCCATCAAATTGAAAATGCGATTGCATTTTTCAGTTGTCACATCTGATCTGCAGTATCTGTTCTTATTCTCAACTGAGTTCTTATTCCATTTTACAAATCGATGTTCTGAAGTCTGAACCCTAAAAGAAAGCACACTACAAGAAAATGCTTTTGGCATCCCTCCAGATATCCAACTTGATTCTCTAAATTAGTTTTATGTTTACAGTAGTTTAAAAAAGAAAAATCAAGCTTTCTGCCAATAATAATATTTGGGAAAATGAACAGTTAAACAAAAGTTGTGTAATATCGACAAAGGCAAATAAAATGCAAATCGGTAGATGCGTTACAGTTTTTGAATTTCTGTCTGCACTGAATGGTAAAAGAATTCAGTTTAATCACGCTGCATGCAGCTAAAACTCGATATGGAAATACAACCATCTCTATAAAGCACTTCACCATGTGACCAGTGAGGTATTAAACATTTATCTTGAATAAAACATCAATCATCGCAATTTTGTGTTTTTTATTCTCCGATTTTGAATATGCCTTATTTACAAAGTCACATAACAACACAGAGTTGCTTTCTGGGCTAAACCAGACGCCTCCAATGTTTTAAATCTTTCTCAAGTTAATAGTTGATCGAAACACATATTGCTTGACTGGACTTCTTCAGCAAAAAAAAAGAGCCGACTCCTCATTATAGCTTTTTCTGTTAGAGCAGGCACAACAACCACCTGGGAAAGTCGTCCCTCAACTTAAATCAGCAGTAAAGAAAGTGGCACCTTCCTCTGAGGATGCTGATGACACAGTCCTGCTATGACTACGAAGCTGAAAAACGACCATTCTAAAATAACACTCATGACGTGTCAATATGCTCCTTAACTGAACATTAACATTAAGAAGGCAATCTTCTGCTTATTAATCACTCTCATGCATCTCAACATAGATGGTTGTTCCACAGATTTAAATAAAACACACAAGTTTGTAGTAGTAACTTTTCATACTGGTGACATGTGTGGGGGGTGAGCTGGAGTCCAGGTCTGCACACCCGAAATGCCATTAGGTGTTCAGATCACTTATCACATGCTGACTGGAAGTTTCGTTTTCCTGTTCTTGGATGGGACCCCTGTCCTCTCAAACTCCATTTTCTCTTGAATGTACTGTTTCTTGCACTCCTCGAAAAAGGCGGGATCCTGGTAGCTGGTGAAAAGAGAACAGAAACTGTATGGACTACAGGTGACAGAGATTTGACAGGCAACAGTTTTGTGACAAATAGAAGCCAGTGGCTCAGCAGCACGTGGTGTCATAACACCTCACGGCCCGAGTGTTATGCTGCAGAAAAAAACGGCAAAATACTTACTGCACCGTCAGACATTCCTTAAGGGCTGAATTCTCCTCGCGGCAGTTAAACACCATGAAGAATCCAGCTTCCTTACAGCAGGAGTTGAAAGCTGGACAGAGTAGGAAGAGGAGAAGAGAGGAAATAAGGCAAAAAACCCACTGAAAACATTCACCCAGTCCTATGTTCAATGACTTGGGTTGTGCTACTTGATAAGAGGTGTTTCACTGGAGTCGTCAAGACGGGGCACAACTTAGAAAACTAAGATGAACACTCAAATGTGGTCACTGAAACGAAATGACGCCCAGCACTAGTGTAGGGATGCGTCAGCAACACCGTGTCTCAGAGGCATGTGCGATGTTAAGGGTCCTCAGTGCAAACGAGGTGAGGAAAACCCCAGTCTTCACCTTGTTAGCGGGCTCTTTCTCCAGGCTTTAATTAAAACCACTGCCGTCACATGTCCCTTCTCAGACAACTGGCATAATTACCTTTATCAGTGGCATCAGTATGGCTATCACACAGTGGCTTTCATCAGGATGCAGATACGGAGAGAAGTAACTGTAAAACCAATTTAGAGAAGCAGAAGAGTGCGACTAATCTAATCAGCAAGCGCCTCATCCTGGTCCCCCGACTCTCATAGAGCCTGCAGAGGGTTAGCTCTCAACGCACAGCGGCCGCTCCAGCGGGGCCGAGGCATGACATCAGGCATGAGATCAGTTTGATGTCAGGAGAGGCTGTGACAGAGAACCTTTGGTTTGCCACTTTCAAAATAGAGAAGTGGATTGTGACAAAGCGGCTTGTCCACCGAGAGATGACTGCGACTTGGGCAGGACGCGGAGAGTTAACGCATGTAAATTCTTCCCTTTATGCTTCACATCTTCACACAGAAAGACAACAGCAGGGATAATCAGTTTTTAAATAACAAACATTAACTATAATTGAGGAATAAAGGTTTTCTTTCCGTTTCCCTTCCATAGTTCTGATGGTGGCCTCATGCAAGACCTGCAGGATTAAAACAGTGTTAATTAAGAAAAATGTTGTCTGTTAGAGGGTATGCATGTTCCTCACTACGACCCTAACCCCAACAGACAGAGGCCTAGCCGAGAGCTGACATGAATCATCAGGGCAGTGGGAAAGATTGTGTCAAGTAAAACTATGAGATGATGCCGTCAGGCTGGCAGCTGCACGGAGGCTAGTATGCAGAGACAGATAGCACAGGAAAACATACTTGTAGAAAGTGTTTTCTCTTTTCTTCATAAAACTCACACACACACACACACACACGCACACACATACATACACACAGTGGCCCTGTACAGACACAAACACACTGCCTGAGAAGGCAGAGGATGAAGGTGTGAAAATGAGTGGGACAAGAAGCTTGTAATGTGAGGGGGGTTTCCACCACACACAGCCACTATCTGTCCCATCACCGCGGCCTATGTGCGCCATGTCCCTATGAGAATCACACACATGGGCTCACACAGGTTGCCATCAGATTTATACAAACCACATAAGTTCAGCAACCATCTGGCTGCTGCGCCGCTGCAGTGAGACAGGCACTCGCCAGCACGGCTAACGCTATTTCCATGGAGATAAAGGGGTAACTGCTGTCATGACACTTGGCCTTACCCAGAACTCGCACAACACTGGTGCCCACAGGAAGTTCACAAGGATCAGAGAACAGGAAGGAGGAGACTAACGGAGGAGAATTTTTTTTTTTTTTTTAACGCCGCATTGCACTGATTTAGGAAAAGGACCAGTGACCCCAAGCCGTGTGAAACGACAGGAGAGGTTTCTGGACTCCTTGCAGTTAAAATATAATTTTCCCATTTGCTGTCACGTTTGGAAAGATCAAATATCTAAGAAATTTGTGAGGGGGACATCAAAAGAAACAGAGAAACAGGAAAGTGCTGGTAATTTGACAGGGTAATAGATGATGAATATTCAAAAAATATTTTTTAAGTCATCAGACAAAAAAAAAAAAAAAACAATTTTCTCATTTTTTGTTAGATCAGACTTTACATGTTTAAACCATTTTCATTTCATTTAGCAACAAAACTTCTGCTGTTGATCCATTTAGTTTTTTTTGTTTTTTTTAAAAATCTCATTAAAAATGTGCTGCACAAAAACAGAAGATAGTGATGGTCTGCATAAAGAAGAACATCAACAACAGATTAATGAGGGCTCAGTTCAAATAAACTATTTTTTCTGCAATAATGTGACAAAACGTCTTCCCTGGAAGAGTTCATTAAGCTCGTGTGGCTGGCTGACTGACAGTAAATGGTGATGCAAGACATCCAAATAAATTTTACTATGAAATGTGAGAAGAAAATGAACATCTTACATCAGGACCCAGACCTGGTGGTGCAGATATGTAGAAAAGCTCTGCCGAGAACACTTTCATTTCCACCTTTTCTACAAGCACTTAGGAGCACATTATACATATACCAGCTGGGTTTGATGCATTTCTTCCCAACAGATTTTATTTGGCAGTAAACTTGTTATGGCAACCTGTGAGGAGTAAAAACCTCACACAATGTCATATCAGGGACCACAAAGTAGGGAGCACTGGGATTGGGCATCTTAGTGTGATTGTTGGGCTTGAATCTAAATTAATGGAAAGTGACACTGAAGGTGAAAATGTTCAGAAAATTATGGTAAGAATGAGGTTAGAACTGCAATGTTCCCAGCCCGACAACCTTTTTTTTCACTTTCCACTTCCAATGGAATTGTTCTTTTCCTCTCTTTTCCGGATTTACTCTTAGCTTCTGTCAATTATCCCTCACATCATCAGGATCATTTGAAAAATAAGTCTAGTCTAGTCTAGTTCCCCGTAGAAAGATAAGATCAGTCTCTCATACCCACCTTCAACCTTTTCCATACAGCGTTCCCTGGCTTTCTCCCTCATCAACTTAGGGATCAGAACGTCTTTCTCCACATGCCTCAGTTGGATCTCCTCTGATAACAGATAAAAAAAGGGGGGAAAAAATATTAATAGTATTTCTTTTTTTTGTTTTCTGACAGCTGTGAACGGCACAAACCGTTGCTACACTTTGTTTTTATTGAATAGGAGCACACGTCCAAACGGAATACAGCAAAGAAAAAAAATATGATAGTAAATTAAAGCCCTAAAGTGTAATGCAACGTATTGGACAAAGAGAGACGTGTTCGTGTGATAACATATTTATCATTTACCCACCAAGCTAATGGTAGCTAATATCAATGCATAAACACGAGTCAACACAATATTAGCCATAAATGGCAATATAGCGTGGAAACCTGGAACAAAGTGGGCTAAATGATCTACGGGTAACACATTATAAACAGTAGAAATATTTGTTACCTGTGTTTGTTGCCTCCATTGCAGTGAAGCTTCTTATAACATTACAAAACAGAGCCAATGTGACCTAGCTCACGAACGTTCAAAACACTTCCGCTGACGCAAGAGTGGCCTGAAAACTACAAATCCCACAATCACAGCCAGACGCGTCGCATCCTGCTGAAGTTTTGTCTCGTCAATTAACATTTAAATATTAACACCGCTGCAGAAAAATAGCGTCATTACATACACACCTTCTTTTAGGAGCAGCATTATAAGCCTTCCATGCATTTCGGTCTTTCTTTCACTTGTAAATGTGTATTGCCTCTGACAATTGAGAGCTGCTTTGTATACAAATTTGAGTTCATAATCATGAACATAGAATTTTACATATCAGAGCATTGAATAAGCAAGACTGACCACAAAGCTTGTCAGATTATGAATTACGAATTTTAAATCATGAATCCCCCGTTTAGATTAAAGGATTTTCAGTTTGCATATAACCATATGACCATTTTAATTCAACCCAACCGAATAAATGCAACCACAACCAATAAAAACATTTAAATCATTCTGTTTGTCTGTTTTTTGGCACAGTTTTTTTTAAAACAATTTTATCTATATTGACCAAAATCACAACAAATATCCTCTCGAGGCAATCCAAAATTAAATTATACTGACAAGCCATTAATAATACCTTTTTGAAAGCTGCTTTTCAAATATACATTTGCACTGCACATTGAGTTAGTGTCCAATTGTCAGCCTAATTCCACTGGCTGAGTATAATGACTCTAGATGAAAAAAATGTTTCTGATACTATAAAAATAAACAAGCTGATGTGTTAATAGTCAATCAACTATAACAGTAGAAATTGCTCAATCTTTTTTTTCACCTACAACAGTAAGCAAACTTGAATTATTTCAAAATATTTTTCTAATACAATAGGATGTGCATGTGAAACAAATCAGTCATTTGTGCTGCTGTTTCATTTGGGAAATTAAATGAAACAGCAGCACAAAAAAAGACATCCAGCCTAAACCATAGACTGTACACTTGAGCACAGCAAGTCTGACCACAGTTCGCTGTTTGGCAGATCCTTTACAGGCCCCACCTGTTCAATCAAAGAGACAGGTACGCCGTCAGATACAGACAAACATACACCTTGAAGCAAAAGGCAACCTTTACACATACCCCAATGCAAACTATAGTCAGCAGTGTGACACAGGTGTAAACTACGCA
This sequence comes from Menidia beryllina, assembly GCA_013363375.1. NCBI lineage: Eukaryota > Metazoa > Chordata > Actinopteri > Atheriniformes > Atherinopsidae > Menidia > Menidia beryllina. The sequence continues at coordinate 12,335,912 of JABUIW010000019.1, forward strand.
CCTCCATATTCAAACCACACACATGCACACCTACTGCGCCTTGACAACTCACACTCACCCACACACTCCACCACCTGAGGGGATGTCGTGAATCTCTTGCTCGTCTGCACGAAGTTCTCACAGCTCTCTGACCTTACAGCACTGTGGCTGCTGGTCTCTGCTGCGGAGGAACACAGTCCTTTCATCTGCAAATCAAAAGAAAAAACAAGCAAACTATGATTTTTACTAGAAGTGAACACGAACCCTTATTGCAGACACCACAAACCATCACCTGTACGTACTGCATGCAGTTTTTTAGAATTTAACCAAGACTCAGACACACAGACAGATGGATGTGCGCCTCTCCAAGTCCAGACAGTGCACTCCTCTGTTGCCATGCCCTCTGACACCAGGTGGACATCTGCAGATTTTAATATCAACAGATCTCTCCTAAGTGTGGAACTTGCCAAATTTTCTCAACAGGGCCAAATGGAGCTCACACGAATGATTGCACAACCATTGAACCAAATCTGATGAAAACGATATGGTAATGTGCCTTAAATGCATTATCTTTTTTTCTTTTAAACGTTTCAACCTGTAGAAATGCTACCCATAAATACATTATATTGACAACTCGTAGGTCTCGTAGATCATTGAAAAAAAGATTGAAGACAAAGATATGAGGTAAACCTCATTGAGGAAGACATTTGCTACTAAATGATTAATCTATCTTGGATCAAAATCAATGTTTTGATGATTTAAGAGACATTTTGGAAGAGATTTCAGAAAAAAACAAAACAACATTTGTTGATTTTTTTTGTTGCTTTGTTGTAGTTCGTCTTAAGTCCAAACAGATATCAATTTAATAATCCATTCAACCAACTGCCATAAACAAAGTTAAGATATTTGTTTAATTGGTCAGATGCACATGGTATTTATCTACACAACGACTGACAATTCAGTTGAATTTCCATTGCATTATTATTATTCATCAAAGCAGTGAAGATGATAATGCTAAATGACAATTTTGAAAACTTGAAAAATAATTTATCTGGCTAATTCATCTTAGTTTTTGTTGATTTCTCTTTTTTTGGTTACCTTTTGAGATATTGAATTGAATTTTTTTTTTTTTAAAGCCTGAAAACTCTTACATTTTATGTATTCATTTTTTTCATTTTTGTATCACTTGAATGTTTTTGGAATTTGATTTACTTAAAGTACTGGATTCTGACTGTGTTACAATGACCTGGACTCCAACTGGACACTCAAGTGTACTTTTTAAGTTCCCAAAGATGACATTTGTTCTGATTTGGCACTTCACAAATAAATTTTGTTTTTATTTAATTTAATTTAATTCTAGCAGGCTACATTGAATTGCAATAACATTACTGTCCACATGCTTTCTGTTTTTCCTCCATCTCTAAGCCTAGCCAGAGATTTCATCTATGTTTAAACCTCAGCATCCTGTGACTGATAGTAAAGCAAAAAAGGTGAAAAGCTGTTTATAAATATCAACTGTGAAACTTTCTTGATTCTAAGTCCACATTGCAACACAACCATCCAGACTATACAACACGCTTGTAAAAATTTTGAAAATCTATTATCCATCCATCATTTGCTATAAAGGGCTGAGGCATATCCCAGCAGTCATTAGGCAAGAGGTGGGTACTTCCCGAACAGGTTGTAAGTCCATCTCAGGGGCCACACAGCAACTCTCCCATGGGCAATTTAGAATCATCAGTTAACCTCACACGCGTTATTTTGACAGGGGGAGAAGATGGAATACTCGGAGAAAGCACATACACACACAGGGTGAACACGCAGAGGAATTCCATGCAAACTCAAAATGTCATGGAATCAAACCCTGTTGCGGTGATGCAACAGTGTTACCCACCACACCAGTGAGTAGCCCCTGTGGAACCAAAGTTCAACAAAAAGGAAAACATGGATGTCAGATTAAGAGAAAGAAAATCGTAGACTTAAGAATTTCTTTGGGAGCTCTGAAAATGCTGTCATTCTAGTATTTTTTATCTAAATCCAAAACTAAATCTGGGCATCGTAAGAGTTTTAGTGTAACCGGGAAACAGCCAGGTATTGTTCTCATCTATCTCTTGATTTAATCTCCAAAAATGACGTAGTTTTCCCATTTCATAAAATTGCACTCTCTCAAAATCAGAATGATCAAGCACACCAGGTTGGATTTCAGGAGCACAGTGGAGAAAACCGAAGCAACCCCTTAACCACTTCCAGTTGGCTCTATTCAGGAAAGAGCTAACAACCCCAGGTAGTGTTATGGCTGATATGGCAGGGGCCTTGGCTCCCGACACTGATCCAATATTACCCAAGCAGCAGGGCCCCATGAACCTGGCAGAAGGAGGTTAGCAAAGTTAAACCCTCTTACTACATGCCTCAATGCTCAGGGCCAACCACCAGCTCTTCCAACTGTCAACCACAAAACAAGGCACCTATTAGAGAACGTTAAAGGGTCACTGACACTGATACCCTTTCCATTTGTGAACCTCCAGAGAAACGAATCGCTCGTGGCCCATGCTCATTTATGAGTGAAGTACATCTGCAGTTTTAGATAATGGGTTTTCTTTGAGTCTACTCTTGACTGCAGCAATGACTCCCAAGAGAAAGGAGGAGCTATGCCTTTATTTTCTGCATGCCCACTCGATTCTATTGGTGTCTTCCAAGACATCGCTCAGCCGGCAGATGGGGTGAGGAGATGAGATTTTAGAGTGTTTAAGGCCAAGCTACGGGAAGTCTCTTCAGGGTCGACGGAGAACAGATAATCCAAAGGCTGGGGTGAGGGGATTACAAACCTTACAGGCAGACCTCTGCTGTTGAGTCTTGCTGTGGGGCACCTTCCACAAGTCACCCCAGTGATATTTGGCTGTGGTGGTTATCGTCGATGTGGACTAAGTGTGTTGGGATATTAGAGTGAGTAGCTCAATGTCTTCGCCTTCCCCTGATGCTGGGCACTGGTTGGTTCTGATTGGTGAACTCAACATTTAAAAATAGTTACCTGATTAAATAGGTAAAAGATTTGGACAGCAGTTTGATACATAAATTATTGCCGATACAACTGTTTACAAGATGGGACCATATGGTTTCTATGCCATTGTAAGAGTTCAAATTCTAGAAAAATGTATATATAAAAGCTTTACTGAATGATTCATTCACTCTTCCTTAATGAAGAATATCATGTTTTCCAAATGGCTTGTGGTCTTTTTGTTGTCCCTGTGGCTCTGGTCTTGTTGGCACCCCCAAAGAAATGTCAGGATGCATTTCCCTTCAAGCAAGTGAAGGGGTCTGCCACTGTGCCACAATCTGCACCCGCTTCTCAGGCAGGCTAAACCCTTTGACACCACAGTTTTTAATTAAAATTACATTAAGAGTAATCAGGCAGAAGAGTTGGGGATGGAGGTCAGAAGCATTAAGGGAGGGGCAGGTGAGCAAGGGTTTAGTAAGGGTTTAGACTTTAACCCTAAAACAGTGGTCCCTGCCATGTCAGTGAAGATACCGCGAGACCTCTACCTGCACAGGAAGACGTAAATATAGTTTTGAATAAATGAAAATAGAAAGAAGCTATTTTCACGTAAATTCTATAGTCTTCTTTAATCATTTACAAGTGATGTGGTTTCAGCTAAACTATGGAATTATACCAATATCATCTATTGATCTAATAATTACAGTCTGATTTAAGGTGATTTAACTCATTTTGCATTGGTAAAAATCATTAAAATAAAAATAATGTTAGGTTAGTCAAACATTGTCTAATTTGGGGAGGATTAACTAAATTTGTTATTCCTCTAACGTGAATACAGTCCAAACCTAGAAAATAAATTGATATAAGTTGCAATATTTTGTTGATCACATTTGTGAAGCATATCAGAGAGTAATTCCTCCATCTATTTATTATCTATATAATTTACTCATTGAAGGGTCTTGGGGGGTCTGGAGCCTGTCCCAACTGTCAATGAGCAAGAGGCGGGGTATACTACGGACAGGACCACACAGAGACAGTAGCTTTTATTTACTTTTGAACAACCTATAAGAGCGTGTCTTCTGTTGAACTTGCCATCACTCATGAACAGAATCTTTACTTACGTAAAGTCCTTAAGGTCCTGATGCAGGAAATACCCTTTCTGGTTGAGAACCGTGGATCTTGGATCTTGGATATAGAATACCCGACTCTCAAGAGAGTGGGGCTGAAGGCTTAGCAGAGAGGAATGTTCAAGTAAAGAAATATTTTTCAATCTTCACACACTCAAATGCATACCTTCAAGGCTTAGAAGAAGTCATTCTATCCATAATATCCCTAACCCCTTTGAAGAAGCGATGAAAAATCAGAACCACAGCCAAAGAACCTGGAGTATAACAGTTCAATTTAAATAGAAAGTCATGTTTGTTTGGTTTGTGGCTTAATGCTTTTAGACTATAAATTTCTTTTTTAGGAGCAGATGTTTTGTTTGGAGTTTTATCTGTAAAGCACTTTGGTTGACATCGGTTATTTTTCAAATATGCTATCTAAGTTCATGTTGGTTAGAATCCTGTCTGAGGGCCATTCTGTGTGGAGTTTACATGTTCCCCCTTTGGGTGCGTGGGTTTTCATTTGTGATTCTAACTCTAACCCAATGACAGCTGGAATAAGGTCCAACCCTCCCCTCAACCCTGCAAGTATTAAGTATGATGTATAGAAAATTGATATAATTTAATATAATATAATATATTTTTAGAATTACTTTGTTTTGTATAAATTATCCAGGTCTCTATAATTCAATAATTAGCAATCTGGAAAAGACATGTTTTTCATTTCACTTATATTTTATCAGTGTTAAACCGACCAAAAATAATTAGAATCAAGATTATGCAAACAGAACTGTTTAGTTTGTGAAATATAAGGCTTTTTTGCTGTTGTTTTTGAGCGATGAATTCATTTCTTTTTTAACACATTTTTAAACAAAAGAAGCACAAAGGCAGACATCTCAAATATGTCTTAAAAATACATTTGTAAATTTAAGTTTAACATTTTTTTTTTCTTCAAAAGAGGAGACTCATCTGGCTTTCTCGCCGCATGTGTAAAAGAAAGACCAAATGTTAATATGACTTCTTTTTTCCCAGAAACAGGAGAGGACTGAAGAGAGGAGGGTACAAAGACCCTATTCGTTCTCACTTCATGGGCTCTCGCCAAAATAATTATAAGCTTTATTATAGTACACAGCAAAAAGTAGAAGAAACCCACCAAAAGAATGGTTAGACAGGAGAGGAAAATTACTTTTCCCCTCTGCTTTCGCTTTATGCCCCCTTCAACAAGAGATGAGACAGCAATGGATGGAAGAGGCCTTCTTCAGGAGGCATCATGGGGCTTTTTTGCAGGATGGCAAAGAGAAGCTACAGGGACAGCCCTGCTTGTGTTTCCTCCATTCATTAAGACAGAACACCTTTGACCATTGTACAATGACCAAAGTTTTCCCTCATTACATGGTCCATCTTGATGAATAGATGAAGGGGACAGTGATGGGGACGAGGAGAAGAGTAAAAAAAAAGAGAAAAAAAGGAGACCACACTATTTGAATAGGAGTTTGGTACAGAATCCACATGCTCTAAACAACACCAAAGAGTACATCTTGTCTTTTGATCAAGTTCTTTCTCCATCTCTTTTCTTTTTACAAGAATATGATCCTCTTTCGGCTTCTGGACCCGCATTGCCTGCACTGCGTTGAGTGTCTGAATGCAGTTGATTATCTAAAAGGAAAAGTTTGTACCTGTTGAAAAGCTATCCTTGGTTTCTTGGCTTGTTAATGGCAACAAAAAGCAGCTACAGCAGATGGTCAGAGGACACCACATGCTGCGGAGAGCCTTTCAGACATGTCCCTAATAAGAATGCAGTGGTGAGAGCTTCTCTGAATGCATGCTGGGCCGAGGAAGATAGGTAGGAAGGAGACAGAAAAGAAAAGGAAAAAAACATCTTTTACCTCTCCATCTATAATTACTCCAAATGAAGAATAGGCTGCAGAAATGGATGGGGAGGCTTTCCATTATGACAGGAAAAAAAAGCCTGTCAAGTAGAAAAAGCAGAGCACAAGATCGATAGATTTTAATGGATGAGAAGAAAGAGAAGTTTTCTCAAAAGTAACCATGTATTTGCTTCAGTGTGAGAGTGTATGTGAATGTACCGCTAAAATCATATCTGTGGTTTCTAATTGCACCAAAGCATGGCCCATGTACAGTTCATCTGCACACACTGCCTTAATCACTCCAGATAGACTAATACATTTCAGTATTCCTTTTATCTTAGTTTCTTTACTTCTGCTTTCTTGCTTCTTAACTTGCTCTCACAAAATTCACCAGCCGCTCCCCCTTTTTATCTTTTATTTTGTAAGCCTCAGTAATAAATCATCTTATGTCGATACTGGCCTGTAAACATTTTACAGTCCTTCACACCTTAAAATAAAACACATCTTCACTCAGCAGTCACACACACTCACAGCCGGGAGTTTTGCACAAAGCAAAAACCTGCACACAAGGGGAGCTGCAAGATTTGGTTTGAGTGGCCTTTGAAAAGCTACTGATAGCCAAAATTTTAGGTGACGATTTTGAGTTGCTGCTTTCAGCTGCCAAGTTAATTTAATTAGTGATTGAGTTGGGTTTTAATTATTACACCCATCGCATTAAGCAGAAAAGAATTCAGACTGTAAAATTACAAAAAAGCTGTAACTCTGACAATCACGAGTGAATGATGAGGCCTCTTGTAAAAAATAGATTAATTAATCAGTGAATTAAAGTTTTCACATACTGGGGATATTCCAGGGGTTTTTAACGTAAGCAGTAACAATCACAATCATAAGACTAAAGACGATTCTAAGATTTGCAGCTAAGATGATTCAAGCATACAAGGTATGCTAATGCAGTACTAACTGCACCTTTCCTCTTGTAACCTAACTGGTTCAGGTTCTGTTCCATGAGCGAAATAGAAATGGCACATTTTAAAGGCTTTATTTGTCAATGTTCAGTGGAACACCAACGATTCAAGAGCAGTTGACAGTGCTTTTATAGGATCAGTAGGAGTGTGTAAGACAAGCAGTGTACTGAATTAAGATTGGTGAAATGTACTGTATTTAAAGAACTGTATTTATTCATCATAGAATCATTAAGTCAATGCTTTAATGTATGTGTGTGTGTGTACATGATCTATGTGTATGTATGTGTGCGCACACGCGTATGTTAAACAGTGACAAGAGTGGGGGTACGGAAGAACACAGGACCCACACTGTGGGTAGGCGCTAAAATATACAGTGAGAAAAACTCAGTGAGAATGTGACAGCTGAACAATAGGGTGGAATTGGGTGAGTACAGAACAGTGTTTTCAAGACAATAACAATCTATTTTTACTTTAACAAGAACACATATATTCTCAAACAAAGAAATTGCTTTTCTAAAATGTCTCTCTTGATTTTTTCCCTCTCCAAATTATGGAAGCTTTTTCATCGTCGACAGCTACAGTTAGAGAAGAAATGAGCTCTGAGCAAAGTTTGCACAACATGGAAAGCTTATGTTTGTTTTCTCCATAGAAGTGTAAGATATTCTACAACGAATGGTAACATTTTGGAGGTTTTTCCCTTTCACCAGATCATTGTACCACATTCTCTTGATTATTCCCCACCAATGTTTTGGTAAGCATACATATGACACACTTTCACCCTCTATCGCACGCGCACACACACACACACACACACACACACACACACACACACACACACACACACACACACACACACACACACACACACACACACTGCAGAGTCAGATTCTAAGCAGCTTCTCAATTATGAGCCTCTCCTCACTGCTCTCAACACCTCATGCTACACAGTTAATGACTGGATTATTGCACTGATTAAGATGCACTTAACCCATAAACAGCAATTCCCTTTCACATATAATCAAAAAGCCAATTAAAGCAAGACTTAACCTCAAGACGGACAAAGGCCAAGTACTAAAAGTTAAGATGGAACATTGTGTTACTTAGGATTCTGCTCTGACTGAAGATCTGGGTCACAGTATAAAAGTACCATTATTTGATTCTGTTACTTGTATCAGTGAAGAGGAAAAAAACATCTTGGATTTAAAAAAAAAATGTAAGTAGTTTGCTATGATCTGAAATATGGGTATAAAATGAATATGTGAGCATTAAGAGCAAAAATATTGCTGCTCAGGGGCTGAAATTACTTTTAAATAATTTTATGAAATATAATCATTTAACATAACCAATTTCACCAAAAATGTTCCCACCTCACGTGCAGTATTAAAACGTTTCCATGTCTGATGTATCTTTCTGTTAAAATTGCTTAATTAACAGTGAGCCTTAATGGCTATTTTGCTTAGTTATTTTTCTGTCGTGATTCCCCAGAAGAAGAAAAAATGCTTTATCCAAAAATGAAAATTGTCATGAATAAAAAACAGAAAGAGTGGATCAAAATAAAAGTCTGGAAACCATTCCCGCATGATTACTGTGTATCTTACCTGGTTGGTCTTGATCTTTTGTTGTGGCACACAAGTCTCTGAGTCACAAAGTCTGTTGCCTTCTCAGCCTTAACCAATTCCAAGGGGCATTTCTACTCCCAAACTTCAAAACAAAGCTGATTAATTAACTCTCAGGCTTATACCTCTGAACCATAAAGAGCTTGCAAATTACCTTGGTGGAAATGATTACAACCATGGCAAACAATAAATCAATCAATGAATCTAATGAAGCTTGCACGCCGTCACTGGCATTTCGCTGTTACTCCCAGTCATCTGTGGAATTACAATATGAAAGAAGGGGATCATAGTTAAATTGCTAATCATAATGTGATACCACAGTCAGCAGATTCTCCGTATGAGACAGGTCCTGCTTGTCTGCTGCAAGAGGGGACATAATGCAGAAAATATTCTTTCCACTCCACCGGAGAAAAGAACACTTCTTTTTTTATTACATTTCTTTTGGCTCTGAACACAAAGATAGATTAACTAGATCTATTGCATGTCTGTGAACACAGTGATCAAAAAGATTGGAGAAAATGTTGATTGGCCACAATAGTTTCACTCCTGGTTCTGCTGTTGATCCTTTTAAACTGATATGTCCAAATAAACTCAGTCATTCTCACCAACAATCCTTCAGCAGGAGGTAAATAGTGCTTTTTTAAATTAATTATTTTCTTTTTTCATTCTGAGATTAAACACTAGGATGGACTAGTATGACTTGGTACCTGCATGACCTGAAATGAGTCTCTGTATTTTGCTTTCTTGAGCCAATAGTTCCTGACCTTGACCCGAGATCAAATTGTGGCTGCTTTCCTATTGGGGCTGCTGACCCTGGCAGATTGGTGGGCAGAAACTTTTAACAGTACAGATTGGGTGCTAATAATGAGGGAGTGCTCTGAGCAGGCCTCAGCTGGCAGTGACCAGAGGCTTCATGAAGTTCCTGTCAGATGAGTGATCCAGGAAGTCATGGGTCTTGGCCGAGTAGAGTTTCTGGAAAGATTAATCTCTTGTGTGAAGTTGTGACTAATTGGGCAGACATTATCAACAGTGACATGATCTGTAGTGTTGTGATACCAGCAGCTACATAATAGAACAGGTTTTTGGGGATTATCATAAATCACATATTTGGATGAATAGCAGTGCTGTAACAGTAAAAACTGTTGCACTTTTGGTGATTCACAATTAAAGCAACCATTCAGAGTTTGAGTGGGGTTCTAGCATTTTCTCAAATTCCATGAATCTGAAACTACTAGAATTAAAGGTCTGTTAACAAACAAGATATTGTGTAATTTAATTTGTCTGCAGCAACATTAACATAGTCTAGCTTTCTTCTCCGTCTTTCTTGAAAGACACTTAATCCTTATGGCACTAATTGGAGAATGAAGATTAAATAAATAGGACTTTACCCACCTCCTGTATTTGGAAAGAGAGATTCAGATGGACAGACATTCAGTATAAAGTCATGCAAACAGGATCTCATTAGCAAATGCAAATGAGAAAACACCCAATCTTCACAGAGAGGCAGAAGTGTATCTCCATGGGATAGCTGGAACATGACAGTTCACCAACGGCCCCCACGCTGAGCACCAAATGTGATGGTTCGCTCCTGCTGCTACTCTTAACAGGATCTAGGAACGAACCATAAATATAACCAAAGGGGGGAGACAAGCACATGGGTCACTAAGGGCCCTCACCTTTGAAGCCCACTCGATGAAAACAGTTTTTGATGAGTGTTTGTGTTGTGTGAATACGCCAGAATGAACTTTACATTATTTACCGAGGTGTTTCAGTAGCTTACACATTATCCCCATCTTTTCCTATGTTTTCTTGATATGTTACACATGTTTCTGCTTAATCCAAGAAAATATACCTTTAAGAGAATTAATAGATTAAGGCTTTCATAAATTGTCAATTGTAAGAAAATGAATGTTAACTTCTGTCAAGAAACACATTGGGCATATCCTGAATCTTGTCATGCAGTGCTGTCATATAAAGAGAAGCATGTCAAAGATGAGTTTCAAAAATACTTACCAGGGCAATTAGATCCAATTTCAGACCTTTAAAAATGCTCCGTAGTAGATTAGAGGTCATACATATGTTCTCTGTAGTTAGATGATGTAAGCCCCAACACTGAAAGGCCAAAAGCTTCAATCTCTTTCATTTGGTGATAATTCAATTGAGGTGCAGGTCTGTAGGGCATTAAAAGGGAATTTTCCAGGAAGTGAGAAGAGCGATCCCAGCCAGTGAAGCTCCTCGTCTGAAGGCGGGTCTGTCGTGACATCACAAGCTGAGTTGAACAGTGTTTGTGGCATGGCTCCAGACCAACAGACCTTCTGCTGCCAGCAGGGTGACAGTGGCCTAGGGCACCACCACTACGGCCAGGTCACCAGCTTTTTCCTCCTGCCTGGCATGGCACTGGTGGGGGCGTGACCGACAGAATGGCCCGATGTCAAAAACAGCCCTTTAGACGTGTCAAAAAGCAGGCACAGCTAGAGGAAGCTGTTCATTGAGCGTGGCAGAACGGCGGAAGCCATTTCACAGACTGGCTGCCCAATGAATGGCCAAACGGTATTATTTGATTAAGTGAAAAGATTTTCTTTTGGATGAAGTTTAAGATTGAAGATTGTGTGTGTCTTTGGTAGAGAAAACAAGACCGAATAACCCAAGAAAGGCAAATACTTAAAAGCACTAGTTTTGGATGTCTTATTGTAATCTTGTGAAAGACTGGTTACCCTTCTGTCTTAACTGTCAATCAGTGGGCTGGGATTTACACAACTCATTTATATCCTTTTCACTATTCTTTTGTAGAAAGAATTAGTTGTACTGTACATGGGACATTAACAAAATAGAGTGATTCAGTTTCTGTTAAGTTTTAGCTGTCAGACCTTTGACCTCAGATGACACTCTAGAATATTCTGGTATGAGGACACGTTTCATGGTCGATTAAGTGACTGCATGGCGTCCCGTTCTGCTTCCAAGTCCCAGACTTGTCCCATGATACTACCACTCTGCCACCATGCTTCACAGTTGGTATGATGGTACTTTGCCTTTTTTCTCTCTGATCGTTTGCAGCTATCAGCTCTTCTTGTGTTTTCTTCAGGCTAAACAAGCCTCTAATGACCATCTAGTGGCTGAAAGTGGCCTTACAAAGAACTCTGGTTTGTCAACAAAACTATGTCTGGGCTCATTATGTGTATATATATATATATATATATATATATATCATCATAAGTGCTGCTGCTTAAAAATCAGTACAGATAAAACTGTAAGTTTTTATGGTTCAAACTCAATAACTTTTTATTATTGCTGAGAAGAGCAGCCATTATTGTGTCGATGAGTGTGTCTCACTTGTGATTCATAGTTTCTATCATCAAAGCATGTCATCTTGATTCAGACCAATCATTTGCTGGACAAAGAAAGAGAAAATTTGGTAGACGAACATCCGTGATTTCAATGGAGTGTAAACTGTTGGTGTAAATCAGATTCAGAGAATTTGCTAATAAGGGCTGTTTTTGGGGGGGTAGTTGGCAAATGGGAAAAAGACAAACATGCTGGGGACCTCAGAGCAAATCCATGTCCACAGCAAGGTCTGCAAATTCTAAGTCTATATGCATGAGTTTCTGAAACAATCAAACAACTCGTTCACTTTATCATCTGCTATCAGCAGAAGTGTATTAGCTGTAGACTGTTTGCTCTTCAAACAGTTTTCATTTGTCCTGTTTGATGTGTGGTGTTTATTTCAGAGGTGGTGGCCTGCTTTGCTAATCCTTTCACCGTCTTTATGATGGAAATGTTTCTCTGAGTAAACAGCAGCAGCTGAGCATCGTCTGGTGTGAGAGAGGGGCAGCTCTGAGCTGTTAAAAGTTCTGCCATTAACAGGGCAATTCAGTGTAACTCTGTCTGAGTTCGGGCTCCTTTGAAGAGAGGAAGTAGCAACCAGCCAAGGAGGAAGAGGCTGTTAGTAGCCAAAGTGATCAGAGAAAAATTGTACTTGTAAAAAAAAGCAAAAAGCAAAAGAAGCTGAAGATAATCACAGGCATTCTGGTGTGTACTGAAGAGGAGAGCCAACAGGCACTCAATTAATCATAGCTCAGGTTTTACTTTTGTGTGCGTGTTTTGTAGGAAACGGCTTCTGGAGGATGCCTTTTCATGGTCTGATATTTAAGGCCCCTCCACACCTGATATGGGGATTGCATTTATAAACTGAGACTACCACCACAACAGCGCTGTGGTTTTTGTGGCGGGGGACATGCTGCTTCTCCTCAGCTCTCACCCATGCAACTGTCGGAGGAAACAGCCTCTCATTATTCTCAGGGGCACTTAACAATATCTGCATGTAACATAGTGTTAGCTCCTGGCTACAAATAGACAAAATTTCTTGACTGGGTTCACTTTTCATGGACATTTTTTTGTTCTCACTACCTTTCAAATGGCAGGCTGTAGTCCTGACAATGGATGCAGGTCACATCTGGAATCCTGAGGGACAAATTAACTTTCTTGGTTGGTTTTAAACCCCTAAAAGAATGAACATCTTAACAAACACTGTCCCTGTAAACTCAGCATTTCTCTGAAGAACATCTCCAGCCCTGAAATGAGTGATCCGACCAACTGAGGCTGATCCCCGGATGAATCTGAATCTGGTATGAGGATGCCGAGGATCCCCTGCCCCTCCCCTGCTGATCAGACCTGATATAAAGCTGCTCTCGGTGCATCATGGCCACAAGTAGAGCGCAGCACTGAACGCCGGGGCTGCGCCTCCACCGTCTGATCAGCCCACCCGCACATGGCTCGGGCTTTTTCCCCCTTCCGACTCCATATTTTTGCACCATCTGCGCCAAACACGATGCCACTCTGTGATCTTTGGTCCGCTCCGCGCGTCGAAGTTGTTTAAGAGTTCATTCATGCGTCCTGAACCTGATTTGCTAATTGAACGAAGGGGGAACACACGCCTGGTAAGTTGATGCACTCCATTTACACAAATGTGCAAATATTAAAAAACAATTACACAGTCCTGAAGGATGATTTAAATCAATTTACGTTGTGGTGGATATAAAAACACACCAACCAAACTATTGATAACAATTTATTCTACTTTTAGAGTTAGAAACAATAGATTTGATCACAGACAATCCTGTTTTGTTTTTTTTGTGTTTTTTTTTGTTTGTTTTATTTTTTTAGAACTACATATATTCAGTCATAGGGTATTCGTCCCTTTTTCTGTTTAACTCCACAGCTGTTTAGATTTATCTGCTTGTTTCTCACGTTTGACTGTCTGATCCAAGAAGCATCACCGGTTTCTTCAGACGGAAAAATAATTGGCTATATCCCCTATTCGTGTCCCATTGGGACACAATAATGCATCCAAACTGAATGAATTCATTTCATTAACTCTGAATACTGACAGAATAATCGGTTTGTCAGAGAAAATTAAGTTACGACAATTTTCCTTAAATGATAATCATAATAAATTGGCAGTAGCCTATTGAAAAAAAAAAAAAATTCATCTTTAACCGAAAGGTGTTTTAATATTTTTGCAGGGAAATTCAAATACAAAAATCCAATATAACAGTACTTGTTTTTTTCCAAACAAATTTTGATCTCTAAAATTGCTTTTAGCTCTTGAAACCTGCCACGAATTTCAAGAGCCGTGGGCGAGTTTTCACTTGCTGTTTTTCTCCCCGGAGCTACCCCCAAAATATGTGCATCCTTCTTCACGTTTGTCACATGATTTACAAGAAACTGGTTTGATGTGCCTTGAAGGGACTCCCTCCAATATCAATCTAAATTGGCCGGACTTAGCACCATCTGAGGTGTTTGGAAAGTTTTCGGACACTTTTTCTTCGAAGATTTCGATTTGATCCATTTGATGATTGAGCCTATTGTATTAAGTAACTTGTGTTTTATTCAATTTTTTTATTTCTGTCTGCTCAGGGTTTGAGAACAGACATGAAGAAAAGGATAATTAAATTAATTTCCCATGATCAAATTAGTTAGATTCTTTCTAAAAGGCCTTTATTAATCAAAATCAGAAATATGAACTAAAGGTGGGGATTCCATTAACAGACTCAAAGGAGGCCTTTAAATATAGCTGGTGGAGTTTCAGCTGACTGTATGATGTCTTTACACGTTGAAACCTACTTTTGAATCTATCATATCTGTTTCTATCATCAGGTGGAGGCGTGCGGAAGAGGACCCTTGTAAAAACATTCTAGTGAGTGGAGGAACACACCACAAAATACCGGTTAACTGGGAACAAAGGCGGCAAACACCCCTGAAGAGGCCGAGCGAAGGCTATAGGAACCCAGTCATGCTCGGGGGAGAGGGAGAGAACAGCTCCTACTCTGCGAAAGACGCGGCGGAGGAGAGGCGGAAGTCTCCGGGCGGGGACGCGGAGGAGTCCGCGGCCGGGAACAGGTACGCGGAGCACGGGATGGGGGCCGACCGCTACTACGCCCCCCCCGGCGTGTCCAAGCAGAGCCCGGAGACAGCCAGCCCCTGCTCCTTCATCCCGTACGCCCCCGCCGGGACCGTGTACGCCCCGCCCGCCGCCGGCAGGTACCCGTCGCCCCTCCACCTGGGCTCCATGCTGCCCCCCACGGGCTTCTCCCCCCCGGCCGGCGGCCGCGGCCCCTTCAGCCCGCCCTACCAGCTGGGGCAGGCGGCCGGCTGCCTCTACCCGCCCTACGCCGGCTCCGGGGGGGCGGCTCTGGGCAGCGTGGCTCTGCCCGGAGCCGGGCCGGGGATGAGGGCCCAGGTGTACCTCTGCAACAGAGCCCTGTGGCTCAAGTTCCACCGGCACCAGACCGAGATGATCATCACCAAGCAGGGCAGGTGGGCGCACGGCTTTCTGTTTCTCAGCGCACGCCTGCAGCCTTTGGTTTCAGGTTTTCTTTTCAGGCTCACTGACTTTCTGGCGTGTCCGCAGGCGGATGTTTCCTTTCCTCAGCTTTAACATGGCCGGCCTGAACGTGACCGGACATTACAACGTGTTTGTGGAGGTGGTGCTGGCGGACCCCAACCACTGGAGGTTCCAGGGTGGGAAGTGGGTCACCTGTGGGAAGGCTGACAACAGCAGTCAAGGTAACCCATCCGGAACAGTTTTTACAACTCAACTCGTTTCATTCTGAATTAGATTAAGAAAAAATATGTCGAGATTTAAAGACCACGGCCCAAAGACAAATAATTTGAATGTGCCAAACTTTAACTAAATAGTGGAAACATTATCCGTTTACAATTAAACATAATTCAGTCGGGGTTCATGGCTTTGTTTTTGATAATTTCAAAGTCGATTCAACAATTTATCACCCTTTGAAAGAAAAAAAGACAATAATCAGCCCAGTCCGCTGAAGCCCACTTTTGGTCTGCTCATTTAATCTCATGATGAAAATTCTGTATCTCAGGGAACAAAGTCTACATCCACCCAGAGTCTCCGAACACAGGGGCCCACTGGATGAGACAAGAAATCTCCTTCAGCAAACTCAAACTCACCAACAACAAAGGGACCACTCACAACACATCCCAGGTACCGACATTTGAAAAGTAAATTTCTCAGTATTATTTGATGCGATCGTATAATTTACTCTAAAATATCTGAGATTTTCACTCCCTGGCACTCCCATCAGAACGGCCTCCGGGGTGAACGAACAGATATGGTCCTGCAGCACAATTTGGATTGACAACTTTAGTTTTTTTTTCTTTTCTGTTTAGTCAGGAAAAATTTTTTTGCAAACTCATACGTGAGCCACAACGTGAGGTTTTTATCATAAACAGCAGCAGGGCTGCAAACGGAAACCTCGATACGATCGTTCAGGAGACTTTTGTCGGAGGTGGGACAGAAAACAAAACAAAAACCAAACCGAACCAGGCCACGCGTAAACTCGGTTGAGGCAGAAATGAATTTTGACGATAGAGATAAGCCAGTGCGTGAAGTAGCCTATTAACCGTATTTCTTTTCTGTCTTATTCATCATGAAAAATGTAGATGATCGTTCTGCAATCCCTGCATAAGTACCAGCCGCGGCTGCACATCGTGGAGGTGACGGAGGATGGCGCAGAGGCCATCGGCGGAGACGTGAAGACGCAGTGCTTCACTTTCCCAGAGACCCAGTTCATAGCGGTCACCGCCTACCAGAACACCGACGTGAGTCCAGACAACAATTAAGGGAATGGTCTCTTAAGCCTGAGCTGCTTGTGTATGATCCTATCATATGTTGACATTTCATACCTTATCAAATAGAAAGGAATAATTTGTTAAAAAGCACACATTGCCATTCTGATTTGTGTGTTTTTTTTAACCAGACAATACTAATTATCTTCACATTTTCCCTCAGATAACACAGTTGAAAATCGATCACAACCCTTTTGCCAAAGGATTCAGAGATAATTATGATTCGTGAGTATTTTCCCCTAAATATTTCCACATCACACAAATAAAACGTCCCACTTTGTGCCTGCTAACTCATTTACAGCAAACCCTTCCCATCCTTGCTTTCCATTGACCTCCCAATCATAACTTCTTTTTTTTTTCTGCTTTCCTTTAGAATGTACACAGCTCCAGAAAATGACCGTCTAACTCCATCTCCAAACGACTCTCCTCGTGCCCATCAGATCGTCCCGGGCACGCGCTACACCATGCAGCCCCTCTTCCAGGACCAGTTTGTCAACAACCTTCCGCAGAATCGCTTCTACAACTGTGAGAGAGCAGTGCCACAGACGAACAGCCTCCTCTCGCCTCAGACAGAGGACGGAACATCACAGAGGTGGTTTGTGGCCTCTATGCAGCAAGGTGCAAACAGCACCGGTGCAGCCAACAAGCTCGACCTGACCCCGTACGAGGGGGACTATTCAAGCTCCCTTCTTCCGTATGGCATCAAATCACTGTCCATGCAAACCTCCCATGCCCTCAGCTACTACCCAGACTCTGCTTTTACCACAATGTCTGCAGGCTGGGGGTCCAGATCAGCATACCAAAGAAAAGTCACACCCAGTCTGCCGTGGTCTCCCAGGCCCAGCCCGACTGCTGGCTTCCCAGAAGACTCAGACAAAGTTAAGTTACAGATAGAGGAGGAGGTGAACGGCAGCGAAGCCCTGATCAGCCCCTGGACTGAGAGCCAGCCATCAGCTCTCTCCCCAGACAAGGCTGATTCCTATTCCATGGCGTGCAAGCGAAGGCGTTTATCTCTCAACGGTCAACGCACAGAGGACTCGCCCACCAAGTGTGAGGACTTAACCTCTGCTGCCACCAGTAGCTCCTATAAAGACCCCCAGTCCAAAGGCATGCCGGCCTACTATTCTTTTTACACAAACCATTGAGTCTCACCCAGACAACCCTGTGATGTGACATATTTTCTATTGCGTGTCATCAAATGATTTCAGTTGTGAGAAATGTTTTCTTGTTGGGAAGACAAAAAGAACGAGTCATTGACTATAAAAAACAAATCTCTATCATTCAAGTGATGACACATAAAGCATTACCATCTTGAGATGTTAGCTTAATTAGTCTATGTCCTGTTTTTATTTCTAAATGCCTCATTTCTGTAAATGTATTTGAAATTTCGCAACATAGCATTTCTTCAAAGTGCTCTCATTCTCTCTTTATTTTCTAAAAGAGCGCCATACATGTTTTATTATTGTATACGTTACTTATCTACCTTTCAAGTGAGATTATGTGTTTACAGATTATTTATTGAAGGCCAGTTCCTATGAAATGCCTGCACTCTTTAAATGTGAGAATATTTTACTCTATGTAACCTCACGGCAAAGTTCAAATATTTGATAATAAAAAGAATATGTGTACTACTAATGGCTATCTCAGTTGCTACTTGGAGTAAACTAACATATTTCTGTCTTTACTTAAAAGTGGGTGGGGGGGGATTTTCATGCTTTTTTACAACTTGAGCAGTATTTATTTTCAGTGTGAATAACTGGAACAGCCAGGCTAAATCTGGGTTGGGGTTTTATGACGCCACCTCACGCGGAGTAGTTCTATTATGTGGACTTTGTCGCTCTCTAGTGGCCTATTTTTGTTATTGCAACAGAAACTCAGGATTCGACTCACTTGTTATGAAGAGCAATAAGTAAGGAGTAGTGCAACAGAGTGCAATCTTAAATCTAACCCATAGGATAGGATATGGGAATAACAAGTCAAGCCAAACTTTAAAGAGTACACAAATATACACAAACGGTACGTCGTACGTAATCGACCACGGCTCCTGTATATTAGACATAGCAATTAAACGTTATAAGCAGAAGAACTGTACCCGTGCCATAATTTCCGAACTAACTAAGCAGTAATATCAGCTTTATGCCAGGGATGATATGAAACAACCAAAATATTATGCGAGGACCAAATAAGACAAAGACGCCAATGGCCCTATAATAGATGAATAAATAAATCTGCGCCTGTTTGGGGGGGGGGCTGCAGGAACCTGGCAACCCAACTAGCAGCCAGTAAAGCCAACAGAGAGTTGACAGGGGCAATATTACTGTTCCGAGCTCAGTATTTATAGAGGATTGTCTCACGTTAGGAGAAATACCTCTGCTCTTGCGCTTCCACTGACAGTCAAGCAACGACACTGATCCTACAACAGCGAGATGTGCCATTTGTGTAAGTCGCGATACTTGTTACTCTCTCTTTATTGAGTTTCTGAACTGTTCCAGCTAGCTTTAAGTTGGCTAGCTGAGCGATTAGCCTGCTAGCTGAGCCGCTAGCGCGTGCACTGACGTTAGACAACGCAGATGCTAGCGTCATGATATTTTTTTGTTTTTGAAGAACACATTGCTAGCAAGCAAATACTGTTCTGTTATTTTTCTTTCAGCTGTGGTCTGACGACACAGTGTAATTTGAAGTTGGCTTTATCTAAGGCCAGTGACTGATACATATCGTTATCAAGTAATAATATAACAAAGCGTTACGGTGGACTGTTTGTTATCGTAGTACAACACACCGCCGTCCAACGGCGTGAGCTAGCGAAAATGGTAAACACTACATAACATGGGGTAAGGCCTGCAGACAAACGGTGCCTGCTCTTTTCTATTGTTTGGGCGATCTGTTTAGATAACTGTTCCCAGAAATGGGTGGCTGGTCCTGTCGGAGGGGAGCGGGGGAGTGTCGTTAACTATTGTCAGATTGGTTAATCAGTCATACATTTGGACAGCAGCTACACCGAGGAGTTCAAATTTTGTCTGTGAGATTTTGCTGTTCAACGGCTCTCAGTATACGGTGTGTGCAAGCTCTTTCCAAAGTTGGGCATTGAATGTCTTATCCTGTGGTTATTTCTGGTCCTCACATGACTCAAAGTTAACACTCAGACCCGCAAACCCGTCCTATGGGATGCATTGTTTACATAATTTATTATTCACCTTGAATGGCATATTCAAAGCAAAAAGAAATGTAGTGATTTGCAAAAATGAATCACAGCAGGTTGTAAAGTGATTACGTTCTGAAAGCCAAGTATGTTGTTCTGCAGCATCCGTCCCCTCAGTGTCCATCAGCAGCCTGTTTCTGTCTGCAGAGGCTGCTGGACTCGTGCATGAGGAATGCAGCATAAGTCTGAACTTATATGGGATTCAGGCTGCTCAACAGTCCTGTGTTGTCTTTGTTGTATGTTTTTGTGTTTTCAAATAGGGAAAGGACTAGACTACAGATAGGACAATCAAGCCACTGGACTCTTCTACTACAAAGCCACACTGTTGTGGATGCTCTATGGTTTGGTATTCTCTTTCTATGCAATATTCAAGGCCCAGCCAGAAAAATATGATATCTGAATGGGGGAATATGTCACTCCAAAGCCTGTGGACAGATGGACAGGTTGCTTGTTCTGCCGGCACTAATGCACCTCCGTACCATCTGAAACACAGACATTTGAGCTCTGTATTCAGCAGGACGCTGGGTCGCTGATTTACATGAAGAATTTCGAGTTTTGATTTATGAGACCACTGAACAGTTGTCCCAGTCATTTCATAATGAGTCTTGGTCAAGAGCTGTTTCTGCTTAATGTTCAAAGAAGCATGGCCTCTGTGCATCTGTAAATGGAGCAGAGTGTGAACAAAGTGTTACCAAGTCCTGCAGTAATCTCCATCACAGAATGAAACTCAGTCTTAAACACTTCTGGCGGAATGAAGGTCACAGGCACCTAATATTGATTTTTAGCTATGTCCTCTGCACGTAGATATTCTCTGAATAATTTTTTGTGTTGAGAAAAGTTACTCTGATATTGCTTTTAGAATTGTAGACACTTTTTTGGCATATTATTGACTCTTTTTTGTGACTCTACCTATCAGAACAAAATGACTGTACAAAATGCCATATAAATAAGGTCAATACATTCAACTTTTTTGCTAGATCTTTCTTTTGGCGATGGCATTTTGATCGTTACAAGTGATTTTGATCCGGTCTCACCTTACAAACGTTTCCCTACATTTCAGCATGACGTCATTCCCACTTTGGAAAAAAAAATAGCCCGGACAGTGTTTTTATGAACATTCCTGGCATCCACAGATCCCTCCCACGTCCTCATTTTTGGTCTATCAGAACATACTTCTGCGCCGTGCTTGCCAATATTCTCCCAGCTGATAAAAAAAGGTTCAAATAAACAAGAAAAATGCTAAAGTGAGAGCAGAAGAAGCTACAGACCAGTTGATGTAGTCAGATGCAGCCACCTGGGATATGAATATTCACCTCGTGAAATGCACTGTCATTAAACAAACGTATAGTAGAACCACTGCCTTGTCGGTGGGCCTGGATGAACAGTGAGCTCAGTGCTTTATCTAGAGCTAGAATAGCTTCTGTCATTCAGGTTACAAAGAGGCATACAGCACCACCAGAGCAAGATCAGAGTTGTGGTATCATGAGGAGCAGCACATATTGTCCTGTTAAGATGATGCCGTGTTCTTTTTGTGCTGCAGCTGACCAGTGCACAAGGGCATCAAGTTGCCTCAACAGTCATGGCCATATGGTTCTCTGGTGGAAGCGAAATGCTCACTCGCCACATGCTATCCGCCATTTCTTGCTTTATATTGGGTCCGGAGCCCTGGCCACAGTGGGATGGGCCGCATTGGCATTGAGAGGTGGAAGCTCCTGGTGATGGCAGAGGAAGTCTTGTCTTTCTCTCTGTGTGAGCTATGTGCTCACTATGTTCGGTTATTTCAAAAATAAATAATTAATTGAAAACAAGGAGGCGTTTACAGGGCACTGGTGAGGCTGAGAGAGGCGCTTGTTGCAGAGAAGCCAACGCAACCTCATGGATGGAATTATTTTGACCTGTTCTTAGTCAGCAAGGCCTTGTCAAACACAGAAACGAGCCTTGAGGATTTGACTACTGCTTTTCTTCTCTTCTTCAGGACAAGCAGCATGCTGGCTCATTCGCCTTAAACAGCTTCAAGAGGACTTAAAAGGCTGCTGTGACGGACGGAGCTTTGAACCCACTGTTGAGAGAGACATGGGGAACACGGCTACCAAGTTCCGTAAGGCTCTGATCAGTGGGGACGAGGCGCTGGCGTGTCAACTTTATGAGAGCAACCCACAGTTCAAGGAAGCCCTGGATCCCAACTCGACTTATGGAGAGTCCTACCAGCACAACACTCCACTGCACTACGCCGCCCGGCACGCCATGATACGCCTACTCAGGTCAGGAACAGGCGCTCACTAAAATGAACAGACAAATGTTAAATCCTGTATATGGTTTTTAAAACATTTTTTTTTAATTGGTACCTTTATTAAATGGAGGGGGAAATGTGTTGAAACATTAGGTGATAATCACCTGTGTTACAGCTTTGTGTCGAGTTCCATTTGAGTAATCATGTTTGTACACAGTAAGAGGGGGAAAAAAAGGTGTTTTGTCTATATGTATCTGTCCCATCTGTCCCCCCACACTGCCATCTGTTATCAGGAATGCAGCATGCTGGGTTGGAATAGAATGAGCTTCCAAGAGTTCCCATCTTACAAGCTAACAACCTGCATGAGCTTGTCGTCATTCCACTCAGGGTTCTGCCGTTCTCTGCTAATGGGTTACTTACATTATGTGACAGTCTGGGCTGTATAAAGTTCTCTGATAGTTCTAAAAAATGGCTGACAAAGCTAAGCAGGTGCAAAATATATAATGGCCGGAAATATTTGTGATTTTTGTAGTCTCCTCACTAACCACAGAAACTTTTGGAATTGGACTCAATTGAAAAATTATCCTTTTAAAGCACTATTGAAATTTCCTTTTTAAGTTCTTAATAGGTAATAGTTAAACTGGAAATGCTATCTTACATTAGATAGACATTTTTGTTGAATTTGTAAGACTGTAAATTGGTCATTGTTATTCTTTGCATGGTATAAATGCCTGTTGATGGAATATGATAGGAAAGAAAAAAACAAAGAATATCCATTAGAATTATTAAATCCATATTAGTTTCTTGCTTGTCTAAAACAAATTTAAGAATATAGTAGGTCATTACCTTTGATGTAATTGTTAGTCCTGCCCTTTTCTCATTCTTTAGGTCATTTCTCCAAGGCAAAGATGGCAATCCTAACAAGCGCAACGTGCACAATGAGACATCTGTGCACCTTCTCTGCATGGGCCCCCAGATCCTGACCTCAGAGGGGGCGCTGCAGCCGCGTCTCTCACGGCCATATGAAGATGTACAGCGTCGAACAGAATGCTTACAGATCATCCTATCTTGGACCGGAGCAAAGTTGGACCATGGAGAGTATGAGTGTGCTGACATCAATGCCACAGACAACAAGAAAAACACCTGCCTGCACTATGCCGCCGCCGCGGGCATGAGGACGTGCGTTGAGGTGAGGCTGATGATCTGTAGCTATTCCTATGGAAGTCATTTTGAGGTGCTGATCAAAGGTTTTACTGATTTGAAGCTGATAATGATGGGGTGTAGAAGATGAACAGGTAGAAGATAAATGAGTTCAGAGTCACTCTGATGTTTCACCAAATTATTAAAAATATGCCCTTTTGTACCATGTGTATTACAAGCTTTTTCCTGGTGTGTGGCCTTGTGTTCAATGTTGTTGGGATGCTGGTAACAAGCAGTAATTTACTTGCTTCCATTAATCATATCAAAGCCCTCCCTGGTGAGTGTTGGAAAGATGCTGTGCAACACAGTGCATCTTGATTAATCCCTGGGTCAGGTTACATAAGGTTACATCAAAAAGTTAAATACCTGGAAATTGACAACTGCCCCCGCCTTTGCCAAGGCCTCAGCTTCGTATGAAATAAAAAACAAACAGTTGTCTTTAAACTAAATTGGAAGCGCTTCTCAATTGGAGCTTCAAGAAAGAAAAACAAACATCTACCATAATTGCAATCCCCTTGATGGACTTGTTACACTGTGTGTGCAACCACATTTGTCAGATGAATTCAACTATGGCTGCACAGTTAATTGTAAATGATCAAATTGTGATTCACTGTATAATTCATTTTAATGACACATAATTATATCATTCTGTTACTGTTAGAAATTATTTTGTTTTCATTCTAATTTCCCCTGAAAGCCATGTGATGGCTTTACACCCATCAGCAGCAAGATTATAACCACATGCCTTATGTTGTGAAAGTCCCTCCTGTGGCCTCATGGCAGCTGTGACTGGGGGCTAGAAGACAAGTTTACTGAGGCTGGAATGCAGACAGGACTGTTGTGATAGAGACACAGAATCCCCACTTAGAGCTTTAGAAAATGAAGCGAAAGTGAAGTGTACAAGAGACTATGTATTTAGAAATCTTTTATTTATATATATTATATACATGTAGTCTAATCCTGCCACTTATCAGGAGCTCACTGAAGTATGTGATTAAGTGCACAGAAACATGGCCAAAGTAAACATCCATAGAAATTCACAACTTGGGTCTCAGGATTTAGGGGAAAAATATGCCAGAAAAGGCCAATAAAGTGAGATGAGCTCTTGATAGAACAGATGTGTGACTGAGTGGCTCCATCATAAATGGACACAAGGCACCGCTTCGAGTCAGCCCCAGCTGGGTTAGGTTAAAGATGGACTAAACAGCAACTCCCAAACCTGCTGCCAATAGAAAGAAGATTCTGTTCTCAAGCTGTTGAAAATGAAGACAGGCTGAACTCAGGAAAGCAAAAGACGACGCAAAGATGAGTGATAATTATGACAATGACCTGCTCCCTTTCTTCCTCTGACCTAAATCCAGTGACTATTTAAACATGAAACATGCCGGCACTCTTTGGACAGCACTCTGCATAGTGAATGTTTTTTTACTTATTGCACTGTATTTAACAATAAATAGAAGACAATCAATTCAAATTCCCTTTTAAATGTATGCACCCCTTAAACTTGTATGATGCTTTCACTTGACCATGTGAGCTTTGTGCCCTTTTTTAAAGCAGCATTTTCATTTTTCTCTCACTTGCACAGTTACTGGTGCAGAGAGAAGCGGACCTGTTTGCAGAGAACGAAAACCGCGAGACTCCATGTGACTGTGCAGAAAAGCAGCACCACAAGGAGTTGGCCCTACGCCTGGAGTCGCAGATGGTCTTCTCTCTGGCCCCTGAGGCGGAGGGTATAGAAGCAGAGTATGCAGCCCTCGACCGACGAGAGGTACAGAATACCATACTAAGGCAGTGGGTGTAAAACCCCAAGTTTGACACCTTTTGTGGTGTGACAAATAACTTTGCAAGAGCAAAACTTTAAAAAATATCTCTCTATACTATTTACAGATCTATGTAGTTTTTTTTTCGTTTTGTTTTTTTGATACGGCTTAGCAAGCTAAGTTGAACACCCGCAATTAGCCAAACCCTCACTGTGGGTGTCATTTCCTCCGTTGGCAATGTCAAATAGTTATTTACAAGCAATACCAAAAACGAATACATTTCTTACTAGTATTTTTTGTTTTTGTTTGTTGGATGAACTTCATATTTAAAAAAGAATTAATAGAATGATTATTTTATATTCAAATCAAAGTTTACAGACTTGTCTCCTGCATGAGTCCAGGCACTATTGAGCCAAAGCTCCCCAATAGCTTTTAGTGTTTCAAATTTAGCTAAGATGTTGTATGTTCTCCTTTTGCTGAGTGAAGACAAAGCCTTCGAAAATATGGACAGAAGCACAAATTAATAAAACAAAACAAAAACATTTTAAACATCCTGTCCAGGCCCGTGACTCTTGTCAGTTCTGGTCCATTATTAGCTCACTGTCTGAAATGACCCACCGCACTTACTCAACTTTCTCTGAAGGACTGAGCCATTTACTTAACTTCCATTTCCTCCTTGCCTTCCTTAATTTCTTACCACAATTGTGCTTGTGTCTGTAGCCTTGCTTATTCCTCTCTGACCTCTGACCGCTCCTCTCCAGTTGTACGAGGGCCTGCGGCCTCAGGACCTTCGGAGGCTGAAGGACATGCTCATTGTGGAGACAGCTGACATGCTTCAAGCCCCGCTTTTCACCGCCGAAGCGCTGCTCCGCGCACACGGTACTGCTAAACACACTCATGTGCTGTGACACTGATGATTCTGCTCTGGAAGATTTGAGTGTATCCCTGGCCTCAGCAGCCACTCTTTATAGCAGAAACAACCCACTGGTATTGTAGTTTCTTTTGTTATTCCCCATTAATCTGGCTGAAACATTTTCTGGTTTGTTTTATTGTATGCCTCATTTTTAGAGCCCTTTCTTAGTTTATCTGGTGTTATGCTCAAGAACATCGTGTTCAAAAGTTAGCTGGTGGCATCACTTTAACCTGTCTTTGATACAGAAGAGAATTAGCTGAATCAGGGCCTCTTTCACACGTGGCTATGCCATCCCATCAGAAAGATGTCTTAATCAACCTGCCACTGTTCCTTCTCATAATTCACAGGAACCAAACAAAGCTGTATCAGCCCTATACCGCTATGTCCTTACACAAATCAAGCCAGCTGAGTGATGCCAGCAGCGCTGGTTAGGGTGGTGCGTTGTCAGTGCCAGCTTAATGTGTGTAAGCCTACATAGGTGGGACTGTTTTGTTACCATCTCCTTCTCTAGCTCAGAGGTGTATCAGCTCTGTCAGTCCTGCAAATGAAAAGGTACACACGAGAAAGGCTAATGACTGGACTGCAAGCCACTCAGCCCCAGGCAGCAAGTCAAGTCCAAAGCTGCTGGAGTGGCTGCGTTTGTTTACATCAGACGCATAGATAAATCCGTCTCCGACTTGTCCGTCTAGCTTTCACATGGCATTCTTTTCCTGTTTGTTCTGGCAGTTCAGAGGTCAGTTGCAAAGTGGTGGAGCTTTGCTTTTGTGCAGTTTGTCTCTCATCTTTACCACATTTCTTGAATCCATTTCTGCAGATTTACTAATGAAAACCTAATAGTGAGTTTGTAGATTTGTTGAGTAACTAACCATTAATCTTGTTATAGTTTAGATTGCAATTGCAGTCTAAATCCACTTAACCTACCTATGTGATAAGGTGTAGAACTCACTTTAAATCTTTAAAACAATCTTTGATTTGAAGTCATTTAAATTGTGCATTCTTTTTATACATTTGTTGAGTAGAACATCACATCTGTCATGGGAATGCAAATGGAGTATTTTACGATTTTAAGATCTTTGTTGATAAAAAGGGATTTGGGCTCACCTATAATTTATTACCGGTACATGCAAAAACTAGCCCTAATTTTCACTTATCAACTGCCATTTCAGCAGTAGTCAATTTTCTTATCACTGTTGCTGTTCCTTATCTGCTCGACTGCCCGCTGGAGTCCTTATGTCGCCACAATTAGCATTTTCGGTCTCATTCTTAATGCCAAAGCTAAATGTGAAAACTTTTCATTTCACTCCTTGAAATGGCCCAAAGCATTAAGATAGGGTCATATTCATTGATTAGTTTTAATTGAATGCAAATGGGGGAATTGTTCAGACATTCATTATCTAAACGAGGTCATTTGGAGTCTGAGGCAGTGATTGGTGGTGGAGCATGTCTTGAGGCTGATAATGTCCTAATTGCACAATTGACCCGGTCATGTTCAATTTTAAGAAGGGAGAATATTTGGACTGAGAAAGTTCACAAATCTTTCAGTATTTATACTAAAAAGCTCCCAAACCTGTTCCTGTGCTCATGTGGGATTGAGCAGCTATTCTAAAACAGAAAAGCAGGTGGCAGCAGGTCTTTGTTGTTGGCTGTTTGAAAGGCAGAGTGGTGCCGGAATGGTGGAATGGGAACTACAGCATATTACTTGACAGTCTGAAAGACATGTTCTTGTACAGCATTTTTAGTTATGATATGAGTTCTGGCTTTATTTTAACTGGAAGAACTCCTGCATATATTACCTGTGGTCTTCTATATGTGATTCTAGATACGAGATGTTTTTGTTGGAGGCCTTGGGTAATCGTTCATGCTAAAAGCGCTTTAATCATACCTTTATGTTTTTTCATCAGATTGGGACAGGGTGAAGCTTTTAGAGGCCTGGATGAGCAATGCAGAGGAGTGCTGCCAACGTTCAGGGGTACGGATGCCCAACCCCCCTCCCAGTGGCTACAATGCATGGGACACCTTGCCTTCGCCTCGCACGACTCGCTCCTCCACAACCTCCCCGGACCAGATCAGCCTCATGCCGACAGATGAAGAGTCTTCTCTGGTTAGAAATGTCCTAATTTTCCCAATCTCAGTTGTTCATTTTGATCAGAAGTTTTAGTTCACCATGTGCATAAGCTGCCATTACTGTCCAAGTATTTAGGGTGAGCTCTAATTTCTTTATTTTTTTAAGAGTTTTTGTGTGTCTGTCTGATCAGATGAGATACGTTCCACAGAACTCTGGCAGAAGAAATAGCCTGTCCTAGAGGCTTCAGATAACAAGAAAAGAATTGGAGGAAACTGAATTTTGTCATGCCCCTGTTATCTGGTCTAGGACTGTAGCTAACAGCTCTTTTTTAAGTTGATTTATATTTTCAATTGTTCTTAGATGAATGATTATTTTATGACATAGTGGTTAACATAAGGCCATGGCACCGGCATGCTGTTTTCGACGTCTGGAGTAAAAGTCTAACAGAGAGCTTAGAAAGTGTGCTTTCTGTAGCTGTATGACATTACAGTGGTGCGGAACAGCACCAGCTTAGCTGCAACTTTGATGGGAGACAAGCAAGAAAAAGAGCTAAGGAAGAGAAGTAAATGAGAGCAAGTGAAAGAGGTGTGATTTAAAAAAGAGAAGTGTATCACATACATTTCTAATGTCAGGAAGAATGGGAAGTGTAAGCCTGAGGGTTCATGAAGGAGGACACCAAGCATGAGGATGCTTCCTCTTAATAGAGCCATGAAAATAGCATGTGTTGTTTTTAGCATATGTTCTTTACATAAATGCCATTCAACTATTTCCATGTTTAGCCTCAGTGCAGCTTTTATTTATCTTTAAACCTGCATTAGTTCTGTCCGCTTCTTTTAAAAACACAGCATTTGATTAACTAGTAAGGCATTCTATGGTATTGAACGGGCTAATCTTGTCTGCGAGATTACACACAAGTGTAACTTTTGCTGTCTGCTAAAGAAATGGGTTGTTGAGGCCAAACCTCACACAGAAACTGCTACTAAAATTATTAAACTGGACAGATATTAAAAGTAATCTTTTACTCAACTGGGGACATCTTAATTCCTGTAAATGGTTTTTGAAGTAAACTCTTGACGGATGATTGCTGACGCAGGCAGAGTTGATTTATCAGTGATCTTTTTGCTAATGAAATTACTTTAATCTGACATTAGCTTTGGTTTGGGACTTGAAGCGGTGCCAATCAACAGAGTGCACTCAAGAGCTCTTTTATAGCTTACAGTTGATTACATCACATTCTGCTCGTTCACAGATCAATTCTTTGATTGTTGAAATGCACTGCCTCCTCTTTGTTCTCTCTGTGGGTCAGTCTTTTACGGTAACAAGGCTGTGTTTGTGCAAGTTTGTTTGTGGTTTCTGTGTCTGTGGGTGTGAGAAACTACATCTGCTAACTGTGAAGCCATCAGTGAGTCACAGAGCCAGAGGTCATAACCTCCACATTGTTTCTGGAACTAATGCTACTGTTATGGTTAGTCACAACCACTTCCATATCTACTGGACTTCTCATCCATTTGAACAGGCACCCATCACAACGCTTTTAATGGAGGTCCAAGTCAGCATGCTTTTTGAGGATGTGAAATATAGAAGAAAACAGATTTTCAGTGGGTTATCTGTGTTAAAATAGGTTTGAATAATCTGATAATGGCCTTGTTGACTGATATTCTGTCATCTCTTTATCTCACAGTGTGGCATCTGCATGTCTTCCATCTCTGTCTTTGAGGAACCTGTTGACATGTCTTGTGGCCATGAGTTCTGCAGAGCCTGCTGGGAAGGGTAAGCAATTTGTAATTGGAGTTACCAGCTACATTAAACCGGTCTTATTTCTTTTGCCTTCTCCTCACTCTTGCCCTAAATATTTGTATCTGTGTAGGTTTCTAAATCTAAAGATCCAGGAGGGAGAAGCTCACAACATTTTCTGCCCGGCCTTCGACTGTTACCAGCTCGTGCCGGTGGAAGTCATAGAAAGTGTGGTGTCCAGAGAGATGGACAGGCGTTACCTGCAGTTTGACATAAAGGTACCTTTTGGATTTGAATAGCATCCAAAATAACTAATCCAGATAACGTTACAATTTTGAGGAAATTACAATAACTATGGTCCCTAAACTGAAGGTATAAGATGTACATCTTGAAAATAGTTTAGCAGCCTTTTTCATGAGTTGACTTGGAAAAAAAATAACAACAATAACTGTCTTTTTGGTCAGAGTTGAGACAGAATTGCTTACTAAACAGGGCAGCATTGTTACAGTTTACTGGTTGATAGTCTCTCATGCAGCACAGTGCATGAGAGCATAGTTGCAGCAGCACTTTTCATATAATTATACACTTGAGCAAAGAGTAAAATAACCTCATGAGCAAAATTCACAAATAACTTTCTATATTTGTCGAATAACTTCAACTCCTGTCAGCAGGAAACATATTAGAGAATTACCTTTGCCTCTTCACTTCACAGGCATTTGTGGAAAACAACCCAGCAATCCGATGGTGTCCTGAGGCTGGATGTGAAAGAGCAGTCAAACTGAGCACCCATGGCCCCGGGTCCTCCACTTCAGACCCTTTAAGCTTCCCACTGCTTCGGGCACCAGCTGTAGATTGTGGCAAAGGCCACCTATTCTGCTGGTTTGTATTTAGACCAAAATGAAGTACTTTTAGGAGCGAGGTAAAACCATGTGCTTCTGCCTCTTTTTTTTTTTAACATTCAGCCGGACACTGCCCTAGAGCACACAGGAGCTGATATACATCAGTTTACAACTTTGATATCCAGTTCTGTATCACACCGCTTTGCTTTACAGCTGCTTGAAAAATTTCTGAACTTTTTATGGCATCTCTGTGGCCTTTTCAGCTTGACAGAAAAATTCATGTGTATGGCTTTACATTTACAGGACTGACACAGAGATTTGTGTTCATGTGGTGTTCTACACCATAACTACAGGGAGAGGCAAAGAGTAAAAGAAGAAAAAAGATCTGGTCTTACTTTAAGACAAATCCAGCATACATTAAATGTCTGTTTCCCCATAATTTTTAAAGATTTATGGACAATAGCAGAAGAGCACGGTTTCACCTTCTATTCTCTAAGTAGATGACTCCAAACATTCCCTCTGCAGATCCCTTCCCTGCCCTGTTTTATAACCTCCATCCCTCTACAGTTAATCCTCCCTAATAATGATATCTCCTCACTTTGTTACATAGTTCTTAAATTTACTAGTGGGTTCATTCAGGACAGGGGTTAATCTTTAATAACTTCTATGACATGAGATGGGCAGGTATTTCCCAAGGACAGTGGTTTAAGGCTGTGCAGTAATTGTTTGGAGACTTCTGTTGTTCTGTGCTCACTATTTATTCTATTTGGCTTATTAAATATACAGAAAGGCTTTATATCTTTGTGTATTTAAGGGAGTGTCGAGGTGAGGCCCATGAGCCCTGCGACTGTGAGACCTGGAAGATGTGGCTCCAGAAGGTCACAGAGATGAAACCTGAGGAATGTGAGGATTTAGATTGATTTAACCATTTTAGTTTGTATGTGTTACAAAAGTGCCACAATACCAGATAAGTCAATTATCTGTTTTTATAACTGTTCTGATGTTTTGTCCTGATGGGTGTAGCTGTATTGAATTATCCAAAGACAATAACAAATTGAATGAATTGCCCAATTTAAAAAACCCAATTTTTTTTTAGGTTTCATACAAGTGATTGATTAAAAGCTTGAAATTTAACCGGAGTATTAACAAACTGTTTTGTGCTGGACCAATTCAAATCTGCCATTCTGAGTATAAATTATTCATTAAAATGAACAACCCACTTACTGAAAGTACAACATGTTTGGAAGCTGTAATTGGTCTGTAACTAATGCAATAGATGATTTAGAATAACCCAAATTGCTCCTAAGTGCCACCTTGTTGATGTGACAGTTGAAAGATAAAAGCAATTATTTTGTTTTGGGAACATCTCCTCCTTCAATTTCCCAAGATTCTATTTTATTTTGGCATTTCAAACGACCTACAGACGTGCTTTGATAATAGCCAATTATTTCTTTTGAGTGCGCATTTATTTGTGCGGAACTGGGTTCATGTACATCTTGGGAGTTGTTGGCAAAAAATATAAGGAATACACATTGGGTAGGCAGGGCAATTCTCCACTTACTGCAGTGGTCTGTATTGATGCTGTGGTAGTAGTCATTTTTATTCTAACTCATTATGCCTTTATTTGTTGTTTCCCTAACCCTTATTCCTTTTGAAGTGGCTGGTGTGAGCGAAGCCTACGAGGATGCAGCCAACTGTTTGTGGATGCTCACCAACTCTAAACCCTGCGCCAACTGCAAGTCTCCAATACAGAAAAATGAGGGCTGCAATCACATGCAGTGTGCAAAGGTGAGTGAGGCGGGGAGCTTCCATGCACCTGTCCCACCAATATGCTCCGCTCAACAGCACAGTGGGGGTGTTAACATGTAGCCTGCTTTGGATAGAAAGATAAGAACAGGTTGATTCATATTCTTACTGAGGAATAGGAAAAAACATGAGTTTACACAAACAGAAACATCTCCTTTTTCCTCAAATCTCACATCTACGTACCTCAAAGCACCAGACAAAGCAGGGAATGGCCTATGAAAGAAAGACCATAAAAAAAATGTTTCAGGCTTGTCCTACAAAGTGCCCCATTGATCACCCCTTGTTGGCTCATCCAGCCCATGCCTGACATGATTAATGCTAAAATAGTCAAAGGAATTTGGGTTTTAGTATAACCTTCAGCCCATCCAGGATGGAAACACAAACACCCCTCCTGCTTCCCATTGGGAGTCCCAACATGTTCCCCAGCCAGAAAAGCAAAATAATCCCTCCAGCATGTGGCTGTCCTCAGGTCCCACCCAGGAAAACCAGCTAAGAAGCTTCTCAGTCAAATGCTTGAATAATGTTATTTCGATGTAGAGGAGCAATGGCTCCACAGTAAGCTCTGCTGAATGTGTGCCCTTTTCACTCTGTCACCAAGTCCAGCCTCCCTTTGAGGGTGACTCATTTCATCCCCTTGTAACCACAATGTCATTTTTTTTCTTTCACTACCTGAATCTTGCGACCTAAAGTGGGGGTGGGAGCGTAGCCTCCCCTGTCCTCATTACTGCTGAAGCAGTCTAAAACCTGTGGGACAGCGGCCCCCCAGGGCTGGAGTTTGAGAGGTCTGCCTTACATCTAGCTCAAGTCAACATGTTGAGTTTCAAGTATCTATTTCTCACGATCTATGTTATGAGTTACTCTAAAAAAAGTTCTGTCAGGTCATGTTGATGGCTATTATTTTTTGTACCATCAGTAAGCTGTGAAACATTAAATATGCCTTGCCAAGGTGATACCAAAGTGCTTAAGACCAAAATAGTGACTTTAAAAGCACCAGTCAAATGAGTAGATGTGGCCACACTCTTGATTGGTACTGCAGTATTCTCCAAAGGTATGAATACACATGAAAATGACTTAAGACATAAAATATTTGTGGTGCACAGCGTTTTCAGACTTTTCTCCCATGAGGGCTCTGTCTGAGAATGCAGCACCTCCTTTAGTTCTCGTGTAGATTTTTCATAGTGCTCTTTAGTAATATCTGTACAACTTAGAAATGTGTAAATATAGCCCTATGGAGTGAGCATGCGTGCTGGTCAGAGGAAATGTCTCTTCCTACCCCTCTGCTGATCTCTACTTTGCTTTCTACCCAACACTTTTGTGGGTACATCATGTATTTTACAGTACTGAGACTGGAAGACTAAAGATTAAAAGCAGGTACTAAAAACTGCATGAGTTCAGTTCAGTCTGCATCACATCTTTGGGATGCCTCCTTCCCAGGCCTGCAGTAGGAGTTCCAGCCAAACTGTTGCTAGAGAGAATAAGATTCTCTTGTGTAGTCTGAGGGACAGATGCTTGATTGTTCCCTAATTGACAACTCATTGACAGACATCCAACTGCTCTCCACATCAATGCTCTGCAGACAACCAGTAGCAGGTTTGCACGGCAGATTTCTGAAAATAAGTAATCACGTAAAACAAGAAGTAGAAGCTGAAGTGAGCCAAGGAGCATCTGCAAGGTTGGACTGAGGATGACAGTGCAGTCATGCAGCCAGAATCTTTGTCAGTGACAGATCTGTTGCTGTCTCCACTGGTTAAAGAGGCTGAGATTAGTGTTGGAGGAATGGAACAGCTTTCACAAGCTGCGAGGTCATGAAGGGCTGAGCCTCTTGACCTGTTATTACCTGGAAAGAAACGACTTTACCCCTGTTGTTTGGAAACATGGGATTTATCGTTGCCGAGAAACCATTGTCTTTTTACTGCCATTTTTTTCCTGTGGTTAGGCCTTAGACATTTCTGTCTCTCGTCTTTCTATTTTACTTGCTGTTTTTTTATGTCTTTTATACACCCCACACTCAACCCACACAATTCTTGCAATTGGCTTATCTCAAATACCATGTAAGCATAGGGTTTCCAGGACAACTGAGTCGACAGCCATGTTGCTCAGGCTAACATCATAGATACAATTATGTGTAGTTTTGGGAGCAAATAATTTGGACCTAAATCTGCTTCAGATTTTTGCTCTGCAGCAGTAATAACGGGGGAGGACCTTTTAATGCTTACAAAGTACACGGTAAGATCCAAACAGCTACTTTTATATTAAACCTAAGCTGTTTTTATGCAATAATTTTGGGAAAGGAGTGGACTCCTTGGTCCCAACTTTTCCCACAGTTGCTGGTCTCACAAATATGTCACAGTGTAATTTCTTCAGGCCAGAAATACAGCATGGTCTCCTGGGAACTCACTGGCACGCCAGAGGCAAATCCTCCAGAATTTTCTCCTGAGGTGTTTGAACATTATCTCACCTGCTGATGATTTTTTTCTCAGGACTAGGGGAAAAATCTCCACAAGACATTCCAGAGCAAGTGTTGCAGACGTTTGAATTCACACTGGCAGAACATTTCAGGACCGCGGTGCCCAAATGGAAGCAGCTTTATCAGAGACCACGAGAGAAAGTTTTCAAAAAGTATAATTTGTTTAAAAGGATAGATAAGCAAGTTTTCAGTTCCAAGTGGGTTATTTTGTGGATTTTGGGATTCAACAAAGTTAGGGAAGTTATTTGTCACTCAATTGAAATTCCTGTATGACTTTCTACATAACATCAGTTAGGCTTCAGCGTTAATCGTTTCAGTATTGCTGGTAGCTCACCTGAGCAGACTTGAAGAAAGACAAATGTTTTCTCCCCCTGTAGTGTAAGTATGACTTCTGCTGGATCTGTCTGGAGGAGTGGAAAAAGCACAGCTCGTCAACAGGAGGCTATTATCGCTGCACCCGTTATGAAGTCATTCAACAGGTGGAGGAACAGTCGAAGGAGATGACAGAAGAGGTACACATTGTTACGCTCAAATTGGACACCATTTTATTTCTTTGCTTCCTATATGATTTTTTGCCCAGTTGTCAATTTGCAGCGACGTGAGACAATAGGGACCAAACAAACATCATTATGTACAGCTGTTCATAAGCTTTGGTTCTGGGTCTTACAGATCTACCCCAGGAACTGTAGCTTTTCATACATATTCTGTAATATTCTACTGGATATGGGCAAAGATTCTTTACAGCTAAAGATATGGCCATTTTCATTTTTAAAAAATTACTTTTTCTATAAAAATACTGGTTGGCAGAGGGAGCTGGCTCCTCAGTCCCTGAATTTTGTTTTATTTTATTCAG
This sequence comes from Menidia beryllina, assembly GCA_013363375.1. NCBI lineage: Eukaryota > Metazoa > Chordata > Actinopteri > Atheriniformes > Atherinopsidae > Menidia > Menidia beryllina. The sequence continues at coordinate 12,371,649 of JABUIW010000019.1, forward strand.
TCCTTATGCACTCAATGTCATTTATAAGCATCATTTATAGATGTAATGAAACAACACATGCAGGCAGAGGAGCCCCTGACCTTGTACAACAAAGAAAAACCTTTGCAAATACTAACTACAAGCTTTAGGTGGAAAAAACAAAACACATACAAATTATTCTAATTTGCATGGTCACAGACAAAAAGAGGATCATTTTCATTTTTCTCTTGCATTCATCCCCACCACAAGTGGGGATTGCACTAACTAACGTGAAGTGCTCACAAGTGGAGGATTTGCTCGCTCGGTGAGTGGAAAAAACATGCAGGAGCTTAACTGTGATTTTATCTTGTCACAATTCTGCAGGCAGAGAAGAAGCACAAGAGTTTTCAGGAAGTTGACCGTTTTATGCACTACTACACCCGCTTCAAGAACCACGAGCACAGCTATCAGGTAAATGGGTCTGGCTGGCTGGCTGTGCCATGCAGCGATATCTGTTTCACATACTTCGCAGGCAGCCATGCAAGTTGGGCAGAGGAAACTTATCTCAGCGGTTGCAACCCTCAGATCAGTTCATGTTTACCGTGTTGAAAATATGGTATGTCTCGTCTACAGTATTAAAGCTTCCTGCTCCGATTGTTCCAATTAACCTCATATTAATTAAGATTCTTGTTCAGGAAACAGTTGCTAAATTCCCAAGATGGCTTTTACTTAATCACTGAGCGTTCTGTCTTTCTCACAATAGCTTGAGCAGCGCCTATTAAAAACAGCCAAAGAGAAGATGGAGCAACTCAGTCGAGCCCTGAGTGGAAGTGAGTGTGCAGTCTTCCATAGCAGTATCAATCTTTATTAGAACTTAGCAACAACTGAATCTTGTCCTTTGACACTGAGTTTAGGGGTCTAGCACCTAGAAGAAATCACAAATTTGATTGTTGTTGTTTTCCATAGTATTTAACAAGCTAAGTAGCTATGCAAATGTGTTGCCATGCGCCACATTTAACATTTATCTAGAATTTTATTTAGCTTACTTTTACCTACTGTGACTGAAATTGGCCATCTGTTTCATTGTACAAGATCTAATGTGCTTATCTTTTTTTTTATTTCTTTTCAGAATCAAAAGTGAAGTAATTTGGAATAGATTAAGGGTTCTCCTTTTGTCTTTTCCAGGGGAAGGATGCCCACCTGACACGACATTTATAGAAGATGCCGTCTTAGAACTGCTTAAGACTCGCCGCATCCTCAAGTGCTCTTATCCTTATGGTTTCTTTCTGGAGCCCAAAAGCACAAAGAAGGAGATCTACGAACTTATGCAGGTTTCAAGGCTACTTACTAAGAAGAAAGCCGAATGTTAACCGCAGGCAGCCTTTATGTGGGCAATTACAGATGGAAAGGCTCAAGCTTGTGATTTTCACCATCTTCCCCAGTATTACATGTACATTTCAGCTTTTAGTTTCATGTGATTTATTATTCATGACTGAAAGCATAGATCCAGAATATATCGTATCTTCTCCTTATAATTTTCCTAATCATAAATGAGTTTCTTGCATACTTAAAAGGAGTGAGTAAGGCATCCATGAGGTTCACAGTATTTTAAATCTGTGAAAAAGTATTCTTAGTTTGAATCTGATTCACGTAACAGCTGACTGAAATGTTGTTCATTTATAGGCAACTTCTGCTGTTCTTGATGACAATATTCAAGCACCATGAAAATTAATTGAACTAATGTGATGACACTCCAATTTAAGGGGTTCTTCTCAGTCCGTGAGCATGACAGATATGAACTACATTTTTCAGTACTGGTAAAACAAACCTTGGGAGCGACAGCACAGAACAAGCAAAAAGAAAGAGTTTTTTTTTATCAACACAATAAGTAAGTCTCATAGCCAACTCTGTAGCAGCCACTGCCAGGCACAAATTAGATAAATAGCCTTTATAACCCTATGATGAAAGCTAAAAACTGAACGGATGCTGATAACTGCAGCATATATTATGAGACATCCAGAGTGGCTGCCTTTGTGTCCTACAGACTCAAACAAGAAGTTAAATCCATGGTTTCTGTAGTCCGATGCTGCTCTAAAGAGCACGGCAGACCTGCAGTGGCTGCCATCTTAATGCACACTATCCATCTGCACAGCTTTTTGTAGCTACACCTGTCTAAATGAAACACTAGTCTTATATTAGTCATTTTCATTCTGTCTGGAAGAGAACTTGTCTTTGTTGTTTTGAGGAAACCGTTCAGTCTCTTCAGCTTCTGTTTATATGCCCCCAGACTGACTTGGAGATGGTCACTGAGGACTTGGCCCAAAAGGTTAACAGGCCCTACCTGAGAACACCTCGTCACAAAATCATCCGGGCAGCGTGCCTCGTACAGCAGAAGAGACAGGAGTTCCTGGCCTCTGTAGCAAGAGGAGTGGCCCCAAATGACTCCCCCGAGGCCCCCCGACGCAGGTGAAGTACAGAGAAGAAGCTCTATGAACATGCTCAGCTACTGTTTAATGAAAAATTCTTTGAAATGAAGCAAAGTAGAGAAAGTCACATAACATTGTCAACTCAACAGTTCTGTCTCATCCCTTTTTATATAGTTTTGCTGGTGGAACGTGGGACTGGGAATATTTAGGCTTTGCATCTCCTGAGGTAACATCTTATATAATGCTTAAAATGTGCTGTGTCAACCAATGAGGTTAGGAGTGCATGATAACAAACTTATCTTTTAAGTGACACAAAATAACTTGTGATTTGGTACTATTTAGGTAAACTAAACAGTGACAAAATGTGGCTGGTACTTTTTGACATAGTACTTTGGGACTGCACTTTTGTAACTTTGCATGTTTTACAGTTAAATAACATACAGCTCCGTACAGTCAGTCTGCAATGGGTTGCCCTATGAGGTGTCATCCTGAGCTTGTGAGCTGGACAGCATGTTCTTCTTGGGCGTTCTGTACCTGTAATGGATGACCGTACACAAAGAGCTAGGATAAGCTGACATAAGCTCTTTGCAAGTTTTTTTAGAGTGGTGTAAAGCCTTAGCTATTGACTCACAGATTTGCTCATGCAAATCAAGGCGAGGAAAGGAAAAAGTGAATACATGATTATACATGACGGAAAAACAGAGAGATCCTGAAAACTCAAATTTGCATGTGTAGGTTAGAGGTAATGATTTTACGATTGCGAGTTTTTATGAATTCATTTATTTTGAAATCGACCCGACCTGGCAGAGGATGGAATTACTCATGCAGCTTTCATCAGGAATCACTTCCATGCATCAAGCTGAGAGTGGTTACTCGGTGTGCTTGAGTCAGGAACCTATTCGATCTATAGTAGCATTTATCTTTGAACAAGGGGTACTTGATATGATGCAGTAGAGCCATTCACACTTTGCTGATACCACCTATAATCATCCTTAATTCATTTCTAAAACTTTACTCAAATGAACGTAAATTATTAGATTTATTTAGATCGTTATCATTTGATAAGGTTTATGAGAATCTTTATCTTGTTAAGTTATGTTTTGCATTAGGCTAACTATAATGATCCAGATATCACTAAAACATCACAAAGAAGGTGAACACCTGAATGACACAAAGCACACTACTCAGGCAATACAACATACATGGTTATGCATCATTGCAGAAAAGGTACCCACAGTTAGCGTTTAGTCACTAAAATATCAATCAGTTAATGTTTGATTGTCAACATGACTTCCTTTTCATTTCACAGCTTGATGAATCTACCTTGCAGTTGAGCATAAATCCATGCACTGTAATTGTCACTGCATGTGTTGATTATTTTGTCACTTCCAGACTGTGGCAGCTTATAAACATACAGAAAACCTAATTCACTTTTACTTAAAAGCTTCATCACTGCCATGGCTTCATCCAAATGCAATCTGTGATGTCAAACGCATGAGATAAACATTTAAATCTTACATCAAACAGGAGCCTCTCTGGTTATTGTGCACATATTTTAACAGTAGAAAGATGGCATTCTCAGGAGGCTTTTTTCACGGCAGACATTCTGACTTGTCTAAGTAATGAAAACACTGGCTGAATTAATGATGGCAGAGTTCCATTAAGCATCCCAGTAAGCAGGTCAGTGACGTATGGCGCATGGCAGCAGGATCTCCCTTATGTCAACAACAGCCATCACTAATAACTTATTACTTTTTTGACTGTGAATATTTTAAGATTCACAGAAAAACAAAAGACTAGAATTTCTCCCATCGGCCTCCTCGATAAGCAAGTTTTGAATCCATTTGTATTCTGCAAGCTACTGTATGACTGTGGAGACATTCTTTTGTTGCCACAACTGATCAGGAAAATTGATTATTATGAATTGTTAGGATTTTTTTTAATTACTTCATTATTTCCACACATTTACCTACATTTTGCTAATATAGTTTTTATCAATACAGGTACACCTGCTAAAACAAGCTAATTGAAGCGCTTCTTCCTGCATTTATTAGCATGTTTATTTGCAATCTGATGGTTAAAAATCACCAGCCCAGAATATTGCTGCCTTCTACAGGACTCCATCTTCAGTGAATATTAAGATGCACACCTGGTTGTATTTTTCCTGGTGATGCCCTGTCAAGCTGGAGCCCATTTCAGCCCAGCCTTATTGCAGAGGGATTTGATGCAGGACTGAATGCCAATTAAACATTTTCACATGGCACTTAACAGCCAATGTGAAAAATAAGCAACCCTAAAGTGGCACACTGCCCGTTTCCTGTTCTGTCTGTTAACATGGTTCTAAATACAGTATGCGCCATTATTTTTTCTTATTTATTTTGATTAAATATCAAAGCACAGGCCAGGGACTTGGCAGCCAAAACCTGAAATCAAACATGTCATAAAAAATATAAGAAAACATATTTTCAATTTAACATCTCTACATAGGTATTATCTTTTTTAATTCTAATCTGAGTTTCTAGATGAAACAACAATATCTCGTTGCTCTTAGCCTGTATGAGGGGGTACAGACAGCTGTCCTCCTCACATGCTGCATGACTAAAGGGCTTCATCTTGCAAACCGACAATTATATTCTGGAACATCTGTATCATCTTTCCATGGAGTAACACACCATCCACACCCTATAAACGACCTTCAAATAATTTGTTTTGGATCACCATGCAGTCTTTCATCATCTGGTTTGGCTGCTCAGTAACATGAAAAAATAACATGGTTTCACACACTGAGCAAGTAGTCGACTAGTTCATCTTCCTCTTCCTGTGTTCAACAGCAAACAAGGTAAACAAAGTTCTAATTAGACATGTCCTCAGACTACACACAGACTGAGACTGAGCAAATGACACGGTGTGATAAGGTGCAAACATTGCTGTGTTTGTTTATTAACCATCTGTCTACCAGTTCCCACTGTTAAATATGGTAGATAACATATTTCACAGAGATAACAAACTGTGTTAGTCTGGTTTATCACTCAGTCATAAGCAGCAGGCAGATGATACACCTAGGGTTACAGAGACAGCAAAATGTTTAATAGGTTTAATATGTTAAATGCTAAGTTTCAGAAATGGCTGTCAAACTGGTATAGAACAATGTAAACAATGCTTAGTCAGCTGTTAATAATGCATTTGTTCCGTTTTTACATAGGAAATGAAGTGAGACAATTACACCGAATCAATGGTGTCCTTTACTGACAGCTGCATCCTTTCTGTCATACCTGATTTCTATCCTGAGCTACAGTATTTGTCATGCTCAAGAAAAATGCTCCATATAAGCCAAATTGAGTGCTTTCATATAACACAAGGTACTAGAAAAGATTTAATTAGGCATGACACACCCTACAAAGAGGTGGCTTCTTCAAAAGAATGAATTAAAAATTTTAATTCAGATGAGGCGGTCATCTCACCTCCACCCTTTGTTCTATAGATTTAAATGACAAACACGCCTGCAGTGTTCTTTGTGTTCTACCTGTTATTTTGAGCTTGCATCACAAGTAAAGCACAGTAAATATTACCATCAGAGGCTTTCATAATTTTCTTCCTCTGATTAAAAGCTGCTGCCTCTTAGCTGCAGCAGTTATATGGAACTCCGTAATACTAATCAAAGCTGGATGTGTCTGCCTCACAGGCACAGATACAGATGGTCTGCTCCATGCTTCTTATCGCGTCTGCAGATCACTTCACAGTGGGTTATTTTTAGTGTGCTGGAAACATGAAAGACAGGGTTTGGATGACAGGCTTTTGATTATATATGAATGTGCTAATGAAAGGGAAGATTGAATGAAAAATGCACTTGATCATGGCTTAAGGTCTTCATAACCTGATATGAAAACACCCTACATGTAACCCTTTCATGTAAAAACACTTTTGCAGTAATCAGTGGGATATGGCATTTGCACTGAATTTTTCATTCACATCTCTATACAGTATTCCACCTCAGCAAAGCAGGCAGAGAAACACCAAACCAGATTCAGCCTATGCTGACTGACTCTTTTCACTTCCAATCTTTTAAACAGAGTTGCAACATTTCAAACACAACACAACACAACCGAGTAGCCACCCTCCAGCTCACCATTCACTCTGACCCTTCGTGTGGTGTGAATGTCTTGGCTGTCATCTTTCTAATCTTTACATCTTGAGTGTTTTTCCAGCATCTGTCACACTTCCTGCTCATTCTCTTCATTACAGCCCAGACTTTTCAGATGAGCCATCAAACTCAGATAATTGCATTCACTCAGCAATGTTGTAGATCTGTAGATATCCCCACAATTCCAAATCTGTTTTGCCTTCACGGAGCTTTACCTTAACGATGACATTCCTGAGATATAACAGGCGATGGAGAAACAGAATGACATCATGTTGTCCATATCCTTAATATAAAGAACATACTGTTGCGAGAGATGACCTTTAGGCTAATCAAGGCAGTGTGCTTTATATATATTTTTTGACCAGTAAAAACTGAATCGGACGAAATATGAGACACTTTAGGGGAAAGACAAGCTGTCTGCTGTTCAACTAGAGTGACACATTTCACAGAAACTCTATTATGAGTTGGTGTGAGAGAGAAATCCTTATAGTAGCTGTAGTGCTTGAGGCAAAAATGTACTATTTTATCCATGCTTTTTCAGTAGTAGGTATCTTGCCCACTCATACTTCATTACTTTCGCATCACTCCAGCATTCGTTGAGGTTTACCGCTGCTTTTTAGAGTAATTTAGTATGCACAAGTAATTCCTAACATGTATCCCACTCCTCCTGCTACTTTCTGTTTGGCTTGTTTTTTGCATGAAGTCAGTTTAGACTTGAGTCCAGTGACTGAGGGCTTGTTGTGGAGATGAAAGGGTATGTTTTCGTCTCTGGGGCTAAGCTGTCCTGAAACATTAGCCTGACCTTATTTGACTTAACGTTCTTCCCTGCACTAATCAAAATTCCTGATAAACAGTTCGAAGAAAACTCTTCTCTGCTCGGAGAGCTGTAGATTGATTTACAAAAAATGGGATCTAAGAACTCAATAAATCACATAATAAAATCAACTATTAATATACAGCAAGATGAAATTTAGACCTTTTTTCTTTCTTCTTTTAGTTTAATGGTATCTTCTGCTTGTTTTAAGGAGTACGCAGAGTTTCAGTACAGACGGAGACATCGGCAGCGAAGGAGGGGTGACATGTCTAGTGTCCGAAGCAACACTCCTGACCCAGAGGACCTCAGCGACAGCACTTTAGGTACTGAAGTAGCTCATCGCACCTGCACACCAGCGTCTGGGCACAAAATCTTTGGGAATTTTATTTTATCTTTTGTTATAAACCGGGAAACAGTATGTAGAAACAAGGTTTTTCTATATTGCATGTTCAGTCAAGCTGCACACAAGTTCTAAAGTGACCATGTTAAAGGCTTTTTCTGACAGAGAAGTGCTTACTCACAGTCTCAGCCTCTGAAAGGCTTTGTAGAGACCGTATCAGTAGGGGTCGAAAGGGAGGCAAACTAAAAGGTGCCACACCACCACAGAATCAGCACATCGAGCTCTACTCACCAGGAGAAAGAAAGTAACTCCATCACTGATCCATAATTGACTGGATAAAGACCATGACTTCAATCAGCAAAGGTCCTTTAAAAAGAAGACTGTCCAGAGGGAGCTGACAGGATGAAAAGCTCAAAGCAACCTCTCGGGAGAAACAAGGCATAATTCTTGGTGAGTTAAGACAACCAAGAATTTCACTGTGGATGAAACAACCGAGTGGCTGTAAATCCAGTAACAACAGGATGCCTTGAAGGAGATCACCAGAGAAAATGAAAGCACACTGTTACAGACCCACAGTGAAACAGACCTGAAGGAATATTTATCGATGGGGTTGTCTTACTATCCCAAAGTTTGTACTGAATCGACTACTTCCACCGCGACCAGCATCTTTATGGAGAAGGATTCAGGCTGCAGCAGGATAATGAGCCCAAACGATCGCAAATCTAAGCTGTACACCAACAGTTTGAAGGCCAAAATCTGCTGACAGCTCTGAACTCAAGCTGACCTCAACCTCTTTGAATTTTTATAAAGGCGATTGAAGACCGTGAAAGCAGAGCGTAGAAGGTCGAAGAAAGTCTCTGTCAGATCACGCTGGGATAACACGTGTTTCTTCCCAAGTTTGAGCAGAGATTTAGCTCTGCTCCAAGATGGTTTGGGCTTGTGTTATCATTTGTTCTTGCGCTAAAGTAAAAGAAAATGAATGCCAGTTAAACCTTTACTGTAAATTGTCGATAGACATTTAATCCCACCTGAAGGTGTTTTGCAGGCACTTTATTTTTACTCAACATTGGAAGGATTTGCCACAAATCTTCTATTAATTTGAGTTCAGTTCTCACAAGTCAAATAGTTTAACTGTTAGCTGACCTGACTGAAGTTGGTGGGTCATTGCAGAAAGAATTTATGACTGATTAGATGCTTTTTCACTGGATCAAACTGAGCCTTCCTGTCACTTTGTATAATTCTCGTATCATGTATTTGTTTTCATTATTTTTCCCACCCTAGACCCACAGGATATTGGCAGTGGACACAGACGAGGTCCGCTGATGGTGAGTACAGAGTAACCTTTTCAAATAATAAAAGCTAAAAGCTCTAAGTTCAGTTTACCCACGTTTGTACTGGGCGACACATTCTGTCATCACACTAACCCTTGATAGTTTTAAGATAAAATTATGCCATATCTATAAATATACAAGTCACTCTGGTTTGGCTTACATTTGCAAAAAAAAACTAACTTGAAACAAAGTGAAAGAAACCTGATTAATGCACACACACAATAGCAGACCATAAGTGGTTTAAATCTGCCGGCATGTTCGTTGTCTACATTTACAGCAGGAGCCTGCTTTTGGGGGGTTGCTGCATGTGTGATAACTGCTGGGGCTGTGCAGCCAGGTGACAGGTGCTGGGTCACTGAGGCTGTGTATCCTGGTCTTTCTTACAGGGTCTTGGCTCCTTGGACGATGACGACCCCAACATTTTACTGGCCATTCAGCTGTCTCTCCAGGATTCGGGGATGGCAGGGATTGAGTCCAACCACGACATCCTTGCCAATGAAGCCTCACTTGGCGCGATCGGCACCTCCCTGCCCTCTAGGCTGGAGCAGAGCAGTCCAGGTGTTGAAGTTCTCCCAAGAGCTTCTCTCAGCAGCTCAGAACTGCTGGAACTGGGAGATAACTTGGCAAGACTTAGCAATATCAGCAGCCAGTACTCTGCAGCCACCGGTGTTCCCATCTCTGCTCAACACTGTGACAGGCATCACCGGGCGCACGGCTCCTCCACAGGCCTGTTCTCCTCCTCCACTGACACAGACTCAACCACGTGCGGCAGCCATGATCCATCCTCCTCCTCTGCTTTGGCATCAAATGCTAACCTTCTTGGAAATATTATGGCTTGGTTCCATGACATGAATCCTCAAGGTATCACCCTGGTCCCCTCCACCTCCTCCGACACCGACTCTAGCAAAGATCCACTCCTCACAGGCGTAGTAGAATGCCTGCAAGATGATGAGAAAGGCGGGGACACTGTCCTCCCTGACTGCAGGAAAGCTCAGGAGCTGATGGCTGAGGTGGCTTTCTCCTCTCAGAGTGTCAGGGAGGAGAAGGAGAGTGCTGTCACCGAGAGGCCGACGCGGTTAGATCTAGTAGCGCAAGACCCCGTTTCACTACCTTACATGGCAGCCAGTGATCCGAGTGGTGAGTATGCTGATCAAGCTAGCTCAAAGACGTGCCATGTCGACAGTCCACAGTGTGACTCTGTGTCCGACCAGCTGCCCAGCACCAGCTCCTCTGAGTGGGAGGACCAAGTGCACCTGGTATGATCTGTGTGGCTGAGATTGGTGAGAGCTTCAGGAAGTCAGAATTGAAAGTTCCCGGCAGAAAAATGCAACAAGAATGTCCCACCAATTCTGACTGGAAAGGTAGAAGAACCTCACCAGCTTGATCACTGCCCTCTGCATTAACAGGGGTGACGGCTGCAGTATTAAACTTTAGCTCTGCCGTCAGTTCATATCTCTCTTCAAAACCTCTGCACGCGTCGGACTTCTGTTGGTAAGTCTGTTGCGGAGATGGTTTAAGCTCAAATATGGCAACGGCCTTCTTATTTTTATTGTTTATTGGGAGCTAACTCACTCAAATGGAACACAGCATCAGACAGCGTTTACTTAGCCCAAAGCAATCAGATCAGCTCAGCGCTTTTCTGGTATTGCAAGCACCCTCTAAAAGCATCCTTCCTGCAATGAAAGCACTAATTAGATAGAAATTTACTCATTTTCAAGGCGGTGTCTCCTTAAATGGAGCCTGTACAGATAAAAATAAATACCCATTTCCTGAATGAAGTTGAAGGAGATAAAACATATAGACTCTCTAGTCTTGCAACAGTTTTTCTTGTTTTTCCCCCTGTAAAAGCCCATTACAACAGCCTGGATCAGGTATTTGTGAGGCTACGCATTATGAGTTCATCCTCACTCCAGCATTCGGTCAACAGGATACAAGTTGAGGCTCTCACCCATCTCCTTACCTGCACACTTTAAAGAGGCCAAACAGCCAAACACCGACTTGCAAAAGCAAAGTTTGCAGTCACCAAGTGGATTCTTCAGAGCAAATTGTGCCTGCTTATCGCAATCTCTGCAACTCGTCTGAACTTAATTTTGAGCGTCTTGAGCCATATTTTTATTGGAGATTGCATCAGAGTGGCATTTACAAATCTCAGTCACTAAAAGCCGTTGTGTGCTGTGTACAACTGTACAGTTTAAGACCACAAAGTGTGTGTACAATATTATGTGGACCTTTCATATTCTGAGAAAACCAGTTGAGCTTTTCAGCTGTGAAGGGGGTGGCCTGCTTTAAAACATTCAAAAATGGACATGTGATTGGTTATTCATTTCAAAGTTTCAGATGGAATAAGAAATGTCCTCAAAAGCCCAAAAAACCTGATGGGGATGAACAGCGTGATTAAGCTCACACCTTTAAAACAGCAAGCCCTGACTCTTTGTGCAGCTTGTGCTCAGTCATGTCTGAGCCCAATGACTACACAGGTTATGTTTAAGCACTGTGGGGAAAGCCAGTCAGTATCCAGGCAATCACTTCCAGGGCGAGTTAACTCATTTATCAAGCCCAAGTAACCATAATTTATCTCTGGGCCTTGTTTAGTTGTAGTAGTGACAAAAGTCTTTGTAGAGTTCTGCAGACGGTTGGGTTGTGCATGGTGAATACTCAAGCGTGTTAAGTTTTCCACAACACGGGGCACCCATGTCATTGAAATGGTTCTCTGCGGAGCCAAAAAAAAAACAACACAGTGCCTTTAAGTCAGTCTCCATTCTATAGTTTTATCCACATTTTTTCTGAGTGCTAATTACACAGAAACAAAAACACCTGTTACCTTAAACTTTTGTTTCTCTCACGTGACATTTCAACACAAAGTCCACTTTCCTTTTCTTTCAGTCTTTGTACCATGACGGTTTTAGTAGTATAAAATTGACAGACAAAGCAGATCTTATAGAAGTTGGGAAAATAGTTTGAAGCAATTGACGTCATACTTTCAAATCTTGTGAATAAATATTCTAACAATAGGGTTTTCTTTTTCTCTTCTTTTGTTTTGGCTTTATGCCTACATTTTTAGACAGTTGGTTTCCTGTGGTCTAGAAAATTCAAATCACTGTATTAACTACAGAAGGAGTTGTTATACTGTGTCTGTATAAAATATCTGAAGTAACAAAGTGCGGATAGGTTGCAATATAAAGTAGGCATTTTACTGACCCATTTTGATAATGGATGGTAAATGAAACACACTGGTCAGCCTGCTTTTGTACAGACGGATGACCGGCTCCAGCCAGTCAAAGGCAGTGATGCTTTAAGTGTCTTGAAGTTGTCAAACTGTGAGTGTCATACGGTTAATGTTGGACTTTTTATGTGAGTTTGTTAATCAGAGGAGATGACTTGTGTTTCCCTGTTTGTCTAACAGTATGCTGTGCATGGAATGTGGGTACAAATTTAAATGGATTTTTTACTTTCTTTGTATCTCACCTTCGATGCCCAGGTGGATTCATTTTAAAAATCATTTTGTAACTCATTGAGATTTTCTATTGTAAAGCAACTAATCCTTGAAATGCTGTTTGCACTTTCATAGTCTATACTTGATACATTCCTTCTTTTTATGAGAGTTGTTTGGTGTGTGATGCCAATAAACCTTGTGTTCAATTTTAGACCATGTAATTTTGGTTTCTGCATCTGTGAGATTCTTTCAAACTGCAGGACAAATTGGACCATGTAATCTAATCTTTGATTTAGTGTTCAACATTTTAAAATGCACTCTAGATCAGAAGAAGCTGAGCTTCTTATGCTGTTTGTGTAACTTAGAAGCTGGGTGGTTAAAATAATGGTAATAATGGAAAGAGCATTTGCCTGCTTATCTGAAGGTTAGTGGAGCGACTTCATGTTGCCCTGGGCCACTGAAGGCACCGAACCCTATGCTGGCTACTGGTGGGTCAGTGAGTGGCTGAAGTAGTGCTAAGTGCTCTGAGTGGTCTCTTCAAGTTCAGGTGTTAAATAAGTCCAAGACTGTTTAAAGCTTAATCACCATTATAAGATAAAAATATTCATCCATGATGAAAACATGACGGTGATAAGAGCTCAAATATTCCAAACATGGTGCGCATTAAAATACAAAACAGATGGAGCCAACAGAGCTTATCAGTCGTCATACAATATGAAAATTGTGAGCAGCTGCATGAAAGGGTGTGCAGGGGCTCACTTTCAGGCTCACGGTTTCTGGTTTAGCGGCAGAGGTTGAAGAACTGCAGCAGAAGCATGAACAAGGTCACGATATCCAGGTACAGGTTGAGGGCTGCGAAGATGTACTCCTCCGGAGAGATCTCGTACTTCCTGTGTTTCCCACCCAGTATCATCTGAGTATCAAGCACCAGGTACTGTGGAGACAGACAGAGGCTGTAATGGTGCTGACATATGAAGGCTGCATTTTGTGCGATGAAAAATGCAAAAGAACAGGAATGGGTTTGAGAGAAAACATGTCAGTATTTCAACATTTCGTAGACACGTGGCCGGGCATATGAACAGGCCACATTAATAATAGGAGAGTCAGATGATAAGTTGTGGGTTGCTGCTGACATCCTTTTCAGCTCCGCATGCAGCAGCAGTTTGTTCCACCATCCGACTGGATGGATCACAAAGTTTGCTGTTAATGCCAAAAGCTCAGACAGACACAGCTGTGAAAATGAAGACCACTGCTGGTAAAAATTGTGTAATTGAAGTGAAAGTGCACAAGGACGTCAGAATTATACTAACTACTGTGACAAAAATACTGCTGCAAGGCTGCTTGGCCGTGAGATCAAAGCCCGCATCACATACATTCTTCTTGACACTAAGCCTCCTTTGATGTCAGATTTTTTTCCTCTGAAGGTCATTTTCATTTAGTTTTGGATGCAAAGTGTTGCAGACAACCATTTAGTGTCTTGACAGTTTGAGTGCACTTACAAAAGAAAACAGCAGTGTTCCCAGGCAGGCGTACAAGATGTAAAGGTACTGTAAAAGAATCAGACACAAAATCAGCAGAGGGACTAAACCAAGTCCTTCACAAATGGGGAAAATATTTAGCTGTTTACCATTTAGAATTTAATCTTATACTCTTTCTGTGTAAAATGATACCATATTCCGCTGACAGCCTCAGCTTTTAGCTCAGAACATGAGAAACTCAGAACACACCATTTCTTATTCTTGTTCCATTGTTTGGTAAAACTGTGATGATAAAGGCAGATAAGGTGGACACGGTACATCAATTTGAACTCCCCCTTCGTCTGTCTCTCATAACAAAACTACACACACAATGTAAAAACAAATCCTTACTTTAGACAATTATTGCTAAAACAGCAACAGATACTGTAAGTGAAAATGCAGCTTCCTGACCCACGCTCAGAGATTGAAGATACATGGACTCCTCTCTTTATTATCTGTTTAGCTCACAGGTTGGTGGCTGTGCTCTCGGGATTATAGCTGAGGAGCTGCCCATGCTGTCTGCTTCTGAACACATGCTATTGCAGTTCATTTCATACCTGTGTAAAGAAAACAGCTGCTTGGCTTACCTGCGATCGGAGGATTGCACACAGCAGTGCAAATGAAAAGAGGGACCAGCTTAATGCCCACATGCACCCAGCTCCTGGAGTAAAGTCCCACTGGTGTCAGAAAGTGGGGGACAGGAGAGACAGAGACATGGACTGTCATGAGCTAGTCCGGCAGAAAACTGGATAAAACGTGTCATTTGAAGTCAGAGCTGCCTGTGCTGTGAGGTGATGCAGGTTATGCAAGTACGAAAACGTGCTTCAGCTCCATACTGAGAAAATCACAGTAACCCTGGATATAAAGATAGCTGGTAATTACTCAATGTGCAGCGACATATACAGAGAGGAGGGGAGGGCAAGTGGCACTTTTGGCCGAAATGCTCTTTTCAGGGCCTTAAAAAAAAAAAAGGTCACCTGAGGAGCTGAGCTGAACATGTAAGGTGCTCCGTCTGGCATTTATATCAGTGTGACCGGGATCAAAAAGGCTCTGTGTAACTGCAGAGCAAGAGCTGCTGCAAACTGCAAGATCAACGAGATGTTGAAAAAGTGAACAGTTTGTGTGTGCGTGTGTGTGGAGGTGTCACATTTACAGCACAGTATCCCCTCTATCAAAAACTCCAGCGATTGCTTTTATGCTGCAGATACATATAAAGCAGACATCTCAAACCAGACATTTTATTGGTATAATCATCAAACCACTCACCGTTTTATTGCTGTTTTTTTCAACAACCAAAGCAAAAAGAATAAATGTCTGCAATGCCAAACATCTGAGAAGCAATTAAAGAAGAATCAAGACACAATTAAAATGCAGCAAACATCACTTGCACTTGGCAGTTATTCCTTTTTTTGTTGACAGTATGATTATTCAGCATTCATAATGCAGGCATCAAATAATGTAACAAAGAATGACTCAGAATGGCCTCACCATTTAACTTGCTCTAACTCTGTGTTAAATAACTTAAAAAAAAACATCTCTTATCTCTGTTTGTTTGTCCACACTTATATATTTAACATAATATCTTGATGGCCAGTTCCTTTATTTTTACCCTTACTTATTTTTATGTAAAACTACAGGGGTTGGACAATGAAACTGAAACACCTGGTTTTAGACCACAATACTTTATTAGTATGGTGTAGGGCCTCCTTTTGCGGCCAATACAGCGTCAATTCGTCTTGGGAATGACATATACAAGTCCTGCACAGTGGTCAGAGGGATTTTAAGCCATTCTTCTTGCAGGATAGTGGCCACGTCACGACGTGATGCTGGTGGAGGAAAATGTTTCCTGACTCGCTCCTCCAAAACACCCCAAAGTGGCCCAATAATATTGAGATCTGGTGACTGTGCAGGCCATGGGAGATGTTCAACTTCACTTCCATGTTCATCAAACCAATCTTTCACCAGTCTTGCTGTGTGTATTGTTGCATTGTCATCCTGATACACGGCACCTCCTTCAGATACAATGTTTGAACCATTGGATGCACATGGTCCTCCAGAATGGTTCGGTAGTCCTTGGCAGTGACGCGCCCATCTAGCACAAGTATGTGGCCAAGGGAATGCCATGATATGGCGGCCCAAACCATCACTGATCCACCCCCATGCTTCACTCTGGGCATGCAACAGTCTGGGTGGTGCGCTTCTTTGGGGCTTCTCCACACCGTAACTCTCCCGGATGTGGGGAAAACAGTAAAGGCGGACTCATCAGAGAACAATACATGTTTCACATTGTCCACATCCAAAGATTTGCGCTCCTTGCACCATTGAAACCAACGTTTGGCATTGGCATGAGTGACCAAAGGTTTGGCTATAGCAGCCCGGCCGTGTATATTGACCCTGTGGAGCTCCCAACTCTCCTGTTTGGTGGAAACAGGAGAGTTGAGGTGCACATTTAATTCTGCTGTGATTTGGGCAGCCGTGGTTTTATGTTTTTTGGATAGAATCCGGGTTAGTACCCGAACATCCCTTTCAGACAGCTTCCTTTTGCGTCCACCGTTAATCCTGTTGGATGTGGTTCGTCCTTCTTGGTGGTTTGCTGACATTAACCTGGATACCGTGGCTCTTGATAAATCACAAAAACTTGCTGTCTTGGTCACAGATGCGCCAGCAAGACGTGCACCAACAATTGGTCCTCTTTTGAACTCTGGTATGTCACTCATAATGTTGTGTGCGTTGCAATATTTTGAGCAAAACTGTGCTCTTACCCTGCTAACTGGACCTTCAGAGTCTGCTCTTATTGGTTCAATGTGCAATTAATGAAGATTGGCCACCAGGCTGGTCCAATTTAGCCATAAAACATCCCACACTAAAATGAGAGGTGTTTCAGTTTCATTGTCCAACCCCTGTATATCCTCACAGTCTGTAGTCACAGAGTCACGTTTCATTCGTACATCCCTGGGCACACATGATCACCCCAAACTAATTCTATTTTGTGGCACAGCTCACAGAGTTCCCGGTAACAGGAGGCTGATCTAAAAAAGTGGAAGGGTGACTGTCAAAATAACCAGTTTTCCACACCATTTGTAAATATCAGTACTAAAAGCTTATATCCAGAGAGGTTTAACTCTGCCACCTGTGGATGTGAAGAATTAAACACCGATTTCAGGGAAAAAAAACATCCTAGGTTTCCTTGGACAGTAATCTTGTTACAGTTGTAAACATTTGCTTGTAAGTTAAGCAAAACCCTGTTTGAGAAAATCTGGCCTGCAGCTCAGCTTAACACGATCCATACGACTGCACAGGAAACACATCTCTGTGTACGGACATTTACCACCAATGCCAAGTCACCTCGGTTTAAGAAATTTCGCTTTTGGCTGAATTGCAGGCTGTAGCTCAGAGTCTGTGACTGATCTTACCTTTGACTGCATAGCAAACAGGCTCATGCCGAAGGAGACAAACGCCGTTGCACCCACAGCCCACATAACTGCCTCGGCTTCAAAGTACCTGCAGGCAGACATGTCAAACAGGGCTGAGTTGGGGAAATACTACCCATAATGAACAGACAGAGCATATACACAAGTACAGATGCACATTTGTTTTGGGTTTTTTCAAGAGTCTTTGTTATGTATCTCAGGCATTGACAGAATCAGCATTTCACAGTGTATTACCAATATTTCCCATGAGTACTAGTACTAATCTAGAAATGTGATCATCTAAGAATGTCACTAAAAGTCCACCCTGAATGCTTCTAAGAGAGTCGAGAAATGCCTCAAAGATGCATTCTAAGTAGTTGGGACTAAGATCCATATTAAGCCAAACTCAGAGAAAATGGGACTTCATATGACTAAAGTGGCAATGGTCTTTTTTGGTTTGATGATGCTGTGCTGGCATTACACATGCTATCAGATATGGCTGAAACCAGATTATTATTGTGCCGTTTGGAAGTGGAAACTCATGCTTGGAAGCAAACACTCACGCTGCCACAGATCCAAGCATCAGCCCCTCAGCAACAGTCTGAAACACAGAGAGAAGGGCAGATAAATGGAAAGCAAATACACGACCAAACAACAGTGAAATGGAGCAGGTGGGATGGCGGTTTAATTTGATGCCTGGCTGGTACCGATTCTACTCACAAACAAGCCCAGGGCTATAAAGTTGAGAGGCACGCGACGACGGATGTTGTCACAGCAGGACAAGATCAAAATGAGCACCAGCGTCACTGACCTGTTTAACAGTGAATGTATTGTACATCGTAAATGGAAAATAAACAGACCATAAAGGCACAAAAAAGTACAAAAAAACAACAACCCTGTACTCAATATGTTGATTTACTGGGTGTTACTTGAGCTGGATGGAAAGCTAGGCAAAACTACGGATTTCCCAACACAATGTTTTCAGCCCTCACTTTTGGCCCCGAGCAATTCTTCCAGGCTTCATAGAGAATCCACAGAGCTTATTTTGTCTTTTATTTTCAGCCAGTTTTTTCACTGACCTATGAATCATCCAACAAAACAAAGGTATCTAACTAAAAGCAACCCCTGCTGTGTTGACACAACTAGGCCCTTAGTTAATAGCAGCCTATTGCACATTCTATGTTGTGTTTCTGAAATATGCCCAAGTGAATACAAGTTGATAGACATTGTATTTTTAAACAAAAAAAAACACTATTCCCAGGTATCTAATTCAATCTTGGTATGTCCTATCACGATGTGCTGAGTGCTACTAAAAAAGAAAGTCAGAGACAAGTAGAGGAAGAATCAGCAGACACATTTTAAAAAAATCCAACTTCCAAAGAAGAGCTTTGGGTTGAAAAACTATTATAGATTACTTAAAAAGTGATGACAAAGCTTATCTGATTACCAACCTCTATCAGATTTACATTCACACACATATTTCCATTCATATTTGCATGTCTCAATAAATCTCTGCATCTGTTTCTTCCTTCCCTGGCAACATGTCAAGAATCGAGGAGTGGCTCAAGACTTTACTGTAAATTCAAACAATCAAGTAAAACGTTTTCTGTGACTTACATCATGGAGTAGGGAAACCAGTAGTTGTCTAATACCCATGTCCTGAGTGTGCTCCTGTTATAGGATGAAAAGAGGGTGACAAGAGAGAGAGGAGAGTGTTTATTAGAGGTTGTATTTATTTGGTAGAGGCTGTGGAATGACTGTATTAAATATTAATGGAGGACAGAACAGTGCACACAGGATGTGGGAACACGACTTATCCAAAGTAATCACTGTAGCCCGCTTCTTACTGCATCTATTACACAAACGTGAGAGAAGCTTCAAAATACTACCAGCTAAGTTGGAATACTCTTTCATGGCACCAGTGTGTATCCCTGCAGGACGGCTGGGATAGTTGCACTACTCTTGCAGTTTCACATGTTGACAGATGACATTTCAGAGATGGGTAGGTGTCGAGCACAGAATCATCTTTTTCTTTATTTCTTTCTAAAATAATTCCTTTGTGTGTTGCGCCTCACCAGTAAAGAAAAGCACAGATGATCCCAACAGTCAACAGCAGCTGAATCATCAAGGTCAGGTAGACTTTCCTTATGAAACCTGGTAGTTGAAAAGGTAGAAAAAACAGTGACAGGAGACAGAGCGGTTCAGCATCAGGAGCAAGACAAATAACACCACTGAAAATTTGTCAGAGCGTAGCAGACAGGCAGGTGGGGTTGTTAATGCTACAGATTTCAGATTGTTCTGTTGACACCAACCTCACATTCTCCCATTAAAAGAAAAAAAGAGGGATGGAGGCTAGGATTGGAGGTAGTGTACAACAGAGATCAGGAAGCAACGTCAATTTCAAAATCAATCAAACAAACCAAATGAGGGAGTAAAAATGGGCAATCTACTTTCATCTTTTACAGAACAAATACAACATGTAGCTTTCTTGACTTCTGTTTGTATATGCATCCCGTCCTTTGGCTCTCACCTTTTCGAAGAGCAGCATCATTGAAAGCGCTCTCCTGGAAGCCACTGGAGTAGGCCGGTGGCTCCTCACCATACTGCTGGTCGCCTCCGACTGCTGCTGGACCCTCAGGATGGTCCATGTTGCTGTAAGCCGCAGGAGGGGAGACCACTGCAATGTCTCCTTTCCCCACCTACATGCCAAAGGTTGAAAGTACATTTCAGCATGACTGCAGCTTTGAACCAAACCATTACAAACATTACACCAATCATCCTTGCCTTAATTCCTATACACAAATAGTTATTTTTCCATTGGTAAAGGATGAATATAATAATTCGTCCTCCATGAAAATGGAAGAGAAATAATTATATTCACTCGTAATTCAATGGTAGCCAAGGTATTTTAATATTTCTACAAACCTGATAAACCATCCCTCTGCAGTTTTGTTCAAGGTATATGGAATTGTACGGAGGGGGGTGAAACTCAGAGTCCTCATTGCTGCGGCCATCATTCTGTTCCATCCCACCAAATTTAAGCGTATCTTTTCAACAATTTAGGTGTGGAACTGATGAGGGAAGAACATGCAGAGGTAAAGAAGCATCCATCATAAGCACCTCCATGGGCAATGTTAAAATAACAAAGTGGTAAAAGTCAGAGTGGAACAAATAAATGGGCAATTAAAAGATGAGGCATTCAACAGCTACCTATGACTAATATTCATAATAATAACATTGAATCTAAATGTCATAGAGCACTGTGCATGGCCGGACAGAATGTAACAAAAGACAGGAACACAAAAAAAAACTTGAGGATTCTTTTTAAAACGCATGCAGGAGTAATGAACTAAATACATACTCTTTAAGATTATATTGTATTTATCATTCAACGAGTAAAGTAATAATTAGCTCCACAATAATCAATGCATCAAGGCTGTAAAGCAATGAACTTCAGTAACCTAACTGAGAGGCTACCACACAAAGATAAACAATAAACATCACCACTGCTCATAAGTTGATCTATGGTTAAATAAATGGTAACATTCCCCTTTGGTAATAATACTAATTAATATTGAATAACGTTTCAATGGCAGCAGTGAATATTCTGATAGATAAAGCCACATTGCTTTACTTGTTCCAGCTTGCAAATACAGCCTAGAACTGACTTAACAAAGGGAAAATACACATATGATAAAGACAAGAAATGTCTCTCTTTTCATTCAAAGCATTTAACCTTCAACATCATTTTAAGATAATTAAAGTATCTAAAGTATCGTAGGACAGTTCAAGTTTTGACATGAATGTGTAGGCAGAAATCAATTAATTACAGCTCCAATCCATTGTAATGTGTCTTACCTCAGCTGTGACTACCAGTAATCTGCTCTTCCTGTAGTGTTCACTTCCCTTGAGGGCAAAGTCCACCTGCTATCAGTCGGTTCCCACAGAGACAGGACTTTAGCTCCCCTGGGGGAGAGGATGTATCCTTCATTAGGCTCAATGGGATATTAAGATGAACATCTTAAAAATATCATTAAACCAACAAGGCAGAAATGGTTTATTTACTTCCTTCTTCCACATTGTTACCAAGTTAATTCAAGTAGTTTTTTTCTCATTGCTAAAACAATGTTCTACGATCTATTGCCATTTCTTAAAGAACCTTAACTTTCAAAATTAAGATAAGCCTGTAAATTAGATTATAATCAAGAATCTTTTATCTACCTTTAAAAAATCCATCATGTCTGTCCTGGTAACATTCAGTATGCATTTTGACCTTTGCGGAGAAGGCCACTGAAAAAGAAACATATATTACTTTTCATACCATAAGCAATTAAAGGAGCATTTTTAGAGCGTATTGACCCAGTGTATGATACAAAACGAGAATTGCTTATGAAAGAGCTTACAGAAACTGCAGAATTTAGTCCTCATGTGAACACTGGGGGGCACTAGTCCCCTGTGCTTCCTCTGCTAATTGCAATCATTTGGTTGTGACTTTCGCCTCTTCTGAAGCCGTCACCTCCCCAACCAACCAGCAGCATCAAATCCTCTGGAGAGCTCTGTTCAACCAGCTGCCTCTTCATCTTATCTGCTGGATCAAATCCTTCATTTCTGTCGCTGGCATGTGATATTTGTGTTTGTTTCACAGTGTTGCCAAAGTAAAAAGAAAATATTGATTTTTTTTCCTCCGCTGTGGAGGAAAAGAGAAAAAGATAAAGGATAAAACACCAATGAAATAAAGATTTAGCAGTGTGAGCGTCGCATCTGAAGGCACAAACATCTCTCCTGTTCCAAACACAGATTCTCTCCCCTGTTATACACTGATTGGCGTGTCAGTCAAAAAAAAAGGATTTACCACTGCCTGCACAAATCTGATGAGCCTGCCTCCTGTTATTCATTAGAATTTAGTGGGATTTTAATGGGCAGCAAAACAAACTGAGTCACATTTGAACAGGCAGTTGAAATCAAGCTTGTGTTTACTTACCAATCAGTGTGGAGCCTGATGTAAGGCCAAAGGAGCAAAATACCTGAAGACCTCAGACATCCATCTGTCTATCTATTGGCCAAGATAAGGGAGAAAGGAGGGATAGAGAGGGGAGGGGCAAAAGGGCAACAAAAATACACTCGTCCTGTTGACAGATTGTGACAGCCCTGTTTTGTCCGCTGTAATGCTCTTCAGGGCTTTTGGGACAGTGGACCACAGAGGAGAGTGGCATGGTGTCACCAGAGAAGGAAAAATGAAGCCATAATGTAAATCTGTCCTTCTCTGCTGTTGCATGCAACTGCAAAATACTGCTTACCAGTCAGCCTGGCCACAGAAGGATTTATTTGAATTGAAACAGTGGTTTGTGTGGCCTCAGAGAGATCTTACACCAGTCTGGGGATCTGTGCAACTAGATGCCCCAGCATTTCTAATTTACAACCCATCTGAAGCTGCAGTTTCTTGAGGATATATTGCTGATAGGAAAGTTTTACCATGGTTCACATGACTGTGGAACTGTGTGGTTGTGTAAATAATGACCTGAAAATGATAAATGGCCTGGCTTTAAATGGGTAAGAATACACTTTTAGTAATATGGGTAAAACTTGACATTTTGACTGATGAGGGCAAAATCAGCATAATTAATTAATTAATTTCATTCTTTATAATGAGTTGGATTCTCATGTAGAGAAAATGAGCTGTACAATAGGTAGAGCTGCAGTCAAAATGACTAAATAGACATAATTAAATGAATAAATGACTGTTATCCAGTGTTGATTTACTGCACAGCATTGTTACAGCAGTACTACCTCCAGAGGAATTAATCCTCATTAGAATGAGTTAACAGTAGCCATGTATACTATGCACACTCATTACTAAATTATAAATTATCTTGAAAAACTTGTCTAACATATTCAACAAGAAGCTTAATTGATAATGACAAAGTGTACAGATGACGTGCCTCAACTGCATTCCCAAATTCATCAACAAATTGGGAGTGACGATTTCTACCCTGACATCCTTTGTGGTCTGTGAAATGAGTAAATACACAGAATTAGTTTCAAATGATCATATTAATACCACACATGGTCAAAACTGAAATAACTTAGTTTAGTTGAAACGGATCCAAAGAGTTTTGGGACATTCTGTCGGCCAAACATGCAAAGAGAGCTCGGGCAAATAAATTAGGGCAGAGACCCATACCAAGCTGATCAGGCCTTATACTCCTTAGCTGACTTCCATTCAGATTAACCATGAAAACTATGTGCTGCAAATGTTGGGGACTGGTCATGCATTACCTTATTTTCATGTCATCTTTGAGTGCCAGAGGGAAATTTTGAATGTAACAAAAACTTCAAATAATTACATGTGAAAATGAAAAAAAAGACAAAGCCCAAGGAACAGGCTTTACAACACTGGCCACAGATTTGAAAACGCTCACGTGCTTCGCGCTAACGCTGTCAACCCAAGGCTTCCATGGGATATAAGTACAACTGGGGCATAGAAAGGAGGAGATCATACTGCAGGTTGGTATCTTTCACCATCTCTGTGCTGTCCACAAAGTGAAAGGAAAAGCTGAAGCACAGTTCAAGACACCATGGCAAAAAGTGTTATTTTCCCCTTCGTGTTTGCAATGCTGTCATTTAATTAATAAAGACGACAACATGACCGTGTGCAGTTGAGACTTGAGCAATGTTAAAAACAAGGTTTGCCTTTATGGAGCGCTGTCCTCAACTGTAGCAGAAAGTCGATGAGCAAAACATGGTGCTTTGAGGAGACATGAGAGAAAAACATGTAGTTGCCATCAGCCTAATGGAAGAAAAAAAAGACCATAAATGGTTACTGAAGCTGTCAACTCTTAACATCCAGATCCAATTTGGGACAAAATGTGCACAGAGGGATTTGAGAAGATGGTCTGACAATTAAGGAGGAATCATTTTTCTGGGAGATTTAAAGTTTGATGATGAATATTCTGTAAATATTCTGGATTGGCAGAAGCAAGTTTTTCAGAGACCTTTGTGGGAGGACAGAAACTGCCTAAGACAAGATACACTGAATAGCTCCAAACAAGCTTAGCATTGATACTTTTCTTTCGTCATTTCTATTTCTGTCAGTCACGTAAAGCTACACTGGGAGAGGAGGAAAATATAGAGATCAAAATGTGCAGAATAATCTTTGTTTATACTAAATTTCTAAATTTAATCAAGCGACTCACGTCAGGAGCTTGTTTTTATCTCAGTGTCATGAAAACATATATAAATAGAAAAGTTACCTCCAACTGTAGAAAATACTAATAACAACAGCAAAACAAGCAGATTGAAAGAAAAGCCTAATTCCAAACTACAAACCTAAGCTGAGTCCGGCAGTATAACCTGTTCTTGTGAGGGGTCCTGACTGCAACAACAGTGCAATTCTGTACATCAGCTGAGGCTGCTCAGACAAAAGCTTGCATTAAAAATAAACTAAAGGAGCTCTGCCATCGACTTCAGCCCAAAGACTGTAGCCGTGATCCAGGCTCCAGCCTTCAGATGACACAGTTGTCACTTTGTGACTGTAGCCGTGGCTCAGCTTTGCTTGTTACAACCCTCCCTGTGACATTTGTTCTTAATGGGTGTCAATGACTGCACGCAGCAGATCTGTGTGTGGTTATGCTGGGTGGGTGTTGTGTTTTCCTGAACTCCTGTGGTTTCTTGGGAACACATATCTTAACACACCTGGACATGCCTACTGCAACAATGTTAGCAGCGGGTCTGTTTCTGAGGAGGAAAATGTAACAATAACCACATTCAGCCACAGCTCCATGCTTTGCTGTCAGGCTGTGCTCATAACGAGCAGATGGTTGCTACCTTAGATCAGCTTTTTAAAGTGAGTAATGAGCAGAAAATGCATCGCCGTCAGTGTCTCATGATTGCTGCTGTATTTACCTGCAGGTTTGCCTTTACAGGTTGTATCAGAACTGAAACTCAGCTGGGACTTGTTCATATCAAATCCGATCATTTGGAGATCTCATAAACAAAAATGTTATCAACATGATGCATATGAAACAAGTCAAATGATAAAGGTAATATTCATAGCGATTGGGGATGATATGGTTACAAGACGTCTCACGACATGACCAAAACACCCCCATCTATGTGGAACAGACATAACGAGAGTGTTTAAAAGATGTTAACTAAAGATGTGTGATGTCTTGTAAATAAAACGTTTGGCTTAGCTGACACCACTTATGAAGCTCTGTCATTCAACAATAGCATACTTTTTTTTTTATACTTGGCCATCTCAACAGTCTGTATTTTGACTGCTGAAGTTCAGTGAGATAATTAGAGCTCATAGATTTCTAATGTTACCATTTGAGTTGCTTTCTACTAATGTCAGAATGATGAGCTATTGAGGGATGTATAGTCTGATTCAGGGTGATGTATAGTGTCATGCTGCTACGAAAGGGTTGAGGGAAAGTTTCTTCAAAGCCAAGGCAGAGTCTGACAAGTTGGGAACACACTGCCAAGTCAAATATAGGCTGGAGCTTTGTTAAATCCCTCCGGGTTGAGAGCAGTCGCCATCGTGGATAATTCTCCCACTTATGTTCCATGTTTATAAAGCAACCCTGCTTGTCAGTGAATAAATGAACTTTTTCACCGTGTGAATGGCAATTATGTTCACAGGAAGCCACAAGATGAAATTCACATCTTCAATGTATCAGGATGCTAGCCTAACATATCTAATACACACACGCACAAGACATGAAGTACAAATCCTCCGATGGTCCTTAGGGAGCACATCTTATTTCTATACAGTGAAAAACAAGCACCATCACGGATGGTACCTATTTTTCCAGATACATTATCAAACTTCGATCTGGAGAATCCTGCAGTCAGATCGTTTTAAGTATGGATGCGCTGCTCCAACCGTTTCCGAGTGCTGTAGGAAGCATTACCCTTTTAAAGGAGATCACCATGGTCAGGGAGTACCCGTAAAAGTGTTCAATATTACAATAAATGTCAAAATTGGAAAGCTACCTAAAAGCTACTGTGGCCAACTTGCCTTCTACTGATGGTGCTTCTGTTCCCCAGGTTAACAAAGCACACAGAGGGCCTCTTGTGTGATACCAAAGATGACTGAACAGGGGAACACATTGTTCCATTTCCTGCTGGTCCAGTCCTGACATCTGCATGCCCCTTGGCAGGTACAGTGCTTTCAGTGGTGGACAGATGTCAGCATGGGAACTCTTACATTTCTCTTTTTCTCCAGCTATGCAGCTTAAGACACAGCAATCTGTGATACGCTGTCTGTTCCAACCCTTATCTTTCAAAACCAGTATTAAGATTTAGTGCCACTCTGACCAAGTCATCTAG
This sequence comes from Menidia beryllina, assembly GCA_013363375.1. Classification (NCBI taxonomy): domain Eukaryota; kingdom Metazoa; phylum Chordata; class Actinopteri; order Atheriniformes; family Atherinopsidae; genus Menidia; species Menidia beryllina. Next base: position 12,398,349 of record JABUIW010000019.1, read on the forward strand.
CCACAATTACCTGATGCTGATCTGAGGTACTCACATCCCAGGTTGCTTCAAGCACATCAACTTCAAGAACTGCATGGCCATTTCCATCATGTGTTGTGGTTAATCAGTCTGTAAGTAGAAAAGGGCCTAATCTCTCCCTATTAATGCAAAAGGGATAAAGAGAGCCATTTATATCAGTGTGAATAGAAACCATAAAAATAACTCAAAGCATTTTTCTCTTTGCTCTGCAGTAACTTACATAAAGAAATGAAAAAGGAAACTGTTACGATAAGGGGCACTGACAACTGAGACTACCTTGTGGCAGTATCTCCTGCAATCTAGCTGATGATCAAAAAGACAGGAACATGGTCATTTCAAATAGAGTAAATGTTGAAGAGAGTAAACAGTCAAAGGCCAGATGGATGTCTCATCTGTGAAGAGGCCATAGAGCCATTCACTTACAGATGTTCCCTGTCTAAAAATGCGTTGAGAGGATTTTAGTTTGAGTCTTTACTTCCCTGACAGAATGTCTTCAAAATGAGAAATGGATTTTGCAGAGGTCAGGATGACTGCAGAACAATAACTGACAGCAGCATTTCCCTGCCGTTACAGCTCCGACAAGACTGCTGCCACCATCCGGCGGTCAAAGGTCAGACTGTCCTTTCCTCCATTTTATGACGGGCTGCGGCTTAATAATCTTGCACACAGTAGTTTCAGCTTTCATTCAAATGCTGCTCAATGAAAACTAAGGAGGAGATGTGTTGTATTCCACTAGAATGTATTCATAATAAAGATATGTTTGCTTTCCTATGGATAGGATAATGTTGAGAATCTTTATATCCAATTGCATCTCGAAAAAAAAAGCCTGATACATCCATCCATCCATCCATCCATTTTCAGAGCCGCTTATTCCCAAATGGGTTCATGGGGGGACTGGAGCCTATCCCAGTAGTCTGTGGGTGAGAGGCAGGTTACATCCTGGACGGTCCACCAGTCCATGGCAGGGCCATGCCTGATTCAATATAAATGTTAAAACACTTCAGACAATTTTAGAAAAAATAGATAAATACCTAATCAAATAATTATATCCACCCTAACCCATTAAATCCGAATTTCCACAAACATGAGACATCGAATAAGTCTAAAATTGTCTATATATATTGACAGATATATAGTCAATAATGTGAAAAAATGGCATATTATACTAAGGAATATTAAGGCAATGAAGCAAAGTTAAATGTTATCAAAACATTGGAAGGCATTCTTACAAGTCCTTTAATTTCCACAAAGATTCTCATAGAAAACACCAAGTTCAATTTATGAACAGACCAAACTTTTAAGATGAGGTATGTTGAGCTCCAAATGGTACTACATAGTCATTTAAACTGTCCTCTATTTAAGATGAATATCCAGTTACCGGCCAGTAGCTGTCAAGACATCCTGGCAGAACAAGCACTGGAGGCCCTGACAGACTAATGGAGAGGACAGATGAAGACTTACAGATCAACAGCTGGCAGCACTGTCACGTGTTTGAAGATTTTTTTCACTGGCTGCTCATTAATTCCCTGAAGAAAAAGGAAGAAAACCTTTTTTTATGCACCCTAAAAGCTTCGTGAGGATGCCTCTGGTATTTTCCTAGTAAGTGACCAACTTTTCAAACATTTAAAAAGAGTTTGAGCTGTGTGGGCGTGGGGAGAGAGTCAATGCATAGTTGGAAAGAGAAAAATATTCTAGAAACAAAAGCATGAGGGCTTGTGAGAGTGCCTGTGAGAATTGACATGTGAGGCAACATCAATTTAACAGTTATCGCATGTTTAAAGGAAAACAAAATGCTATTGAAAGTAAAAATATATCATATAATTCTAGATTTGTCAAGTTTGATGCAAAACTCATGTTTTGTGGCCATGTGGAATAAGCTCCACTGTGTGGATTCAAGAAAATAGACAAGATTAAGTCATCAAAACAATTCTGGATATTAATGCTCACCCCCCCCCCCCCAAGTAATTAATTGAAAATGACTGTTTACATTTAAACTGCAATTAGAAAATGAGCAAAGTTTTGTAATCAATGGTTTATAACAACCCATAGCACTTTGTTAAATAGAAGATTAACAGAAACTAAAACGTTTCTTGATCAACTGGTAAATTATTAACAAAGTCTCCACATAAGCTTCTAATCAATAAAAAACAAATAATACAGTTATTTGCTGAATATGTTTTTACCTCTTTATTCAATCAACAAATCGATCAGTCATTAACGGTAACAGAAACACTTGAAATATTAAAACAAGCCAAAGGAGTATTTTGGGGCCAAAGAATTGATTATTTCCAAAGGATGGAAACATGTCAGTTATTTTTCACAGCATGCATTCCAACAGTTTACATTGTATGACTACTTATGTTTACACACTTGAACAGCTTGCACAGCTGTAGATCAGAACCTTTTGCATTTGAAAATGACATATATATATATATGTGTGTGTGTGTGTTTTAAGGCTGCTTGTAAGATATTTAAAATGACAGTATCATCCATGATTTGCAAAGACAGTTTCATATTTTTATACACCATACCACCAGAGCCTCCCTCTTTTTAAAATGAGCCTCCACCTAAAGAGGACATCAGTATATCTGGATCGTGGACCCTTTCTTTGCACGGTGGAGCTTTGAACAGCTTTCGTGGCATAGACAACTGTTTCCACTAGCCTTGGTAATGTCTGGAGGTGTTGCTGAGTCCACACAGTGATTTTCACGACAAAATCAGGCCTGCTTATGATTTACTGCTGCCTGAGGCTCTGTAAATCCCACACATCCAATACTGATTTACAGACTTTCTAAAGGATGTCTTCAGATCATCTGAACCTCATGATAACCTTGACTGCTGATGAAGTATTTTAGTTTATCCTCTGAGGAACATTATTTTGATATTACTCAATAGTTTGTGACATTTTTTTCAGACTGTTAAGTCAATATTTGCCTGTGAGAATCTGCCTCTCTAAGAATTTTTTAAATAGTTCTTACTGACCTGATGTTAATTAGCTCCGATAATTGATTACATAACTCATTCCTCTGGCTGTTTTCTTTCTTTTTGTGTTGCAAGAACAAAGGAAGTCTGTCTGTCACACACCTTTTGCATTTCAGCAGAATTTTATTTTTTCCAAATGAATAATGACAACATATTTTTGCCACATATTGCTGTTCATCAGTGGTTCTATTTTATTTATTTAAAGACATGTCAATAAGCATAAAACTGTCACAGCACAATTTTTGTCTGCGCAAGACAACAAGTCAGCCCTGCAAAGCTTAAAAAACACAAATAAAGACGTGTTTTGAGTCCCCAAGTATAGCTGTGCTATTTTCCCCCTGCTTTTAACCTAGCCTGAGCTTACACCCAGTCATCCCTGACACCAAGATTGCCCCTTAATAGCTACTCACACTATGTCTTCAACCCTTATTCCCACTGAGAGATATTCCAGTTCACAGTTAGTCACCAAAACATTTAGTTGAGGTACAGAAGGCAAAACAAACAACACATTCAAAAACAAAAACCTCTGCTTAGACCTGTCTTTTAGTTGACACTAATCCCTGCCATGAACTCCCATGAGTTTTCTCTGTGGGCTGTTCAACAGACAACTTAAGCCATCCTCTTTCAAAAGTCGCTGCAGGCAAGAGTGTGGCACATTAACGTCAACTGAGGACTATGTAATTATTCTGTACAGGACAAATGTGCTCAGTCATATGCTTAGATGGTGTTGCTTTTTGAACGTGCTGCCCTCGCCTTCAGTTCCATGGTGAAAGGGGCGGCATTACCCGCAGGGCTCACTTGAGAATAGATCCAAAAATGTCCCCTTTTGATTGTTTAGACCACAGCGCCTTATTGAAGATTGTTATATCAAACCAAAATATTTCAATGACCAGATCAAATATCCGCCACTACTTCTTAGCTGGAGCTTTCTTCTCCGCGGGTCGGAAATACACAGTGCAACTGCACAAATGCAGCAATCATCACTCTTCCTGATTTGTCATCAGAATTCCCTTACAGAGCTCCACATACAGCCAGAGGGACATGTGTGTTAGCAGAAACAAAGACGGACCAACAAAAGGAAGAAGAGAATGCTGTTGTTCTGGTTCCATGCAAAACCCACTACTCATGCTTTGTCTGTAATGAAGTCAAATTACTGCCTCACAAGTGATGAAAAACAGGTTCTGTGCTGCTGCAGCAGCTTAATATTGTCTGACTCTGGCTTCGGAGGGGTGAATTTAATGACCGTCGTGAGATTTTTCGATCTCACGAAAAGACAAAATCCGTCATTCTTAAAAACCACTCATCTCCTTTGTAATGAACATATCCTCCACACAACGAGCGCGTGATCAACTTTTACAGTTTCCAAAGGATTTTCCTTGTGGGAGCTGTGATTTTCTGCAGCCAAGAGTCCCGCATATGAAAGCTGTGATTGAAGAGGGTCTTTTTCAAAGACTGAGGAAAAAGAAAAATCTCTTGTGTGCATTTTCCGTTTTTTTTCCTCTCTCCCACATCAGTGTGGATCTGCTCCCTCTGGGAGTGTGTCACAAGTCATTAGACGTTAATTAAGATAATTTCTGCAATTAATTGGTGGAGACAGGGGGGCTGTTAAGTTGGACACCCTGTGAGCAGTAAGACTGAAATTGTCATGTGCCATGAGGAGATTTGGTGTTCTCGCAGGAAAAACACAGTGTATCAAGGTCATTTGAATAAGGCTCAAGGCTCTATAATCCCTTCCATGGCTTTTCTGATCTGCACAGCCAGGAAAAAGTTGGTGAAAACATCCAAGCAAGTGGAACACATATATTATTAATGCAAAATGTTTAACTCTGCAAATCAGACATTTAGTGTAGAGCTTCAAACTCTTAATGGACTGACAGTTTAATATGTATCATCAATATGCGTACACAAATGATATGACTTGTCAATATGATTTTGAAGGACTGTAGAAAAGCTCGAATAAGATTAATTATATTTATTTAAGCCGTCTCAGCTATGGTGTGATTCAATGGTTATGAAAGCAACCTTTTAAAATGTCGATGGTATTGAAGGTATGGGGGCTGTGACATGAACGAGCTGTACCTCTAACAGTGCCAGTTATAATTCATACGTTTAGGTCACATTCAGTTTTACTGCTCACTTATAAAGAGACAATTATATCAGCAGGAGGAAATAACTTTGCAAGTTTCTAACTAAAGTCACTGCAAAAGAAAATGTGACAAAAGAGGCTCAAAGATGGTGAAAGTTGACCCATCTCATCTGTATTCTCTGTGGCCTGTTTGCATAGTGAAGAAAGAAAGAATGAAAAATAAAAAAGAAAGAATAGAGCTGATTTTTAAAATGAGAAACTTTTTTTTTTTATGGAGTGAGGGGGTGTTCTTGGTTGGTTATAAAGACTTTGAGTCTGCGCTTCCTCTGTGCTTGCACAAAAGTGAAAACAAATGACAATCATGTCTTCTTCTCATCCTTCTCTGGGCAAAATTATTAATACTAACCAAGCTGTGACATTATCTTTTCAAGCAGAAAGCATACTTTTTGCAATGTTCTTCAACAGTAGATAGTCATCTCTATTATCATTCTACTTCAATATCTGATATTCTGGTGATCTTGGGGACTGACACAGAACATAACATCATGCATCCTCCTTATAATTTAGGATGAGAGCTTTTGGACTATCATTCATCTTGGATGCAACTCCAACTAAGTTCAAGGAATAACACAATTCTGTCCCACTGGCCTCATACGCAGACTCCCTAAGCATCTTTAAAGATAAAATTGATTGCGTCTTTTGACCTCAGTTTAACAACCTTCACATAAACCAACTCGGGTCTTCCACAGTCCATTGTAGCTTATTTCCCTGAGCACCTACAATTTAACTTGGGGTTAAATTTTGATTTTGCTGAAATGGAAATGAAGGGATTTACATAATTCACCCACTTTAAGATTAAAAAGAGTATTTCAAACTATACAACTCAACTCTCTGGCATATTACGACAGACCATTATATTTTTTTATATGAAGTAACCCATCTTTGATTTCTGTTGGTGTATGGAGTGAAAATCATGCCACTTAGTCAATGAACCAAGAAGGGCTTTTGCCAGTGAATAATCTGAAATAATGTATCTGTAGCCGAAATGTTAATGTTGGTCCTTTTAAAACAGAAATTTTAAATAAATTCTGCATAAATAGCAGACTCTGATTTACATTTTTTAACAACTGATTTATCACACTGGCCATCTAGCCAGTGAGAAAAGCAAAGAAAAATTGTTCATTAGTGAAAGGCTGAACTGTTACGGAAAGAAAAAAGCTAGTTAGTCGACCGACAGCCCAGCAAATAAGAGGCAAAAAAATCCATGAAAGCTCACAAATCTAATTATGCTTTGACACGCGCTCAGGAGGAAAACCAACAATTTTAGTGGCATGCGTTTCTCAATGTAAATACAAGATGTTATTCTGTGCAAAATGCCAGTTTAAGAATCCCACCATTACTCAGCCATTATTAGCAAGGGGTCCTGTTGTGAGTAATCCAGTGTTATATATAAAATTATGTTTTCATCCCTAAAAGCAGTGTCAACATCGGGTGGCTGACAAGTGTTCTGTGGCGAGATTTCACAGTACACATCCAGCCCCTTGATGAGAGTGGATGAGCGCCACAGGATATCTGAACATCACAGGCAGAAAGGAACATCCTTTCATTATACCCGCATTTGCATGCCAGCAAATGTATTTTCTCTACCAGTCACATGCCCATACCAGAGGACCACAAATGACTCCATGAAATGGGCAGAGAAATCAAACCTGCTCGGTCACCAGCATTCACAAGAGATGCCGTGGTACGAGAACTTCTGCAAAAACCTGCTACTGAGCACCACGAGGGCTCCCTAGAGGATTCTCTGACACAGAAACCAGAGCACTACAGTAGCACTGTGCTGTTCTATGAACAAATGGTGTTCAAGGCAGTGTGGTATTACAGAGACCAGAGAAAATACTCCGAGCTGGTGAAGTTTCTGAGTAGCATCAGCATGAAATCCTACTGGTGAATGCATGCACAAGCCCTGGGCTTAGACATTAAAGTGTATATTTAACCTGAGCCTGAAATCAAACCAGTTCCTAACATTTAAGAGCTTGACAAGTGTGGGATTTTTCACAAGATGTTTTGTGATTCCTTTCACACTAAATCGTCGATCCTGCCAGCTTTAATGACAGCAATTAACTTTGGCTCATTCTATTGCATGGCATCCTGACACATTTTGTTCTTCATGAGAAAACTTCTGTTCCACATGTCCAGGTACTTTACAACATGCTGATACAAAAAAGAAGTCTCCTTTCAATAATCAATCATTCGATTTATGATAACTCAGATCTTTCAGACAGAGCTGTACTGAAGTAATTAATTAAATCTTCATTTAAAGCATTTAACTGGATGATATGAAAAGAAGAAAAAAGGTTTAAATTCATATTGCATGCAAGGTAAAGTACTGGTACACGTCATTTAATTTCTGTGCTTTTTCTGGAATAAGCTTTTTGTAAGCACAGAGATATAAACAATTACACTCATCACCTTGGAAACAGACAGCTTTAAATGACAAATGCAGCATTTTGTTTGATCTTGAATGTCTGAGGTTCAAAGGATGGAAAGTAAAGCTGACTCACCATTCAACTTCATGTAAAACATCTAAACTAAATAGCGGTTAACATGGACTTATAATCAGAATACACTGCAAGGCTTGAAAGAACTCTTAGAACCATTTTTTAAAAAACACTAGTAACACAAGTTAGTGTTTTTATATTTTATATATAAATTAACGATTTATACATTGCTGATAAGGAAAAAATACAAAATTTGTTTGATCTTACATGTCATTTACATGTGAGATTTTACACAACATATTCAATAACTTACAAATGCTTTATCTGCATAAAAAATAAATCTCTTTACAAAAGTTTTTTGAATATGTACATATTCGTATACACAGGTTCTTGAATTAGATAACAATTGTGGCATGTTTCAAAGCATTCTACTCTATTTTGGAATCTGAATGTGAGAATAACTGTATGCTGTTCGTCAGATGCTTTTCTTTTCTCACTCATAGGAAATGTGAGCCCGCAAAATATATTACATATCAATAACACAATATATCTTGTCAAAGAGTGTCATCAAGTTTTAAAACTGTATAAATTTACAAAATGGAATTGCAATGACAGGACTCAACATAGTGGTACAAAGTACTATAGCAGCAATTGCTATATTGTATCACTTTTTGCCAACATGCACAGGAATGAAACTATGAACTGATTTTCACTTCTGCTCCAGAGATAAACCACCTGACATCACTCTGCTAAATCATTGCAAACTGTGCAGATAAGTTACACTGGTGTGCGGTTATACTAATGCAATAAGTGTCCTTCTTCCAAACAAATGTCTGTACAATATTCAAGGCACTGCAATGATGTAGTAATGTGATGACAGTGTCATAATCTTTCTTTTTTTTGTAAAATATAATTGGCCTTGATTGATAATGGTTCATGTCAACATGTGAAAATTCTTTCTTGTGTACTGTACCTTTATTGACTAAAGCTGATGCTTTTGTAAAACATGGGAATGACTATTTGTGTCAGAGGGAGTTAAAATAGGCTAAAGTTATGTATTCATCAGGCATCTGAGAATAGGAGTTTTGATCAAGAATTTCTCATCTAAGGCACAGTTTCCCAAATCAAGTATAGACCATCAATTTCCTTTGTTTGACATAAATGGAGTTGATGTAGTAGTTTTACTTATTTATTCTTTTAAATACTTCTAAAAAAAGAAAGATGTATATATTTAAATACATTTTTTATTACGCTTCTCATGTCACCTCAGTCGACTTATTTACCAGCTCCAAACTAAATTAACCTTTGGGAAACCTTGCCACTTAGCACGGTAAATATATTCGGCTTATCTTTTAAATGAACCTTGTTACGCATTTAAAAAAAATTAACTCCCGTTTTGAGATTCTTGATGTATACACACTGATGGCTGGAGATACTTACCTAAAAATCGGTTCACTCGTAAAAACGAAATCTTTCTGAGATGAAAAATTAAATAGCTAAAAATATGAAGAAAGACTTGATATAAGTTAGTTCTTCAATGTATCCAACGTGTTCCCACACGACCAATACACAATAACTCAGTCTCTCAGGCTAATCAACAATTTAAAAGCTCACGCTTAAACATTTCTGTCCAAAACAAATTAACTGCACCCATTTTGATAATAAACTTTATGTGGACTATATTTCTGGGGATGCACTCTGTAGTTGTCAGAGAACCTGCACTGTAGCAATAAAAGCCCTAGCTTTCCCTGCGGCACTGAAAAAACTGTACTGCACTTCAGTTGTTAAAATCCCTGGCCATACATCTCCTCTTTAAGAAATACCTTCCAATTAGGAGGTATAATTGACCGTATAACTTTGAACGGAACAGCACCAACATGATTCAATAGAGGCAGTATCTTTTCTGCTACTTCAGCTCCTTTTACAGAATGAACTGCTAGAAAAACAAAAAACAGATCAAGCTGATCAACCCAACTCTGAGAAGCCTCTGTTCAAGAAAAAAAAAAATCCCATCAAGACTAAGATAAAGCAGAGACGATTTTAAGATCTGGGCTGAGTCTTTGAAAAGAAAAACATTACATTTTTTATTTGGCATTGTGAAATAACCCCTCCATATTTATACTGCAGAGCATAAAATACTCTATTTTATCTATATGCCGGAGGCTCTTTTAGTTCAAGAGCTTACACTCACAGAGTGCAAAACATTTCTCTTCACCGGACTATGGGAAGATCCAAAGAAAAGTACAGAACCTACCCATCCTCCTTCTTTCATCTTTTAACAAGTAAATGATATAGATTCCAACTAACATCAGTGTTGCTGAAAGTGTGCTTTATGTTGTAAGTAAATCTGTGTGTTTGCTGTGTGTCATCAGAAGCAGGGAAACTTTTTTCCCCATATTCTCAAGTGAAGTAAAACAAGGATAAATTGTATTCTTCGTGTGATTCTCCTTTTTCTCAAAACAAGTGAACATCAAACCATGGTGCAAATAGTGTTGAGATTGGGGTCGAAGCGGACGACTTTCCCTTCAGAAGATTTTGTGTTTGTGTTGTACATGGGATTCTCAAATGTGGCCTGTCCGTTGTTGTTCTCGTGGACAGAACATCCTGTGTACTGCGCCTTGTCTGTTTTTCTGTCGGGGGGGAAAAAATAACAGGAGTAGCATGTAAGTAGAAAGTTCCAATTACCTCTACTGCTTCCAACCATGCCAACAAACATGTTTCTATTTCCTCTTTATGAACAGCTGCAAAAGGTAAATGAGGTTGGGTGGTAATTACTGTTCGAGAGAGCAGTCAGAGGATCCCTCTGCCATTTCTCTGGTAACTAACATAACAAGTGCAAAATTTGCATCTAACATACTCTGCATGCATGCAGTGTTTAAAGAGGTAATCTGCAGAAATCGAGACAAAATTCATGCATCCCCACACAGCACACATTCCCGCAGCAATATACGTGCACGTGAATATACAGCACAATGCATATCATTTCAAAGTAGGTCTCATTAAAATGGTTAGATGTATGTCCCTGTATGATTTAGCTTGGATGGTAATACATTGACAAACATTACATCATGCTTTGAAGTATCTCACGTTCAAGCTGCTGTGCAGTGAGCAGCCAAACTGTGGCACAGCAGGCTACCAAAGTTGGCCATCCTGTACCTTCTACCTTATCTTGGCTTTGGCTACAACTCTACAGATATCTGCACAGGTCTGTGATTTTAAGAGCCTTTTATTTATTTTTTATTTAAGCATCTAAGAAAATAAGCTAAATGTAAGCTTACACACAGGCACTTCATGTTTATGTTTATGCATTTAGCAGACTTCATACCTCTGCTTGTAGAGATAAAAACCAAGTCCAGCGATTATGAGAGCAAAGAAAGGCACAAGAATAGCGACAGCAACAGAGCTGCTGTTGGTGGAGCCGCTGGTTTCAGGGTCATTCAGTGTTACATTCTCTCTTACACTCAAACCTAAAGGAAAGACAAGAAAGTTACATTTATCCAGAGAATGTGAGCAAGAGTCAATAAGTGTGTAATGACTGTGTATTTAGTAAGACTGAATGAAAAAGACACTGTACGTTTTCCGCTGATGATGAAAACAATGATGATAACAACAACATTATTGATGAAAATCAGGATGTAGACAAGTAGAGATGCAAAAGGCGCTTGATAAATACGCCATTATCTTACTGATAGTCCTTACTCTTAGTGCGATAAGGTTGACGACAATGATTTGATGATGACAGCAGTGATGAAAAGCACAAAGAAATGAGGTGCAATTATAGTGAAGAGGATAATGTGCTGCTTCACCTATGGATGTGATTGAATGAACAATAGAGCACAGAGGAAGTACTAAGAATACCACGAAGCAAAAGAATGCATTCTGCCAAAATGATGCAGAGTTAGTGTGACAAAGATACAATTTTTAGTTACACTGGAAAATAAAATAGATGCATTGGTGAAAGGAAGCCTGACATCAAGTTCAGTTTTGGTTTGCAGATGATAAAATAGGGTTAGAATTTATTTAATGTATGACTTTTAGTGTTAAATAACACTTGCTTATAAAACAGTCAGCTGTACACAGAAATAAAAATGTAAGGATCAGACTCAGTGACCACTTTTTAAGAGAAAAAATATACAGGCATAAATACAGCATATGCCTATGATCCAATGTGGCTCCTCAAAAGTGGGTGGTGCAGATTAAAGGCTGACACTGGCAAGCTCTTACTGCTGTTTTTCAGGAAGTTCAGTTCCTGACGACCTGGGGTCACAGCAGTAATGTTCGGTGTATTGATTGTAAAATGCTGTGAAGATCACCCCACTTGTCTCCTTTTAGAAATAATTTAGTAAATTTTCACAAGACAGCAGGAAAATCTGCTGCTGCTTGTGTGCAGTAGCTGCTAGGTGGACTTATCCGTTGCTGGTTTTCAGTCCCCAATCCCACTGACAGTTGGTGCAAATCTTTACCATATCAATAAATAATTAGAAAGTGTTTTGTGTCAAGCATTTAGGGCTGAATAAAGAGAAAACGGAGATAGTTTTCACCTATCAGAAATGGGACAGAGATTCCTAACTTCTGGGGATGCAATTTTACAGTAAACGATGCCTACCTAGTCGCTGAAGTCCAAACTGTCCATAGTCTTTGCTCTGTATAAAGCCTTGGAACACATAGCTTCCACCCTCAGGTTCAGCTGAAACCTGGCATAAACACAGAGGAAAGAAAAATATCCTTTCAACTGCATACATACACCACTTTTGTCTAGCACATAAAAAACTACACATATATTGTATCAACACAATCTCTAATGCTCCAATCAAAGACAAAGACTTTTGTTTTTAAAATTTCACTCCACAACAGAACCCCAGCAGCGTGCAGTCACCTGTCACAGGCTGGTATGAAGGGGACCTTGAAGTTTGTGACAGAAAAGATACTGTTCCACTGCCTACAACTGTTCCGCAGATAATTCAAGTCCCTCCCGTGTCAGCAGAGTGTCTAAACCTTATTCTCATGACCCTGATTTTTTTTTTCTGTACTTCTCTCCAAACAAGATGAAAACAAACAAGTGATGAGAAACCTTTGTATCATTCAGTCCAGGGGAAAGCTTAGTATTAGCCTTCAAATAGTTGCGTTTCATCTGCCTGCATTTCTCCCGTCTTGTGAATGAAATAAAACTAAAGAAATAAAGTCAAACATAGCCACAGCTCTCGGTTATTTTTCCAGACTCACTCTTGTATGTACTTACAAAGCCATCCATTGCCCAGGTCTCATCAGTAATCCTGCTCAAAGAGCTGTGGGCCAGTGCTCTCATCTGATACAACAGGAGCATTAATCGTGCCTCCTGGTATTTGTAGACTCCTACAAGGTAAAGGACAAGAGAAGTGATGCAAGTGGAAAAAAGAGAGACCTAAAAAGACAACAAAAAATCTAATGAAAAGAAAAAGAGTAAGGAAAATGGAAGGCTGAAGGAGTGGCTCAGACTAGTGATTCTTGAGTGGGCAGACAGGCAGTGCAGACTAATTCATCCATCTCCTGAGCCAATAGTTAATTTCCAGTCTCATGCATGAGATCTTTTCATGATTGACTGATTGACATAAGGCAACCACAGAATAAATCGAAGTGACAAAGAGGTGATAGGGGGAGGATATGGGAGGTGTGGGATAGGAAACAGAGGACAGATGATTTATAGATGGCTCACCCGAGAGCAGAAACTCTACACTGCTGTCTCTTAAAGTTACATTGACTTTTCCACTTGTGGCATTAAAGCTTGTGACTGTCAAACTCATTGGCTGCTTGTGGCCTTTGTAGTCATAGGAGCCCTTCCAGATGAAATCAGGGGCAAAGACATCATCAGGGACTGCAGGGAAATAAAGATGTGAGAAATATGATCACTCCAGAAGGTAACAGCTGATATAAATCTTTTCATCTGACATTTTAACTTAATAAAAGATGTCTCGAAACACATAATTGAGAAATGGCACAGTGAAATCAGAGAAATTGATTTACAAGGCAAAGAAGAGTAGATGTCCCATAATATGGCAGCTTACGGTTGTAGCATCAACAATGAATTCATGACAGATGATGAAAGAACCAACATAATTGTAAAAGGGTTTAAAAGTATCAGCTTTCCATTGCATACAATTGGTATATCTATGGTTTGAATTATTTTGTTCTTTTTATATCAAAGTATTTTGAAAGCATACACTTACCAACCAAAAAAGAAAAAACAAATTCAACTTTAAGCAAAATCTGAAGTGGTGTGTTAAACTTCAGCATGGTCAGGGTTAGAATGAACACAAAATCAAATCACTATCAAGTCACTATCTCCCAAGGCCACAACCAGTAAATTACACTAAATGAATGGATGGCAGACTGTCTTACAGGATGCGATACGAAATATTTCTGATAAGAACTACTTTGTGAGATGATTAGGTTAGTCTCATTTTTGACTGGAAAATGGACAACAGGAAGCCTTCACACTCTGGGAGCAAGAGTGAACTGCTAACTGCCTCAGAGTCCCACAGGATTCATCAGTCCATCATCTCTTTGCCCTGAAGTCGTTGCTGTCCATCATGCAAGACTCTGTGGTCAGTAAATACGCATTAATGCAAACAAAAAGCAGGTTGTGGTTCTTCATGGCATCCTCATATACAATGTACCCAGCACTATGTGCCTGGATGCTTTCTATGAAGGGAAAACCAAAAATACAATAAATACCCCCTACTTAAATCATTTTTATGTAATTATGTTGTACTGATGTTTTCTGAGCATATCTATTTTCTCAAATGACCCCTTAGATACAATCCTGGTACCAATTTCATTTAGCTTATCTTTTTTGATAATCTGTCATTCTTGGTTTCTCAGTGTGCTGAATTTTGATTTGGAAAAGAGGCAAAAGGAACAAATAATTAATAATATAGTCAGAGTATAAATGAAAAGATTTCATGATTTTATTTTCACTTTTCCATAGTGATATTACACTGAACTTACTGGCAGTGAGAGAAAAGATCCCATCTAAATAACATACTGAAAAAGTTCCCTCATGTCCTTAAGTGAAATGTCCACATGTCGCAAGTGACCTAGGTCTGGAGGAATCGCAACCATTTCGTCTTTTAGCCAAGCCGAATTTTAAACTTAAATATTCACCTTTCATTTTAGGACTAGCAGTCCCTGGAACAGGTTTGACAGTTTTCTCCTGTGATTTTGATCCAACTGCGGAAGAAAATAAATATACATGTCACAGAGATGTAATGATACACAGCAAAGCTTAACAGCTGCAGGAGGTTTCCAAAGGAAACACAGTTCACTTCTTACAAGCTGCCAGCATAAACTTTTCTTTTATTGTCAAGATGTCTGGAGGCTCAGTGTAAAAAAACAAAAAAAAACATTTAGAAATAAAAGTCTTAACATGCCTCTAGTAACCGTTGGAAAATACAACACGCTGAGTTCACGGCAAGTCCAAGTACCCTCCCACCTTCATGGCGCATTTGAACAGAATAATTCCATGGAACTTTTCAACATTCACTCATAAAAGGCTTGGTCATCAGCTTCTGCAGCCCTCTGCAAACAGCGTACCTCTGCACACTGGCACCTTGCCAGTCCAGCTGCCGTCAGAGCGGCAGACACGGTGCTCTGATCCCCCGGAGAGGAAATAACCCGAGTGGCAGGTGTACACCAGAGTGTAGCCATAGGAGGGCAGGTCTAGACCTGTGACGTCAGCATTGGATGGGGTCCGGGGCTGTTTGCAGGTGTGAGCTGGAAATTAGGCAGAATAGAAGAATTGCTCATCTGCACATATATAAACATAAAATGGAGCACAAAACCCATTTGTGTGCATAGTCTAGCCTATACACACACCTACATGCATAAACAGATATGAGAAAACCTTGGCATTCAGTAAGATGGGAAGAGAGGGTCAGATGGGCAGGTGAAGAGAATGCTTTATCTTAAAATTTTTGTGATACAAATTTCAGCATTTAAGCCTTCTTTCTTAAGTTGAATAACTGGCCTATGCAGTTAGTACAAAAAAGGACGATATTCATTCATCAACCAAGCTAGTTAAAGAGCAAATGTGCTGTTAGGGGATTCAGTTTAATCTAAAAAAAGTTTAAGCTGAATAACTAGCCCACACATTTATTACAACAAAATAGGAAAATATTAATTCAGCCTCCAGCTGATCCAAAGAGTTATCAACAATGTCCAGAGAGTAGATCTTAAAGATATAAGATAACCAAAAATGAAAAGGGCATAGCAGTCACATTTAGCTGGATTAATACAAAATTGTGTACTACACTAACAGTATCAATACAAAGCCATACAAGAATGGGGACCTTCATAAATAGGCTGATTAGGAATAGAGTAAATTTCTTCCTTGAGGAAAAAAACAAAACACTCTGAGAACATGTCCAGGGTACAAAAGTTGTTGTGTTGGTGGATTGTGAATGCTAGCGATACTTGACCAATGACTAAAGCAGTGTTTAAACAAAGACTTGACATGCCCCGTATGAGTTTCTGTTGAGTGTCGTATTTCTTCACACTTCAAACAGCTCCATGGGTCTTCTGAGACTTTACGGGGTCTTAGAGGACATTTTTCTTTCTCTCAGCATGTAATGCTTATTAGTCACACAGACCAACAGACCGGTGAAGTCAGACAGAGATGCCTGCTGGTGTCTGATGCTTTTCTTAATTTTTTCCTGTTAGTATATTTCAAAGAAAATGTTTGGTCACAAAACCACACATTGTTGTGAACTTCACAGTTTGCAGTTAGTGTGCACTCAAGTCACATTTCACTATTGTTGGCTTGAAACCCTGTTCAATTTATTGTTGAAGTGGTAATTTTTCTTTGAGCATACACATTGTTAAAATGAGCTTGGGGTCTATTTATGTGCAAAAACAATCTGCTAACAGTATAATTCAATTAATGTAAAGTGACATTAAAATTGAAGACTGAGTCGTATTAAACTTGTACCCATTGCCTTTTGTACCAACAAGTTTTTGGTTTTAGTATCCGAACAAGATTGGTTGGCCTCACTTTTAAATCAATTGAAGTAGTATTAGTCACAGAGGTCCATTTAATCAGAGAAATAAGTATTTGGAAGGATTTGTTATTCTCTTGCGACTGATGTTCAAATGTTTTGTACATTACAAGTGTTTTGTTTTTTTTCCAGGATGCAAACAACCAAAAGTGTGTATGCCTGATAATGGCTGTATGGAAAAGAACAAAAAATCTCCAGTTAAGTAAAGGTTTACTTCTCAGCAACCAAAACACATTTATTACAGCTATATGTACAATCTGTTAAGTGATTAATACAAGTAACAAAAAACAAACAAACTATTTCTTCCTCAATGCTAAAGCGAATAGTCATGAACAAATATAACCTACTTGAACATGTTAATACAGTAGTTATATTCATTATAATACTCAGAATATGGCTGCAAGTGTTGGTTAAGCATGTTCTCATATTTAATATGCCAAGAATCAGGATATGCACTAACTAATAATTAGCATTGGGTTGGGAAAGATTACAAACTAATAATGAAACCTCAAAGATTTAGTGATGAGGTAACTTTCTCATTGATTGAGTAAAACTGCTATAGTTGTAAATAGTTACTTTGAAACCTGGGTTCCAACAGGGTTCACATAGAGGAATGCTGGCTAAATGACAAAACCATTAAGTGGGATTGTTGCTAAATTTACAACAGCAAAACAGAGAATGCTCAAAGGCAATAAAAACTAAAACAAACAACAGACAAAAAAATAAAAAACACAAAAAAACATGGTTACCACGAAGAAGCAAAAAGTGAAATGTGTGAAGCTCTAATCCATAGTTGAAATGATAAACAGACATAGCTGATGCTAAATGAGGTTTGGCCAGTAATTAAATCCAACATTTCAGTTTTTCCATTTACGGCAAATGCCAACAACACCCCCTCTCACTTTTTTCTACTTTCAGGTAAATTTATTTAAGAGTGTCGTCGTAAACCATATCATGGACAGGGAAAAATTGCTTTGACAATTTTTCCTCGGACCTTTCAAAATATATTGGTGCGTCTATAATATATTAATAGGATAAGATATAATAAGATCTGAGTGGGTAGTGAAGGCGCTGGAGCCTATCCCAGCTGTCACTGTGTGAGAGGTGGGTTACACACTGGACAAGTCACTGGTCCATCACAGGGCCACATAGACACATGAGACAGAATCATGCACACTGTGATAAAGAATTTTTCTATTTGACTCTGCAGATCCAATCTGCAGCAAATCGGAGATAAATAATTTCAAATTATTTTTGAAAGTTTTAAGGTGCATGTTATATCATATAGGAATTCATATATATTGTTGTAACTATAGCTTTAATAATAGAACTATGGCAGTTCATTCTTAAAAATGATCTATTTACATGTGTTATACAAATGTGTAATAAGGTGATTTAGATAAACGCAAAAAAAACTCCTGTCATGAAGTACATTTTTAAATATTACATTAATCAAGCTAGTTAAAGAGTGAATGTGCTGTTAGGGGATTTAATTTAATCTAATTTAATTTTGACAAAATAAATATAACAGATGGCAGCACATAGGTTTTGTTACAAACCCTACATTTTCTTAATGCCATGTCAAAATAGATTTTTGAGGAAAATCAAAATCTCTCAAAATGGCAATAGAGAGCAAAAAAACCCCAAAAGAAACTACTCACCTACTAAACACATCGGGAAAGCCTAAAGCCTAAATTTCTTGTTTTTGTCCAGAACCGATTTATTTAATTTTATATGATTAATCATTGTATTTAAGATTTTGCAGGATCAACGTTTATACAAATGAGTAGTCATGAGTGCATCAATTGTATCTTAAATGAGCAATTAGTTCAGGATTCAATCTGCACGGTGACAACCCAGTTAAGGTTTTGCAAGCAGGCCACTCTTTTGCACTCATTTATACGTACGGAGATGTTACAGCTTATCCCATACAGAATGTCTCCGGTCAGAGTAACACAGTTCTCCCTTGTTTATCCCAAAATCTTTATTACCTTCCACAGAAGTCTGCATGAACTTTAACCTACCATAAAAATGTCTTAAACATGCTCTAGCAACTGATTTATTCTAAGTCATCCATCACAGCATTTGAAATAAAATGCTATAAAGGAATTCAGGCACTGCGACATTCTGAATTTTCCATAGCGAACAGGATGACAAGGTCAACAGTTAGAACGAACAAGTGGAGCAGAGATGAGCATAGAGCCATCTAGGGAAGTGTTGACAAGAGTGTTTTCAGCATCTTGACTGTTCTCAGCTATTAAAATGAACCTCCTAGACTATCTAACTCTAAGGACAAGGAATGACCATAAACCATTGCAGTGTTCCTTTACCGAATAGCTCATATTTTTTCTTATTATAAAATGTTCTGTTTACTTGCAAATATTAGGATAACTTAAACAAATAACTAATTATTTTAGTAACTAATTGTGTTCAATATAATGATTATGTACAAGATGTAAATTGTTGAATTGTGGCATTCAACTTTCTTGCTCTTTCTATGTAAAATACAGAGGAGAAGTCTTATGGGTTCCATAAGGTGAGGATATTTAGGAAAGTAAATTAATCACCATGGCAAATGATAAATCTGATAAATAAAAGCTACATTAGCTCACAGGTTTTGTGTCCTTCAACTGAAATGATATATTTTTGTCTCTGAATGTTCTGTCTCTAAGGTGAATGCTTGCAGCTCTATAATTGAGTGAACACAACAAAATAAGATGGATTGGGGGAAACACAGAAAAGGTAAAAAAAACACCTATGTCCTTCACAACATGAACTTCTGAGATGTTCAGAGGAAAGTGTTAGTAATTCTGTCCACATAAGCCCACAGAGAGACTTTTGCTGGACATGCCCTCTCCAAACCAGCTATGGTAAAAAGGGGCTGGGGTGAAACAGAAGTGCAAAGCGCACGAGTGGCAGAATTATTATTTTTTGTTGAGAAAACCACTTTCTTCTTTAGAGCGAGAATAGGGAGAGGGAGAATAGTATATGAAAACATGTGAAAGAACAAACTATCACTAGTACACACACAAATGCTCTACGCGAAAGCAAATCTAGGTGACAAGGGGAACATTTAACTCGCATATCCGAGTGCTGGTCAAAAAGTGGTTGGAAAGAAAAAATGGGGAGGCAAAATGCCACAGGTCAGGACTCGGTAGAATAGCTCAACTCACCACTATTGCTTTGATGTTTTGAGAAGAGAAAGCTAAATATCAGTCAACTGAGGGTAACTTAATTTAATCTACCAGCATCACAAACTGCAGCCTCCAAAGTGGACTTAAAGTTAAAGTTGAATCATGTCACTTATTGTTAGTGCCCATAATGCACATTAAGGCTCTCATTAAAGCAGAATTCCATGCAGTGATATTATACCAGACTGCATTAGCTCCACTTAAGTCATCCTAATAAATTGTTCACCAGGTTTATGTGAACAAAATAAAATTATATTCAAGGACCTACTTTGAAACTTTCCCTTCTCCCCTTGCAGACATATTTGAATGTATGGTACAGAGAACATGAACAGAGATAGGGGTGAGTATTACAATCCTTCTGCATCCTCAGCATAAATGCACCCAAGAATAAGGCGAGTAGCACATCTTTTCAGAGCTATGAAACCAAGATTAAAAGGTTTAATCAAAATCTTCTTGTCCTTTCACAGTTCAGTTGTTTGCTATGTGAATGCTTAGTAAAAGGCTGTCTTTAGTAGGGTTAAGATAGTAATGTTCAACAAGGAATCCCACTGAAATACTGGATCACCTCACAATTTCAAGAAAAAACTCTTATTTGGGAAAAGTCAATGGAATAAACTACATGGCTCTAGTTAGATGTTGGTCAATAGTTCAGATAGTTCAAACAGAAAAATAGTAATCATGGTCAACACTTCACTCTCGGAATGATGACCGGTTGCTTGAGGAGCAGGAAGCAATCTACTAAAGGGCCAGAGGTTATGACAGCATTAAGCCACTGAGAGAATATAGCAGTGACAGAAGCAGAGTGAAACTAGGAAGTGCTCTGTTGAGGATGTGCACAAAGAAAGCATTTGAACTGCCAGCAATCTGTATAAACAGTGACAAATAGCCTGAAGGGATAGTGGAAAAACAAAGACAGTGATAGTGATCTGAAGATACAGCAAAAGCGTAAGAAACAAACACTCACCAATGCAGGTAGGCTGAATGCCAGTCCAGGTTAAGTCTGGCAAACACAGCCTTGTAGTAGAGCCCTGGAGTAGATGTCCCTGTTGGCACTGGAAGTCCACTCTGCTACCCACCTGGACACAAACAGATAATGCACAAAATAGAAGGAGTCAACACACTGAGGCAAATGCCAATAGGCTCCAAGGATCAAATCTAAAGAGCTTGGAAAAAATGCTGCACACATTAAAGGTTTTTTTTTTCTCCTTGTCAAATGATTATGCACAGTGCGTGGAGGCAGAGGGGGACAATTCCTGAAGGGGGTGGCTTGTGGTTGTGTTTCCAACTAAGATGTTGATAGAACAAGGGGACCAGTTCTGATAAAAAAAGAGGCTTAACTACATCCTGTTTTCTTTATCAGCTTTGATCTCTACCTACAATCCTTAAATAATGATGATTTCATTATTCAATGCTATCAAAATATTGCTGAAATCGTTCAGTGACAGATAAAAATAACAGACTAAAATAAGCTTCAACTTCTTTCAGGAGATATTTTTTCACTCAGATATTCTGCTGAGTGGTACAAAGAAATTGCACGCTTTTAATGGATGATACCAAAATAAAAAGGCTCTTGATGGAAACATTGAAAATTCACCATGATATTTTAATTGAACGTTTCCATAATATATTGTAGATTTGTATTGCTTGGTTTACATATTTGTTTAAATAGCAGACTAACCCATTTGATGGCAAAAGCCTGGCTGTGATGTACATTCAATTGTATGAGTTTACTTCAATCTTGATCTACTTTAAGATGCACACAAATTAAAATGAAATGTCTTTTTATTATATAATTTAAACTGTATTTTAAATGTGGCCTTTAGGTTGCTGTAATTTCGCTCATTTCAATAAAGAAAAGGCTGCCAAAAAAGGTGATCACCTGGGGTAAAGAACAACTTTGAGGTCCAGTTGACAACAACCCAAGACCTGAGAGGGCTAGAGCTCAGTCAGGGAGCAGTAATACAACCATCAGAGCACAACCAACCTTCGTTGCCTTTTTCTCCTTACAAAATCTTTCTTTGCATGAATTTGCTTCAACATAAAAGTGCATGAAAATGCATTTCATAAACTGTATGTTTTGCCGGCTGGTTTGCCGTCGCTCAGGGTGCCTGGGGGGCCTCTGCCCTACGGTGGTGGGGGCTCCACTGGGGGGCTTTCTTGGCCGCCTTCTGGGCTGGTGCCCGGTCGTCCCTGTGGTTGTCCTCCCGGGATCTGTGCTCGGGGGGCTGCTGGGGGACCGGGTCTGGGGGCACTCTCTGCCCTCTTCCGAGCACTGGAGGGGGGGGCTTCGGCTGGTGGCCCCTCTGCACTATAACTAAGCACAATCGGGTAAACCTGGGCTGCGGGTTCTCACTCTCTCACACTCACACACACTCACACAGTCAGTTACCCAGATAAACGCCTCCTTAGGCTTCCGTACAGTTGCTGCACAATTCTGAGAAGTTCATTAATGTCCTGCTACCAGTGTTGTTGCTTTCGTTGCTTGTTTGTTTTTCTCTCTCCCCTGTGCCCTTTTGCAGGAGCTCCTACAGGTGTTCCGCTCGGAGTGCCCACAAGAAACAGTGTCCGGCTACCAGTGTTGCTTGTTTGTTCTTTTGTCTTCCCTGTGCCCTTTTGCAGGAGCTCCTACAGGTTCTCCACTCGGATTGCCCACAAGGAACAGTGTCCTTTTTGCAGACATAACAGCTGGTCATATGGTCTTGTTGTCTTTCTCTCTCCTTTCTTTTTTTTATTTTTTTTTATTTTTATTTATTTTTTTTATTTTATTTTATTTTTTTTCTCTCCCCCCTCTCTCCCTTTCTAAAGGATCTCTCTCCTTTCCACTACCCTTCCCTCCCCCTGTCCCTCTGTCAGGTTCGGCATTATTGGACATATGGAAGTTTGGTAACAAAAATGAATAAATAAAGAAGTTTTGGGTAATCAAGGGGGGCTTCTCACTAACAAAGCCTCCCTTGGCAAAGCAATTTTGCTCAGCATTGCACGGTACGCAGATTTCAGTTCTACTACCATAATGCTGAACAGGACAAGGTAAAAAAAAACAAAAAAAAAACTGTATGTTTTGATTGTTTTCACCTTAAATCCTGTAGTGTAATTCATGAAGCCATTCTCAGGTGTCCCTGGATTTCCACACGTAGTTCTTGTAGGCTCTGAAACAAGATATCATTGAGGCAAATAAGGAATTACAGGAGAGCAAATAAAGAACTTGACAGAGGGAAAATGAATGATATAAAAAAAACACAATTTATCACTAAAGTACCATGTAAAGTGGAAAGCAACTAAATGGGGTCTTAACATGAGCAAAAATACCTTGTCGTTTTCCTTGGCACAAAAGAATTTCAGCAACATTCTTAAACCGATAAATAATTACAACTTTTAGTAGCATGGAGCAGATATATTCAATGTAAAGGCAAATGTATATAATGGTGGTATATTTCTGGCAAGGATTAACTCAAGTATCCCTTTTTTCTCTGTAAATGAAAAAAATCATATTTTGCATAAAAATCATATCTGGTTAATCTGCAGATCTAAATGGGCTCACACAGCCACATTCTGTACCTATACATCGAGGCTGAGATCCACTCCAGGTGCCATCCTCCTGGCACATGCGAGTTGTTGATCCCACCAGCACATTCGGGATGCTGCAGGTAAATGTCACTTCTGACTTGAAGATGAAGCTACGTCCTTCTCGCCGACCTTTGAGAGGCACTCCAGGATCTCCACAGAACTTGGCTGGAGGGAAAATCAAGTTATACTGTTTGCATATAATCCAAACTAATGAATCTAGCATAGATGTTTGGGTAAAATTAAACATCCTTCTTTTAATTGTATACTTCCATTATACCACTGTTGGCCTATTGATATGCTCATTTCTTTTTAACACAGTGAGGTCTATTTTAGCGTTTTCTTCCTAAGAAGGCCACAGATCGCAGCCTGAATATGAAATATTAAATTCAGGATATCATAAGCTTTGTGGAGCCTTTGTTGTACTCTTGCATGATCAGACCACGGGTGCCAACAATAGTTTCGATTATCACCCAAAGCTTTGTAGTCCTTGATATGATTTTTTTTAGAAATCATCTCTCATTTATTTGATCATAACAACAGTCTGTCTCTATGATTTGGACAATCTTCAAAGACTAAATTATTCAAACTGCAGTCATAATCCTCCACATAGAAAAGTCTCAGTCTGTGTTTCTATAAAATGCGGGGAGATACATTTAAATTTACATTTTGATGTTTTGTTTCAAACAATCAGCCTTGTTGATGATATGTTATTGTAAGTACAGGAATATTCACATTAGCATCAAAGGGAGTTCAGGAAGGTCATTTTGTTCAATTTTAGATAAAAAATAATTAGCAAGTAAAATTCATTTATCTGGCAGGGCCTTGAGGTTAATCAAATTGGAACCATTTCCTACTGGTGTTACTTGCTGAGCCCCTTTCATGACATTGCTTTTTATTTTTGCTAATGGGACAGCCACAGTCTCAGCAGATGAAGTATGATGGATTATAACTGCTGTAACTTCAATTTACTGCTCATGGATATCTAATCAAAGTGACTGCAATAATTAGGAGTGAACTGGTTTGATGGCGAGTAAAGTGACATTTTCCAGTCACAAAATGCATCCCTCACTATATCCATCCATTTAACCACTGTGACTGTGATGATCAGTAAAAGCTACTTGTTAACTGTTGGAGGTTCATAAGTGCTCAGTGTGTGTGAGAGCAGGAGGAGAGGACGACAGTCACAGCATTCAGTCACAACAGTCAGAGCACAGCAAGATTAAGACAATAATGAGGCAGCTGTTTTTCTAAACCTGACATGTGCTGCTGTGTGGAGCTTTGCTGTCAGAGATAAGTTCAGTGGCGGCTGGTGACAAAAAATCTTGGTGGGGCTGGTGTGCCAATAGATTTCCCTGCCTAACCCAGTACATGCATTCAAGTTAAAAGTCATAAAATTACTACAATTCCACAATAAGCATTTAATTCCCTTATCAGATTCTGCAGTTCACATATACAGTTAAACATTTAAAGCTATATTAAGTCTTATTTTGGAAAGGAACAGTATGAAATACAACACTCAATTTCACTATTTGTCACCAAACACACAAAGTAAACACACAGGTGGTTAGCTTAACACAGTTAGCTTTACACAGTTTTCCATATAAACTCGTGATATTTCATGTTATTTAGTTCTTCAGAGAGGTGTTTTAAGTCTGTCTGTCCAGACTGTGTCCACGTCAAATCACTCCGGTCACTTTTAAAAGGATGCGGGAAAAACATAAAAGTGCATTGACTGTCCCACCAGCAGTCAGCCAGGACTTACGCTGGAACCAGCTGCGGTTAAAGGCCGGCTGTAGGACTTCGCCTTTTCATTTGTTCGTTGCGTTAAATGTATTTCGGACTGTCAGGTCCCAGCTCCTTTACACTGAATTTTTCCACCATTTTCCTTCTCACGAAAGGAGAACTCAGTAAAGATCTCAATGAATTATGTGAAAGCTACTCTTCGACTGTCGTCGTCGCCGTCATCTCTACGTCACAGCCTGACTGACCATTAGCTACACGTCTGTGGCTTTGGGGCGCCAGCTCCAGGCGCCCCGAAGCCAATAATTTGGGCGATGCTGATTGGCCAAATATTTATTCATCTTCCCTAGCAACATTTTTCAATTGGTTATTTCGCTGCACTTCTGGGGCGCTTGGGGCTAGCGCCCCAGAAGAGAAACGATACGTTCTGTGGGTGGAAATGCACTGTTGAATGAGTCAACTGGTGGAAGTGTTGTTTTAATAATTCATATTACATGTAACCACATACTAATAAGTAAAACTGACATTGATTATACTTTTAAAATATATATACATAAATATATATATTATGACTTTCCCCCTCCACATCTGGGGGGGGCGGCGCCCGAGCGCCCCCTATGGGCCGGCCGCCACTGGATAAGTTCTTGCTCATGCACGTCCTACAAGCCATGAACTAACGGGGGTCTTCACACAACCAGTCCCTGACATAATACTGTAGATATCCATGAAAGAGGAGATTAAAATCCAGCCCATACAGGAGTAGCTGAATAAAGCCATTATTGTAAATAATGTAATCTGAGATACAAATTCTTGCATTCTGAGCTGTGTTTTCCCCAAGAAAATACTTATTTCCTTACTGCTGGTCTCCTATTAAACAACTGCATTGTGTATTCCAAGGTCCCAGTCTGACCACATTTGATATTACAACAAACAAAAATGCAAATGTCTGGCCAGATCTGAACACGATTCTTGTCACTTTTCAAATGGCTGTGTAATACTTAGTATTCAGATGGTATTTCTTGGACCGTTGACAATACAGGCCAAACAGGTGACAAGCACATCAGTCATAAGCTTGATGCCACAGGGAAATAATCTACTGTTTTATGGATATATAAGAGAAATGGCCCCAAGCCAAACCAAGCTCGGCATATTTAATGTGCCACTGTGTGCTTGTATACGTGTAAAAGGAGGAGTGAGAGGGAGACTAGTCAAACTTTTTCTCCCCCTCTCACTGCCTCTCTCCTTCCTTGATGAATTATCAATGCTTTGAAGTCATCAGTATGCAGAGACCAGATTCAAAGTTGGGATCACAGACTTTTCCCTGCAGACATGTGAAACTGGCATTCTTAGACACAGAATTTAGTCATTTCCTGTGTGTGGTTACAGGGAGCATGAACATGCATCATAATAATGTTGGGCTACAAATACTTGCATGAATGAGCTGTCATTTGTTTCTGCAGACTAAATCCATCTGCCACAGATTTGCAGATCTCTATCTAAAATTGCTGAGTTTAAGATAAGTGATAAAAAAAACTGCATTGCAATTCTTACCATTTGCGCTATAAAAATGCAAGGATCAGCAAGGCTGTTTATGTACAAACCAACATTACATAAACTCATGACCATTATTTTGCCACCAATTTCTGTTAAGCAGCAAAGATACATTTCTTTCCGGTGCATTTAAAAACTTGTTGGTGTAAGAAACATCTAAAATCTTCAACATAGTGAACTTTAGTGAGAGTATTTTGACTTGTGTCTCCTGCACACGCGCAAAAAACATTTTTTTTATGTGCATCTACAGCTTCAACATGACAGATGTTTGATTCTATGAAGTAACAGAGTATTGAATAGTATTGCTCTGAACTATACAGTGAAAACTAAGGACTTGGGTCTTTATAATTACATCATTATTCATCATAACTACATCCTGGGATTGGCTCAGATAGTGCTGTGCTGACATTTTAATGCATTGATAATGGCCTCTTCTACACCAAATATGATCAGCATATTCTCCTCCTTTGTTCCCGTTTCCATCCTCATTTATTTCTCGGCAAGTTTAAGTGATTAATCACATCTTTCATCCACTTAAAGAATGCAGATGGGGGAGGCAAGTTCTTCACAAAAAGTTGGGTATTGATCAAAATTATATTTATTGTGAATGGTTCTCAAGTTGTGCAATTTTGAAACAATCCGTACAACATGCATCTATGCCATGAGTAATGAGGCTTTCAAGTGCAATTACTTGGTCAACAGTTGCGACACGTGATGGATTGGTGACCTGTACAGGGTGTACTCCACTTCTCACCCAATGACAGGTGGGATGGCTAGGCTTCTCACTTCTCAGTGATCTCACTTGGAATAAGTGGGTATAGATAATGGATGGATAGAATGTTTAAAAAGACCAGGAGTTCTTTCCCTGGCAGATTAAACACTATCTTGGTGTATGAAGGTTACTTATTTACTTTGCTCCAGGAGGATGTTCTATAGGTGCTGAGGTGGAAAAATTATTTTAGTGTACTGAGGGATGTCACTGCTCACTGTTATTGCAGAGGGCAGCGGCTAAGCATGGAGCTTTTATCTTATCCGTTTTAAGACCACATAGCAGGTTTTACCATTATAGCAACACAGGACCACAGCCCAGGCACTAGTGCACTTTGGAATAAATAGGAATTTTATTGCCCAGCTGTGGTTATCAAAAACAAGTATGAAGCACAGTAGCCTTTTGCTGCTAATCAGAGTAGTCTACCTATTAAATTCTAATGAAAAACTGCAATGGAGATATTTAGAGTTGCAAAAGGCAGTGTGCCTCTAAAATGCATAACAAATACCAGTGGTTTCATATCTACAGCCTAGATGCAGGAGTATCCACACAGGGCTGAGTTCACTTGACTAAATACAGCGAACATTTTTCAAATATCATCGCTGCCAACTAATAAACTGCGGTTACTGCAACAATCATTACTGAATATGGCTAATGAAACCCATAACTCATAAGAGAAGCTGCTTTCCATGACACATCCGTCATAAAGTTGACCAAATAACAAAAGAGCTACCCACAATCATTAGTTTTAGGGTTGTGATACTTGGGTGAGATAGAAAAGAACTAAAGAAAAAAAATCCTCTATCTTTGGCACTTGGAACGTAGTGCATGGGTGTTTCAGTGTTTTTAGTTTTAATTCAAAATTCAGGAAAGTTGAGATAAACAAACACAGATAATCTACTATTCTACCATTCTGAAAACTGAATTTATGTGCAACAGTTGTGGTGTGTTTGTCTGAAATAGTTAACTGTGAAGTAGCATGCGAGGGTTTGTCTTGAAAAACTAAAGTTAATATATAAGCCATGAATGTCCATGAGAAATTGTAAACGAACATGCTTTCTGCTGTCTGGGGACCTTTGAGATATTACCTGTTGTGCCACCACTTCATAAAAGAAAAATGTAGGACATTTTGACTTTGACTAATTCATCTGATCATTTCCCGTCTTATGTTTTCACTGCTTTATGCCAAGTAGAAACTAGGTAAACACAAGGGGGGACACGGAAGATTTAATCTTTAACTCCCGAAGATGAATTCATATGAGATCACAACCAATATATAAAGAAGGAAGGCAGCAGGGTGACTGGCTGTAATTCAAAACATTTCAAAGGTTTGATGTTTTAAAAATGGGTATATTGAGAAAAAAACTATTTAAGTCATTATAAGAAAAAAACTGTTCTCAAACAAATATCACGAAAAAATTGAATAAAAAAGAATTCAAACATTTTGACAAAAATTCTCAGACAAGTAAGCACAACGATAGATTAAAAAAAAAAGTTGACTCACGCAAGCACTGAGGCAGATCTCCACTCCATGTTCCCTTTCCAGTGCAGGTGAGTGCTGCAGGGAATGACAGCTCATATCCAGGTAGACAGCGGTAGCTCACACTGGTACCCCACTCCAAGGCTGAGCCCTCCAGGAGGCCATTGGGGATTGAGGGTGGTGTAGGACATGTCACCACTGAGAAGATATGGAGAACATACATAATAGTCTTAGACCAACTTGATCCAGTATGTGTTTTGAAATTGAGTGATGCTGAAAACAAAACAAGTTCAAAGTATAAAGAGAATTCAAATTGGCAAATCTTCTTTAAAAATGGATCATAACTAAATTCTGACAACACAGGCGTCTCCCACATTAAAAAAGTGATCAGGAACAGAAGTGTAAAATGTACTTAAAAATTTAACAATTGTGCTTTCTTTACTTTGTTTTTATACTTAATATATATAAACTATATATAAACTTTTATAAACTGAATAATGAATAGACAACATTTGACTGTGTTAGCCAAAAACATTTTTCTTAACAAACTTATCAAATAATGCGTTGACAATAAAACTCTGTCCTGATAAACTTGAAGAGAAAATGGGAAACATTGGTGGACATGGGGCTTCAGGAGTGACTAAATTACAGCAAATTCTTTGAACTGTTATTGGCTTTAACAGTTATTTTTTTCTGCAAGTCATACATGTTAGTGGAGAAAAAGCTAGTGGAGAAAACTAGTGGAGAAAAAGCTAAACAGATGTTAGTGGAGAAAAAGCTAAACAGATGATGGGAAATTTAAGTTATGCTGTAGTCATCTGTCAAACTTTTACAATTGTTGCTTCTTGAACAGTCATGTTACACTTTTCAGGGCCAAAAAAATAAGTTTAAAAAAAATCTCTCCCTAAAAAACATAATTACACAGATTAATATCTCAACACAGTTGCCAAAGAATCAGCACTTGCAGCCATCATTACGAAACTAATCCATCAATAGTTACAACTGGTTGTCAGTGTAACAAAAGGAAGCACAAATACATGAACTGTGTTGTACCAATGAATTTTAAACCACACCCTGATCACAGATAAAATCATCATCTTTACGTCTGTTCTTGTGTTCTCGGTTACAGCAAATTAACAGAGGATATTTATTGCTCTGGTTTAACTGACATGACATTCATTTCTGATTGTTAAGAGTTATTTTAACACAACATCACAGTCAAAATCTAAAATCAGAAATCTTCTTGTGATTATTGTGACTGAACAAATAAATACGCACAGGCAACTTCCTTGCCACGATTCTTTTTTCATACAATGGCTTACAATAAATGTAGAACATACCACAGTAGGATGTTCACAGATTTTCTCTCAGGAGGAACTACCTTTTGTTCTTGGCTGGCAGCACATCCAAAGCAATTTCCATAAGGACGTTTTGCAGCTGTATACATAAGCTCAGAGGTATGCTGCATTTGGAAAGATATTTAGGCCATGATGAATGAAAATTAAAAAGCAAAACCACACTGATGTCCCAATCTATCTCGTGTTATTTTCTCAGTTATTGCAATCTACTTCCTTAAGTTTTTAAGGAGAAATATTTAACCTAATCTCTTCAAATTTAATTAAAATAAAAGTGTATTCATGGTGTGAAATATAATGCTGCTCTTGCTTCCACAAAAAGAATAACTTTTGACTGCATAAAAAATAAAAGCCCAGCTGGTTCTGCTGTGGGTGTAAGTTATACTGCAATGAATCAGTGTCCATGAAACAAGTAGGAGGAGGAAAGTGACAGTGAGAAAACCTGCAAGCACCTGTGTGAAAAGCAATGAAGTTACACTGATTAGAAGAGTAGACTCTAATCCCATATGCAGAATTTACTTGAAAACATGAGAAAAACTTCAGGGACGGATGGCAGGCAGGACTGAATAAGAAGCAGTGGCCCCATTTCTCCTAAGTAGTTCTAAGCAGCATTAGTGCCTCTTAGCTGAACATGCCAAACCTGGGATTCAGACTGAATCCTTGCTTGGTGAGGCTTAGGATGCGTCATCTGCAGTATTTGTATATGCACATCACACACGAATGCCGTGGCTAGAACTGACGTTCACACATTATGAGCAACATTATGCATGGAGCTGGTACAAAAAAACCTCTTTGTCTCAACTAGACTCCAGTTTTCTCTTTCTAACTTTTCATCTTCCAGCTTGCTCTGTCTCTCTTTACCCCTCCAAGCTGCTCATAACCCTTTGGCACATCCTCTATATCTCTGACTGATGCAACGTGTCAAAGCATTTTTAATCGACTCACCGTGCCTTAACTGCTGTACCTTTGGCCTAAAACCTATTGTAAAAAAAAAGAAAAAACAAACAAACCGCTTAAAGGAATTGTCACCAATATCAGATGGCGGACAAGAAAATTAATGTTGTCTCCATCCTTTTCTAATGTGGTTGCAGATAAGTGGTGGGAAAAAAGCTAAAATGTACGTGGTTTATTCTTAGTATGTTATTAAAAGTTTTTGAAAGAAACCAAAGGGGAGGAAGAAAGTCTTGGCAAGGAGGAAATAAAACCCAGCACATCTATATTCTATCATTATACCCCATTGACACTGAGGAACAGCTAAATTAATATTGAGCATCCACTTTGTAATCAAAGTCCTCACTCTTGCTTTTCTTTTATTCATTTATCCCATGAGAGAAAAAAGTACTACCGCATGAGTAGGAGTGTGAGAGGAGGAAGAGTAGACCCAGCGGGTCATCTGTTAATGCATACGGGTCAACATGAGCTGACAGTCTTCAGGCCATAGTTGCAGCGTTGGGAAAAAAAAAGTGTGATGTATGTAAGAATGTGTGGCATTCTGAGAAAACGTATCTGTGAAAGATACATGTCAATAAAGGCTAGAACTCCTGATCATATTCAAACATGGTGTTGTAAGAGTGAGAATAATGATAAATAAATAGAATAACGATAATTAGATAACTTTAAATCAGATTTTCTTCACATACTCCTTTTGTATGTATAGATATATATTTCTAAAAAATATGTATAAATAGGAGATCAAAGTGAAAGTGTTTTCATCTGATGTTTAATTAAAATTTAACATACATTTTGAGAACATTATATCTTAATTATTTTCAGTCAGTTTGGATTGCTCCTGTGTAGTTTCTCCAACAGTTGCTTTACTTTGTATGCATACATGTCAGTCTCTCAAATGCTACTTTTCTTTTTCTCAAGTTCAATTTGTCCGTTGCCATTTCTCAAGAGGCCAACATAATAACAGCTTGCTTCAATGTAACTGACACAGTAGCCTGGGCGCAGTTTCCAAGCAACAGTGAGACACCAGTTGTGTTTCGACTCTTCCTGCTCTGGGTGTACAACTGAATTGCTCACTGCACAGGTTAATCCTACCCACAATACTTATCTATGGTGTCAAAAGCAGAAATGCTAATCTATGCCTCCACTTAAGGATCATAAAACATAGCCCTGTTGCTGAAGATTCAAACACATTTGTAATGCAGAGATCACATCGATTTGGTTTGTATTTTTGTGAATATGGGAACAAAAACACAAACTGCTCTCATTCCAATATGCATTTGTATCTTTTAGTTTTGCACAATTCCAGACAAATATTTCAGTGCCACTGGGATTAAGCGGTAAGTGGACTTTTACTTATGTAACACTTTTCCAGTCGAATAGAACACTCAAAGCACACACTTTTGCACACACCTGTGGATGCACTGCAAGGCAACTTAAGGTTTAATGCCTTGCCCAAGAACTCTTCAACACATTGCCCTGTGGAACATGGAGTTGAACCACTGAAGGTAACTGCTCTTTTCTCCTGAGTTACAACCAAAGTGAAAAGCAAGGTGCTATCTGACCACTCAGGAAAGGTCAGTGTCTCCTTCTTTGCTGAGCGCATTACATCTTAGAGAGTAATGAGAAAGCTCCTCATACTATGTGACATCATGCCCGCATGTCAGTGTAGCATCGTAATTACCTCATTGTCAAAGTTGACTGTTGACTACAATTTGAGCGTGACACAGATTAAAATGTACATTTTGTTTGTACTCACCTTGGCATGCTGGCATCATTCCACTCCAGGTTCCATTGTTGGTGCAGATCCTTGTGACAGCATTTTCCCCTCCAATCATCACATACCCTGGCTGGCATATGAAAGTGACGTTGAGACCCACTGTGATGTCCTCCCCAAATCGAAGCCCATTCGCTGGAATGCCTGGGTCACCACAGGTGATCACTACATTTGCAGGTCATAGATAGAGAACTTCCATAAGAACATGTTGAATGTAGAAATGGTCAGTCAAAAGAACTACTTTCAGAATAGATTGCTCCATATAAATGCAACCTATTTCAGTAGCTTGAATTGTAAATATTTTTACCATGCCATTTTTTCATTCCCTAATGTTCACCTGTGTTATTTTAGTGTTATTTTTGTAACTATATGCATATTGCACTATGCTGTTATCAACATGAACTATTTGTTAATATCCTGCAACTATGTCGATTTATTTTAGCCCTCCTCTGCAACGGAGTTTCTGGCTTTTTGATTTTGCATTTAATCCCCTGCACCACTGTAACAAAATGACGATTTACCATTTTTGCTTAATTGTTCTAGGCAAAATTGGTGGGTAGAGGTTGCAATGATTGACAATTATTCTTCTAGGCCTAACAATTATCCTCTTATCTACATAGAGTTAATTATCAAATGAGTTCAGCTCAAGTTGTCAATGACAAAAAATGGTAACTTGAGTGAACATTTGAAAATAAAATAAACTGCACCTGTATCTTCCATTATGCACCATCAGTGATTATAGTATCGAAAGTAAGAACTGATAAAAGCAATGAGAAGAAACACAACATTAAAAGTTTGTAAATGAATAGGTGGTTATTATGAAGGGAGGATTCTAATTGCTGCCCTATCGTTCCTCATTTAAATGGTGAGTTATTTTGAGCAGCTAAAAATAAAATGCCACTTTGTCAGCATCTATATTTTTCACCTTAAGTTCTGAAATCATCAGCAGTGTTAGTTTTGTTCAACAAAGTGTGCATTTCAGCCGGATAAAGCTTTTTGAGAATGTTAGAACTTTTGAGAAAACCTGAGAACTTTTATGAAAAGTTTTTTAGTACATTCCTTGTGCCCTTATTATGATGTAAAAAAGGGGGGAAGGCACATCTTAGCACATCAAAATCACAACATAGGATGTCTTTAACTTAAAAACATCCAACACAAAGGGAGGGTTTTGTAACTGCACCTCGTTAATATAATTGTCTCTTACAGAGAGCTGAAAACTAACTGGACTAATATTTATTATGGCATTTGTGTATTGAAACTTCTGTGACCATGTGGTCAAAGGAGTACACAGGATAGGATAAATACATTTTCAGGTCTACAGGGGTGCTCTCTGCACAGACTCAGTCAAATTTAGCAAATTTATTTTAAATCCATTTACCATACAGAGAGACCATCTAAAAAAACAGACTCAAAATGTAACCCAAGAATTTTAAAAGATAGAAACATTGAATATTCTAAAAGCCCTTATCATTCACCTGATCTCAACATTTATTAAGAAGCACAAGGTAAAACTTAAGGCAGAAAAATTCACGGGAAAATCAAGCGCCTTATGGGGCATGCACATGTGAAAACATTTATATCAATTATGTCAATTAATTCAAGTCTTACTGCAGACTAAGGATTAGATAAAGACTATTATATCAAATTGACAGTATGTACAATGATAAGCATTTGAATCTGCACAATTACATTTGAGCTACTGAATAAGATGGCTCTAGAAGTAAAAGGTATTTAATTCTTAAAAATTTCCAATAACAATGTAAATGCAAAATTACTTATGTTGATAATAAAGACAGTAAACCCATAAATACATCTGGTTTAATAATAATAGTAATAACAATGAGTATATGTAACTGTGTACTGGCACATGCTGGGCAATAAAAATAACTAAAATGATTTTAGACATCTAATATGATGCAATGTGAAAGTAAGAATGTCCAGGGCTGACTAAACATAGCTATTATAAAACAAATATATAAAAAACTACTTCTAAGTATCACCAACAAAGCATCTTCCATGCAGATTTCAACAATCGTGTTTTTTAATTTTTAATTACCCATATTCTGCAATGCATGAGGCTAATGTCCCTGATAAAAGTAGGTCTCTTCAGTTAAAATAATGGTTATGTTTCTTGATATTTTACATGCCAACTGTTGGATCTCATGTCACAGCTTTCATGAAGTCAACAGATGGTTGAGTGCAGGCCAATCACGATGCCAGGTCTCAACTGTGTGCCATCTCATATGGAATTACAGTTTCCAGCGTTTGATTGCTTTTAATCATCCTTTTTTCATCTCAGAGGCCCTAATTTTCACATTTTTGCATGCTTATTAGAAACTCTTTTTCGATTTATTCACCTTAATGTTAGATGCCAAAATGATGCATATGGCTCTCTCAACTAACACCCCTTCATTTAAATCAATTTCTGTTTGTTTATTTTCAGTTGCTGCCAAGGACTTCTACATTTGGACTTATTTATGAGTGTTGGGTGAAATTATCTTTGTGTCCAGAAATGATTCATTGGGTTAAGGTGAGTCTATACACAGATAAGAAATGTAAACAAATACAGTTCAGGGTGAATGGCTCAATCATTTCTTGTTCCTGTAATGAATATAATTCCATACATAAGGTTATGTTAGCCTACGAGATAAGGATATGTTTGTTTTTCAGAGCAGAGAGTGCACTTAAAACAAATTATTTTTGGCCAGAAACAAAAGTCTATGTCAAGATGCCATAATGGCAAAATTTCTAAGGGGTAAAATTGTGAAAAAGTGATTCATTAAACTTGTGCTCTCATTTCACATGGGGATTACAGAGGCAGGACTTTAACTTTAATTAGAATCTTTGGGATGTGTATAAGCTTATTCAGATGATGGGGTTGTAAATGTATGCTGTACTTAAAGATAAGGGCCCAATGAAGCATAAGTATAATGTTCTGTAAAACATTTAATGTGTTGATCCTGAATGCAGCTCATTGCCATAGGTCAGCATCAGAAAGGGATTGGTCTTTACATTAATTCTTTAGTTGGTGACCTCTTTCCAGTGCACTACGGGATATATGATAAGGAAAGTGATGTGCCTGCAAAGGAGTTGCTGTAATG
Organism: Menidia beryllina; assembly: GCA_013363375.1. Taxonomy (NCBI): domain Eukaryota; kingdom Metazoa; phylum Chordata; class Actinopteri; order Atheriniformes; family Atherinopsidae; genus Menidia; species Menidia beryllina. The sequence goes on from JABUIW010000019.1 coordinate 12,434,441, forward strand.
ACTGCCAAAGCTTTTAATAAAATTTTGTAGATCTGGACCCTTTATCCCTGCAATAACTTTCAACACAAAGCAACACCATGAGTGCACATGACTTTTTGTTTTTTGACCAAGCATATTATTTATAACTGAAAATCACACCAATAACTGTCAAAAGCCGCTTAAATTTCTTCTATATTATCAGTTATACATTTGCGTAGAACATTAAACTGAAGCCTGAGAGCCTACAGCCACGTCTGAATCTAGGTTACAGCCAACAACAAAAGTTTTTGATCTGATAGTTTCTACATTCCAAAATGTTGATCAGAAACCAATAAATAATTAAACCAAGAGTTACAACAGTAAATTTCAAAGGCATCTAAGCCAGATTCGAAAGTAGTCAATTTATCATTTAAACAAAAAGGTAATTAACTACAAAAATTATTTCAGATGATCCCGTAACAACAAAAGTAGTCACCCTGTGATCATCGCTGGAACTAAATGTTTTATGCCTAAAATATCCACACTCGGCTGATCTACCTTTGCTCCGTCTTATAACTTACACAAAGGGAATTTTTAGGTGTCAGTACGTTATTCTTAGTGTTTGCTCATCTGCAGTTCATTTCCGTTTTGAACCACGACAATGACATGTTATCTTGAATTACACATGATACGTCTCTGCAAACATAAGTCAGAAGCAGCTGATATGAATAATTGACATCTTATAAAAAATGTAGTCAGTATCAAATACAACCATCTCGTGATGGCTATGTTTGATATTTTGGTTGTAAGTACAGTTACAACAAAAAGATAAGAAGTTAGACAGAAGAAAAAAACACAAACCTTGTGGGTATGTGTGAGTAAATGTAAACACTTATATGTCTATGTTGGGGGTTGAAAAATTCAGTCAACTCAGCAGAAAAGCTGTGGGTAAGGAACTTTAATGACTTGACTAAACAACACCCTTTTCATTCCTGCATACACCCAAGAAAACAAGCCACTGGGGTAAGGGTTAATAAGTAGTTAGTTTAGTGCCGACATGTTTTAGGCATGTTACTGATGTTAATGAGTGTAATGACCTTTTTTTGCTAAAGCTTCGACTAGGTTTAAGCTCCACAAGAGACTATGATGTGAATTTCAAATTCAGTTGTCTGCTATGAAAAAAATCTGTGAAGTATCTTATATAATATCAGCTTTGAATCCTGCTGCTTTTCAATCCATTTATCTGGGTTTTGATTGAATCGTGTCCATCAGTCTACCGTCCATGGGAACTTAAAAACTACTTACAAACTAGGAGAAAAAGGCATTTTTCATTAACTGATCCACACTTTTAGATATAGTGTTACATATCTTTATGTTTCATATACTTTGAGAATATTAAGTGCTTCACAGGGTCCTGAGTCTTTTGACCCATGTGAAACTATCAAGTTCCCTAGCATGCTACATTAATATCATTTATTGATCAGAGAGAGTGCGAGTAAAAAAAGCTGTTTTGGAAAAGGAGTTAGATCTCCTACCCCACACTCTAATGTTCCCATGAACTCTAAGTAATCCCCTATCTAATGACAGTCAGCTAGTGTTGATGTCCCAGATATGACCATTAAACTTTAGTGTGACATGATTATATGAAGGAGAGAAAGTGTGGTGAAGTTAGGGAAAGGGGAGAAAGACGAGAAAAAGCTCAACTCATTATTATTATTCAGTCCAATTTTCCGTTTTCCTCTCTTTTCCCTGTTTCACCGTGCATATCTCTGCAGGGACCCATTTCCCTCCAAAATTGAAAATTATGCCCACACCATTTATCTTTTCTTGTGATTCAATAATAGCTTAAAGAAATAAGGAAACGAGAATAAGGTGATTTTCAAAGAGACGAACAATGTGTAATTTTCTTTGACAGACATTCTGGAGCAAAATTGAATATAGATTTGTATTGTTATTAATTACTGATGGGCTCATTTGCCGAGTTCCAGACATGACTAATAATGACAATGTAGGAAGAAAATGTTCAGAGATTTATGTATTCTAAATTTCCTTTTCCAGTTTTGCTCTAGTATTTTCATTTAATCAGAGTGCTGTGTTTTAGAGAAAAACATGGTGGCGCCACATCAAAGATGTTTGATTTGATTGAGCAGCACCATACAAAGAAATAACAATGGTTAACTCAGCCTTGTAGACTTACATTTATTGTAAACTATGTCCTGCTTACATATGTCTCAAAGAAATGTTCATTCTAAAAGAACATGAGATGGGCTAAAAAATGTAAATAATTTTCAGTTAGAAGTTTTTCATGTTTTTCAAGAATTTTTCAACATTTAAGTTTGGAAGCTTAAAGACAGTTGGTAGAATATATTTTGTTGCACTATTTTTGCTAAAATGATATTGAAAATACAGTTTATTATTTCCACTATTCCCTACATAACAGGCAAGCTATGCACTACTTACTGCAGGGCTATTAAGGCCCCACCCTGAATGCTTTTATTTCTCCATCACAAACAGAAGATGCTGAAATACTAAAGATGCTTTCTTAAGCTCACAGGTCTGACACAAACTATTAAAGCCATATATGTGGACTTCACATGGACTTAATTAAGTCAGTTATGCTCTGATGATACTAGTAATTAGATATATTTGATATAGATATATTTTATATCTTGTAAATGAGACATGCTAAACAGAGATGGAAGGACTATTCATAAAATCTTTTTTTGGTCATCTTATTCTATAAAATACTGTATTTCACACCAGCTGAAGTTAATTCAAAGTCTTTAGTTATTGATAAAATCCTATTCTGGATAATTGGAAATTCTCTGAAAATATTGCTGTAAATTTTCCACTCAAGCATGGGGTCATAATTCTGACTTCCTGTCAAGCCTGTCAGAATGGGAAACTCACTGGTGCAGTTTGGTGCTGTGCCAGACCATGTGCCATTCGCAAGACACTGGCGTGTGGGCGATCCAGTGAGGAAATATCCTTCCATACAAGAATACACAATGGAGTGAGGAAACGTTGTGCCATCCACACGGGAAACGCGGGCATGAGCAGGGGTACCTGGGTTCCCACATTGTACAGCTGCAATGCAAGGGAGCAAAAAGAGAATGTGAAGGTCAGTGGTGTAGAATAGTAATGAATTTTCCATATCAGTAATTCACAATTTGAGGGTTGATACCCCTAGGGTGGTTCAAGATGACTCCTAAAGGTGCCATGGTAATTCACCTGCTTTCATCCCATGAAAATATTAATACTCATGAAGGATATAACTGCTGTTTTACTTTGACCTGTAAAACATTTTGTGTTTTTTTCAGTCTCAGTCTGATAACTAAGGTTGAACAGTCTATAAAACAGTAAAATCAACCTTTTAATGTGAGTGTGTGCGTGGCTGGTATTAGCAGACATGATGATTAGTCTTTTTTTTTATGGAAGATGTGAAACAAACCAGTGAAGAGACAGCAGCATAGCAATATTAAGAGAGGCTAATGAGCTGATTAAATTGATCAAGATGCATTTACAGCTTACTGGCAATCCAAATAATTTTAAGAATTGGTGTCAAGGCTCAAGGTGAGTTAACAACGATGTAATTTATGACGAATGTGGGCAGTTCTTGATAATGAATAAACAGAATATATAGAAATTAAATTGGGCACTAAAAAAGGGTGTCATGTTACCATTTTCAGAATATGCTTGCAGAAATAAATCCTTACAGAAGGGAGAACAGTTTGTTTAATCTGTCTTTCTTCTCCTCCAAATCATGTCTAATTACAAAACTGATGCGCTCTCTCAACCATCTAATTGCCTGGAAAATCTGAAAGAGAGATTTTTGCCTTTGTGGATCACAATATGAACATAACACAAATACATTCCTGTGTGCATAATAAAGCATCAATCTTTCTGGAATCTTTTTAATAATCAAGGACACAATGGCATAATAGAAATAAGATGGGGACTTGAGACAGTTATTCAGCTGAATAGTCACAGTGACTATTTTCTGTAAACTGCATAAAGGTTGTGGATGAAGGATGGATAGGCTAAAATAATAGACAGGGATTTTAGATCACTGATAGCAGCAATGAAACCCATTCATGCTCCAGCAACTCCCTGCCCCTCATACCATGGGGTGGAAAGTTCGTTAAACAATGTTTAACTTAGGAGTTCAGATGAGAGATAAAAAAGCAAATATGAGATTAAAAAAACAGATGGAGGAAAACGTAAAGATACAGAAATGGGATAGACAAGGATGTACTGTCAGCATGAGTAATAGATCTAAGAAACAGCATAGAAAATAGCATAGCATAGAGAGGGATACATTTAAAATTGATTCACAATGGTAGATTTTGATTGTGTTGACCTATTAAATGAAAAATTACACTTGTCCTGTTCCAAGCCAGTGGACAGTGAGTAGAGAAGAACCAAAACAGTCAAACATTTAACTCAATATCCAATTCACCCTTAAGGGTAATTAATGCAACAGCTGGTGCTCTGTAAGGGAAAATCTTCAAAATCCAGAAAAAATCATTAATCCCAATCTAAGAAGAACCTTGCTTTAGGTGTCTGGACTTCATCATGTTTTCAGTTTCAATCTGGATGACAGTGACTGCACCATGTGCTTGCACAAAACTACCATACTGCCACAGACAGACATTTATCCATCTGGTGGAAGACTGTGTGGATGAGCTTTGCAAGCATCTGTGTATGTACGAAAACATAGCAAATATGTTGCATTCAGTATTTGCATGTTTAAAACAAATTGGCACAGTTTAAGATTATTAAAAAAAACACAGCAGTAGAGTAGCAGTACTACTTTTGTTATAAAAAGGGATTTGGTCATTTTACCCTCCTAAATATGCTACTCAATTACAATCAAAGCACAATCATCTTAAATGTTGCACCTATCTACCCCAGTTTGAAACAAATATTTTGTTTTTAATATATAGTCTACAAGCTGATGTCAGATAAAGCTGCTGATATCAAATAACCAACACTGGGAATCTAAAAGGTTTTGGTTGCCAGGAGGATTTCTATATGGGCACATGTCATTAGCGTAGTGCTATTAAATGCAGTGTGTGGGGCTTTGAATGTGTGGCTGCATGCAACGATAAATGCATGTCAATCTGCTTGAGCCCTATTCTTTCATAACCTTTTGTGAAAAACAACCTACAGATATTTTTAAAAAGTCCCCTTACGCTTGCAGAATGGTTGTTTTCCCGACCAGGTCCCATTGGGGAAGCAGATCCTCTCTGCTGAGCCATAAAGTGTATGTCCCATTGCGCAAGTGAAGCGCACCTTGCTGCGCACTTTGAAGTTCCCCGCCTCCCTGCTGGCATGGGCAGGTGTGCCGGGATCTCCACAGGTGCCAGTGGAGTCACCTGCAATGGCAGATAACCAGACATGGACTGACTAAAACAAGATACTGAAGAGGCCAGCCGCTTTAACTGTCTATCGGTGTGTGTTCACAGATGGATAACTTGAAATTGGTTAGGAAGTGGTTTTCTTTATCAAACACTGAAAAAACAGCTTATACACAGACTTTACAATCCTCTAGGAAGCAGCCAAAAAAACAAAATGCAACTATGAGCAGATGTTCAGCTTTTTACTTCAAGTTTTTATTTTTTCTTTAATGGCAATGGTTACAGAGAACTATAAAAACAAGGAATAGTTCCCCTTTATAACCATGCCAACAACTGACAAACTCGGCACAGTTTGAAACCAGAAGCTTTGTATACATAAAACCAGCAAGGCCAGCATAAAAAGCATGAGAAATTCTGAATACAATTTGACCTTTGAAGTTACTGGCAAATGCATTTTCAGTATCCTAAATAATGCTGCTTTGTGTTCTCTGTAGGGAACTTACAGCACTCATAGAAGCATCACCCCACATCACCCGTCATGTTTGCCTACCAACTCAATCACATAAAAAATGCTGTGCCTCATCATAATTCTGTTCATGTTAGCATTTGATGATGGATTTGGGATTTTTTTCTAATCCACTGTGAATGTGAAAAGACACATGACAGGTATGGAATCAATGCATCATCATCACTAGTTAGGATTTTACATTTAGATGATAGGCAAACCAAGCCAAGTGGTGTGTTGGTCAGGGTGTAATTTGTCAGGCAGAGGCTGTTTTTAGTAGGGACATACCTGTAGCAATACAGGCCCTTGTAACAACAACCATCACTTTCACTGATATCACTGTCTGTTCTCTCATAAATTAAACAAGTGTTGAAAAAGAAAGAAAAATGCCTCAGACAGAAATACATACACACATATTGATAAATACAAACATTCTAATAGACATCAAGTAGTGTAGTGTTTGTGGAAGATTTGTGCTTTGTTAGCCATGAGTTCCTGGTCTTTAATGTTTGTACAAACCCAGTTCATCCATCCCTGTGTGTTTGCTGCCATTCTCTGTGGACAGACCACCAACAATCTGCTGTGATGCTGCACATGTTGACAAAGCCTTGCAGCAAAAAACACAAAGCTCATCTCTTCCACACACATATCACTGCTCGAGCGTACAAACTGCATTAGTCAGGTGAAGGACTCTCATCCCAAAGGGGATGATACTGTGTGTGGCTGAGTCTGGCGTTGCATGTATGTGTCTTAAGAGAGATTTCACTGATGCATCTGCATGTATATGCATCCTCCAGCATGTATTTGAAAGCGACTGTTAAGTGTGCATACTTATGTGTTGCCTGGGTGAGTAAGTCTACACATCTCACAGCAGCTGTCGGCACTTCATTAGTCTAGGTGAGGCAGCCTGACTTGACATGCACCATGACAGCCATAATCTCACTAATTGGGATGGCGGCTGGATTTGGTGTGAAACTGAGTTAATGTCCATTCACCAGGATCCCTTGGTGAGGAAATAATAAGGCCTTAAACTCAGCCAAGCAACAGATGAGGGCAAAAGGGATACAGCTTGGCAAGCTCACTTATGTGCCATCTTACTAATTAACAAGGGAGGACAGATGAGAGCATGGATAGATGCATGAATGAATGCATGGACGAGAGCGGAAGCTGACGCTAGAATGAACCTCTGAGTAAATCAGTCCATATTATGGTGATAGGGAAAATAGTGTGCCATTTTCATAATGTCTACTCTTCATAAAAAGCAACTAATAGATTATGGACCAAGCTTTCTGCAAATAAACATAAGGAGTCAGTAAATACTGACAAGAGAAAGTTTGGATCATACAGACACTTATGAAGACAAAAATACTTCAGTACTTAGTTTAACAAAACTAGGTGAAAAATGTAGACAAATGTAACTTTCAAAGTGTTTGCATAAACTATCAAGTTACAGCTGTGGTATATAGCAGTTTCTGCAAAGTGGAAAGAGATGTTTAGTGTCTTAGAAAGTGATTCATGGTGGATTGTTTTCTGCATCACAGCGTGCTCATTTACTCACTAATCACAAATACTGAAAAAAAATCCTTTGTGAGAATATAGAACTGAGTTGAATATCTATCAGAAATGTGAATATTAATAGTGATTGTTCAGACAGTGTTTCAATGTATTGAAGGTAAAGTTGGTTGAAATGGAAAAAAAGAAACAGAGCATATTTTTCTAAAAGTGTGTGAGTGATTTTGTACGTGTACTGAATTAGTACAAGCCACATTTTGTTCTCTGAATATAAAGTTTATAATCAAGATGCATGTAATGTCTATTTGAGTCTACCTCTACACCTACATGTTTCTTACAGTTACATAGGTTACAGAATATCTAATAGTTGCTCCGCCCCTGTTACACTGTGGCATAAATTCCAACAGGTATTCTGCAAAAGAAAACTATAAGATGGGGGCTCGACTTTAACGAGTCCTGGAGGGCCAACTCCGTAAACTAGCCATCTGGTTTAGAAATATTGTTGCCAAGTTCACGTTCATCATTTGTAGCATTGTTTAGATAAATCTAACATGGACATGAATGTCAGGGTTTGAACTTGTCCAGAGCATCACAGTGTCTCCACTGCCTTGTGTTTTTCCCCAGTTGTTATAGTCAATAAGATAAGCCCATGCACCATACCATGAAAGGTTTTCAGCAACTAGCAACTGGAGCAGTGGAATAGAACTGCATGTGCCAGCCTTTGCTCTTCTCCCTCATCAGCAAGCCTATGGCCTGTATCGACTAGTTGCCACCAGCATGGTGCTTTTGTCTTTGGCTTTAAAATGGAGCAACTCTTTGCAATTATGAGTTTCCTCGGCACCTTCAAGAACCCAACTACATAACTGCCTTAATACGTTCCAACTGTCTGAGAAAACACATCATTCTGAAGGTGAGTAGAGTAAAAACTGCCTTTTGAAGAGCAAAAAATAAAAGGCAAGAAGTCCGCTTACAGACATTATTTCTGGGTCAGCGATTTTAACAATTCAAGTGAACATTCACTAAGGAGACTTTGGATCTTCAAGACTGCTTAAGTGTGATGGAAGAAAGAGGCACTGTAAGGATTAAGGGGGAAAGTTTAAAGCTCTGTAGACATACAAAGTGTAAGACATTTTTTGGCCTGCCTTTGAGGAGTACACTAAATGTATCATAACCAAAGAAGCAGTGTAATCAGTCAAAGATATTTTTGCAGTCGTCCCCATTCCTTTTATGTTAGGGTGATGTTGCTCATTCAACTAATTCAGCAAAGGTAAAATTTGGTTAAACATTTTTTCTCTGAGCTGACATGTGAAGTCACACCATCCTATATGCACAAGAGGAATGATGGGTTCATGTTGTTTGGCATCCATGGTCTTTTCAATTTATCCCCTTTCAAATACAGACACATTAGATCGTCCACAGGATAGTATGCTCAGAAATGTGGTTCATGAGGGAATACATCGGGTAAGATAAAGGTCAATCCTTTTGAGAACAAGATGCCTTAAAAAACACAGCAAAAGCTCCAGAGAGGTCTATTTGAGTGAAGCAAATTGGCACAGCTTGGTACAAACTCAAGAAATACACTCATGCACAGACTGTCACATGGATAATCTGAGTGTAGAGAATCTTTGTCTAATTGGCAAAGGTTTGGCAGTCTATAAATCAGAAAGACATTGCATGTACTATGATTGTTTTTTTAGCTTGGCTGACCACTCAAAGAGCTTTTACCAGTTTCACTTATTCACACACACAGCCACAAAGTAAAACTCTGTGTATACATTACTACAGGCTACACAGTTCACATACCGCTGAATAATCAAAGGGAACACAAACAGTTATGTGTACTGTCCAAGGACACTTCTTGTTAGGGGAGTTGTATCTCTTAAGCTATAGACACCCACTAATACACTAATACCTATGTTTAGATCAGAATCAGAATTAGGTGAAACCACTGTCAAATAGAAGGGAATATAAAACCTCGAGATAAAAACAAAGACTTTACACAAGGTGCAGTGGGTTAACTTAAAAACCAAAACCATTATGCAAAAAGAAGCAAACGCATCAGCAGTGGACAGTAAAAAAACAAAAAACACTTGTAGTGCATCATGAACCACAGCACAGCCACATGAATGTGGCACATACATCTGAAGAACTGTTGGCTGGATGGTGGCTGTGCACAAGACTGTATATCCTATCAGATCTAAGCATTGTTGTTTTGCTTCCTTTTGAAGGAAAGAAGCAGTGTGACAGCATTACTAGTCTCCCTATCCACTCCAGAGGGGTGGTTATATCCAGTCTACAAATGGTGCCACCCGTTCAGAAAGGAATGGCGATACTTTTATTTGTTTAGCAGCGACAGAACATGGGCACATTGCAGTCATTGATTGATGCTTCCCAAAAAATTGGGATAACCATCTTTAAAATTCTAACAACCCCACAACAAAACTGACCAATACAAAAACATAAAAATAAATAGAACAGTAAAAATAGTTAAATATTCAATGTACATAGTTGGTCCAGTCAAAGTTTGGATCTCAAGATGTCTATATAGTGAAAATCTAAGTTGATATGAACAAAATAAAATGCAGTAAGAAATATGTGTGCATTCGTTTACCTGAGCAGTGGGGAAGTGGGCCACTCCAGTGTCCACTCAGTTGACAGGTGAGGGCTGAGTCACCTATGAGCTGACGGTCTCCAAGGCAAGAGTAACGAACGGTGGAGCCAAAGGTAAACTTCTCGCCACTCATCACAGTGTGGGGTGGTGTGCCTGGGTTGCCGCAGTCTACCTCTGAATGAGAGTTGGAGGAAGGAAGAATCATTGTGATGGAGTAAATAGATCAACTCATGCTGCATACTGTGACCAGCAAACATGCCAGTAATCCTCTGAAGTTTTGAAAATATAAAAGTTGAGACTGTCTTAAGAGTGGAATTAGAAAAATACAATATATGCTATCGTCCAAACGTATGTACTTTGGGAATTAAACAAGTCCAGTTTTAAAGGCACATCATCTCAGCATATACACATTTCAATAACATAATTGATATGTCATCAAACAGTCAAGACAAAAGCTTGACGTGAATATACATTACTATTAAAATATCTTAAAATATGTTTACAGTATACTCAAAGTTTCATCTTTAAAAGTAGCTGGCTAGATGCACATAAAGCCAGACATTTTTGACAAATATTATATTTAATGGAAGTCATATGCAGCTATAGAGCCAAATGTCTCTCTAACTCCAACATGGTTTCAACATGAAAACTTTTCATTCTGTGGATCTTTCTAACTGTTCTTCAACATTTGAAAGCCAGACTGAGCGACATTGGGATCAGGTCACTTGTGGAGGTAGGCATTTTATCAATGCAAATTGTTTCGAGGATCATAGCCTTCTTGATCAATGAAATATCAGCAAGTGGGTTTTTTATCCAATATACCTTGGTAGTTACCCTGCTGTTTCTTTCAGCAGTTTCAAGTTAGTTTAATTTCGTCAGCATCTAGAACTTTGTCCCAGGAGGGATATTCGTGGTCATAAAAGTCATCATGCAAATCAAATGTGCAAGATTTGCTTTACTTGTTTCTTGTGCCTGTCAGCTCAGTATAGAAAAATAAAATAAAAAGGTGTGTCATTGAAAGTATACTTTAACAATAGAATGTCTGGGTTTAAACATCTGAAATGTTTTCCAGGATTTTTTTTATTTATAGGGTTTAAAAAGTGTCAAGTACTGTACTGGGTTACTTGGTATAGAATATTTCTAAGGCAAGTTTGTTTCTTTTGATTTAAATGATGTTATGCTTGTGATGGGTCACATTAGTTCAGCTTAGTCTCATAATGCAAAGAGTTTCTATGATTTTACAAAACTAACCAACTGAGCGAACATCCGTGATGCCTGGAGCTGTGGGTAAACATGTGAATAACACGCTCCCGTCTCTATAATTTACCGTTTCATTTGATAAAATGAGTGCTGCACACATATTTCTGCCTTGCAATAAAGTGTTTTTGGTATATGAGTGCAAAATGTAGATTCATTTTGACAATTTCACAAGTAAAATAGGTCCTTTTTGTTGGCAGACAGACCCATACATTAACAGGAAGCACAGTGAAGCAGGTGTTCACATTAAAAACATAAAAGCGCTGGAGTTCACGGCTGGAGTTAAATCTAAGTGCTTAGTTTTGAAGAACATTAGCTGTACCCTAAAGGTGGCAGTTGTTCAATATGCAGGTGAACAGGATGAAACCGAACCACAAGCCAGTAAGACATCACACATTGCAGTTCTACTCAAAGGAATACACAACTTTTACAATTAAAATGTCCAAGAAATAGGGAATGCACAAAATGTGTTCAAAAAAGGCAGACAGAGTCACTGTACCAATGCATTCTGGGAGAGGTTTGTCCCAGTGGCCCTCTGGCTGGCAGGTTAGCACGGATGAGCCAAACAGGTCATATCCAGGGTTACAGTCATAGAAGACAACACTCCCGAATGTGAAGTTGCCATGCTCAATCTTACTCTCCCGTATAGAGTTGGCTGGGATACCTGGATCTGTGCAGTTCACAACTGCACAAAAAATGTTGAAATACAATTACATCATCATTTATCCCTTGAACAGTTTGACCATAATAAAAAATAAGAGAATAATATTGATAGTAGTATAAATATTTGTATTGCTGCAAGGAAAATTGCAGCCAATATAAGTTCAGGCAAAATACTATTGTAATTGAATGACTTATGGGACAAAAGTCTGAAAAAAGGTCCCATGACATTTTCCAGCCCCCGTTTTGCTCTAATATGCTCCTCTTTATAGATATTTTTTTTTTCCATTTATTTTCTCTTAATCATAAGTGCACTGTGAATCAATTAATGATGAGCAGAACTGTTCCTATCATATTTTCATAAACATCCATTTCTTTTGGTTTTTAGAGACAATGTAAATAAATGATTGATGTACAGCAGAAGGCATAGTAAGCCAAAGTACATTGTCACTTCTTAGCAGCATTTCAAATTCAATCAAATCTGTCAAAGATGTCTGTGTGGTTAACTCTGTTATATTAGGTGAAAATGTATATAAGTAGTTTAAAATTATTTTAAAAATACTGAAAATACTAAAATGTACTACACATCGTAAGAAAGCTACAATGATATCATTTCTCATATCACTTTCATTCAGTAAATTTGGCAGTTCTCTTTATTAGAATTGCTAAATTATACTGAATCTCATTCTGTCAGATATTTGGTACATATCAGGTGTAAAATAGTATTTTGCTTAGCCAGGGCACTGGGTAAAATGACACAAAACAGTTATATGGTAATCTGCCTAATTCACTCCATAATGCAGCATCACTGGGGATGTTTTCTTGCAGCTTTGCAGTTCCTTGCTTGAGGGTTATTTTGCATGAATGCTATCCATCTGGATGTTGACTTGTAAGTTAATAATAAAAGAACTGTAGGCATGTTGATTGCAGTGGCTGTTAAACAAATTTTAATAAAAATGATAAATATAATAAACCCAAGGCCCTTTTGATCTTTCCCCAGGTCTGTCTCAGTGGTATTATTTGCATAAATAAAAACTTCATCTCTTGATAGCCAATTGCCAACAAAACTAATGCCAACAGAGTTAAATGTTTAAATGTCTGCCAAATGTAGCTCTGGTCCACTGGGTCCAGAGCCAGCAGATAACTACAATCAAAGCCATGCTTTATAACATTTGAATAATCTTTTTCATGAATTAATCATTTAAAACTGATTTTTAGTACTAATCAAATAAATTATTACATGTCTTTTAGGAGCTTTAAAATCAGGTTATATCAGAATATACAACAAATCCCAAAACTTAATCTGATGCCAAGATATTCCCTTTCTGGAAAATATCATGAAAAAGCCTAAATTAAAATGCTAAGCATGTTAATTTGATGCCATCAACACCATGATACCATGATTTGGGCTAAGTTATGAAAACTGTACCCAAAACCCTATTAATTAAATTAACATTTCTCTAGGTATTATTGCACATCAAAACATCTGTATTGGTTCTTACTGTCAGTGCACCACTAGCAACCCTAACTTCTGCAAACTACAAACCAGCCACACATATATGAACAATTATAAATATATGCAGCATGCAGGATTCTTCTCATGTGTTGCAGTTAATGCAGGTTTTGCTTCTTCAAAGCAACTCTATCCAAAAAACTGAACTATCTCAATTTTCTTATTTTTTCTGTGAAATCTTTTGGGCAACTCCAGTAGCCGCTTCTGAAATGCCTCGGAGTTACTAGGCCTTACTAGTCATAGTAAGAATACATATGGTAGACAACAAGGGATGTCAACTACCGTATGTGCCCACACTTGTGTACTTCTGTGACGTAAAGCTGGGCTATCATTTATACATTTTAGAAGCTTCTCTGTTTGTAGGACTTTACCTCTGCATGTTGGAGGCTGTTGGCTCCACTGGCGGTTGGCCTGGCACTGGGCTGTGGAGGGTCCCTCCAGGGTGTAGCCTTTGTTGCAGGAGAAGCGCACAATATCATTGTAGTTGAAGCCATCACCCGTGGTGCGGCCATAGATAGGACTACCAGGGTGGCCACATGTGACAGCTGAGCAGAGACACAGAACACAGGTAATTATGGAAGGAGGTAGTAGAGGGGATGACGAGGTGACAGGCACCAAAAAACTGATGAAAAAAAAAACTGAAACAGAGAAAATTCAATAACAATTGTGCAGGTCACACGCAGTGAACTTATCTCAGAAGATAATGTGTGTTAGGGGATTCAAGACATGATTGTGTTCACAAAAGACTAAAAAGTACATTTCAATTACGAATTATATGAACAGAAGGTTGAGAATATTGATAAAAGTTTATAAACCAAGTACCTATTTAAAAGTCTGTAGAGCTAAATGAAAGGAATCTGTTGGGAATTGCAAAAATAAAAAAATACCAAATTGTTTGTTAAATTTTACACATTCTTTTTTCACTTGTTGTGACAATTCAATACAATTGTGTACTTTTCTCAAAAGTAAAAAAAATAAGCTAACAGCAGAATAATGTAAAACAGGCACGTCATTTCCAATATAATTGTGTTATTTAGTGACAAAAAACAAAAATAGACCTTGCCGATTTTAATTTGCCATTGCAAGTTTAACCATTGTAATCACATCCTTATAACTAATCAGATACACATGGACCCAAAATGTATAACCCTATTTGCTGGCAGTTTATGAGTGAATCTGAGTCGATGCTAAAGTACTTACGAATACAAACTGGAAGGTGTCCGGACCAGTTGTGGTCCTGCTGACAGATTCGTACAGAGGAGCCAATGAGCCTGAACCCAGGGTTGCACTGGTAAACCACCGTGTCTCTGTAGCCAAAGTTTTCTCCAATCACCTGCCCGTTCACAATTTGCTCAGGCATGCCGCAGTGACCAGCTATAAGTAAAATGGGTAAAATAAGAGTTATTATTTCATCTATGTCTGTCATTCTCAACTTTTTAAAAACTGTCAACATTAACCTCTTATTTCACATTCACAGGATAGCACATCATCTTCCCAAAAATCATCATTAGAAGATAGACCCTTTTTTCAGAGTTTAGGAATTATGATGCTTATTATCAAAAGTGAACTTGGAAAGTGTATTCCATCCTTCTAAGTGATTCATTCTAAACATGGACTTTGCTCTCTGAACACTGCAGAGAGATATGCATATGAAAACCTCATTTCTTTAAACAAATTAAGCAAATATTAAGTTGACTGTTGAATTTTGGTGCCAAAGAACTTATGAAATAGTGAAATGTTTGCACATTTGTAAAATACATAGTGCGTAATGCTTGATGTGTACAATATACTGTCATTGATCATACATTTTTGGCAAGGCAACAAAGCTCATGTTCAGTCTAAATAAGCAAGCGATTTTTGACCAGACTCTGCTTACCCAGGCACAGAGTCTCCATCCCACTCCAAAGGCCAGACAGGAGACATTCTCTAACAGTGGATCCAGTCAAAACATATCCAAGGTTACAGCTGAAAATGGCAGATGCCCCAAAGGTAGTTTGAGTCCCAATTTTCTTTACATTAGGAGTAGTTGGCAGATCACCACAGGATATGACTGCAAAAAAGATTTAGGAGATGGTAAAAAAGGAGAGGAAAGACTTGGAGAAGGCACAAGCAGAATGTATAACAGAAGAGGAAAGAAAACAAATCATGAAATTGAAGTTAGCTTTATCTTTAGAGTGAATGGGAGAGCATAGTCATCTACACCCATCTTACTGGCATTAATGCGATAAAAAGTGACCAATACTGTTTCATAGAAAGGACAATGATAGTATTTCCCTTGCTCTCAATATCTTTCAACATAATGTATCGCTTTCTTCCATTCCATGGACAATTTGGCTTCCTGCTTCTACAAAAGCTGTTTCCATGGCAGCAGAGAAGAGCTCCATTGTCAGATTTCCACAATAAACAATATCTAACCTAAGCCGAGAGGAGAACGGATAAAAAGGAACAAAGTCTATAAATGAGAACTGTAGATTCCACTGTTATATTTTTAACGATAATGGAATGGAGTTTATTTAGACCAACTTTAAGTTTGATCCTCTATTTACATTAGGAGCTTTGCTGCTATTTGCAAGTAAGCATTAGTGGAAATGAGCAGTGGATCTGTTGCAGTACCCTTATTTACTCACTTCTACACCGGGGTCTCTCATTTCTCCAGCTCCACACACCATTGGACAGACATTGGATGTGCGCCGGGCCAATGCGGTAGAATCCAGGGTTGCATGTGAAGATTATTTTAGTTCCAAACTCATAGTGTGAACCATTGACTATCCTCCATCTCCCATGGTCCAGAGAGAAAGAACTCAGACTGGGGCACGTCATCACTGAAGAGAACAAAAAAAGCTGACTGAATTAATAGATGATCAGAGGAGCTTTGAATTATCCGAATAACACAACTTCCTTCTCAATGTCTCTCTCAACCTTTGTATAAAAAGTTCAAAGCTTATGACACACCACAAAATCAGAGAAAATAAGTTGCAAAACAAAGGGCATAATGATTCAATCCAAGAGCAATGGTTCCCTTTTTGCTTCCTGACACATTTGAAGTCTCAGTTAAGAACTGGTCTCAACACAAAGTATCAATGACTATTTGCACAACTCTGAAAATAAAATGAGGGGATAGAACATTTGTCTTGCTGATGACCTGTTAATTGAAGTCCATCCATTATCTAGTGCATGCTCAGAGTGGGAGACTGGATCAAAATTAAGTTTTTGTACAATCGCTTGATTTCAGTTGGACAAAATCAATGCAATCATTTTTATTTGAATGGATTATGATTGTAATAAAATTAATTGTATTCTAAATGGCTTGAACTGGACTGTGCTCAAACTACTTCAGGATTACATTGTTGGAATTTGGCAATATATGAGTAAAACTGAATTAAATTTTCTTCCACTCATATAAATACGAAATCATCATCTCCCAGCTTTATCCTGCGTTACCATGTGTTTTCTTCAGATTTCCCCTACTCTCTAAATCATGTTCCATCTCCCTTTATTCCCCTCTATCCTCCCCTCAGCAGTTCTACTCACCGATGCATCGGGGTATCTTGTTGTGATTGCTCCAGGTGCCGTCTGGCTGGCAGACTGTCGTTGTCAGTTCTTTGGAGGACAGCCGGTAGCCACTGTTGCAGAAGTAGGTCACACGTGTGCCGACGGAATAATCAGCAGCAAGCACACCTCCGTTTATTGGTGCAGTGGGCGCACCGCATGACACAGCTACAGGCAGTAACAGGACTACTGTCAGCACACATTTTCTTGACAATTTTTTTTTTAGTTTAGGAACCAAGTGAATATACAAAACCTTTGAAGCAAACTAATCATGTCAACTTTAATAATTTACAAATGTTAATGGTTTCCTTTCTAATGGTTTTGGATTCTATGAGTAAGAACGAAACGAGTATATGTTTGTACACGGCCGATCATGTGGTGCAGAACCTAAAAAGAGAACCTTGTTCATTTCAGACACCTCAAGATACAGCTCCAGAGCAAAGCTCTTGTCTAATTAACAACATCAATAACATCTGCATTTTGGGCTTTTGGGTCTGAGGTAGAGCACAGGCTCTGTGCCGCCTACCTCTAAGAAACATCTTAATGAAGCATTTATTAGAGCTGAAATATTGGGAACAAAATTAGTTGAGAGCTTCGAGCACGTTCCAGGGGAGGTTGGGGACAATGAGTCCAAGTGGGCCATGTTCCGCGCCTCTACTGTCGACGCGGCTTTCCGGAGCTGTGGTCAAAGGGTGGTCGGTGTCTGTTGTGGCGCTAACCCTGGAACCCGCCCTCAGGGATGCCATCAGGCTGAAGAGTGAGCCCTTTTTGACCTGTGTGACTCCTGAGGCAGCTGATGGGTATTGGCAGTCCCAAGCGACATGCGGCTTGGGTGATTGGGGAGGCAAAAATTTGGGCGTGGGAGGAGTTCGGGGAGGCCGTGGAAAAAGACTTCCGTACGGCTTCGAGGCGATTCTGGTCCTCCTGGCGTCTCAGGGGTGGGGGGGGGGGGGGGGGGGGCCAAGAAAACGGTGCGTCGGGGGGGGGGGGGGGGGGGGGGGGGGGGGGGGGGGCAGTGCTCAATCAACACTGTCTACAGTGGGGCTGGTGTGCTGTTGACCTCAACTCGTGAGGTTGTGGGTCGGTGGGCGGAGTACTTCGAAGACCTCCTCAATACTACTGGCGCGTCTTCCATTGGAGGGGCAGAGCCTGGGGATCTGAAATCTGGCTTTCCAATTTCTGGGGCTGGAGTCACTGAGGCCGTCAAAAAGCTCTCAGGTGGCAAGGCTCCTGGGGGTAGACAAGATTTGGCCAGAGTTCCGCAGGGCTCTGGATGTTGTGGGGTTGCTTTGGCTAACGTGACTCTGCAACATTGCGTGGACATCAGGGGCAGTTCCACTGGTTTGGCAGACTGGGGTGGTGGACCCCCTATTTTAAAAGGGGGACCGAAGGGGTGTGTTTCAACTATAGTGGGATTACACCCTTGAGCCTGCCAGGGAAAGTCTATTCAACGGTTCTGGAGAGGATGGACCATCGGATAGTCGAACTTCGGATTCAGGAAAAACAGTGAAGTTTTTGTCCTGGCCGTGGAACACTGGATCAGCTCTATACCCTCATTGGGGTCCTGGAGGATGCATGGGAGTTCGCCCAACCAGTCTACATGTGTTTTGTGAACTTGGAGACCGTGTCCCTCGGGGTATCCTGTGGAGGATGGTCCGGGAGTATGGGGTACCGGTCGATTTGTTACGGTCTGTTAGGTCCCTGTACGACCAGAGTCAGAGCTTGGTTCGCATTGCTGTTAGTAAGTCGGACCCATTTTCGGTGAGAGTTGCCAAGGTTGCCCTTTGTCCCCGGTTCTGTTTATAACTTTTATGGACAGAATTTTAGGCCCTCTGGGGGCCTTAGGATCGCACCTCTGCTTTTTGCGGATGATGTGGTCTTGTTGGTTTCATCAAGTCGTGACGTACAGCTCTCACTGGAGTGTTTTGCAGCCGAGTGCGAAGTGGGTGGGATGAGGATCAGTGTTCCCAAGTCCGAGACCATGGTCTCTCACCGGAAAAGGGTAGAGTGCATTCTCCGGGTCGGGGGGGATGTCCTTCCCCAAGTGGAGGTGTTCCAGTACCTAGGGGTCTTGCTCGCAATAGGGGTATGGAGCGGGAGATCAACAGGCAGATCAGTGCGGCTTCTGTCGTGATGAAGAGAGAGTTGACCTTAAATCAATTTATCAGTCGATCTACGTTCCCACCCTCATCTTTCATTTGGTCACGAACTTTGGGTCGTGACCGAAAGAACGAGATCACTGATACAAGCGGCCAAAATGAGTTTCCTCAGCAGGGTGGCTGGGCTCTCCCTTAGATATAGGTTGAGAAGTTCAGCCATCTGGGAGGGGCTCAGAGTAGAACCGTTGCTCCTCCACGTGGAGAGGAGCCAGTTGAGGTGGCTCCGGCATCTGATCAGGATGCCTCCTGGTCGCCTCCCTGGTGAGGTGTTCCGGGCATGTCCCACCGGGAGGATGCCAAGAGGAAGACCCAGGACACGGTGGAGGGGAACACCTTGGAATCCCCCCGGAGGAGCTGGCAGAAGTGGCGGGGGAAAGCATAGTCTGGGTTTGGGCTGCTGCCCCCACAACCCAACCCAGAATAAGCGTTGGAAAATGGATGGATGGATGGATGAAAATGAGTTTCACCAGTCAAAAAAGTCTGTTACAGGAATGCAGCATAATTCCTTAAATGACAAAGTTTTCACATTCTTTCATACAAACCATGTAGGGATGCTTGTATGACCTGAACATTTAAATGATTACACTACTGAAATTATACATGTATTTAAACACACAAGTCATACATCTAACACATTGGACTGGTCAAGATTAAAGTCTTCCAGATAAACAATGAGATGTTGATATAATTTTATAAGTCTTACTTAGTGGAAAATCAATTGCATCAACCTGTAAGTATCAACTAAGCCAAAAAGAACACGCACTAGTTGATTTTTATTTTCTTTTTTTTTCCAGAGAGGTCAATCAAGGAAGAACCTGAAACACATTAACTGAGATCAAGGGTAAACTAAACAGCAACTATATAAACTGAATCTGGGTCAGCGTGGGCTCAGAGCTACGACCAAAGAGAAAGCTTGAGTTAGTTTATTTTCAAGGTGTTTGGTACCAAGTCAGAGGGACAGATGGCAGTACACAAACTAACATCTGCAGGGCCAGAATAAACGGCAACACGTATGCAAATACCAACATCTTAAACTTTGAGCAGTAATTGCATGCTGTAAATCAAAGGCTGGTGTCTGTCGACATATTAAAGAGCCATTAAAAGACTCCTCCTCCATGAGAGAATCAACTATAATAATCTGAGTAAATGGTGATGTGTCTATGCATGTCATCTTTAAGATCAATGGACTGCAATATTTCCTCTTTAGTATTTGCCAAAAAAACAGCACCAAAACAACAAACTTTTTGGCTTTATTCACTTTAGAAAAACTTTTGCACAATTACCAAACTGATGGAACCAATCACAAGAGTGAAATTCCATTAAATCAATCGCAGTACATGACATACATATTTTGATTTTAATGCATCGTGATAGAATTCTATCTCACACCAAATCCATAGAGTTTTTCTTTTGTGCGTCTGTGCATTGCTGTGCAAGTGCACGCAACCATGTGAGTATCAATGCACACATAACACGTGCACATAAAAAAAATAATTATTTCAGGGAGACCCAACAGCACTGAATGCTATTGAAAACATTGTTGAAAACAAAGTATTTTGAAGAAGTGGAGAATACAAGAGGATTGATTTTTGGTTATGTTCCACTTGATAGGAAACTGCCTCTTAATCAGGTTGGATTCAGTTCAGCAGACACCTACATACGAATCAGGCGTGAGTAAAATGCTTGGGTGAACTATATGTCTGTTGCCTGCAGAGAGAAGGGTTCATAAAGGCAGTGACCAGAAGAATGGGGATAGTCTGAGGCTAAAGGTTAAAAAGGGCCTATATAAGCTCACCTTGACATGCAGGAACTGGGGTGTCCCAAGCGTAGTAACCATAGGTGGTCCTCTTGCAAACAGCTGTGCCTTTTCCAATTAGCTTGTATCCCCTGTCACAAGCCCAGCGCACCATGCTGTTAAGATGACCCCCAGTCTGGCTCACAACAAAGCCATGTTGTGGGGAGTCTGGGGTACTGCAGTACATTGCTACAATAGATGAAGTTATAAAGGCACAGTGTGGTGCACAAAAGAAGAAAACCAAGGCAAGAGTGGGCGTTAAAATGAAATCAACAGAAAAGATGGAAAGGTAGACAATAAAAGAGAAATATAGATAAAGAAGACAAAAAGATGAGAAGCATTAACAAATGACCCCTTTAAAAATCATTAAGGTGACCATTTCTCAACATTATAAGACTCCATTTGGAATGCAAAGACATAATGAGTAGGGTCACATTACACAGCACTTTCCTGTGCGCGACAGCAAACAAAAAGACATCTCAGAATCACATCATCTTCATTTGTTCACGGCCAATGGGCATGCACATATTCAGTTTGTTCTCACGCATGCAATTAGCAAAGATATTCCTTTATTGGTCACACAAAAGGGGAAATTGGAGTGGGAAATCATCCTACAGTGATTTGTTTCACGGCATTTCTTTTCCTCTTTATTGCACCTTATTAATCAAAAAAGGCACATTTGATTGCAAGAATTTGAGCAGCAAATGGCTAATGGGACAGAAAATCTAAGGAAGGGCCAAATGTCTTCTGATAGCTTCCACTCTTAAATCAGAGAGTGGAAGATAGATTTAAGATGAAAAGACACACTGGTGTTAAAATCAGTTCCTGTTTAAGTCAACATATTCAAGAAGTAGTTCTCTCTACAAAATTTATCACAATGAATTGCTTTCACAGGAACACTCTTGTGCATTGAATATAATGGTGAGACAACATGAGAAATTTATATCTATAGTTCCATTTTTGTAAGAGTACTGATGCGTTTCAAATGGAATAAGATGTCTATGCTATTCTGGCTTAGAAACACTTGCTTTATTAAAGAGTCAATTAAACATTTAAACCCAGTGAAATTAAGAGGTACAAAACAGCAAGCAAGTCACTTTTGTCTGCCTCTTGCCTTCTGGAAGTAAAAACATCTCCCACTGTGAACTTCTCTTTTTCAAAAATTTTAGTTAAAAAACTATAGAGAAACATCACAACAGACTGTGATAAAACTCATGGTGTCACTCGAGAAAGGATACAAGTACAGTATATCTGTGACTGCTGAATAGATATTTAACTACAAAAACAGCCACTGTAATATATGGCATAAATAAAATGGTATGTTTGACAGTTTCAACAAAAATTCAACAAAAGGAATTAAATGAATGACATGTTTGTACTTAATGACATAAAAAATATTCTACCTATTCAACCCCACACATTACTTAAAGTAAATAAAGGTTTTGGACCCATGAGCTTTTTCACTTGACTGTAGGTTAAATGCAATATTATAACAATAAAAAGAGAGTATGATTATAAGATGGATACATACTTTGATACTCACCCACATATCTGATGTGGAAGCCGCGGCGGTTCGTGCCATGGTCAGAGGACCAGCGCAGTAAGAGCTGGTGGCCGGTGGTGGTCAGACTGAAGGGAGTCTCTATGTCACCACTAAGCGTGGAAAGACTCTGACTGTAGATGTTGGGACCTGAACACAGAGACAAATATTAGAAAGAGAAGTGACACTTTATCTGACAGTCTTGTCTACATAGCGTTTGATCATTTTTGTGTCTCAGTTTTATCAGATGACGCATGACTCCAGCATTACACACCATCAAATATTTCCAAGATATCAAATTCTTTTTCGGTCTGAAAAAGTTCAAAGTGCAGAGTGATGTTGTAGCCCTTCTCTACGTTGATCAGCCAGGAGCACATCTGAAGATTGGGGTAGTTTTCAGGGTAGCCAGGACTTAGGATTACCCCAGTAGAGTCAAAGCGCACTTCATGGGCCGGGCATTGTACTGGAAACACAGAAACGGGGAATATGCAAACTGTATTTATGCAAGATATAGAAGCAACAGAGAGAGAAGAAAAAGCAGATAGTACAGAAAGGTGTCCTATATAAAATATATATATATATGTTTAATACATATATTTTTTTTACAACAGGAATTTTCCACTGGAAACAGAAAATTTTGATGTTACCACCAGGATTTTGTGATGAGAGTATATATCTAACAGCTGGGCACAGGCAGTTTCCTTTGCACAGAGACATTTTTGTCAGCATGTGCATGTGTGGGGGTGAAAGAGAGAGGGGAGAAGGAGTAGCCGTCGTTGCTTGAAGTCTGGAAATAAGGACAGCCCTGTTTCTTTTTTTTTCAGTTTCTGCCAATGACAAAAGTTTCTTTTGAGGGCCACTAGTGAAGAAACATGATTCAGATAAAAGGTTAATGTGAACAGCTGTTCCAGATAATAAGGTCAGGGGAATATTTGGACATGTATCAAAAAAAGAAGAAAGAATATTCATGCTAGAAAGATATTACAGAGGCTTTGACCCTTGGCTCGAAGATAATGTGAAGAAATGACTTGAAAACCAGTAGTTTGGTTCCTTTTTTTTTTCTTTTTTATACATGCTTACAGATTTCAATATAAACTGTTGTCAAGAACGCACTCAACCACTGTCATCAACCGATAATATTTATAAAAGAAATTATGCAAAATAATAGGAGTGAAACACTATTCATAACATCATCAGTAGCAACAAATACCAAGTTAATATGAAATTAAGAGGAATCTAAGCGCTCACCGGGCTCGCACAATGTTTATCATTAGTAGCCATTTATCTTCATTACCTTGCAAAAGCTACATCCCTCATGGTATTTCATGTACTGGGCTGACATACTGGACTGCATAATTATCTATACAGTGTATAGTCTGTCTGTCTGTCTGTCTGTCTGTCTGTCTGTCTGTCTGTCTGTCTGTATGTAATGTGTAATCCCAGAGGGAAATTATTTAATTTCCCTCTGGGATTATTAAAGTATTTCTGATTCTGATTCTTCTGTAAATATTAGATTTAAACAAATTGGGGCATTCTGAATACAGTTTCATCAGTAAAATCGTGTCGGTCAAATGTATTTGCAAAAACTCTCACTTAGAAGACAAGGTACTGCTTACTTATAATTTTTCAACGATTAAATCTACCATGCTTTTCAATAGCTCTAATGCCAAATTGAGTGGTTTTATTTCCATCTGAAGTTTAGAAATTACACATGCATTTTGAAAGAGTAGGTATGTACGAGTTTGGCCTCTGGGCTTTGTACCAGTTTGATGGAGTGTAGCTCAGATGGTAGTGTGGTCCTCCCTCATATGGACAATTGCTGATTCAAACACCAATTTGTATCGCCATTTTGAATCGAGCTTCTAACCAGTTTAGAACCAATGTGGGTACCAAACTATATAAACACAATCCAGTTTTCGATCTCATTTTAGCATTTTCTTGTGTGAAACATTCATAAGAATATGAAATATACAATCATTCAAAACTCTAAAATGTAGTGAAGAATACCATCCAGCTGGTAAGCGCTTATATTTAATCCTCCATCAGTTTTTCAATAAACCACTGTTGCTGGGCAACAAACTCACAGCTGGGGCTTAAACCATTTTCAAAGGAACTTTCACTGTAGAGATAAGAAAAAAAGAATCATGAAAATATTTGAGACGCCTCAATCCTTTTACTTTTGAAGATGGTTTATGAAATACTGCGATATGGATGCCTCTACCTCAACAAGTAGCCAAGAAAAATGACACAGGCCCACATTTACAGTAGCCTATGTATCCATCTATGTCCTGATTACTACGTCCTCATCACAAAAGATAACTAAAATAAAGACATTTAAATGAACCAGTGCAAATCTTACTGTCCTTGTTACAGAGCTGTATTAACTATAAAGACACAATGGCATTTTAATGTTTTCGTGTTTTTTAGCAGAAGGAGGATTTTTTTTATCGAGCAACTTCAACATTTTATTTCTACAACCTTTTCACTGACATTACAATTGCTGAGGGGCAGGACTGGTACAGTGACTTTAAGGCATGGTACTTAGTTTTTTACCTCAGAGATGTCTACAAGAAAACATTTTTTTGTTTGTTGTGAGAGCAAGTTAAACCTTTTCAGCTTCTCTAAAGACCCAGCTATTTTTATATATATTGATGTAGATATTGTTTCTGGCCAGCAGCACAGTCAGAAAAAAATGAATTTGTGTATGCTTATGGACAACAAATTAATAAAATTAATTAAGAAAAATAAGTGGAACAACATTGGGTTCATAGAGAAAACTCAAGATAAAAGTGTGGGTGTTCCTTGACTAAAATTATCCATATTAGTATTGCAAATGGCAAATTAAACTCTGCATGTTTCCTAACATTTTTTCTTGCGTTTGTTAGTATGATGATTTCGAACTTGGCATAAGCATTTTCGTTGGAAACATGTGACTAGTGTTTTTTTTCATGCAAATCAAAAATAATCCCCTTGTTTTGATATCAAGTTGTTTCCTCTCTAAACTTTCATGAATTTCAGTGTACACAGTGTCACACAGACATCTAACCCTCATCGCCCACAGAGACCAACATTAGCACTGTTGCACACATTATCCCAGTAAAAATACAACATCACAGTAATACATACTGTACATACTTACAAAGAGATGGGGAAAGTAAGATTATGTTCGTCAAAATACTGGAGCTAACAATAAGAATTCTGAGAACATGCTGGACACAAAACTGTCATAAATCCAAGGCTGGATTCCAAATGCATTGATGAATTGATGTGTAATGAGTAATTGCTTTGTCTTTATATAATTTTTTTAAATATCACTTTGTTATTTCTTCTCAAAACCTTTGGAAAGAAATAAAAACATTTTTACAACCTGTTGGTAAAGTCAGTTATGCAACAGCCACTCAGTGGAGAAAAAACAAGTACAGTTACAGTCCAATAACATCATGTTCTGCTCTCAACATAAATGCATTGCACCATTAGCATGCCCGAGTGCAGCTTCAAGAATCAGGGTGGCTGGCTTGGCAACTGCAGTTACAAGTGGCCATTATTACGAGCAACGTCAAATATGTTAACCAGCATCAGCAGGCCTAGCAGCCATGGCCACTAACAACTGTGTCTAAGGTGGATAAAACTGGCAGGGTAGAGCCATGTCTACAGGGAGTTGATTTCTTCAATCTGTTGTGCGGAAAGCAACAGAAAGGAATGATTTTATAACTGTCATGCAACCACTTACTTATGACATCTGTTCACGAAATATGTATCGATATAACAACTGTGATAGTACCTGTTGCAAGCAGCTGCTCTGAGGAGCTTACCAAACCACACAAAGTTTTGCCTCATGGTTTCTTATTTCATTGATTAGCAAAATAGAATGTCCATTGCATGCACAGCCCTAAGACTGGCGCTTCCTGTTTTTTATTCAGAAAACCTTAGGTTTCTGGCCTCACCTCTGTGACATAACAATGGCTGTACTTTACAAATTCAAAACAGACTTCCACATTCCAAATGACTGATTTAGCAAATGGCATGAAATGACACATAAAAAATGTGAGAAAAACATAGTCATATGGATTTGTACATTTGTACACATTACTTGTAATCATGCAAAACAGTTGACATCGGCAGAAAATAATTTATGAAAGCAAAAGTACATAATTTAGGTAAAACTCAACTTAATGCAGCAGATGGTTTTCTCAACATAGTCAGATTTATTGTTGCGTTTTGTGATCAAAGCAACTGCACAACTTCCTCATTTGCTTTAATAAAGACAGAGCATCATAAATACATCATAAAGAGTATTTGGGGGTGAGCTTGCAGAAATTAAATGACTTTTCAGTATTACCTCAAAAGCCTGACAAGAAAATCTACGGAGAAGTTGATGGCAAACTAAAATGGTATCAGGAAGCACAAGATGATTCTTTTACCAAGCCTCAGCCCCAGAAAGCTGCTGATGGCAAATAGCTCCTTGTTCTTAGCTTCCTGTAGCAGTCTCTAGAATGTGAATAGCAGGTCAACTCAAATTAAGTTCAACTTTACATGTCCCAAGGAGAGCAATTAGTTCCATGCTAGAGGTGCTGAGGACATAACATATCCAACATGAGAAAATGTAATGAATTCGTGACTGCAAGAATGAGGTGATCCATGAAAATGTCAAGCAACAAATTACCACCCCTAAAATTGTCCTAACTATGCTGATGTAATGCTAGAGGCACATTTAAAGGAGTAGTTCGAACAAGATGATTAGTCATCTGACACATTAACAGACGTTAAAAATACCTTTCACTTAAAGTTCCCATTGAAATGAGCACTTTACTGCTCAGCAACTACTTTATGTGGACATTTATAACATAAATGTAACACGAACAGCCAGTAATGAAACCTTTTTTTTCTCCAAAGGGCTCACATGTTTAACAATCAGAATTGATTTTGTATTATCCACACCTGACCAACTGCCTTAGCATTATTCACATTCAAGGATTGATGGCCTTATGTGTTGAACTAAAATAATTCCTAGGTGCTGCACTGATCTGGATATGTGGGGGGCATTTTACTGCTTCACACTTGTAATTAATAGACACATATTGTGCTTTAGGCTCACAAGTTCAGAAAATTGGTTTGG
This sequence comes from Menidia beryllina, assembly GCA_013363375.1. Lineage (NCBI taxonomy): Eukaryota > Metazoa > Chordata > Actinopteri > Atheriniformes > Atherinopsidae > Menidia > Menidia beryllina. Next base: position 12,461,976 of record JABUIW010000019.1, read on the forward strand.
GTTTCAACGAATTATCTCTGACATGCCATCACTCAATTGCCAGCGATTTCAACTCTACTTTACCCTTTCCTCCACAAGGCATACCTCAAAACAATTGGTGCGCAGTAAGAGACTACCAATGAAAGTTAATTCAAGCACAAACTGCGCACAATATCAAATACAAATTCCTTTTAAAGAATACAAAATTCCAAAAGCTTGCATTTCCCTTGACTCTGGTTCAATCACAGTCACACACTTTTTTACTTTTAGTGCAACAATCTTCCAGCAAATCCTGTATCAACTATAGGCAGATGAGTCAATAATAACATCATAATTGTGTCTTAATAAAATGTTTAGAACAGACATGCTGGACCAGTAAATCCTGAGTGCCTTGAAAGGGGGTAGCAAACACTGGTTTAGATCAAGAAAAGAGAAAGAAAGAAAGAAAGAAAGAAAGAAAGAAAGAAAGAAAGAAAGA